>JAJJWX010004010.1:1221610-2435721 GCA_023529315.1 Papaver bracteatum
CACAAATCCTTTCTAGCATTTCCGCATTTACATTCTCCCATACTATGTGTCTCCTTTCTCGAATTGTATCCTCAAGCCAACCATGAAATTATATCGGAATTAATTTTTACATATTTTGTCCCCCCATAAAAATATTATCTGATATGTTTTTTAGTTTACATAGACATCTTATCGATCCTTTGAAATGGTATTACCTTTCTGCATCTTCCTTATTTCAGTGAAGGATATTAGGATCTTCATGGAGAATAGTCAGCAGAAAATAGTAGCTATGGGGAGTCGTGACCAAGAAGAATTTGAGAGAGAAAGAAACTTCTATAACCGAGGTGGAAACAACAAAATCCAAAAACTTGATCAGCCGCATGAAAATTATGGAGGACAAAGACAAAATTATTATAGAGGATCGGGAAGTCAAAAAATTATATGGGAAGAGATTAAAATGCCACCTTTGAATACTAGTATGGAAAAAATTTGGGAAGCTATCATCTTAATGGAGAACATACCAACACCTTGGAGCATGGGAAAAGAACCACTTCCAAATCACAGAAGTCAAGAATTTTTCTCATACCATCATTTTCATGGACACTCCAAAAATGACTGGAGGAACATAAAGACAATCATTCTCAGAATGGTAGACCAGGGAAAATTAAATCATTTCCTAATAGAACACCCTCAATCTCAACTCTTACCACCACCACCAGAAATTCGCAGAGTTAATACAACAAAAGTAGGAGAAACATTTTTCATCGAAGTTGGAGCAAAGGCAAAAAAAATTGTTTTGTAATTCTATTGTACATTCGTACAAAACAATCGAAGATTTCCATGAAAATATCCTAAGCAGAGTTTTCCCGAGAGATGCTGATGGGATAGAAATAATGAATATTGTGAAAGCTTCGCCACTAGAAGAATGGAAAAAACAGATTATTTCTTTCACTGCACAAGAAGTACCTGAGCCTGGCGAGATGCATGACAATCCATTATTGGTAAGACTAGAGATAAACCCAAAACAAAGAGAAGATGAAGAGGAAGATGAGGATGATGAGGCCGAAGATTCATGTAGCGCCCCCTAAGCTAGCAGCTGACTAATCCAAGAGATTAACTAAATAAGAGGCACTAAAATTCTAAAACAATTAATTAAACAATCAATTAAGAAATCTGCTACAAAACTTAACCCAAAACTAACCCATCCCAGAAATATATATACAAAATCTTCTCTCAAATGATACATATATAATAGTCATTTGGTTTTCAAATAAATATACAACAAGGTAAACATAACAGAAGTTAATCTACTAGTGAGGTCAACCCGTGAAGCTTTCGCTGCGCAACTCTGATCTGTCACAAAAACTGAAGTGGGAATAATTAACATTTAACCTTCCAAGTAATCATATGCAAGATTTGGAAAACAATAATGTTTTTCCGAAAATATTAAACAGTATCTAAGTCACTGGAATAATCATACATGTATATGGACAAACTCCTTCGTCAAACAATGTACTAATATGGGTATAAATTCCTAACCGGCAATTCACACCTATTTAGCTATGGATGCCACCAAGACCATGGTGACCAACTCTAAACAATAAAAGCTGAATTAAAATAAATATAAATGTGAATGAGCGTATCCTATATACCACAAGTGGAAATTCTCATTTCCCGTAACAATTCATATTGACAACACATTACAAGTCCTTTCCACATCGTGGAAAGATTCACAGAAATAACAGGATTATCATAATGCATTTTAAACAAAACATGGAATGCAAGAACAGACAACGCATGAGTTTGTTAAGCATAAACTTTTATAAAAGCAACAATAATGAATACAAAGAGTTAAATGCATTCCCACACCTTTTTGATGACAAGCCACGCCTACCACGAGATCCACGATCCACTGGTTCGTCCGTTGAATCGAACGTTGTTAATAATTAATTGTTAATCACACAAGAATTCTAAGATTCTAGCCAAAATGGCTCACACATGAATTATACAAATCTAACTAATTGTCCTAAGCCCATTTACGTTTCTATACCCTTTTATTATCTATCTTAAGCCCATCTAAGGTTCTTCACATTTTCATAATCCATATCATGCATATCTAAAGGTTTACCAATTCGTTGGGTTGGTTCTCTAGTCCAATAGCTAAGTCTTATGAGTATCTACAACTTTGTAGAAGAAGTCAAAGTCTAATTCAGACCATAAATGGTCCAAAATATGAAACTAAGGATACATGGCACTAAGCCCAAGTCCACTAGACTCAGCCCATTACACAAGTATTGACCCAACTGGTTCAAATAACGGTCAACGTTCAGTCAAAGGTCAACGTTCAGGTCAAGTCAATAGTCAAGGTCAAAAGGGTTAACTCGGTCAACGAGTCAACACGGGTCAAGATAAAGGAACTCAGTGAGTCAACAGATCTGACTCAGTCAGATTAACTGATTCAGTTAAAGTTAGATAAACAAATTGAGTCAGCTACACTGACTGGGATTACTAATAGGTTTAATACTAAAAAACAGAAGTTATACAAGCACTAAACATTTCACCATTACATAGTTCATCCATTTAAGACAACTCTACAATTCACTTCAAATTACAAATACAGGTTACCTTGTTTTGCAGTTGCAGGCTTTCACAAAACCATTGTTATTCTAGCATTACAATCATTTGATTCAACTTCACCAACCTGATTCTATCATTTTATCAATACACAAACCATTTATTCTAACAGAATTCTATAATACAATACAATACAATACAATTGTAATTTAAGCCTACCTGCAAAAGCAGAGGCAAGCCCCAAAGGAACCACTAACAAATCTCATTACCCAATCCAATTCATACTCTAAACAGAGTTTCAATCATCTTACAACACTACCACAGTTAACTCAGCTCAACCAAGTCCACTGATTCCATTCTCTAACTCCATTCAATCACTGCAATAATATTTTGTGACCACCACCAATAGTTCAAACCTAAACAATACCATTTCCACCACATGCCACTACAAAAATTCAACCATTCCCTGCACCTGTTGTTCATAATTCAACACCACCTTCCATTCAATTTACTTATCCCACCACCAGTCCACACACTTTCATACCTCCAAGTAATTTAACACAATTCCTAATATTCAACCACAACTTCATAAAATACTCAACTCAACTTCAATCTCAAAAACAAACATAATTACACAATCAAAAGAGATGAAAGACTTTACTAAAAGAATTCAGGGAAAAAATTTACCTCATAACAGTCTCACATAGGAAATTGGAGTTGAATTCTTCCTTCCCTTGGCTGAGTTGAGAAATCATCTCAAGACCACCACCATCTCAGTAATTCAAACATCACCCTCATCTGATCTTCCAATCAATTTCAACACCTTAACTTCATTGTCAATCATCACAACACGAAACCCATCTCTAATCTATCTTTTGGACTTCTAATTTCACCGTTCAATCTTCACTGAACATTCTATAAAAACCTAAACTTTCACTTCTTTATCAATTCAACCTCATAACTTCAGTTAAACAACAAACACTTCGTTCTTTATCCATTAACCACTCGATTATCATACGAATTCAAAATCAACATGAAACCCTAATTGAATCTCTCAAACCTTCTTTATAACTATAATTTCAAATTAATATCACTAACTTCTTCTTCACTTCATAATCTTCAAAACCCATCCTTCAATCATCCCTCTTTGACATCAGTTCCATCTTCTCTGAGTTTAACCTCATGAAACCCTAAATTGAATTTCCAATTTAATTTGCAGAAACCATAACCTTTCAATTCTCCATCAAACCCACTTCCAAAATTCAATTAAACAATAACCCTTTGTTCTTCAATCAACCGTAACACTAATTTCATCTTTAATAACACATAAATCTTCAATCGATTCATCTCCAGAAACCCTAGTTTCAATTCTACTTCCACCTCCAAGTCTGAATCAACAACAGACTGTAACCACATCACAAACAATAACTCCATGATCTTTTAAATCTTCTACCAGTCACAAATCTACCATTAATTCCTCAATTTCTCGTGGAAGAAGCAGAACAAGAGAAGAAGGAAAAAGAAGAAGAAAAAAGAAGGAAATAAGAAGAAAGAAAAGAAGAGAATTGAGTTCTTCTCGATGAGGCTGGGGATAAGGCCGACCAAAACTTATAAAGGCACCCATAAAATTGTTAAGGGCAGTCATAGTTGCCCCTCAAATACATCTGATAATGTCTTCTTCGCCCGGTATCCGATTGGCACACTCGAGTAGTGTATTCTATGTAACTTTTCGAGATCTATTTAACGGTACTAGTTTGGTATCCAGATCGTTTTTAGATTAATTTCTATTTATTAGAATCTATATTAACTAATCGAGTCTTTAGTGGGTAAATCGTCTCTTGGTCATCTCTTGACCAGTCAAATAGCGTTGACGAGCTTGCGGGTCCTTACATTCTCCCCACCTTATAACATTTTCGTCCTCGAAAATCGAACCATCCTTCTGTCTTCACAAACTCCCCACCTTATAGAATAATCTCATCTCTTGTCTAAGCGCACAACAACATAAAACATAGCACAAACCTATATGGCTCTACAACTAAAATTTATAATTTGTAGCTCTAGGTTCAACTATGCTGATTTAATTTCTATCAAATAGGGAAGTCTAAGTTTCCTCAGCAAATTTCTATTTTATAACATATATGTCTCTAGATACAAGAGAGATTCCTTCGAATTTATTTCTAAGTGAATTATATGTATAGGTTTCTAAAATAATTACAACATACTAAACTTCTATGATTGGTCATCTCTGAATGTAGTTGCCCTGTCAAGGTTGGCTAATCCCGACAATGCCTTCCTACGAACAGAGAAAACACAACCTTCATTATTTTCCAGTGCTAAATTAACTAATTATTTATAATTTATTAAGATTAATTGGTCTCCAAACTTTCATCTTAACTGATGTAATCTAAAATTTTACTTCGTAAAATATATCAATAGTTCACATCATTTTTACGCAATTTAGTCATGAAAATTTATTTAGCATTATTATTATTTACTCATTTTAATAGAATCGAATTTTAATTTCAAATGAAACTATATTATTATAACCAAATAATTTTTAAATCCATGTACTGTTTAAAATAACTAAATGTTATAACCATTATCCAAATTTAAAGTTATATCTATTTGTTTATTTTATTATGTGACTTGATATATGTAAATAACCGCCAACAATTTTCATAGTTGCTTGATATTAATATTTTATTATTACAATTACAATTTTTCTTATTTCTTAAGATGATAAAAGTTAATCGTAATTAATCAGAATGCCAAGTTTAATTGTATTATTAAAACTAGATTTGATTTGATCTAACTTTCTTTCCTTAAATTTTATATTATTGCTAAGTGATCCTTAAGTTGTACTATTAATAAAAATTACATTTTGCTATTACTATCCAATAATTATTATTCAAATGTCATTTACAATAACTCTAAATTTTATAGCAATGAGTAAAATATAATGTTATTAATTATTTATCTTATCAAAATTATTGTCTTAGTTATATTATCATTTTCATTATTGTTTTATCAAATTTTCTTATTTGATTACTAGTGTAACTAACATACAATTAAAATAATTATTTAGTAATGATACTTAGTTTAATTTTATTAAGCCCTGATCTTGTAAATATAATTTTAATTACACGAAAGATTGATATAATACATTTTGTTTATTCAGATTGAATTGGTAATATAGTATATCGTGTTACATATTGGCGTTAGTAATTTTAATATGATTTCAACTCTGAGTCTGCATAAGGATTTAATATGTCTTAATAGTCTTTAGATTTTGGTATTAATTATAAGTGTCTTATTCATATACAAATTTATTTTCCTTTAAGTTAAATTTGTACTAAGCATTCAAATATTATAAATATCACTTCATGCATATTTTAGTGATTTAATAAATCATTTATTGGACTAAAAATAATCTTGGTGTACGATTGTTAACAATTTTAGTCTTTATTATGAGTCTTATATGACCTCACGTTCTTTTATTCCTACTTAATAAGTCTTGTTTTAACTATCTTATTTAAATACAAAACATATACTTCTAATTTGTAATTTTTAACTTTGCAAATCTTAACCGTAGCTAATTACGTAGCTTTTTAGTCTTATTCATTATTTTATCGTTGTATATTTGTTAATGATATTTTAATTTAAATTATGCTCAATACAGTGCTAATTTAAATTTTAATAGCTCAAGTTTGTCATATTAACTTTTCATTTCAAAAGAAAAATAATTTATTTATAAAGAAGGATTCTGTTAGTATACGAATTTATTTCCTTTTAATTCTAATATTATACTAAATATCCGATTGTTATTATTACTATTTCATGTATATTTGTTTCATTCTAAAGATTTATTGAATCATTTATTAGATTAAAGATAATTTGTAATTTAGTTTAATTTACAAAACTTAATTGAAGATATGCGTAAATAATTTTCGTAGTTATTTAATTATAATAATAATAATTATTATTGTTGTTCTATATCCTTATCGGAATTTTATTAAATAAAGTTGATACTAATTGTGAATGCAAACATTACTTTATTAAAATTATTATTACTCTTATTAAATTATTATCATCTACAATTAGCAATTATTAATGTTGATGGTTGAATTATTATTTTAACTACTCTTACAAATATTAATAAATCCCAAAAATTACTATCAACATTTATGTGGTTACTCCATAATTTATTTACTCTTCACATAAGTCCATGTGTTCAGTAAGTTTTTATTTGATTTACAAGTTATATCAATTATACTAATTTCACTATTATTATTATAGTAGTAGATTGTTTACGTGTTCATACTTTTTAGATTAATTATTATCAAATCCTAAAGTATTGGTGTACCCTACAATTTTTACTTCAATAAAATTACAAACAATCAACAAACAAATCAATCAATCAGATAAATCTTTTAATTATTGATAACTTTTAGTGATTAAGAATTATCTCACAAACCCAACCCAATTCTAAACTAATCTAGTTCTCTAACTGGCACTGGTTATTCCTATTGTTTACCATATAAGATCTAATAGTAAGCTCTGATACCAAGTTGTAGCGCCCCCTAAGCTAGCAGCTGACTAATCCAAGAGATTAACTAAATAAGAGGCACTAAAATTCTAAAACAATTAATTAAACAATCAATTAAGAAATCTGCTACAAAACTTAACCCAAAACTAACCCATCTCAGAAATATATATACAAAATCTTCTCTCAAATGATACATATATAATAGTCATTTGGTTTTCAAATAAATATACAACAAGGTAAACATAACAAAAGTTAATCTACTAGTGAGGTCAACCCGTGAAGCTTTCGCTGTGCAACTCTTATCTGTCACAAAAACTGAAGTGGGAATAATTAACATTTAACCTTCTAAGTAATCATATGCAAGATTTGGAAAACAATAATGTTTTTCCGAAAATATTAAACAGTGTCTAAGTCAATGAAATAATCATACATGTATATGGACAAACTCCTTCGTCAAACAATGTACTAATATGGGTATAAATTCCTAACCGGAAATTCACACCTATTTAGCTATGGATGCCACCAAGACCATGGTGACCAACTCTAAACAATAAAAGCTGAATTAAAATAGATATAAATGTGAAGGAGCGTATCCTATATACCACAAGTGGAAATTCTCATTTCCCGTAACAATTCATATTGACAACACATTACAAGTCCTTTCCACATCGTGGAAAGATTCACAGAAATAACAGGATTATCATAATGCATTTTAAACAAAACATGGAATGCAAGAACAGACAACGCATGAGTTTGTTAAGCATAAACTTTTATAAAAGCAACAATAATGAATACAAAGAGTTAAATGCATTCCCACACGTTTTTGATGACAAGCCACACCTACCTCGAGATCCACGATCCACTGGTTCGTCCGCTGAATCGAACGTTGTTAATCACACAAGAATTCTAAGATTCTAGCCAAAATGGCTCATACATGAATTATACAAATCTAACTAATAGTCCTAAGCCCATTTACGTTTTTATACCCTTTTATTATCTATCTTAAGCCCATCTAAGGTTCTTCACATTTTCATAATCCATCTCTTGCATATCTAAAGGTTTACCAATTCGTTGGGTTGGTTCTCTAGTCCAAGAGCTAAGTCTTATGAGTATCTACAACTTTGTAAAAGAAGTCAAAGTCTAATTCAGACCATAAATGGTCCAAAATATGAAACTAAGGATACATGGCACTAAGCCAAAGTCCACTAGACTCAGCCCATTACACAAGTACTGACCCAACTGGTTCAACTAACGATCAACGTTCAGTCAAAGGTCAACGTTCAGGTCAAGAAAATAGTCAATGTCAAAAGGGTTAACAAGGTCAACGAGTCAACACGGGTCAAGATAAAGGAACTCAGTGAGTCAACAGATCTGACTCAGTCAGATTAACTGATTCAGTTAAAGTTAGATAAACAAATTGAGTCAGCTACACTGACTGGGATTACTAATAGGTTTAATACTAAAAAACAGAAGTTATACAAGCACTAAACATTTCACCATTACATAGTTCATCCATTTAAGACAACTCTACAATTCACTTCAAATTACAAATACAGGTTACCTTGTTTTGCAGTTGCAGGCTTTCACAAAACCATTGTTATTCTAGCATTACAATCATTTGATTCAACTTCACCAACCTGATTCTATCATTTTATCAATACACAAACCATTTATTCTAACAGAATTCTATAATACAATACAATACAATACAATTGTAATTTAAGCCTACCTGCAAAAGCAGAGGCAAGCCCCAAAGGAACCACTAACAAATCTCATTACCCAATCAAATTCATACTCTAAACAGAGTTTCAATCATCTTACAACACTACCACAGTTAACTCAGCTCAACCAACAGTCCACTGATTCCATTCTCTAACTCCATTCAATCACTGCAATAATATTTTGTGACCACCACCAATAGTTCAAACCTAAACAATACCATTTCCACCACATGCCACTACAAAAATTCAACCATTCCCTGCACCTGTTGTTCATAATTCAACACCACCTGCCATTTAATTTACTTATCCCACCACCAGTACACACACTTTCATACCTCCAAGTAATTTAACACAATTCCTAATATTCAACCACAGCTTCATAAAATACTCAACTCAACTTCAATCTCAAAAACAAACATAATTACACAATCAAAAGAGATGAAAGACTTTACTAAAAGAATTCAGGGAAAACAATTACCTCATAACAGTCTCACATAGGCAATTGGAGTAGAATTCTTCCTTCCCTTGGCTGAGTTGAGAAATCATCTCAAGACCACCACCATCTCAGTAATTCAAACATCACCCTCATCTGATCTTCTAATAAATTTCAACACCTTAACTTCATTGTCAATCATCACAACACGAAACCCATCTCTAATCTATCTTTTGGACTTCGAATTTCACCGTTCAATCTTCACTGAACATTCTATAAAAACCTAAACTTTCACTTATTTATCAATTCAACCTCATAACTTCAGTTAAACAACAAACACTTCGTTCTTTATCCATTAACCACTCGATTATCATACGAATTCAAAATCAACATGAAACCCTAATTGAATCTCTCAAACCTTCTTTATAACTATAAATTCAAATTAATATCACTAACTTATTCTTCACTTCATAATCTTCAAAAACCATCCTTCAATCATCCCTCTTTGACATCAGTTCCATCTTCTCTGAGTTTAACCTCATGAAACCCTAAATTGAATTTCCAATTTAATTTGCAGAAACCCTAACCTTTCAATTCTCCATCAAACCCACTTCCAAAATTCAATTAAACAATAACCCTTTGTTCTTCAATCAACCGTAACACTAATTTCATCTTTAATAACACATAAATCTTCAATCGATTCATCTTCAGAAACCCTAGTTTCAATTCTATTTCCACCTCCAAGTCTGAATCAACAACAGACTGTAACCACATCACAAACAATAACTCCATGATCTTTTAAATCTTCTACCAGTCACAAATATACCATTAATTCCTCAATTTCTCGTGGAAGAAGCAGAACAAGAGAAGAAGGAAAAAGAAGAAGAAAAAATAAGGAAAGAAGAAAAAAGAAAAGAAGAGAATTGAGTTCTTCTCGATGAGGATGGGGATAAGGCCGACCAAAACTTATAAAGGCACCCATAAAATTGTTAAGGGCAGTCATAGTCGCCCCTCAAATACATCCGATAATGTCTTCTTCGCCCGGTATCCGATTGGCACGCTCGAGTAGTGTATTCTATGTAACTTTTCGATATCTATTTAATGGTACTAGTTTGGTATCCAGATCGCTGTTAGATTAATTTCTATTTATTAGAATCTATATTAACTAATCGAGTCTTTAGCGGGTAAATCGTCTCTTGGTCATCTCTTAACCAGTCAAATAGCGTTGACGAGCTTGCGGGTCCTTACAATTCATGGGCAATCAATAGAGTTTTAATTGATACGGGGAGTTTTGTGGATATCCTGTTCTATCACATTTATAAAACAATGGGAGGCAGAGATGAAGATTTAGTACATTCAACCTATAAAATCTATGGTTTTAACGGTATTGCCAATAAACCTAGAGGGGAAATCAGTATGCGAATTCCACTGAAGGGAATATCTTCTAAAATTCCACTTTGTGTTGTCGACGTTGAATCTCCATACAATGCCTTGATTGGTCGACCTTGGCTACATGGAATTCTAGGTGTGGCATCAAATTTCCACCAGTGTATCAAGTTTCCTCATCCTAGTGGCATTGGAATCATAAAGGGAGATTGTATTGAAGGTAAGAAGTGCTATGAAATCGATGTAGAATCATGTGAAGAAAGAGCTGCCAATAAAGAGAATTGGAGGTATAACATCAAACAAAAACAAAGAAGTGAGAGGCTGATGGTTGATAAAATAGAACAGGGAGAAGAACGAGTGCTGCGAATAGGGCAAACAACAAGTGGCGAAAATATCGCAGAAGGAATGACTATAGCAAAAGTTAACAAAAGAACAGAGGTAGAAAACAACAAAGGTAAAAAATTTAAACTGTGAAATGAAAGAAATATTGAGAAAAACAAAAAGAGATGTATGATTGGTTTGTTGCGAAAATTTCAAAAATATATTTTACTTAATGATAAAAATGAGATTGAGAAATTACAATAGATCTGAAATGCAAAAGAATAATTCTTAGAATAGGACGAACCTTTATGACGTACACCCTAGTTCGCGAATAAAATTTCGCAAGAGGAAAATGTAAGACCTAAAGTGCGTCATAGAAGGGGGTATATGTTGCATGACTTAGGGATAAGGTTACACTGCTGCTGGAACCTGAGTCATGGAGATTTGGGGTCAATGAAAGCCCATCCATGAGAGGTGCCTTGGATTTTAAACCTAGACTTATGGTTTAGGTTGGACGACTGAGGGTCTCTTCTAAGGGGTGCAGAGTATGACCAAGGAGCCAAGGTACACGGTTGATCCAAGAGTGCCCAGGGCGTATGAAGCTACCCCGGAAATTCTTGGCAAGTCTTGGATATGATGCACTCGGCCTGAAGAAAATCCCACTTAGGGTGCAGTCTTGTAACCATAAGCCATATATGCAAAAGGGACAAGAGCCTGCGAAAACAACTGGTCGTTGTTAAGACTGGATGGGAGGAACTAGTCTTGTATGGAAGAAGTACGTCTCCTTTAAAGGGCAACCAGGGGGAAGATAAGGGCGGCACCCTCCATTAGGGAGATGATAAGTGTATTAAGACGCAAATGTCATGAGGCTATATTTCGCAAGAATATTTAGACTTGTCATATTTGTGCAACATTCCTGAAGAGGCAAAAATACAAAAGAGAAGATAAGACGAGATCAATGGGTCATTTCATGCAAGTGTAAAGATGTCCTGCGATTTCGTCGCAAGACGACAATGTCATGGGGCTTTAATTTCGCAAGAAAATTTATACATGTCATATTGTTGTAGCAAAAATTACAAAAGAACAAAAGGTTAAGGCAAGATCAATAGGTTTCTGTATGAAAGTATAGAGACGTCCTGTGATTTTGTCGCAATAAAAAATAAGTGGCAAAATAAGACCTTTACTTAGGAAGGAAAAATAAGAACACATCAGAATACAAGAAAGAATGCAATCTTAAAATTTATGATTGCGAGATTTTACAGAGATAATTGCGAGATTTTCGCAAATTATTTCATTCAACAAAGGTAACTTGTTCAATCTCTCATCTAAATACAATTAACAGAGGCAAGTATTGGAATGCATATAATGAATTAAATGTTATTTGTATCCACATGATAGATTTACGCATAAAGTAAAAAATTAATTGTACTTTGGTCAATCATATTGCAAGAGAAAAAAAAATTTCTAACATATGCAGGATGAAATAAAAGAAATAGAGCTTATATTGAAGATTGGAGAAATTCGCAGTGATAGATTACAAGGATAGAAGATCAAAGAACAAATGCACAAGTTTTACAAAAAATCAAACAAGGAAGAAAAATCTATTTCTTGCTTGATTCTTCATTGTCTTCATCAGATTCTTCACTAGAGCTTTCTCCCATATCTTCATCAGACTCTTCATCAAACTCTTCTTCTTCATCAGCTTCAATGGCAGAGATTACTAGAGAAGGAGTATTTTCTGGGATTTTATCTAAGAGACAAGGATATTTGGAGTGGGGAATCTTATTGTCATCACAAATCTCCTTAATGGTGTCATTACGGAAAGAAATTGCGTCATTCCCAAAATTCGCAATAGTGATCCTCATTTGAGTTTTCAATCTTGAACATTTCTCATTGCGAGAAGATAAATATTTTGTGAGCTTCGCCTTTTCATTCTCAAGCTCCTCAATTCTTTTGCGATATCTCTCTTCAGCTTCTGCGAAAATATAACAATAAATTAACAACTTGATGACAGTTTATGAAAAATAAACAATTGAATAAGGAAGAACGGTTAACAACATTCTTTGTTAGAGATCATATCTTTAATCAAGGTCGTATGCTCAACTTGGAGACTGAAATTTACACCTAAATTATTCCTGGCGATATCTAGAACTCTCGTAGCCCAAGCAAATTCATCGTCATCATTTATGAGAAGGCGGGAACGAGTTTGGTTTTCTCTTTCATAGAGGGCATCATTTATAAGTTTAAGGTCATCTCTTTCAATTTGGACTTCAAGAAGGGTTTCATGGAATTTCGTTAAAGTTTAATCACTTTGGAGAGCAATACGATCTTTTTCATCTATGAGGTCACTATACTTGGTTCTTAAATTATTGATCTCATATTTGGAATTATGAAAAAAATGTTTAAACTTATTATCCATAGTCAAAACGGATCTATAGTCAATTTCTAAGAGGCGAAGTTTGGTTCTGAGTTCATTTATGGGAAGAGATTCAATCTTATTACATGAAAAACTATTTAGGGAAGTATTTAGGTGTTCAAGAAGGGTATCATCATCCATAAGATTGGGAAATGTATGAAGAAGAATAGCTTCATCAGAAAGACCATAAACGTCTGCGAAATGGTGAATCATATAAGAAAGGATAACATGAGAAAACGAAATGAAGAAAAAGAAGAAAAAGTTTTATACCATAGAGTTGCTTATTGGCATTTTGAATACCAGAGATTTTGTTGTTTTGAATAACAATCTCAGATTCCAACTGGTTGTTCTTTTGGCGAAGATCAGCAGTCTCAGATTCCAATTGGTTGTTCTTTTCGCGAAGACCATTAGCTTCAGCCTCCAATTTCTCATTCTTTTTGTAAATTTCAAGATTCTTCTTTGCAAAAGCCGCATGCCTTTTTTCCAAATCTTCGGTAACAGCATAAGAAGCTTTCCCAACTTGCGAAATAATGCAGCGAATTTTCAGAATAAATTATGAATTCAAGACAAAAATAAAAGGAAGAAAAGTATGAGTATGAAAATTTACCAAACTATTGAGTGAATGTAAGAAACTTGGAGATATAGATCTTGAAACCCCGCGAAGAGATTAATTATTCTCTAAGAGGGGGGGATCACAGATAGCATCTATGGATTAGCAAGCATCAGTAAAAGGAGTATCACCAATCCCTTGCATAGTGTCATAAAATATACTGGACAATTGGGCCATAGAAGAATCAGGTTGAGAAGTTTGCTTCGCAGAAGAAACGTCATTAACATTATCGTTATGATCACTAGAACTTTCGCTAGATTGGACTTTTCATTTCTTTGAAAGAGGGGCAGCAGATTTATCTTTGCGAGAAATACTCTTGCCTTTACCCTTAGTCTTCGCAGCTTTGACAGGCTCTTCCACTTCAGCAATAACCTACACACACAGATAAAGATAATAAATAGAGGCAACAATATATTACAAAGAATCATAAAAGAATATTTCTTACTTCATTTGTGATTGATCGAAGAGCTGATAAAGTACTGACTTTCCCAGTCTTGTTGTAGCTTGCTTTCAACCTTTCAATCTGATAATTTCGAAAATACATAAAAAGATTGGAAGAGTCAACAAAATTATATATGAGAAGTAAAAAGAATATCAACTCAATCAAAGTGTGGAAATATACCTCTACTTCCCTCTCGGGCCATTTAAATATCCACGGTTGGTATGCTGCGAGACTCGCAGGTAAAACATGAGAGCCGGAAATATACGGACCCTCTAGAATTAAGGGGAATATACACCATTTATCATCATTAGAGTGACGTGGGGTTGAATTATTGCCAGGATGCCAATCAATATCTTGCATAAGTATCTTGTCGTCAGCAACATCATCCTACTTCTTTAAACGAATGCCCCAGCAAGTACTATCTCTCTTCATGGGAATTATCTCATAATTCACAAAGAAGTTTTCTACGGTATACTTCGCAGGAACAATCGCAACATTAGCGAACTTAGGAATTTTAACTTTTGAGGGATAAAGATATTTCTTACCAGCACCACAAGTGGCGAACTCAAGCATTAGGCGAATACAGTCTCCACTCAGCTGATATACTGCTCGAGAAAATTTCGCATGGGAAAGTATTTCATAAAACAAGGGAAGTTCAGGATCATAAAGGGGAATAGGAAGGCCAACGAGAAGTTGACCTAGCGAGATTATAATTTTTTCATGATTGCAAGGATGATCAAAAAATAATCTAGCAGAAAGCTCAGATTTAGGGGTTTGACTAGGAATGGGAGAAAAAGTAAAACCTTTGATTAGAAATTCCTTTCGAAGTTCCTCAAGAGCAACTTCATTCTTACGACCAGCTGGAGGCATTTTTAGTATGGGAATGAAGAAGAAAGTAAAAATTGAAAGAAGAAGAATCACGAAAAATTACAGTAGCAGGAGCGGAATTTACAGAAGAACAGTAAAATTGCAGAGAAGCAGAGAAGAAAGTAAAAAGAAGAGAAGAGAAGAATATAGAGAATATATATGGAGAGTAGAAATTCTCGAGAGGATAGTGCATTTAATGCGAAGAGTGGACGTGAGCGGTTAAAAAAGACATGTCAAGAGATGGATGGAAGACAAGATACGTGTAACAAAATTCACGCAAAATACAGAATCGTGTCAGTACAGAAGAATGTGAAAAGATGAACAGTTGCGGCATTTTGAAGAACGGTTTCTCATGATATTCTCTCATTCGCAGAGAAGACATGAGAAAAGGCAAGATGTAGGATCATAATATCGCAAGAAGGACACATTTGCGAAGCTTGATCAACAACACATTGCGAGCGTCGCAGGATCATGATTTGGAGAATGACGTAACAGATGACGATGGCAGAAACATGAGAAAAGCGTGATGATTCTGCGAAGTTTAGAGTGTTTGTGAAGATTAACATTATAACTCTCGCGAGAACATCACAAGTCAGATCCGAAATTAAAGGACAGATTATCTGTCATCCACTATGTAATTCCCTATATAAAGAGTTGAACAGGCGTAAGAAGGGAGAGATCTTTTTCGAGTGTTGAGCAAGTCATTATGAGAGAAAAAGTCCAGAGCAGTTGTTAATTTCTTAATTTCATTTCTTTCTTCTCTTGAAAAATTCAAAAGATTAATCAATACAAATTGTGATTATTCATCTAAAAATGACTTGATTGTATGAATTCTTGTGAGGGGTGTAGTGTGAGATTTCCTGCTGCTACAGAAAAATCATTTCAAACTGCGATAATCAGTTTAAGCAATAGCTGCAACTGCTTCCATGTAAAGCATACATTCACAAACCATTTTAATCCACATTACTGCAATAGCAACCACTAGAGCCCATTTAATCCCTCCTTCAACAAAAACCTTTTTCTTGTTCTCTTCTTAAATTTCATCTCAAACCCAACTCTATTCTTCTGTAACTCGAGCAGCGTACCACAACCAGTTACCTGTATCAGCAACTAACATACCACTTCAGCTCAAACCCAACTATGTTCTTCTTTCATTAAATCAATTAATAGAAACAAAACAAAGATCAAACAAATCAAACCCATTTCACAATTACATGTTGTTGTTGTTGTTTAATTTCAACAAAATCAATCTATTCAATCCACGATATTCCAAATCAATCTCAAACAAAACCCTGAATCAAACATGCAATTAAGAAGAACTGAATTAATGTCTAACATGAAATAAATAAGAACCCTATGTCAATTTATACCTATACGAATCGATCAAATAAATTAATTTACCAGATGTTGAGTTGTTGTTAGTTTTTGAAATTAATGAAGAATAAGTGAAGAAGGAGGTAGTTGCTATAATAGTCTATAGATGGTGGTGGTGTTGCTTACGAACATAATTGATTGATTGAAAGATAAAGCGATTTGGTTCTAGTGGTGTTGCTGAAGAAGAAGAGATTTGGTTATCAGTTTCGCTAATAACAGAGAAGAAGAAGAAGGAAAAAATGACGATAAAAGATTTGATTAAGAGTAATAAGTGAAGTAAATACCTAGCATGAAAGACTAGGATTCACAGAAAATTGATGGATAGGATTAAACAGGTAATATGGTCTGGTACATGCCGGGAATTTTGGTAGAACCGTACCTGTACGCTATACCCCATATACTACTGGTTCTTATTTACAGTCCCGTTCCCTGTACACCCTTCTCCGGTTCCGGTCAGATTCCGGATCATTTTTTCCGATTCTAGTCCGGTACACCGGGTTATTTGTGCAGCCGTAATTTTCATAGATGTAGCTTACAAGAAAAAAGATTTAACAATGTGTTATACGTTTATCTTATTCTCAGTTTATCAACATGAATTTATGCATATAGAAGCGGGTTCAAATAAAGCAATGACAACAGCTCACCTAGAAGCAAAATCTATGTTAGAAGCTTACTTCTTGGTTAAGAGATAATATCCTTCCTAGCGTTTTGATTGTCACAGATTGTATTGCTGACTTCATTAATAAGAAGTGTAAAGAAATATCTGGGGAAGCTGAACACACAATTAAAGAAATCGAGAAGATCCTGGACACTCTTCCTCAAGCTAAGGTATGATACATAAGAAGAAAACACAATTCGGCAGCGGAAACTTTAGAGAAAGAAGCAAGAATAAAAAGTCTTCAACATTTATCCTTGTGCATTAAGAAAAAAAATAGTAAATCAACTATATTGTCCAATATTTTCGAAAAAGAAATGACATTATAAATCTATTTTATTATTTTTCTTGATTTATAATATGTTGGTGTCAGACTTATATGTTGACATCGAAAAGATTGTGATGTACTTGGTACTCTCGTCATCTCATTAACATTGAGCATTTTGTTTTCATAATCAATAACACAAACCTTAAACTCTCAAGGGCAATTTTTTTTTGGCACTTTACATAGTACCTGCTAGGTTCATTATTAGTATAAAGAAGAACATACCCAGACTTAACTTCATATTTCACTTCAATTCGTACTTCTGCTACACTTTCAGATTTTTTTTTACCAACTTGACCAAGTAATGTATCCCAACCATCAAACATTAGAATCTTGTTAACAGGCACAAAACCATCTTCAAGGAAATTCACCACAGCTTCTTCAAGTTCAGGTTCAATTACACAACTACTACGACTTCTAGAAGAATTGCTCCCAACTTCAATAAGCAAATCAAAGATCTTCTGACCTTTACAATGGCAATGAGATGCAAAACAACGAAGTAGAACATCAGAATCAACCCGCACAAACTTGGTTCCGTCAATAAAGGAAAAATATGATACACTGAGGTAATAAACGAGTCCACATCTAACAGAAACAGATTCAAAATCGACTGGAAAACAAATCGAAACTAGAACAGAAACAAAAATTGGTCTATCAACATCAAAACATGAAATCGAAACATCAAAACATCATTCGAAAACATCTACATTAATCGGAACAAAATAATAATAATAGAAAAGTCAAACTAAGAAGAAATTCTAAAATCAAAACTAAAAAAATAAGCTTAGATCCATACATGAATAAAATCATTGAAAACACATCTATAAAAATAATCTTCGAAAACCTAAAATCGAAGATCCTAAACTTACAGAAGCTATAATCAAAGATCTTTGATCTAAACAAAAATATAATGAGGATTAGGATTAGAATGGAATGAACCTATAGCTTGAATTTTAGATAATCTTCGATATACAAATTCAGTAATTAACTCTCCTCAGCTCCTTCGCCTCGGAAATTCAACTTCTCTCTTTTGTAACATAAACGAAAAAACAGAAACATTGAATCTCGGAATCAAATAGAACGGTAGGCCAGTATAAAAAAAATGCCATTTGAAAATTTTGAGTCCGGATGAAACTTTGTCGTC
Organism: Papaver bracteatum; assembly: GCA_023529315.1. NCBI lineage: Eukaryota > Viridiplantae > Streptophyta > Magnoliopsida > Ranunculales > Papaveraceae > Papaver > Papaver bracteatum. Next base: position 1,240,404 of record JAJJWX010004010.1, read on the forward strand.
AATTTTGGGTGCACGTGACTTTTTCCGTGTGATGATTTTGACATCGAAAAAAACACGATTTATAAGAGCTGATACCAGCATTACTAGGGGCTGATACCATCTCAAAATCTTAAACAATCCTGACCGTTGAATTGGCTAAATGGTATCAGTCCCAATTATGCTAGTATCAGAAAAAAAAAAAAAAAAAATGGGTAGCATTTTTTCACTTTCATTTTTTAGTTTTACTATGCATGGATATCCGTGTGCTTCAACTTTCCCTCGTAGTCCAAAGTCCAAATTACTTTCCCTCGTAGTCCAAAGTCCAAATTACTTTTGCCCTCCATGGCCCGCATGGTTCATAGATATCCGGGCTCAAGTTTTTTCTTACACGCCACATAATGAGCAGTCTTCTCACATCACACCTTGTAGTACGCCACTTAATAAATCCCTGAAAAGTGCTTATTTTATCTCTTTGGTAGGTGAAAATCAGAAAGGCTTCTTAAAGTCTTTTAGTTTTGTTTCATCTTCTTTCTCTTTCTCTCATTATTGTACGGGTGAATAAAAAATCTCCGGAGATCAAGATCGTTCATTCTGCCGCTTCTAATCTCAGATTCCTTTTACCTTCTAGTCACTCGAGGGTTTATTTTGTTGTTTGAGTTCATTATTTCACTGATTTTTTGTTATGATCTTTCGGTTCTGCATTTAGATTCTTCTCCTTTCAACTTGGTTATCATCCGATTTTCTCTAGGATTTGTTCTTGATTTTCTATATCTTCGTCGGAGTTTGTGTGGAAATGATGGAAAATGTCTTCATCATCGTGTTTAGTGCTACGACTACATTGCTTCCGGTGAATGACCATAACAGAAAACCGCCGAATACCCATTTTTTTCCTTCGATGCATTGTTTTTTCGACGATCTCTACCTATTGTGTACTGGTTTTATACTCATGAGTTATCCTATTAAGTTTCGCCTCGTAGCACTTTCATTTCGGCCATAGATCCTCCTCCTCCTCCCTCCGTGTAAACCCTAGAGCCGAAAACAAGATGGTATGTACTCTTCTTCATCATCTCTACTAACAATATTCTTGATTTTCTCTATGGATACCTCCATTTTAAGAGTTAATCTCTATATTCCCTGAGTTTTTTGAGTTTTTTCAACCTCTTGGTGTGGATTTAGGTGTAAATGTGAAGTATGTTTAGAGTTGGTATGCATATTATGTGTATTTATGGTGTCAACAGATTTATTGAAAGGATTGTTTTGAGTTTTTATTATTGATTTTGTTTCTCCTTCATAATGATGTGATTTGGCTATGTTTTGAAACTCTTGTTTGCTACATCTGAATCTGATATGTGGCTAGATCTGACCTGTGGGTTTATCGTGATTGTTAACACGTGAAAGAACAAGTGAGTGTTCTGTTTTGTGAGATTTATTGGTTTACATTTTTCATGTTAGTTGATTAGATTGTGTTTAATTTAATGGTTTTGGTTTTAGATCCTGGAGTTTGTATGTTTGTCATATACATATGCATATGACTCTGTTTGGCGAGACTAGTCTTACATTGAAAGAACAAAGTGGGTGTTATTGGTCAAATTCATTCCTTGATATTGTTGTTTGTTTGTTGATTGCTATATTTTGTTCAAGTTGATTGATAATGTATGTTGATTTTGGAATTAGCTGCTGGAGTTTGTGTATGTGTTTGCCATATATATGCATGTAACTCCTGAGGAAAGGATTGGTTTCACTTTGATTTGATATGAGCACTACTTGTTTATGTTAGGTTGTATTGTGAATTTGATTGGTTCATGATTTGATTAGTTAGAGCTTGCTGGTCGTCTGTTTTATATGCCTATTAATCTTCTCGATGAAATGTGTTCAGGGATACAGGAAATGGAAGCCCCAATAATGCTGATCGAAAGCGGATGAAATGGCCATACCGTTCCAAGATATTCAAGGTGGAGCTTACTTCTGCAGCCAAAATTCCAATGCATGCCATTGGAAATGTGCTCCGTAGGCAAGAATCAGAGAACTCTCAAGTAGCACTAAGAGTTTTGGATATCATTTTAAGGTAGAATGCCGCAAAACAGTAAGATAGCTCCTGTTTAGGTTCTTGTGCTTGGATTCTTTGCTGTTGTGTCTACTGATTTTGTCTCCTTCCTTTTTATCAGAGATATTCATTACCCAGTGCCCTTTTACTTAAATTAATAGCTATTTCTAATTTGTTTCCTTTTGATGCTGTGCAGTTAGAGAATACGAGCTAAATACTAAAAACATGCTAGTGGTCTGCATCTTTCAGGCAGATCTTACCTCAAAGATTGGTACGCTTGGTAACACTGTTACTACGTCTATGTCTCAACAAGATGAACGCCTTCAATGTGTTGGGAGACTATGTGCTACATTCTTGGATTTCCATGAGAGGGTATTTTATTCACTTTGAACATAGATCATATCTTCATGTTAATTTTTGGAGTTTGGACCTTTTTAATGAGTTCTTTTCAGTAGTCCATATCGGCTCTAAGGGAGAAAGTTGCTACTTCAAGGTCTAGTTACATATCTCATGTAGCAGCTGTGCAAAATGTGGTACGCTTGTATATGACTGGTTGTAATGCTGGTTTGGAGGAGATGGCTCTTTTTGTGAAGGAGTTGCGCGAGGTCTGTGTTTCCTTTAGTCTACGTACTCTCTTTTTTAAATTTGCAGTGGTTGCTTGAACCAGAACACAAATACCATTAATGCCTGTTTGTTGAGAATAACAGAATTATTTTGTTCTCATTCAGGGTGTTAGTCTGATATTTGAATTTTGTTGATGTGTAACAGAAATTCCATGGCATTATTGATCAAATGAGACATCAGCTTTCATTCTTGGGCTTCTCAATGTGCTTGGAAAAGAATCATACAGGCTAGAAACTCTTGAGAAGCAATTTCATAACTTTCAAGAGAACAGCATATCTGACTTTCAGCAAGTTTACGAGGTATGCTTGGCAGATTATTTGATTCGGAGATATATGTTTGTTTGACTTGTCTGATGTTTTACTTTTATCAAGTGCAGCAGGAACAATCGAAGTTGGAAGCCCAGAAGCTTGTTGCTGATATGACAACTTAGTTTCTGAACACATACCCGTCAAAAGGAGCTTGTAGCCTTGTACGTTTAAATTGTTTATTTTACTACAAACTTCGCTTGTCTTGATTCATATGGTTGATAAGGTTGGTAAGTCGAAATTGTAGGTTGATGGGTGATTCGTTGTTTTGAAAGTACAACTGTTGAGAGTAAGGCATTTGGGAACGAATACACATCAACAATGGCTGGAATCACCAATGATGCCAAAAGAAAATGGGAGGAGTTCTCCAAGCAAGCAGGGAACGACGTTAAGGTTGGTTCTTTATTACTGCTGCAAAACAGTGTCGGATGGAGTTGGTTCATCTCCAAGGTTGTGTCCTTTATTAATCTTATTTATTTATTACTATTACGGGCCGACTGTTCTTTCTCTTCCTTGCTTTGTTAATAACTTGATCTCTTATTTTTACAAGCTGTTACACTACAAGCACTGTTGAAGCTGCTTCGAAACACCATAAGCAGATACATGATACTGTGAATGAGATGGGCGGAAACATGTTTCAACTATCAGGTCAGTTAGATTCATGATCTCGTGATGTTTAATTTATCAGGTCAGTTGGCACTGTAAGCTCATGATTTGAGGATGATTACTGACATGTCCTCTGTCTCAGCTGAACCACACAGTTGTTTCCCATCAATGCTCATTTTTTTAATTTAACACAAACAGTCAATCATTTCCTTTTACAGAACAGCTGATCTTGTAAGAAATCAGTTTGCACATTGTATATTTTACAGTACGAGTTGTAGAAAACATTTAACACAAAGTTTGAAAGAACAGCTGATCTTGTAAGAAATCAGTTTGCACATTGTATATTTTGCTATCGAGTTGTCAATAAAGAGTATGCCTTGCAACTCGCACACACATGGTTATAACTGGCAGTACCTTGAATTGTGTGTAGTATTTGGACCTGCTTCATCTTGTAAATTCTCTATGAAGCAAAGGAATTGAAGGGATGCGCATGGAGTTGGCGAGCTTGAAGGACACTCACTGATTTTTTTTGCTAATAGTAAAGCAACCAACTTACATGCCAATTGAGGTGAGAAGAAGCTCTATGTTATGTTGCCGATGATGATGATGATGATGATGTTTATTTCCTTTTGTGGAGCTTACAACCAACTTACAACCACTGATTTTTTTGCTAATAGTAAAGCAACCAACCAACTTCAGTACAATGATGATGATGTTTATTTCCTTTTGTGTAGCTTTGTACTTTGGTTTTCTTGCAACGCTATACGAAAGCATTGTCAGTTCATCAGAGATCTTCACTCGTGTAGAAATGAAGACAGAAACCTCAAGAAAGGATGGCAGCTTTTACTGAGGTAGGTCTCCCCTTACCCAAGATGTTTTTATGACTTAATGCACTGTACGATTATCGTGATGGATAACAAGCTGTTCTTTTTGGGCAGGCAATGAGAACCAACGACTATGATGTTGAACCAGCATTATGTGCCTCTGGTGTTAGGGCAAAACTTCCTGGAGAACCCAGTTTATTCTATATCTGGTGGTAGGCTTTGGCTTGTCACATTGAATATTACTTCTACTGTTACCTTTGTACTATGTATTGACATTTAACTGTGTAACATCAAATCACAAGGTCCATAGAAGCACAATAGTCTTGCTGACCTTGGAATTGTACAACACCTGACAATTACCATACAAGGTCTCTCTAAAGATACTTAAATTGAGGCATCTATATCTTAAATCACAATTATGTTTTTTCTCAGTGCCTGTAGTTGAGATTGTTTATGTTTCTATCTGTTGCAGCTTAGTGGTATAAATTCGGTGTTGGCCGTTCAGCACTCTTGTTCAATTCTTTTTCTCTCAAATTCCTACTAGGATACTTGGGATGGACGTATCACATGCCTACATGGCTTTCCTGGACAATCTGATATTCCACATGTAGCTGCTGGTAAAATCCATATCTTTATATATATATATATATATATATATATATATATATATTTTGATGTTTGTTATTATTATATATTCAGCTATTTTGTGTGGAACATTTCGACAAGAATATGAGGAACCTAGTTATTTAAGTTCAGGTGGTTGATTCATTTATTGAATACTTAGGTTGTCAGCTGCAGGCACTGGCCATCAATTTCATGTTATAGAGCCTCCGTGAGGGCAAGATCACAAAAGGTTGAGTAGATAAGTATGAGATACAGAGGATGACGGCACAACTCGGTCAGTCCAGCTTTCAACTCTCCTAATGCTTGTGATGCTATCTATGCCTTAGTGGAAAATCAAATGCGCAGCTTATCCGGTGTAATATCTTAATTAGTATTCTTGTGCTGATGATCAGACATAATATTTCATTTTCAGTGAGCTATTACTGGACTTGTGAGGTGTCCTTGGATGCGGAGGATTCGGTCCAGTTTCAGAGCTGCAGTTAATCACCAGACATGTAAGTTTTTGCACTGATTATTCATGAGCAAGGTTTCTGTAACAGTCTCGAAAACCTACTATTGTCTTCTTGTTGTCGGTTGTCACCTTACTTTGTTGTCATTATCTCAATTGCTGATGTGTCTACTCCAATAATAATGCAGCTGGGACCAATTGTAATTTTTTTAATTAATAACCAAGGTGTGAAGGATCCAAGTGACATTGAATAGGCAAAGGTATGAATTTGAAGCTCAAATTTGTATGTTTTTTTAATGTAATATAATTGTTCTATCTTAATAATGTTTTGGTAATTCAATTTTATATAGGCTAAAGCAAACTCTAAAAAATCCGAGGGTAAAGACCAGTACATCTAATATGGAGTATAGGATAACTATGGGAAGTGACTTCCCCGCGATAGACAAACGTAAGCTTTCCATTCTATTTTTTTGAGAGTTATTATTCTATTCCTTTTGCCTGAAGTAGTTGTGATTTAGCTGGATATAGAATTTACTTCATGCTTAGGATCACATATATTGCATCAATGAAACATTAACCCCAAGTAGATCCGCGAGGGGACATCTACTATTCACCGGTTATATGTTCCCTCTTTTAAAGATAATGTTGATACCATGTAGAATTATAATTCAGATACATTAGTTTTAGAATGTAAAAAACACTTACACTAGTTATCCAATCATTGAAAAATGATATATTAAAAAAAATAAAGTGGAATGGCCGCAAGGGGACAACAACCACTTTTCACTGGTAAAAGATGTCGTCTTTAGAACATATTGTGGACACCATGATGAATATAGATCACGTGCTTTTGGTTTGCGTGTGTTAGCGTTAGGATATGAAAAAAAGACTTAACAATTTCTATGTCATCCCCCTCATCGAAAATAAAAAAGTGATATTAAAAATAGTGGAATGTCCGCGAGGGGACAACTACTATTAACCGGTTATGGATTCCCTCTTTAGAAGATACTGTAGATACATGTAAAATTATAATTCGCATACGATAGTATAAAAATATATAAAAATATACTTACAGCAATCATCCTGTTATTTAATAAAGAAGGTATGCTAAGAAAAAAGTGGAATGGCCGCTAGGGGACATCTGCCACATTTCACCCGTTATGGATACCTTGTTTTGAAATATTGAGGATACTAGGTGGAATTGGTTTGCGTGCATTAGCATAAGAATGTTAAAAAAGACTAACAATTTCAATATCATCCCCATCATTGATAAAAATAAAAATGATATTAAGAAAAGGTGGATTCCCTCTTTACAAGATATTGTGGATACCATGTAGAATTATATTTGCGTACATTAGTGTTACAATGTAAAAAAGACTAACACTAGTTATCCCATCATTGAAAAAAAAGAAGTTAAAATTATATTAAAAAAATAAAGTAGAATGGCCGCCAGGGGATATCAACCACTTTTCATTGATAACAAATGACGTCTATGTGGACACCAAGTTGAATTCTAGTTCACGTGCATTTCCTTAAGAACGTAAAAACAGATTAGGAATTTCTAAATCATCCCCCTTGTATTAAAAAAATGATATGGTAGAAAAAGTGGAATGGTCGCCAGGTAACGTACTACTTTTCATCGGTTATAGATTCCCTTATTAGAAAATATTGAGGATACCATGTCGAATTGTAGATCGCGTGCATAAGTGTAAGAATGTAAAAAAAGACAGTTTCTATGTCATCCCATCATCGAAAACTAAAAATTGATATTATATTAAGTGGAATGTCCGCGAGGGGACATCTACTATTCAACGGTTATAGGTTCCCTCTTTAGAAGATAATGTTGATACCATGTAGAATTATAATTCAGATACATTAGTTTTACTTACACTAGTTATCTAATCTTTGAAAAACGAAGGTATATTAAAAATATAAAGTGGAATGGCCGCAAGGGGACAACCACTTTTCTAGTAAAGGATGCCGTCTTTAGAACATATTGTGGACACCATGTTAAATATAGTTCATGCGCATTTGGTTTGCGTGCGTTAGCGTTAGAATATGAAAAGAGACTAACAATTTCTATGTCACCCCCCTCGTCGAAAATAAAAAAGTGATATTAAAAATAGTCGAATGTTCATGAGGGGACATCTACTATTAACCGGTTATGGATTCCCTCTTTAGAAGATATTGTGGATACATGTAAAATTATAATTCGCATGCTATAGTGTAAAAATATATAAAAATACTTACAGCAGTCATCCCGTTATTCAATAAAGAAGGTATGATAAGAAAAAAGTGGAATGGCCGACATCTGCCACTTTTCACCCGTTATGGATGCCTTGTTTTGAAATATTGAGGATACTAGGTGGAATTGGTTTGCGTGCATTAGCATAAGAATGTAAAAAAGACTAACAATTTCAATATCATCCCCATCATTGATAAAAATAAAAATGATATTAAGAAAAGGTGGATTCCCTCTTTACAAGATATTTTGGATACCATGTAGAATTATATTCGCATACATTAGTGTTACAATGTAAAAAAGACTAACACTAGTTATCCCATCATTGAAAAAAGAAGAAGTTAAAGTTATACTAAAAAAATAAAGTGGAATGGCCGCCAGGGGACATCAACCACTTTTCATTGATAATAGATGACGTCTTTGTGGACACCATATTGAATTCTAGTTCACGTGCATTTCCTTATGAACGTAAAACAAAATAGTAGGAATTTCTAAATCATCCCCTTCTGTTAAAAAAATGATATGGTACAAAAAGTGGAAAGGCCGCAGGTGACGTTCCACCTTTCATCGGTTATAGATTCCCTCTTTAGAAAATATTGAGGTTACCATGTCTAATTGTAGATCACGTGCATAACTGTGAGAATGTAAAAAAAGACTAACAATTTCTAAGTCATCCCATCATCGAAAAATAAAAATTGATATTATAATAAGTGGAATGTCCGCGAGGGGACTTATACTATTCACCGGTTATAGGTTCCCTCTTTAGAAGATAATGTCGACACCATGTAGAATTATAATTCAGATACATTAGTTTTACTTGCACTAGTTATCTAATCATCGAAAAAAGAAGGTATATTAAAAAAATAAAGTGGAATGGCCGCAAGGGGACAACAACCACTTTTCGCTAGTAAAGGATGTCGTCTTTAGAACATATTGTGGACACCATGTTGAATATAGTTCATGTGCATTTGGTTTGTGTGCGTTAGCGTTAGAATATGAAAAAAGACTAACAATTTCTATGTCACCCCCCTCGTCGAAAATAAAAAAGTGATATTAAAAATAGTTGAATGTTCGCGAGGGGACATCTACTATTAACCGGTTATGGATTCCCTCTTTAGAAGATATTGTGGATACATGTAAAATTATAATTCGCATGCGATAGTGTAAAAATATAAAAAAATACTTACAGCAGTCATCCCATTATTCAATAAAGAAGGTATGCTAATAAAAAAGTGGAATGGCCGCCAGGGGACATCTGCCACTTTTCACCCGTTATGGATGCCTTGTTTTGAAATATTGAGGATACTAGGTGGAATTGGTTTGCGTGCATTAGCATAAGAATGTAAAACAAGACTTAACAATTTCAATATCATCCCCATCATTGATAAAAATAAAAATGATATTAAGAAAAGGTGGATTCCCTCTTTAAAAGATATTGTGGATACCATGTAGAATTATATTCGCGTACATTAGTGTTACAATGTAAAATAGACTAACACTAGTTATCCCATCATTGAAAAAAGAAGAAGTTAAAGTTATATTAAAAAAATAAAGTGGAATGGCCGACAGGGGACATCAACCACTTTTCACTGATAACAAATGACGTCTTTGTGGACACCATATTGAATTCTAGTTCACGTGAATTTCCTTATGAACGTAAAAAAAAGAGTAGGAATATCTAAATCATCCCCCTTCTATTAAAAAAATGATATGGTACAAAAAGTGGAATGGCCGCATGTGACGTACCACTTTTCATCGGTTATAGATTCCCTCTTTAGAAAATATTGAGGAGATTATTTCTAATTGTAGATCGCGTGCATAACTGTAAGAATGTAAAAAAAGACTAACAATTTCTATGTCATCCCATCATCGAAAAGTAAAAATTGATATTATAATAAGTGGAATGTCCGCGAGGGGACATCTACTATTCACCGGTTATAGGTTCCCTCTTTAGAAGATAAAGTCGATACCATGTAGAATTATAATTCAGATACATTAGTTTTACTTACACTAGTTATCTAATCATTGAAAAAAGAAGGTATATTAAAAAAAATAAAGTGGAATGGCCGCAAGGGGACAACAACCACTTTTCGCTAGTAAAGGATGTCGTCTTTAGAACATATTGTGGACACCATGTTGAATATAGTTCCTGTGCATTTGTCTTGCGTGCGTTAGCGTTAGAATATGAAAAAAAGACTAACAATTTCTATGTCACCCCCCTCGTCGAAAATAAAAAAGTGATATTAAAAATAGTGGAATGTCCGTGAGGGGACATCTACTATTAACCGGTTATGGATTCCCTCTTTAGAAGATACTGTGGATACATGTAAAATTATAATTCGCATACGATAGTGTAAAAATATAAAAAAAAAATACTTACAACAGTCATCCCGTTATTTAATAAAGAAGGTATGCAAAGATAAGAAAAAAGTGGAATGGCCGCCAGGGGACATCTGCCACTTTTCACCCATTATGGATGCCTTGTTTTGAAATATTGAGGATACTAGGTGGAATTGGTTTGCGTGCATTAGCATAAGAATGTAAAAAAAGACTAACAATTTCAATATCATCCCCATCATTGATAAAAATAAAAATGATATTAAGAAAAGGCGGATTCCCTCTTTACAAGATATTGTGGATACCATGTAGAATTATATTCGCGTACATTATTGTTACAATGTAAAAAAGACTAACACTAGTTATCCCATCATTGAAAAAAGAAGAAGTTAAAGTTATATTTTAAAAAAATAAAGTGGAATGGCCGCCAGGGGACATCAACCACTTTTCACTGACAACATATGACGTCTTTGTGGACACCATATTGAATTCTAGTTCACGTGCATTTCCTTAAGAACGTAAAAAAAGTCTAGGAATTTCTAAATCATCCCCCTTCTATTAAAAAAATGATATGGTACAAAAAGTGGAATGGCCGCCAGATGACGTACCACTTTTCATCGGTTATAGATTCCCTCTTTAGAAAATATTGAGGATACCATGTCTAATTGTAGATCGCGTGCATAACTGTAAGAATGTAAAAAAGACTAACAATTTCTATGTCATCCCATCATCGAAAAATAAAAATTGATATTATAATAAGTGGAATGTCCGCGAGGGGATATCTACTATTCACCGGTTATAGGTTCCCTCTTTAGAAGATAATGTCGATACCATGTAGAATTATAATTCAGATACATTAGTTTTACTTACACTAGTTATCTAATCATCGAAAAAAGAAGGTATATTAAAAAAATAAAATGGAATGGCCGCAAGGGGACAACAACCACTTTTCGCTAGTAAAGGATGTCGTCTTTAGAACATATTGTGGACACCATGTTGAATATAGTTCCCGTGCATTTGGTTTGCGTGTGTTAGCGTTAGAATATGAAAAAAAGACTAACAATTTCTATGTCACCCCCCTCGTCGAAAATAAAAAAGTGATATTAAAAATAGTGGAATGTCCGCTAGGGGACATCTACTATTAACCGGTTATGGATTCCCTCTTTAGAAGATACTGTGGATACATGTAAAATTATAATTCGCATACGATGGTGTAAAAATATAAAAAAAAAATACTTACAACAGTCATCCCGTTATTTAATAAAGAAGGTATGCTAAGAATAAAGTGGAATGGCCGCCATGGGACATCAGCCACTTTTCACTCGTTATGGATGCCTTGTTTTGAAATATTGATGATACTAGGTGGAATTGGTTTGCGTGCATTAGCATAAGAATGTAAAAAAAAAGACTAACTATTTCAATATCATCCACATCATTGATAAAACTAAAAATGATATTTTAGAAAAGGCGGATTCCCTCTTTACAAGGTATTGTGGATACCATGTAGAATTATATTCGCGTACATTAGTGTTACAATGTAAAAAAGTCTAACATTAGTTATCCCATCATTGAAAAAATAAGAAGTTAAAGTTATATTTTAAAAAAATAAAGTGGAATGGCCGCCAGGAGACATCAACCACTTTTCATTGATAACAGATGACGTATTTGTGGACACCATATGGAATTCTAGTTCACGTGCATTTCATTGAGAACGTAAAAAAAATACTAGGAATTTCTAAATTATCCCCCTTTTATTAAAAAAATGATATGGTACAAAAAGTGGAATGGCCGCCAGGTGACGTACCACTTTTCATCGGTTATAGATTCCCTCTTTAGAAAATATTGAGGATATCATGTCTAATTGTAGATCGCGTGCATAACTGTAAGAATGTAAAAAAAAAGACTTAACAATTTCAATGTCATCCCATCATCGAAAAATAAAAATTGATATTATAATAAGTGGAATGTCTGCGAGTGGACATTTACTATTCATAGGGTTATAAATTCCCTTTTTAGAAGATATTATGGATACACGTAAAATTATAATCCGTGTACATTAGTGTTAGAATGTAAAAAATTCTTACACTAGTCATCCCATCATATAAAAAAAGAATTTATATTAAAAGAATAAAGTGAAATGACCGCTAGGGGACATCGACCACTTTTCACTTGTATCAGATGTCGTCTTTAGAATATATTATGGACATCATGTTGAATTATAGTTCACGTGCATTTGTTAAAGTATATATAAAAGTATTAGGAATTTATTTTAAAAAATGATATGGTAAAAAAAACTGGAATGGCTGCCAGGGGATTTGTACCACATTCATCGGTTATAGATGCCCTCTTTAGAAAATATTTAGGATACCATGTGTAATTGTAGATCATTTGCATTAGCGTAAGAATGTAAATAAATAATGACCAACAATTCCTATGTCATTCCCATCATCGAAAATGGAAAAGTGATATTATAATAGGTGGAATGCCGGTAAAGAGACATTCCCTCTTTAAAATACCATGTAGATTATAGAAATTGTGGATACCATGTAGATTATAGTCAAAAAAATAAAATAGAATGGCCGTTATGAGACATCTATCACTTTTCACCCGTTATAGATGTCGTCTTAAAAAATTATTATGGATATCATGCGGAATTGGTATGCGTGTGTTAGGGTTAGAATATTATAAAAAGACTAACAATTTCTATGTCATCCCCATCATACTCATGGTTGAAGCTATTAGGCCACTCATGGTTGAAGTTTATCTATTTAGCCTTTATGTGGCCACTCATGGTTGAACTTTATCTATATAGCCTTTATATAGGATTCCCAAAAAACAAAATGTTTGGTTTTTGGTAAATGATCTGAACATTAAACACACTCATGGTTGAACTTTATCTATATAGCCTTTTTATAGGATTCCCAAAAAACAAAATGTTTGGTTTTTGGTAAATGATCTGAACATTAAACACACTTGATTGACATTAGTCATAATCTGTTTCCTTAAACAAAATATAATTTATTGCTAAACCACTATAAGTTAACATTTCCTGCTGGCCATCGACAAACCATTCTGCTGCGTTGAAAACGTTAATTGCTACGAAGGTGCCTTCTTATTCTTGGTATTTTGTTGTTGTGTTGATTGTCTCGTTGTTTTTTCTCCGAGGGTGCCACCTTGTTCGTCCATCCTTTTTCCACAACTATCCAAATAATTTTGTGGATTTGGGAGCCAGTGTTTTTGGATGTGCAAAGTTCTCTTCCAGTTTCAGTTGCCTCGAAATACTCTTAATTACCGAACATTTGTAAGTTCTTACACTGATTGTTATAAGTTGCCTCGAAATACTCTTAATTATTGTGTTCTTTTGGTCACCTTGTCGTCATTATCCCAACTGCAGATGTATCTACAACGATTATGCAGTTGAAACCAGATGTATCTACTTCAAAGTTAATTACAGATGTGTTCTTAAGTTGTAAGTTTGTATCAAGTCTCTCTCATTGTTTTCATATTTGGAACATACTTCAAAGTTAATTACAAGCGTGTTCTTAATTTTTAAGTTGTATTATATTAAGTCTCTCATTGTTTTTTAATATCTGATTTGCTTATCTATCCATTGTATCTGTAATTGGGATTAAATCACCATCCAAAGAAGAGAAGAGTGCATACCCTGGGAGTATGTGGCATACTTTCGTACTATTTTTCAGAAAAAAAAGTGGAATATTTTCGTGCTTCTGGCCATCTTAATAAGAAAAGTGTGCATCCCCTAAAAGTAAGTGGCCCTAGCTGTCAATTGATATCCGAGAAAAAAGGTGAATTAAATCACCATCCAAAGAAGAGAAGAGTGCATCCCCTAAAAGAAAGTGGCCCTAGTTGTCGATGGATATCCGATAACCATTTCCTAATATCCGGAATCTGAGAGGTTAATTTTGGACATAACCGTTATCGGATATCTTGATAACTATTTGGAACTTTCTCTCATAATATCCGATACCGTTAGCCTGTACACTTATTAACCCGTTTAGCTTTTTATCCCATTTATTTCATTCATATTTCATTCTCGTGAAGAAAATGTTAATCTCCATTCCTATCTCCACTTTATGAATCTTCTTCTAATCTTGTTCTTCCTCTAATTCATCACGTACTTGCAGTACCACCATCATATCTTCTATAAGGTTTATTTTAAAGTCCAATTTTCTATTCAATTATGGGAGAAGACAATCCTCAATGCTCCCAAAACGGCTTTCTAATGCATCCCACAGTTCTTTAGGACACATCATGTGTTAGTATCCCCAAAGGAGATTAGGGTCAATGTGTACCTTCAAATATCGAAGGGCTTCAGCCTTTTCTTGTTCAGTTGATGGGACAGAATCTTTATCAGTAGAGGGTATGATAGTGTGGGTGCATTCTTTTGCCACAAAAGCGATCTTCACATCAACCATCCAACGGTGATACTCAAGTCCATATATGCCCAATTGTACGAATTCTTGTCGGATATATTCCTTCTTGCTCATCTACATAAGGCAAGGTTAAAGGACATTAGTATGACCCATTCCGATATTATACTCCCAAATAAACCAAGTTTCTTTATGGATTGGGAAAACCAAATCTCTTTATGGTTTTCGTTGGCGACCCAATCAACAATCAAATATCAACAGAGTTTTCAAGGTTTACAAAGCAAGCATACATTTACAAAATAAAATAAAATCAATCAATGTTAATTAATATACAATTTGAACTAATTAATGAATTAATGTTAATTAATAATATACATGTTAATTAAAAATGAAAATAAATATATTAATTAATTAATGGTAACTAATATATAATATCCATAATTACCTTCCACTCATAAATAAGAGTAATAAAATATTGTCATGCAAAGTTAAATATAGAGATAAATATTTAGTTTCCAAAAATAAATTCATGCACATGCAAATACAATAAAAATAAAAATAATAAAAATATAATCATGCATTCATGCAAGTCAATTTAGTTTCCACAAATACATTCATGCACATGCACATGCACATGCAAATACAATAAAAAAAAAAAAATATATTCATGCATTCATGCAAAGTTAAATATAGAGATAAATATTTAGTTTTCAAAAATAAATTCATGCACATGCAAATACAATTAAAATATATTCATGCATTCATGCAAGTAAATTTAGTTTCCACAAATACATAAAATGAACCAAATTATTTATGATATTCTATATTCTATATATATATATATATATATATATTATTAATAAAGTAGTACATGTTACAATCAACAAAGTTCTAGCGGACATATAAATATAAAAACAAATGTAATGGCGTTTATAAAGAGCAGAAAATGACATGTTGCAAAAATAAGTTAGAACATACGTTTTTATTTTATATTTATTTTAATATATTTTATTTCTAGAATTGTTTTTAATAGGGGAACTTAGTGAAGATACTATTTGTTTTTTCAAGCGTCTGAAGAATTGTGTCTAGGTAGTTTTATTTTTCACAGATTGGGTGTTGCTATTCAAAAAGGAGTTGGTGCCCATCTTGTTGCTCGGCTACCAACTAAAAACTCTGTAATTGGACATTAGTGCTAAACAATATTAGCCAATATTTTTAGAATAATTGTCATAAATACAAAATAAAACGGACATGCAAACAGGCAAACGACATATCACACAAACCATATATCATAATATTATAATATTACTTCAATAATAATAAAATAAAAATAACAATATTAGCATGATTATAAAGAGTATGGCAGACAAAAGAACACAAACTTTATAATATTAGGGGGGACAAAAGAACATGGCCTTGGAAAAAAAAACCAAAAATACATCATATTCATATATAGATATATAGCCTGACAATGCAAATATATATATATTAATATCAAGATAAAAATAAAAATAAAGGAACAGATCTTACACGACATTCCCAAACATAAACAAACATAGAGAAACCATACCCAAACAGATGAGAGATAGCATTTCAAATCATAGATAAATTGGTGTGCAAAGAAAAGAAGAAACAAAAAATAAATAAATGGTAGATCGATTTCATATATGCATACATAGTTAGATCAAAGTGTTAGAGCATTGCTCGGTCAAACTCTCATGCGTTGTTATCTTAAGCATGTTTGTCAATGTTAGTGATCAAAACTATAAAATCTTGATTTCTAGTCTACTATAGCTAAGGTCTCGGACTAGGATAGAAAGTGTAGTTGAGCTCAAGAATCCATGGCGATCATCATACAAGACGAAGGACTACTCAAGGAACCAGTGAATCTTCATCGACTAAAAGGTATGTGGATACTTGAACTTATCTATCACTTAAAAGTCTATCTACTCTATCTCCTATGTTGAGACAAAAGTCGTTTATCTATATAGACTAAGAATATGCACATGTGACATTTCGAGTTGAGTGTATATTGCTTATCTTTTTCTCGAAATGGGTATTTGTAAAGCTTTCGCTTTAGCCGAGTTCATCCTTGCCTAGTGACGAAAGTCATGTTAAGTTTCAATCTTCTTGGAATTGCTCTGACGAAAAATAGTTTGTGAATAACAATTATATAACGCCATCTGAACATGTTTCAATGATTTAAATGAGTGTTTATACTATATAACCATTGTGGGATATAAACATTGTTGTAGCAACACATGTATGTATAAGTCCTTAGCACTTGAACCGAAGTTTGCGAACTTTGTTGATCAAGTAGAACCGGAACGCGAGCAGCAACTCAGTCCGCGAACTCAGTCCACGAATTGGCTTAAGTTCTCGATCCCGAGAATTTATGCTGGAAGTTATAGCTCATGTGAAGTCCGCGAACTGACAGAAGCTCTCAAACCCGAGAATTTCTGTTGGAGTTTATAACTTCGACCGGTTAGCTTGAGTCTGCGAACTCAAGAGGTTATGTCTGAAAATGTTGTTCGTGAAATTATCTATATTACTAAGGAATTCCTTTGGAAAACCGTGGATTTATAGTTCATGAAATGATTCGAGTGAATCACATCGTTTTTGATTCAATTATGTCTCTTGAAGTCCTTGAGATCTCATAGCAATTGAAAAACTCTATAACTAGTTAATTTGAGTCATTTGGACTAGTTATGGTGAAGAATAACATGGTTGATATGGAAGTTTTCATTTGGATAACCATTTGGTTAACTAGTTGCGAACCAACCATTGTACACGTTTGGGTACGGTTACACAAACCCAAATCGCCAATTACATGTGTGTATGGAAAGTTAAGTTTTCGATCTAACGGTTGAGAAATATTAGCTTGTATCTAATCAGGTTTTTATCTAACGGTGAATATTGAATACTTTGTTACTAAGCTAACATTGATTGCAAACCCTGATTTGAAGATTATATAAGGGGAACGCTAGCCATTGGAAAAACTAATCCCCCACACACCTTTGTTGTGTGATACTAGTTTCTCTAAGCTATAGTCGATCTCCATTAACCCTTGAGTTTTCTCTCTAAATTCGAGTTAACGAATTAAAGACTTCATTGGGATTGTGAAGCAAGACCGATACTACTTTTATCGTAGTTGTGTGATCTGATCTTGCTCTTTCTATCGTACGAGTACAATTGTAATAATTGGCTTGAGATTCTATCTCCGATAGGAAAGATAAAAGTAGTCACAAACATCTTCATCTCATTGTTTGTGATTCCTCAATAATCTTCTTCGCTGCATCGATTAAGTTTATTGCGAGGTGATTGATGAAACTGAATCGTTCCTAGGGAATATAAGTATGGTTTTATCAATTGGTTCTTGTTCACCTTGATTTATCAAAAGACGGAACAAAACTTGTAGGTTTATTCGTGGGAGACGAATTTATCTATTACTTGTATACTTTTCTGTGTGAGACATATTTGTTTATTAAAGTCTTCGAATTTGGGTCGTAGCAGCTCTTGGTTGTGGGTGAGATCATCTAAGGGAATCAAGTGCGCAGTATCCTGCTGGGATCAGAGGCGTAGGAGCATAATTGTACCTTGGATCAGTGTGAGATTGGTTGGGGTTAAACTACATTCCATACCGAAGTTAATTGGTAGTAGGCTAGTGTTTGTAGCGGCTTAATACAGTGTATTTTTAATCTAGACTAGGTCCCGGGGTTTTTCTGCATTTGCGGTTTCCTCGTTAACAAAATTCTGGTGTCTGTGTTTTTTCTTTTCTGCATTATATTTTGTTGTATAATTGAAATAATACAGGTTGTGTGTTGTTCAATCAATTAGAATATCCAACCATTTGTGATTGTTGATTTAAATTGATTGACACTTGGATATTGGTCTTTGGTACCATCCAATTTATCTCTTTGATTGGACTCGTGAATTGTATTTGCTTGAGTAAATCAAATCGAGAGATTGAGATAATAACTCCTTGAGTATTTTCTATTAATTGAGTCTAGTTGATTCTCTAGAAAAGAACTCAGAGTTGTCCATACAAATTGCTAATCGAAATATTGGTTAGGTTGTTAGACCCCCGCTTTTTCACAAAGGGATATCGATTAATCAATGGAGCAGATCTATTAGATACACGAAAAAAAATTAAAAAAATTAATTCTTCATATTATAATTGCACAACAACATTGATTTACGAGAATAATAATAATAATAATGTGATAACTAAATCAGTACACATAGCAGAAAACTTGTCACTCATCCAAACATGCAGAAATCAATTGGGAAAGAAAAGAATAAAAAGAAAGAGAAGTGTAATGATACCGTAGGTTTGTTTGATTGCTCGGTGAAATCCAAAAAAATAAATCTAGCCGCACGGAAGAGCTCGTCGCGTGATTGGATGTAAATGATAACCAAAAAAAAATATTAAAAAAAAAAATCTCAGTGGAAAAAGAGAATCGTGTTGATAACGTAGTGTAAAGATAATAGAAATGGAGAAAGACTTTTCATTAACCAGAGAAGGGAACCCCATTACATAGGTTTAGTGTTCTATTTATACAAGAGTATATGGAAAACCCTACTATACTAATGGACCGCACATCCATGGGCCATAGGCATTATAACACCAACCTCATTCATTTGCAAAACAATTAATATTTCCGGTTACTGCTAATATTTGGTGCGGTAAAGGGGCTATTAGGTGTATTGTTAGGTGCATATAAACTAAATTAATTTCTAAGTTAGTCAGCACTCAGCAATTACGAGCATTCCTCAAACCTCAAATGGATTTTATAAAAATTTAGCTAGCCAAAGGATGGAAGGAAGATCATGTTAGGTAGACTGTTCTTACTAGGAAGAAGAAATATGGAGGTTTGAGGATTAAAAATTTAAAGAAGATGAACCAAGCTCTTTTATGCAAATGGTCATGGAGATTTTCCACCGAAGAGGATGCTCTTTGGAGAAAGATTGTTGCCGAGAAATATGGGGTAGGGGAGGTAAATTGGCAAGCTAAAACTCCCAACTGTGCTTATGGCAGGTCAGTGTGAAACCCAATTACGAATTGAAATTTGTTTTTCCTCAAACATGTCAGATTTAAGGTTAATTCTGGTTTAACTGTAAGATTTTGGGAAGATTGTTGGTTGTATGATATTCCTATTAAAGATTTTTATCCAAATATTTTCCGGGTTTCAAGATCAAAAATTTGAAAATAGCTGGAGTTGGTGTGCGTAGTGAGTATGGTGTTACTTGGAATTTTAATGCTCCTAGAAGGCTTTTTGGTGCTGCTGCTGTTGAACACTTCAATCTTATTTCTGATCTCTGCAATTTTTCTTTCACTCCTAGTCTTGAAGATGAGTTGCAATGGTCTTTATGTCATAAGAAAGTGTATCATGTTAAGTCTCTTTATGATTTTCTTACATTGATTGACTCAAGTCAGGAAGAAGATGCAATCTTTTCTTTCATCTGGAAGCAGAAATATCCTCCTAAAATATGGTTTTTCATTTGGTTGCTTGCTCATGGAAGATTGCCAACAAGAGATTCCTTGAGAAGGAAAGGTATGTATGTCCCAGTTGAATTCTTTTTCTGTAATTAAGATGAAAGTACTTCTCATTTGTTGCTGCATTGTAACTTTGCTAAGAAGGTTTGGAGCAATTTTCTAGAGAAGTTTAATTGGTTCTTCTCAATGCCTAATGACATACCAACTGTGTTACAATCTTGGCACTTGAATCACTATTCTTCAGCTATAACTTCAGTTTGGAACTTAATCACTACAACAATCCTTTGGTCCATTTGGCAGGAAAGGAATGAAATAGTGTTTACTGATAAGAATTCTGCTGAAATTGCAGTCACAAACAAGGAAATGTACTGCTTGTATTCTTGGTCTATGGCTATGGCTATCAAAGATTCTGAGAATATTTCTCCCAAATAGGTGATGCATTCCTGGTCTATGGCTTACAACTTTTTTTTTATAGATAACTTTAGACTTTAAGGTGTCAGATTGGTTTTTTCTTTGGCTGTTGTCTTTTGCTCTTTCTTAAGCATACACCTGTTTGTGGGTATTTACTTTTTCTTTTCCTTTTGTTTTCTTTGTAATTGGTTTAGGGTGGTATAAGTCTTTTATGCCTCTTTTTTTGATCAATAAATCTTTTGTTTGCTGATCAAAATAATAATAAAAAAATAGCTGGCTGAGCTAATCTATGCACAATACTAATGAGGGCTTAATTAAGGACTTTGTGTGCTAAAAGAGTCCAGGAGGGTTGAATTTTTAAAACACAACTGAGGCCAATCACAAAGAAGATTGAGTGTCATGGCACATTTGAAAGACCTCTTAAAGCAATCAAGTAAAATTTCTTAACAAAATTAACTTCTCTTTTATTTTATTTATTTATTTTCTTTTGATATTCAATTTCAAAAGGCGGAGATCACCTGTCTTTTGCATCTGTATTCAATATGTTCCTCCAAAAGTGCAGTACTTCTTGTGGTCAGCAACTTTAAATGCCATACCAAATTTGGATAATTTGATAAGAAGAGGATGTTAGGTACAAAATCAATTATGTCCCATGTGTCAGTTGCAACCAGAAACAGTGAACCATCTATTTTTACATTTTGCATAGGCCTCTAAAGTGTGGAATTATCTTCTAAGAAAATATGATGTTAGATGAGTACAAGGTGAGACCCTCATTACTCAATGGAAGCTTGGAAATTTGGCATAGTAACGAATAGGGGCACAAAATTTTGGCCTTTATTAATATTTGCAATTTGCTGGTCCATATGGGATGAAAGAAACAAGAGGGTCATGGATCACAAGAGACCGAGAGAAGCTGAAGTGGTGATTACTAAAGTGAAGATTTTACTTTATAAATGGGAAACAAATTAAAAATGGAATCAATTTAATTCTTTTAGAGAGCTTGTAACTCACTGGAAAATAATCATCAACGGAGATAATATAAGAAATACATAAAATGGGGTTTAGGCCCTTTTACATTTTCATTTAATATAATCAACCTTTCTATTCAAGAGAGAGAGAGAGAAAAAACGGAGACCAAAACGGGGAAAAAGAAAGTTTCTCTTTTATTCACTCTATGAGTTTTCATTTTCCAACAAAATTTATTATACTCCCTCCGTCCTAATTTACTTGCCAAAATTGATTTTTGCACACAGATTAAGAAATGTAGAGAGAGTTGATTTTTTTCCAAAATTACCCCAAGCTAGCATTTAAGATACATAGTTTTTACATGTCTAGTTTTTTGGTCTTTACTTGAAGAACTCAAAAATAAATAAAAATAATGGATATATAGAGAGAGGAGAATTTAAAATTGTGTATAGGAAATAGAATTACACAATTCTCAATAATATGACCTGATTCCAACAGAGCGGTAAATTAGGATTAAAAGTGGAAAAATATGAAACTTAGCAAGTAATTTAGGACAAAAAAGAATCCCCAATTTTGGCAAGTAAACTAGGACGGAGGGAGTATATAACAAATTTCACTCTATGACATTCACAAAATCAGCTATTGCAAGGAGTATAACTAGTATAACTACACATGGATAAGCTTGCACGATGACATGACAATTGGTAGTGTGGTTCACACTTTTGTAACACTTATATGTGCTCACACAGACACAGTGACAACTCTCTTTATTAATGGTTGTTTCTCATCTAGTACAATCTCTTTTGAGGACATTAGAGGGTATAATCAACACTCATTTCAGTAGAGATAATTTAATATTTAGTTCAGTAATTTCTACCATTTGCTCATCCTAGAAATTTTTTCAAATAGTTTATCCCAACGTCTCAGTTTCCATCCTTCAGTTTTCAACCACACTTTTTCGTTACACTTTCTATTTTTCATACCCATTTTGTATAGTCTGAAGTCTCAAATATCCATAACACTGCTATGCTATTTAGATAGACTTGTCTCGTCATGGAAAAACGATGAAAGGCCCCTAATCAGATGGTGCGACTACGGAGAACATGGTTTTGCGAAATGAGACACATATATAGCACGTTTGTTTCACGAATGAGTTTACGATGAAATTGTGGAAAACATCCGAAAACAAATGGAGAAAATTTCCAAAGGTGTCTTGTTTTAATTAGTTATTCACAAAAATATTGTAAATTACCAAAAATATTTGAATGTGTACCCATTGCTTGATATTATGTACAAAATATGATGAATCCACACCTATAATGTGTGCACATTATATCTTTTTCGTATTTTTAAAAAAACTAGACATTGGATTTTTAGTAAATAGCTTTGTGTTGGGTACACTTTTGGGCATTGACCGCATGGACTAATTTAACTAACAAATCTCACTTTTAAATTTAAAAATCCCCGATATATACGTAAAGTTAACGTTTTTCTTTGAGTTTTTTACCATCATCTTTGGACTCCATCCCGAGCATTACTAGAAGTTTTTTACCATCATCTTTACCTAATATGATAAAAAATTTAATAGAAATTTATGTAGTTATATAGCATATATATTTTTTTTCCTTTTTTCCTTTTTTCCTTTTTTTTTTTTTTTAAGGATGTGAGGTCGATTCTTATGGCAAAAAGGCCTGGCTAAGTGGAAATTTTTTCACTTATCTAGGCTAGGTCTAGTCTCTCAATCACTTGGCCAAGACTGCACCATAGTTTTGTGGATGAACCACAATATTTAAATTGCATATTTTTTGGTACCAATTATAGTAATCAATGTCATCATTTGGGGTTTGGATAAAATCTTCAACTTCTTTACAAGTATTATTTATCACTGTTATCCAATCATCATGTGAAATTATTGAAGTAGGAAAAAAATTAGATTCCTCTAATGATTAACTTTCTAATTTAACGTATGTACCATGTTTGGAGAGAAGAGATTTGTTCATACTTCTCAAGCATCTGATACCCAGACCACCACTTTGTTGGAATATTTTACCAGACCACCACTTTGTGAAGAATTTTTTGGATAGCAATTGTTTGTTGAAAACTTTCCGAGAAAATCTAAATTCCAAACAACCAAATGAAAAGACATGTCTTTTCAGATGCAAAAACTTATAAGTAGCGAAATCATCTCTTGGAAAACAAAGCATTATCCCTTATTTATGTGTTCTTGAGAAGTGCAAACCTTGAATCCACTTTGTAGGGCTTTCAATGGAGTTTATAACCGTTGGGAGGGTAGAAATATTTGATAGCCTTGAAAGTTTTGAGTACAACCACAAAAGAGATTCAAATCTCTAACTTTTTTTCCAACACACTTTTGATAGCAATGTGACTTTATCCCAAACAACCAAATGGTTTCTTTTTTGGCCTTCACTTTTATCCCATAAGAAGTCCCTTATCACTTTCTCAATGGAGTTTATAACCTTGATAGGAGCAGCAAATCATAGAACATGTAAACGTGGACACTAGCTAAGACGCTCTTTACAAGAATGAGCTTACCTTCCTTCGATGGAGTAGTTCTTTTCCAAAAGCAAAGTCTCTTTTGGCATTTCTCAATGATAGAATCCCACTTCTTGGAGTTATAAGCTTTATCACCAAAAGGGAGCTCGAGATAGGGGGGGATGTCAGATTTACATCCCAGCATCGCCGCGAGACTCTCTATATCTTCAACACCAGCAACTCCAACATGCTTGTCCTAGAGAAGTTGATCCTCAAGCCTGAAGCCAACTCAAAAAGAAAGTAATAAGATTCTTAAATTGTTAACTTGATCTCTGGAATCATCTAATAAAACCCAGGTGTCATCTACCAATTTCAAATGGCCCACCTTTACATTGTTAGGATTTAATTCAAAGCCGCCATTCACTCGTATGTAACTGCAGTCTGGAACATGTTGTTAAGAACTTCAGAAACAATTAGGAAAAGAGATGGATAAATGGGATCTTCTTGGGGAATACCTTTACGAGTTCAGAATTGAGAGTGGAAAAACCCGTTAATGTACAAAAATCGGTATGTTGGTAATGCAGCCTTGAATCCAGTTCCTCCATTTTGTCTATAACTTCATCCACAAAGTCCTAGGAAACAAGTTCGAAAGCTTTTTATAAATCTATCTTGCAAATCATGCCTGGAACCCCACTCTTAATTTTAGAATCCATGTACTCGTTAGCAATCAAAATGCAATCAAGAATCTGTGCGCTAATAATCTTCCATAATTTATACCAAAAAACATCTTGTATCCAATTAAGTAGAGCTGGTAGTGGATTAAAACAAATTGACTTGGTTGTTCTAAAGCTTGTGATTCCTACCTATTTCATTGAAGTCAAACTAAAAGTAAAGTTTATCAAGAATTATTTTTTCATTTCATTTTAGAAAAGCTTGTTTATTGGCTATAACCTCATTTATTTGCACATCATTTATTTTTCCTGAAAATCTAATTTGTCTGACAATGCTAATTTATGACTTACATCACATGTGAAATTAGACCATCGAATATGTATGATGTGCTTAAAATTCTTGTAGAAAATTATTATTTTTCATACCGGATCGCATAAATGTATTGATAAATAGCACAATGCACAATTCTCGAATTCAAGTTTGAGCTGGTTCAATCAAAAAACCATGTTCTCTCTCCTAGACCGTTCTCCATCTCCATCTCCATCATTTCTTCAATCTTGATTGAGTCTAGATCCTAGTTTTCCATCCTAGATTCGTAGTTTTTTTTCCTAGATCCGTAGGTTTCTTTCCTAAATTAGTAGGTTCCTTTCCTTTCTTCCTGAAACCATGTCCACAGAACATCGTTATGTGTAAATCCAGAAAAAATTCCTTAGATTTTTTGTAGCAAATCCATTCCTGCTTCTTCTATCACCTTAACAGAGTTCTACAGTCATGGATCTACAAATGGGGTGTTCAGTTATTCCTTAGCTTTAAATCTACAGTTCGTCCTCTTTGAAGATGCTAAAAATGATGACGCAGGAAGAAATCTATGGAAGTTTGATGATAATAAATTTTGGTTTTACGCCACAAAACAATCTAATGAGGAAGGGTTTTATTCCTGGCTAGACCTAATCAGAAAGTTGATCCAATTTATTTTTTTATTCTATCCGGTGACTGCTACACTGGCTGGTTTGCTACTGCAGAATCTCTTGATTCTATCCTCAAATTCTCTAGTTCAATTTCTAAACCTATCCATCCATCACCTTCACCCTGCTACAACCCATGCTCAAGTTCTTTCTAATCAGCCAAAACCTAGCATGCAAATTCCTATTAAGCCAATTGTTCACAAACATGTTCTAAATCCTTTCCCATGTAATAAATTAGCTGCATCTTCAACTGTCAATATTAAAAAACATTCATTTCATATTGATAGTTCGTCTGATACATTGGGAAGATGGAATGATGCTTTTATCATTTCCTCTCCATATATAGTTCACTCCTGGAAGCATATTGGCATTGCTTTATTTTTTGACTTACAGATTGTCTCTGAGGTTCAAAATTTTCATATTAATTCTTTCCAAGCTTTATTTCATGCGGATGCTGAACTATCTAAAGAAGAATAAGAATTTAAATTTGAGTCTGGTAACGTTACTTATTCAGTATTTAGATGGCATGAACAAATCTGGAGCTCTAATCATCAGGATTCTCAGGATTTTCACATTGAAGTTTATGGTGTTCCATACCAACTCTGGTCTTCAGAGATAATTCATGTTATTGGTAAACTCCGTGGAATTATGCTTTTAATTGATCCAGATACACTGAGATTAGAATATTTGCGTGCTATATGTATAAATATTCGAAACAGAAAAGTATCAATGGTATTCCAAGGATGATCAATCTTTTCTCAGGCGGGCAAAATTTTGTTGCTCACATTGCTGTGACAGGAAAGTCTTCAAGGATTGACCAAAAATTCCTTGTTTTACCGCCTGCAAATGTCTGCTCTTAATAAGGCATATATTGTGCCTGATTTTTTGGAAGAGAGTAGAATGAAGAAGATAAAATATCTCCTGGCATATATTCCTCGACCTCCAAAGTCTGCATCGGAAATTCAGGTAACTTCCACGCCAAGTAAGCTAGTATTTATCGACTCAACGGAAAAATATGCCACAAGGAAAATTGGTCATCATAGGTCAAATAAATCAAAAAAGAGAGGGAAAATGTACAAGTATATGACTAAGCAAGTTTGGAAACGTATCCAAAAATCTGTGGATACATTAAATACAACTCTTTCTTTTACACAGATGGAGGACAAAACAGATATGGATGTCGATGTGGATAGTACTCTTAGCCAACCTGTATTTAAATTATCAATGACGGATTTTTCTGTACCGTTAGATACACCTTTATCTCCAAACTCCATAAACCCATCACCCTCTTCTTCCTAGACCTTAAACCCTATTTCTTCGCTCACCAAACATACCCCTTATTCCTTCATCTCTAAATTCCACATCACAGAGCCTACCTTCTAGCAGTCTACATTATAATTCAACCTGTCTTTCATATCTAAAAACCACCAAGTTATCAAACGTGTCCACATTCCAACTTGGGTCATTACTGAGGTAACTCGACTCTTCAATATGAAAGTTAGGTTAGGAATTGACTTATTGTCTATGTCAAACCATGCTTTAAGTCATCTAACTATCAAGGTTACGGGTACGGGTCCTATTAAAAAACCTATTCCCATTCTCCCTTTGAAGATCCTACCTGAAGAAGATTTTGTTGTACAAAATTTGATTAATATAGATGGAATTGATACAATATCTATTCATGAACCTAAACAAGCTTCTTTACCTCTTATGGATGTTGAAGGGCTAGCTATGATTTTTATGGTACAAGTAAATGATACTTTAGATTCATCCACTCCCACCTATCCTCCTGGTTTTGAACCATCAAAAGATTGTCATGCAGATGATGCAAGCTCATGAAATACTGAAGATGGTAAAACATTTTTGATACCTAAAAGAATGAAGTATGAATGCAAAAGGCTTGGGGTAGTGGTAACTGATCTGGACACCTCTCAACCAAGAGAAAGAAGAGCATCTATACCAAGGGATACATATTTTCATCAATGAGTCTGAAAATACTCACGTGGAATGTTAGAGGCCTTAACTCTAACGATAGAAAAAGTGTGGCGAAGAAAATGCTCAACCTAATTAGATCTCCAATTTTCATATTACAAGAAACAAATATGCTTAATTGCCCTCTCTTTGACATTAAGAAAATTTGTGGTTATCAAATTTTGGGTTGGACATTTCAACAATCTTTTGGGAGTTCCGGTGGTATGATTACAATTTGGGATAAGTATTTTCTAGAAGTTACAGATTCTATTGTGGGAGATTATACTCTATCCATCTCTTGTATCAACAAAGCAGACAACTTTAAATGGTTTCTAACAAATGTTTATGGAACTAACAAGCCAATTAAAAGAGATGATTTTTTTAATGGATCTAGACAATGCTTCAAGATTATGGGAACTACCATGGTGTCTTGGAGGGGACTTTAATGGCATTCTCAAGTGTGATGAAAATAAAGGCTGCAATAAAATCACTAAAAGCATGAGAGACTTTGCTAATTTCATCTACACACATGATCTCATTGATCTTCCTATGAAGGGTGCTAGATACACTTGGTCCAATGGGAAATCTAATCCTGTCATGTCTAGATTAGAAATATTCCTTCTTTCTCATTCTTTTGAAGCTCACTTTCCTTTTGCCTCACAACTTGCTAAAGCTAGACCTACCTCAGATCATATCCCTCTTCTCCTAGACATTTCTGATCCTTCCTGGGGTCCTAGTCCTTTTAGGTTTGAAGCTAAGTTATGTGGTTCTTGGAGAATGGTTTTCTTAAATTATTAGAGGATTGGTGGAAATCTTTTTATTTTGCAGGTACAGCTAGCACCTTATTATGGCTTAAGTTGAAAGCTCTAAAGGAGAAACTGAAGGTTTTGAAAAAGAAGGTTTTTGGGATCACTAACTCTAAGCTCAACCTGATTCTTGAGGAAATCCAAGACATTGATTTTTATACAGAAGAATAAATCCTGTCTGGAAATATGGTGAATGAGAAGATCAAGTTGAAGACTGAGTTTGAGAAGGTTACTAAGATTGATGAGATTTCTTGGATACAAAATGGTTGCAAGAAGGTGACAAAAATACGTATTTCTCCATTAGTTAGGCTTCTGAAAGAAGAATAGCAAACATGATCAAGCAACTTTATGTCAATTGGGATTTAACTGAAGATAAAAATAAGCTCAAGGAACACTATAGTTGCAGGAAATCCCACAACACACCCCTTGTGATGTTATGATAATATTTTCTAGATCTAAACTTATTTGATAATCAAAATAAAGATAAAAGTGCTAAAATTATAAATGGAGACACAAGATTTTTTACATGGTTCGATCAATGTGATCTACATCCATGGTTCTTCACTATGATTGTCGAGGTTACATTATTCTTACATTTAGAATCTCCATTAATGGATATTTAGTAGAGCTCTAGATCTAGTTTTAGGGGAAGAAAAATGGCAAAGAAAATAATAATCTCTCTCTAAAAGATACATCTTTCTGAAAAATATATCTTTCTCTCACAAAAATGTCTCTCTTTTTTCTCTCTCTCCTGCTCTCCTCTTTATATAGGTGTTTACATAGTGGATGACAACTCACATATAGTGGAGTATAGCTCATATTGTCGCGCCCATGCTACATTCTCGCGAGCTCTTACTGTTGTGCGATATTTGGATCCTACAAACACATTGTGGGCTATTATGAAAATTTGTTCACAGAAGAAGAAATTATTTGGCCAGAATTGGTAAATATTGAGTTTGAAAGCATAACTCAAGTTGATTCAGACATCTTAGGGGAAAACTTTTTAGAAGAAGAAGTTATCAATGCTATCAAAGAGCTTGGTCATGAGAAGGCTCCTGGCCCAGATGGTTTCCCAATTATGTTCTTTCTGAAGTGTTGGAGTTTCCTCAAACAAGACATAATGGATACCATTACTGAATTATGCACAACTGGTAATATTGATCCTAAACACAATTCCACTTTTATCACTTTAGATCCAAAGAAAGATCATATTGAAACAATAAAGGATTGTAGACCTATTTGTTTGTTAACTAGTGTCTACAAAATCATTGCTAAGGTGCTTGCTTCTAGACTTAACCTTGTAATGGTCAAGTTGATATCTCCAGTTCAATGTGCTTACATAGAAGGAAGACAAATAATTGATGGGACCCTAATTGCTAATGATCTAGTAGACTCTAGACTTAGATAAAAAAAGGCTGGCATTGTTTGCAAAATTGAACTGGAGAAAGCATTTGATAGGATAAATTGGAAATATCTTGAGTTTGTTTTATTCAAAATGGGTTTTGGTAGGAAATGGTGTAACTGGATCAAGTTCTGTTATTCAACTTCTTCATTCTCAGTTCTTATAAATGTGAGTGCATTTGACTACTTCAAGATGAGTTAGACAAGGTTCTCCAGTATCTCCTCTCTTGTTCAATATATCCATGGAAGGGTTTTCAAGGTACATGGATAAGGCTGTTAATATGAATATTTTTAGTGGCTTCTTTGTTTCTCCTTCCAGTATTGTTGTAAATCACTTACACTATGCAGACGACACAATTGTTTTCATTGATCAAAACAAAGATGAACTCCAAAACCTTTTCTCTGCACTACAATGATTTGAATACATTTCAGGTCTTAAAGCCAATACCTCAAAGACAAGACTCATTTCAATTAGAGAAGTACTTAAAATTTTATCTTGGGCAGCTGAGTTTGGATGTGCAACAAACACTCTTCCTTTTATTTATCTTGGTATGCCACTCGGTGTTAAGGCTAACTCAAAACACATTTGGGATGCTATTATTGGCGAAGTTTGAAGCTAGATTGTCTACTTAGAGAAGATGTAGCCTTTCAAAAGTAGGTAAATGAACTTTGTTGATATGCATTTTAACCTCTTTACCTATGTACTACTTTTCCTTGTTCAAAGCTCCATCCTCTGTGCTAAAAATTCTGAATAAGAAAATGATGAACTTCCTGTGGGATCATGATTCTGGTTCAAAAATTTCTCATCTAGTCTTATGGGATTTGGATTTAGATCCTATGTCTAGAGGGGGTCTTGGTGTTTGTAATTTGAAAATTATGAATCTTACTATGTTGGCTAAGTGGTGCTGAAGGTATGGCGTTGAAAGAAACAGATTATGGCACCAAATCATTTCTGACAAGTATGGTACCAATTATTTTGTCTGGGTTCCGGAAAAAGTTAACACTTCTTACGGTGTTTCTTGCTGGAGATAAATTGCATGCGCTAATGAACTTATTGCATCTCATTCAAAGATTATTATCCACTCTGGTAGACAGATCTCGTTTTGGAATGATCATTGGATTGGCAATTCATTTTTATCAGTTGCATTCCCACTCATTTATAGAATCTGCAGGGACAAAACTCAAAGCTTGCTGATATGATCACAGTCGAAGGCAGTTTGCTTTCAAGAGATGCTTGTCGAATATTGAAGATCATGAGTTTGCTTCAGTTCTTTTGCTCATTGGTAACTCTCCACCGCAGTTAGATACTCTCCCTGACACTAGAAGATGGTCTCTCAACTCAACAGGTATTTTTAGTGTCAAGTCTTTATATACAAAGTTGGCAGAAACTAATGGCTTGGAGCAATTCCCAGATCATTTCATATGGAAAGCTGAAATTCCTCCGAAGGTAAAATTCCTGGTCTGGTGTTTGGTACATGGAAAACTAAACACGATAGATAATATGAATCACAAAGGAACGGCTCTTTATAACTCTTGCATCCTACGTGGAAATTCACAAGTAACGGATTTGTCATGAAATAAAATGAATTTAAGTAATGAATTTGGTATGAAACGAAAGCAAATTTCTCCATGAAAACATAACGACCCTCAATGGATCAAGTTGTGTACTGCAGTATCGATTGCTACAGTTTTTATTTCACCATTAGTCAAGGAAATATTGTTCGCAAATGGTATAAGAGTAGGCAAAGTTTTGTCCCATAATTGGTCTCAAAACTATTGTATATAGCTCATAAGTCATATGCAATTTTCCATAATTAAGATAACGATGGATTTAGCCTAATCATAACGATTATAAAACTTAATAATCAAGTAATTTATTTCGCAATTTTCATGAATAATGATACCTAGATTATTCAAACTGTATTCATCTATGAAACGAAGTACTCTAAATGTTAATCAAATACGTTTCGTTATAAGTTACTCACAAGGAACAGAGTTATGATAACTAGACACGCACTTGTGTTGTTCTTAACGTTCTCCCGTTCCTTGGTAGATATGTTTACAAAAATGGTTGCATTCTGGTTGGCATAGTCCTCTTTGTATTGCAGTCATTGTCTTGTCACATTCATAGACTAAAGCTACACCTGCAAAGAAAAATAAAAAAATAAAAAGATATTCAAGATTGGATTTATAATAAACCCAAATTTAATAATACAAATTTAACCAGTTAAGTATGAGGAAGTAATATGCTACAAAGTAGGAAGTAGGAAGTAGGAAGCCAGTTCCACTAAAGTCTGTTGTATTTATCACTTTCGATTCTAAACAAAGCTCGCGATAAAAGAAGGGAAAATAAAAGCTGAAACGGAAAATTAAAATATGTTACAAAGGTTTTTTTTTTTTTTTTGAGAAAGGAAGGATATATTAAAGAGAAAAGGTTATTTACATAGTATTTACAATTTCTAAAAGAAAAAAAAAACAACTAAAATTCCAAAGGCTAATTTTCTACATACTCATAATATTCTCCCAATTTATTATGACCTGATTCGCCGTGCAGTCCTTGAATGTTTCTGTGGAAGAGCTCCACAGTAGAATACATTGTTTAATGGCGATTCCCAACTCATACATTGTCTTTGCCCTTCCTCCATGTACCCTCCTGTTTCGCTCGTTCCAAACCTCCCAGCATAAAGCGTACGGGATAAGTTGCCACACCATATTCACTCTTGCCGTAGTTTTTTCCATTCTCCAGCTCCGAATACACGTCATAAAGTTAAGGTGCATAACCCATTGAACCTTCATAGCCGCTAAGAAATACTCCCACAACTGATTGATCACCCCGCAATGGATGAAGAGATGATCCACCGTCTCAACAGCCGTATTGCAGAATAAACATAAATTGGATTGTATTTCTACTCTCCTGTGTTGTAACATATACCTTGTTGGGATTGAGTCTTGCAGGGCAGCCCAAAATAGGAAGTTAACTTTAGGCGGCACAAATATGTTTGTTATGAGCCGATGACCTTCCCAATCTGCATCCTTCTCCGAGAGATGTTTGTAGATTTGTCTTGCTGTCACGTCGCCTTCCAAACTGTCCATCTCCCCTTGCGTCAGGTTAATCATCCTTATATCATGTTTTATTTCCAGCAAATCGATGCTTTCCGCCGGATCTAAACGTCTTGTAAATTGAAAGTTCCATCTTGGTTGAAAAATTGTCGCCACTGATGCCATTTTTTGAGTGCTAATTTTATATAACCTAGGATACTTGTCCTTGAAAGAAACCTTAGCACACCATCCGTCTTGCCAGAATCTAATCGTCGCCCCATTCCTTACTTGCACCCGTGACACTTCAAAAAAGATTGAGTTTTCTCTTAAAATTCCGAGCCACATACTCCGACCCATAGGGTCCCCAACTTGAAGTGGAAGTAAGTCGTTTTCCCGAGCTTGCGTCTTTTCGCACATAATCCGTCTCCAAAGAGCAGTTTTTTCCTTGCAATACCTTAAATGCCATTTTTCCAACAATGATTTGTTCACCAGTCTCAAGTTTCGAATGCCTAACCCTCCTTTTCTTTTTGGTTTACAAACCCTTTTAAACGAAACCCAGCTCATCTTCTTCGTTGTTTCATCTTCCCCCCATAAGAATCTTCTCATTATTGTATTCAAACGCTTCTCCACTGATGCCGGAATGTGATGTAAAGACATGAAGTAGACACTCAGACTTTCGAGGGAACTTCTAATTAGGACCACTCTACCTGCCTTGTTCAAATAGCGTTTCTTCCACGGTGCCAGTTTTTTTTGCATTCTTTGGATAATTACCTCCCAAATCAACTCACTCCTTCTTTTTGATCCAATTGGCATGCCCAAATAAGTAACAGGAAGACTCTCGAATCTGCATCCCAATTCCATCGCCAATCCATGCACCAAATTATCCGCTCCAATACTTATTATCGCGCTTTTCTCCAGGTTAAGGCGTAATCCTGTTAAGATTTAAAAAACAAGCAAGATAACGAGAAGTCTTCTAACCTCCATATTTGAAGCATCTAAGAATATTATCGTGTCGTCCGCAAATTGCAAGTGCGCCACCTTTGTACCTCCATCCTTAACATGGAAACCTCCAATGTTACCCTTCTCTTGTGCGTTTTTGATTAGTAAAGACAAAACTTCAACCACCAAAAGAAAGAGAAAGGGAGATAATGGATCCCCCTGACGAATGCCTTTAGAAGGTTTAATGAGACTTGTCGCTTCCCCATTGACTAGAATTGAGAATTGCGCATCAGTCACACACCATCTAATCCACTGAATCCATTTTGAACCAAACCCGTTCTTTGCCAGAATAGTGAAAAGCGCAGGCCAACTTACATTATCGAATGCTTTTTGCATATCAATCTTGCACATGATTCCCGGTTTTTTTTGCCTCAGTCTGCTTTCAGTTAACTCATTTGGAATCAAGATGCCATCGAGAATCTGTCTATGCTTTATAAAAGCCCCCTGCGAACAAGATATTAATTCCGGCATGACCACCTTCATTCTATCTGCCAGAACCTTACAAACAATCTTAAAGAAATTGCTTATTAAGCTCAAAGGCCTAAAGTCCTTTACAGTAGCCGAGTCTTCCTTTTTAGGGATCAGTTTCAAGAAAGATACGTTCAGCCTCCAATCCATCTTACCTTTACTGCAAAACTCCTTGATAGCAGCCATAACATCATATTTCAGCACTCCCCAACACGCCTTGTAGAATTCCAGATTATATCCGTCCGGTCCCGGCGCTTTATTTTTTCCACAAGAGTTAATTGCATTCAACACGTCCTCCTCCTCAAAGTCTCTTTCTAGCCAAGCCTGTTGAGCCTGATCAATAGCCTTGAAATGTAAGTTATCAAAGGAAGGCGTTATTGGTGAGTTGTCAGTAAATAATTCGGAGTAATAATCATGAATCTCCTTTTTAATAGCTTCACAATTAAAAACGTCTTTCCCATCCACCTCCAACTTTGTTATACAGTTTCTTCTCCGCCGCCCGCTCGCGATTTAATGAAAATACCGAGTGTTTTTGTCCCCATATTTAAAGCCCTTAACTTTCGCCCGCTGGAATGCCATCCTCGCCCTGGTTAGCTTTACCGTGTTTAACGAGTTCAACAAAGTCGCCCTTTCCTCAAGCTTTGAAGTGGATTGAGACGTGGTTTCCTCAGTAATATTCAAAACACCAATCTTCTTTTTTAGTTCCTCCTCCTCCTTGTGCACATTCCCAAAAGTGCTCCATGTTTTGATGAAGTATTTTAAGTTCTGTAGCTTCCTAAAAAGAACATAACTCGGAGTTCCCTGGAAAACAAGTGACTTTCACCAAATCTCCACCTTTTTCACAAAATCCGGGTGTTCCAGCCAGTGATTTTCTATTCTGAAGCAAGACTGGGTTCGAATTGAAGGTGCTAGATCGATTAGAAATGCATTGTGATCTGAATTAGTTCTAACCAAAGCTGTTTGAGTAGCAGACCTAAATTTAGAGTCAAACACAGTACAAAATAAGCACCTATCCAACCTTCATAGCAAAGGGTCGTTTTTCTTATTACTCCATGTGTACGCTCCTCCATGCAACGGTAAGTCGATGAGTGCTTGATCAGAGATGAAATCATTGAGAAACTTCATGTTTCGAGCGTCACCCACAGGTTTGTTTCTTTCCTCATCGCTCCTTACAGCGTTAACGTCTCCCACCATACACCAAGCCTCCGCCGACCAATTCCTGACTTCATGCAAGTCCTTCCAAAATAGCTCTCTGTTTAAGTGGTCACATGGAGAATATTTGTTTGTTATTGCAAATTTGAAGCCATCACAACGAAACCTGAAAAGACAAGTGATCGAGTTTAATCCCAATGAGTTGTCCAACAACTCCAACTGATTGTTGTCCCAAACCGTAAGAAGACCACCACTGTTTCCTACCGAGCCCTGAGAAGTTAAGATTTCCATTCCGAAGTCAGCATCGTACCAAAGTTGACCTACAAACCAGAGCGACATTGCCGTCATCTTAGTTTCTTGAATGCAGCAAATGACGCATTTATGCAGTGAAATTAAGTCACGCAAAGAAATTTGTTTAATGTAGTCATTCAAACCCCTGATATTCCAATCTATCACTTTAGCACCCATCAACACCACAATTATCCCCTGAATTGACCTCCTCATTTTCTTCCTCATCGTCTGATGAGTTAGAAATTTGTGAGTCAGCGCTGTCCTGCACCTTCTTGGCTTCTGCAATTGCTTTGTATCTATCTCTGTACTTGAAAAGAATTTCTTCTATCACCGTCTTAGCCTTCACCTCATCTTTGGTTGGTATCCCCCCCATTCTGCAGCATAACTCCACCACCAGCTTTGAAGTTGAAAAAATGACTTCATTTGTGTCTATGTTCGTGTTCTGTAGGTATCCTATCTTAATGACGATTTGATCATCCACCACACTGAATAGCTGCAAATTTTGAACATTTTGCGTGTTACTTACTTGAATTGGGCTTGCAAGAGCATCATAATTGTCGTCCTGATTTGTATGTAAGACCAGCTGTAGTTCGTCAGCAGTTGATGACGGTGAAAAGCTTCCATCATTCCCCTCCATCGTTATATGATTTTCCTCCCCTTCTGTATCAATATGAATAGCTAAAACATCCGAGTCTACCGGTGTTTTTGAACTTTCCAGAATGTTTTCCTCTTCTCCATTCCTCTCCCGATAGCCCCTCGCCTCACTTGCTAAAATGCCATCAATAATTTCCAGCCTATTAGCACTTTGTCGACTGTCCACTTCAGGTAGGCCTCGAAATTCGTTAAAATCAGTTGGATTCCGCCCTGGTCCCGTGTTGGCACTTGAGGATGCCACGTTTTCCGTATTTGATTGTGTGGCGATAATGTCGACCACTTCATCTCCTCTGCCAAAATTCCCGCCAGCTGTAGCCTCGTTCCTTTCCATGTTGACCAAGCACGTTTCCTTGTCTGGGATATTTTGTTTCTTACTCGGTGCACTCAAGTTTAGTTGAGTATCCAATGCTGCATTTGTAGACTTTTTTAATCCGTCAATTACGCACGTCTCGGCTTTTGAATTTGACACTTTGTCGAACTCATTGAGTAGTCTAACATACTCCTCCATTAGCGCCTTTGATTTAGGATCAAATTTGTGGTCCCACTCAATGGAAACAACCCATTCGTTGTCGTCGTCTTCCACCATTAAAACCGCCGGAATTACTGTAAAGTCACCTCTGACCTTAATTCTGAAGAAGCTCGAGTTGTTTTTTCTCAGTGTACTTGTGGAGATTTCAATGAGACCTCCAAGCAGATCACCCACCACTTTGAATAATGAAGATTTCCAGCATCTTTGTGGGATTCCTCTAATCTTTAACCATTTTCCATACCTTGCCATTGCTTGAAATGGGATGATTCTTTCCTTCCGTGGTATAGACCGTATAGTCTCAGTTTCTTCACCGCACTTCTCCGCTTGCATGTGATTTACAACTATTGTTTCTTTGCCCCTAGTCTGTGTGATGTTCACCACCGCCATATCAACGAATATTTTACGTGGTTTCCAAAGATCGAGCCAGCAGTCCTTGTTTATGAGTATTTTAGCATTGCGGTCATTTAAAATCTCCATATCAATGAAAGATTCCCATTTCAATTGACCCCTTATCTCCCTTGCAATTTTTTGCCAATTTGCTGATCCCTGTATCTGCACAAAAGCTTCATAAATTTGTTTATCAGATTCCTTCCTGGGCATTTCGTTTTCAAAATCTTGAGTAGAAGGTAGAATTTGCACTGGTTTGTACAACCAGTTTGATTTCTTCAATAGCCTGTTTATTTCCTTGTACAAAACTCCCCAATAATATCCACTGTCTCCACACGGAATACATATTGCGTAAGATCTATTGTTATCACCCCTTCTGATCCTTGCAATTCTTAAGTATCTGCCCTCATCATTCTCCCTGATCTCACACATGAAAGAAGATTCACCCTCCCTCATTGGCCATTTTTTCTTAGAGCCCCCCGAATATATAGCCTCCTCCAAAACCTTCGCAAACCAGTTAGCCACTTCCACTGATAAATCCATCCAATCTACGAAACCTCCTCTCTTCCGTTCCTCTAATCGCAATGTTTTGGATCCCACGGTAACCTTGAAAATTTTTCTGTCCAGGTAAAGCGTTTTTTCCGCTTCTTCTCTCTCCATTTAGGAGTGCCAGAATTTTATAATCAGAATTTTTTCCGCTTCTTCTCTCTCCATTTACAAAGGTTGATCTGCTTAGTTATCAAATTTTAAACGAAGATAGATTCGGTTTGTCACTCTGTTAATTAAGGGATAAACGTTGGGGGATCATCCAACCATTGGGAACCATTAGAAGCTCCCTATTTGGCTAACAAGCAACCTTCTAATTAAATGTGGGGAAGAATAGGTAAAGGTAAAGGCACATATGTACAATTAATTGTTTAAATAAACGGGATTTGATGTAGGATATTGATTAACACCACTCTACGTACAAGTGAGACACATTTGGACTTTAATTTCTTTTTACAAACTCTCGAGGTTCTGATTATAAAGTACAAGTAAAACAAAAAGATAAACGAGGTTATGAAACATATCAGTGAAAGAGATCACAAGGAACATCAATAAAAGAGAAAGAAGTGAATTTCATGGTTGAATTTAATTCAATACTTAGGGGATGCAACTTTTTCTTGTTCTTTGGCAGCTGATTTTGCTAGAACTTGGAGGAGGATTTCTCTATTTAAAGAATGGCTAGCTAGCTACATGCCTTGAATTGATTATAGTATATTTTCCATATCCAGAAATAAAAAAAAGCAAAGTATGTAATATACTGACAGTTATTTTATTTTTTCATTATTTCGTAGATTAGGATGTAATATAACTGACAGTTATTTTATTTTTGAATTTTTCCTATTTAGAGAGATTACTCACCCAATCTTGTAGATTTTTGCATGGGTGCTTGGTAAACTATGATCGACTCGGTTGAGTCGATTTGAGTTGACCATCCCTATGTTACATTCCCCAAGACCGGGTTAGTCGGGGAGACCAACAACAATTGCCACCGCCTCCGATTGACATTTATTATCAAGTAGTGGTCGGATAGTTTTTCAAATTTCAATGGCCTATGATAGCATTTATTTAGATTTTAATTCGAGTCTAAGTTTTCAAATATTTACCGGTTTTGTTATCTTGTGCATTCATGCACAAGATAACACCCAATCATTATATTGAGAATGTGCAAAAATAATTAAAAAAATAAAACATATTGTGTTTAGTTGCATTGTACAATGCAATGCAACATATATTTACTAAATATGCATTTTCAAGAATGAAGCTTTACAATGTCCAATGCAAGTAAACACATTTTTTTAATTGTTTTAATTGTTTTTGCACATTCCCAATACAATGATTGGGTGTTATCTTGTGCATCCATGCACAAGATAACAAAACCCAATACTCCATCCGTCCTAGTTTACTTGCCAAAATTGGGTGTTGCAAAAACTTGAAAGAAATTCAAATTACTTCCACATACACCATTGATCTTCCAAATTGTTTATTTAATATACAAATTTTGATATCCTAGCTTTTGTTTCTGTCTTGATAATTAGAAAATTTTAATGGGAAATATTTCAATTTTTTGGTACAAAATTACTAAAAAAAACACAATTTTGGCAAGTAAAGTTGGACGGAGGAAGTATTTTATTACTTACAAATAGTTTGGAGGTACGTAAGAATAGACCATAATAGAATTTGTAGTGATGCAGTGTTTATAGCGCATTACTGAGGCATAACTGCTAAAGATAGGTACCGGTGTTACAATGGTGGGTATCAACTTAGAGGTGCGGTGGCGGTATTGATGTCGCCTTTAACATTCTTGTAATTGATGATCTAAGAAATAAATTTAGTTGTTCTTTGATAAAAAAAAAAATAGAAAAAGAAGAAACTTTTAACACCCCATTTGGCCTCAACTTGATAAAATTTCATTCCATTGAGTTAGCTATTTCTTCATGGAAAAAAGTTGTTCTCCATCGTTTGATTACAAAATAATTTCCATGGAATCGTGGGCTCATTTACACAAAAGCATGGTTTAAAGTATATTTAAATTTAATATGGAAGTTCGCGGAAAGTCTTTCCTTACCTCTTTCATGATACTGATTTTATAGAGTACATTTTCCATGGAATTGTGGAATTGTTTGTTTTTGTTATGACCAATGGCTCTTCTAAGCACAATCAATAGAGAATTGAAATAGAAATGAAAACAAATGTAAAATAGGCACACACACAACACAAGGATTTATAGTGGTTCGATCAAGATGATCTACATCCACTTTGGAAGACGACGATAACGTTGTACTATGATATGAACAAGATTACAAGAGTGTAAACTCCTCTCAAGAACAAGACCTTGTTCTTGCTCTTACTCTCTCTATACACTACTAATGTTTCTCTCTTTTGTTTAGGAACTTTAACTGATTTTGGGATGCTTATACAATGGAAACTAGAAGGCCTTATATAGGTTCTATGAGGTAGTGTATATGTTGACATAGAGCACACAAGCAACATAATGGGAGCTCCACTTCTTAGTGGTTGTTCCACTTCTCTTAGTGGTAGTTCCACTTCTTAGTGGTTGTTCCACTTCTCTTAGTGGTTGTTCCACTTCTCTTAGTGGTATCAAGGCACATTACACTACAAATCTCAACCTTGACTTGAATACCATCACCACTTATCATCATCGTCTTCGCTCAGCCCCTCAGGGGCTCTCAACACCTGTTGATAACAACCAAGTCCAAGCAGTGCTTGAACTTGATACTTGGAACTGGCTTCGTCAACATGTCCCAGGGTTATCCGCCGTAGGAACCTTTAGCATCGCTTATCCTACCTTCTTCAATCTGCATCCTTGATAAAATGATACCGACATCGATGTGCTTCGTTCTCTCATGATACATCTGGTTCTTGGTCAAGTGAATGGCACTTTGATCATGTCTGAGAACAAAGTTGCATTCTCTTGCTTGAAACCTAAATCACCAACCAAACCCATCAACCATATACCTTCCTTCATCGCTTCCGCGGCTGCCATGTACTCGCCTCAGTTGTAGACAATGCAACCGTGCTTTGCAAAACCGACCTCCAACCGATAGTACTTCCACACAATGTAAAAGTATAACCTGTCAATGACCTTCTTCTATCAAGATCACCTCGCATAATCAGAATCAACATAACCCACAACATTTGTCGAATCACCATAGTGTTTATCAAACACTAAACCAACATCTGTACTTCCCCTTAGATACTTCAGAATCCACTTTACAGCTTGCCAATGAGCCTTCCTGGGACTTCCCATGTATCTACTTACCACACTCACACTTGTGCGATATCCGGCCTTGTACAAACCATAGCATACATGATGCTACCAATCGCGCTTGCATATGGAACTCGAGACATATACTCGCCTCATCTGCAGTTTGAGGTGATTGCTTTCTAGAAAGTTTAAAATGAGCTGCCAAAGGAGTACTTACTGGTTTTGCATCTTTCATACCAAACCGCTCCAACACCTTCTCGATGTAAGCCTTCTGGGACAAATGCAACTTGCCTTCAGCTCGGTTTCTATGAATCTCCATGCCCAATATCTTCTTTGCTGCACCCAAATCCTTCATCTCAAACTCACTACTCAACTGCTGTTTCAGCTTCTGTATCTCTGACATGTCTTTGCAAGCAATCAACATATCATCAACATACAAGAGTAAATACACAAATGAACCATCTTGGAGTTTCCTGTGATATACACAACTATCATACTTACTCCTGTCATAGCCATTTGCCACCATAAACGTGTCAAAACGTTTATACCACTGCCTTGGAGATTGCTTCAAACCATACAAAGATTTCTTCAACAAACATACATGGTCTTCTTTGCCAGGAACTTCAAACCCCTTTGGTTGTTGCATATAAATACGCTCTTCCAAATCACCGTGAAGGAAAGCTGTCTTAACATCTAGTTGTTCTAATTCTAGATCTTTCAAAGCAACTATAGCAAGTAATGTTCTAATAGAACTATGTTTAACAAC
Organism: Papaver bracteatum; assembly: GCA_023529315.1. Lineage (NCBI taxonomy): Eukaryota > Viridiplantae > Streptophyta > Magnoliopsida > Ranunculales > Papaveraceae > Papaver > Papaver bracteatum. The sequence continues at coordinate 1,282,067 of JAJJWX010004010.1, forward strand.
AGGAGAGAATACCTCATTGTAGTCAATGCCTTCTCTTTGCGTAAACCCCTTTGCCACAAGCCTTGCCTTGTACCTTGTTCCTTCACCATCTGAAGTGCCTTTTTTCTTCTTGAAGACCCATTTGCTTCCAACAATCTTCTGACCTTTTGGTCTTGCTACTATCTCCCAAGTCCCATTCTTGTCAAGAGACTCAATTTCTTCAATTGCGGATGCTCCCCATTCAGCTGATTCTTCACCACCGATTGCTTCTTCATAGGTTGTTGGATCATCCCTATCTATGCTCTCACCTACCGCAAATGCATATGCAACCAAATCAGCATGGCCGTATCTTTGAGGTGCTCTAACTTCCCTCCTCTCTCTGTCTCTTGCAAGATTGTACTGATGACCTTGTGCTTCTTCTTCCTGGGCAGGTTATTGCACAATATCTTGATCATCATCATCATCGAAACAACTTGATCTTATTGCTTCCTTGAACTTGCACCTCAAGTTCCACCTTGTCACCAAGCTCCACCTTATCACTAACACCCTCTTCAGCTTCTCCATCTAGTTCTTCATTCTTTGGCTTCAACATCGATTGCTCATCAAATTTCACATCTCTGCTGATAAGAAACTTGTTTGATCTTTCTGCTGGACACCATAACCGTAGCCTTTCACGCCCTTTGCATACCCAAGAAATATACACTTCTTTGCTCTAGGCTCTAGCTTCCCCTCATTCACATGAGCATAGGCTGGACATCCGAATATCTTCAAGTCTTCATAGTTAGCATGCGAACCTGTCCAAACTTCATTTGGAGTCTTGCACTCAATGGAAGTCGATGGAGATCTGTTCACTAAATAAGCTGATGTGTTTCCGCTTCGCCTAAAAGCGCTTTGGTAACCTGGCATTGGAGAGCATGCACCGTGCCTTCTCCATTATGGTTCTGTTCATCCTTTCTGCAACACCATTTTGCTGTGGTGTTTTTCTGACTGTGCGGTGTCTCACAATCCCTTTCTCCTTGCAGAACTCGTTGAACTCACCCCCACAAAATTCCAAACCATTGTCTGTCCTCAAGCACTTGATTTGTCTTCCGGTTTGCTTCTCAACCATAGTCTTCCATTGCTTGAACTTGACAAAAGTTTCATCTTTGTGTTTAAGTATGAATACCCATACTTTCCTTGAGAAATCATCAATGAACGTCAGCATATATCTACCACCACCATGTGAATCGACCTGAGAAGGACCCCAAAGATCAGAATGAATATAATCCAGAATACCTTTGGTGTACTAAACTTGACTCTACACTGCTTTCCAAAGACACAATGTTCACAGAAATCAAGCTTTCCTGTTTTATGACCACAAAGCAATCCCTGCTTTCTCAAAACATCCAACCCCCTCTCGCTCATATGCCCTAGCCGCATATGCCACAACTTGGTAGTATCATCATCAGAACTTGAAGAACATACAACTGCATCACCCGTCACAGTAGTACCTTGCAGCGTATAAAGACCATTAATTCTCTCGACCTTCATAATTGTAAGACTTCCTCTTGATACATGAATAACTCCACCTTCACCTTGATACTTGCAGCCATTTGAATCAAGCGTACCCAAAGAAATAAGATTTCTTCTCAGGTCCGGAACATGTCTAACTTTAGTTAAAGTCCTCACCATACCGTCATACATCTTAATTTGAATTGTACCTACACCCACCACTTTACAAGTGACATTGTTTCCCATAAGAACTTTACCACCTTCTCTAGCTTGATAAGTAGTAAACCACTCTTTATGAGGACACATGTGAAAGGTACACCCGAATCAAGAATCCACCCGTTCTCCGAGCTTTTCGGTATGAACCGTGAGAACCGCTCCATCATCACTTTCTTCTTCAACATTTGCTGCGGTGCCTTGGTTGGTATTCTTCTCGACAGTCTTCAATTTTGGACAATCCTTCTTTAAATGCCCCTTTTCCTTACAATGAAAGCAATAGAATTTACCGGATTTTGATTTAGACCTTGACTTTGATCTACTCCTATCAAATCCGCCTTTTTGGTTTCCTCTTCCTCTAACGAACAACCCATCTCCCGAATTATCTTTACCGTCGATACCCGTCTTCTTTAACTCCTTAGAGTTCAAGGCCGCTTTAACGTCTTCCATGGAAATTGTATTTTTTCCATACATTACGGTATCAACAAAATTTTCATAAGATGGTGGTAACGAACAAAGCAAACCCAAAGCTTGGTCTTCATCTTCAATTTTGACATCAATATTTGCCAAATCCAAGAGAATTTTATTATAATCATCAATATGATTTATAATAGACGTTCCTTCATGCATTTTAAGAGTATGTAATTTCTTCTTAAGATATAAACGATTAGTTTACGGATTTAGTCATATACCTTTTCTCCAACTTGTTCCATAGCCCGTCGGTGTCGTTTCCGTTGCCACTTCTCTCAAGACCTCGTTGCTCAAACACAATAGAATTAATCCATGTGCTTTCTCCATGAGTTCTTCTTTTTCTTCTTCCTTCAATGTTTTGCTAGAGCCGTTTTCCCCTTCAAAGTTTTCACCAAACCTTGTTGCACCAAAACAGCCCTCATCTTTAGCCTCCATAAATTGAAATCATTTCTTCCATCAAATTTCTCAATCTCATACTTTTCCGCCATCGTAGATCGTTTTTAACCAGGAGCTCGATACCAATTTGTTATGACCAATGGCTCTTCTAAGCACAATCAATAGAGAATTGAAATAGAAATGAAAACAAATGTAAAATAGGCACACACACAACACAAGGATTTATAGTGGTTCGATCAAGATGATCTACATCCACTTTGGAAGACGACGATAACGTTGTACTATGATATGAACAAGATTACAAGAGTGTAAACTCCTCTCAAGAACAAGACCTTGTTCTTGCTCTTACTCTCTCTATACACTACTAATGTTTCTCTCTTTTGTTTAGGAACTTTAACTGATTTTGGGATGCTTATACAATGGAAACTAGAAGGCCTTATATAGGTTCTATGAGGTAGTGTATATGTTGACATAGAGCACACAAGCAACATAATGGGAGCTCCACTTCTTAGTGGTTGTTCCACTTCTCTTAGTGGTAGTTCCACTTCTTAGTGGTTGTTCCACTTCTCTTAGTGGTATCAAGGCACATTACACTACAGTTTTCCATGTTATCAAACACAACTGTTATCAAACACAACCTCGTGATGATAATAATGTTAGTGTTAGCCTTGGCCGTATGTATCCACTTTTAACTAATTATGTCTTGCAACAAAATCTATACAGTTTTTTAAAGAATTGCATACTGTGCTTGTCCTCATTATTTATTCATACTTTATTATTGTAGAAAAATATATCTAGCATTATTGGTGAAATATTGGGAAATATTTTACTCCGAAATTTTTTAGTTCACTTCAAGATCTTAATATTTCCGCTCAAATTTAAATAAAGCTCTTTTTATGACACTTCTTGTTTCTATAGATATTCATTTTAGATAATGGATCTGCTTACACTGTTATTCTCACACTATCTCACATGTTAAAGGCTATTTTTTTTCTAATAAATCGTGGACGATAACGCATTTGAAAATTAATTTCTTGGGATATGTTTCTCTTACGAAGGCGTTATAAATTTGCCAAAAATGAGCTCCATTAATGAGATAGAAATTCATTAGGTTTTCTAATAAGATAAATAATTAAATTTTGGTTAAAATTATGTAGAGAGAAACAAAAAATTTTCAACAATTTCTCCGTTGTCTCTCTCGTGACATTTTGTTTTTTTTTTTTTAGAAAGGTTAATATATTGAAAAAAGAAAAAAAACAAAAGCATACAGAAAAAATAAAAGCACAACAGTGCAAGATAACAAAACCCAATACTCCATCCGTCCTAGTTTACTTGCCAAAATTGGGTGTTGCAAAAACTTGAAAGAAATTCAAATTACTTCCACATACACCATTGATCTTCCAAATTGTTTATTTAATATACAAATTTTGATATCCTAGCTTTTGTTTCTGTCTTGATAATTAGAAAATTTTAATGGGAAATATTTCAATTTTTTGGTACAAAATTACTAAAAAAAACACAATTTTGGCAAGTAAAGTTGGACGGAGGGAGTATTTTATTACTTCCAAATAGTTTGGAGGTACGTAGGAATAGACCATAATAGAATTTGTAGTGATGCAGTGTTTATAGCGCATTACTGAGGCATAACTGCTAAAGATAGGTACCGGTGTTACAATGGTGGGTATCAACTTAGAGGTGCGGTGGCGGTATTGATGTCGCCTTTAACATTCTTGTAATTGATGATCTAAGAAATAAATTTAGTTGTTCTTTGATTAAAAAAAAAAATAGAAAAAGAAGAAACTTTTAACACCCCATTTGGCCTCAACTTGATAAAATTTCATTCCATTGAGTTAGCCATTTCTTCATGGAAAAAAGTTGTTCTCCATCGTTTGATTACAAAATAATTTCCATGGAATCGTGGGCTCATTTACACAAAAGCATGGTTTAAAGTATATTTAAATTTAATATGGAAGTTCGTGGAAAGTCTTTCCTTACCTCTTTCATGATACTGATTTTATAGAGTACATTTTCCATGGAATTGTGGAATTGTTTGTTTTCCATGTTATCAAACACAACCTCGTGATGATAATAATGTTAGTGTTAGCCTTGGCCGTATGTATCCACTTTTAACTAATTATGTCTTGCAACAAAATCTATACAGTTTTTTAAAGAATTGCATACTGTGCTTGTCCTCATTATTTATTCATACTTTATTATTGTAGAAAAATATATCTAGCATTATTGGTGAAATATTGGTGAAATATTTTACTCCGAAATTTTCATTAGTTCACTTCAAGATCTTAATATTTCCGCTTAAATTTAAATCAAGCTCTTTTTATGACACTTCTTGTTTCTATAGATATTCATTTTAGATAATGGATCTGCTTACACTGTTATTCTCACACTATCTCACATGTTAAAGGCTATTTTTTTTCTAATAAATCGTGGACGATAACGCATTTGAAAATTAATTTCTTGGGATATGTTTCTCTTACGAAGGCGTTATAAATTTGCCAAAAATGAGCTCCATTAATGAGATAGAAATTCATTAGGTTTTCTAATAAGATAAATAATTAAATTTTGGTTAAAATTATGTAGAGAGAAACAAAAAATTTTCAACAATTTCTCCGTTGTCTCTCTCGTGACATTTTTTTTTTTTAGAAAGGTTAATATATTGAAAAAAGAAAAAAAACAAAAGCATACAGGAAAAATAAAAGCACAACAGTGCAACACAAGTTCAGGCAAATGCCATACTCAAACCACAAACAAAAAAAAACACCTTGGCAACAAGCGAAACAACAAACTATCATTTCTTCCTGGCAGATTTTCTATGTCCTCGGCCTAGTTTGTCATTGCCCCCATTATCCTTCAAACCTAGTTTTCCAAGCTCCCTTTCCATTCTAGTCTTTTGGTATTTATCATTTAATTCGCTAAAAATGGTCCCTCTCTCGTGACATCCTACGGCACGACAAATTTAGTGGTACTTTCTGAAAGTTGTTTTTGCTTTCCTGGCGAAATGTGCCGCCTAGATTGTTGGTTTTCGTTTCATATTTGACTGATTTATTGGTCTCTTTCTTTGCTATCATATTAGGTGGAAGAAATATTATCTTCAAATATTACACACAATTTCACTTCTTAGAAATATTATCTTGTTTTCATGCATTTTGTTTGTGTTTTTCCTGCTGAAATATCACTTCTTAGATATCGAGCTCCCAGTTTTTTCTTATTTTTTCATTTTGCTAACGGCCAACAGCGCGACAAGATTGATGACAATTAAAATTTTGATCAGTTCACTCCAACCTCTTAATTTTCCTCCACTTTCAAATCTTGTTTTCATCACATTTGTTAGTTCTCCCTAAATCCAAGAAAATAGTCTTATCATCTTCCATCCAAGAAACAAAGATAACTTTTTGTCATGAAAATAACGAATGCGGGGCAGCACAAGTTGTGTGAATCTAAAAGTGTTGACTGTAGTGAAAGGATCGTACACCGGGTGCTGCAGCAGTAATCTCATGATCATAATCGGGCTACAGATATGGTAGGCATCTCATGATCATCATCGGTCTCTCAAAACTTGTGTACACATAGCTCGTATGCGATGTTCCTTCTTTGGGTTTATGCACATTCGCAAAATAAAGTCAGAAGATTCTTAAATCAAATGCATACTCCAATTTCCGGAATAAATTGAAGTACGCTAAATGCTAGTCTATAGTGCTAAGTTAATGACAAGGAGTGTCCATGGTAACCAGCGACGGAAGCAGGATTGCAAGTCTAGGTAGGCTAAAATGACACTATGTGATAACCATCCAAGTTATAGGGGGCTATTATTTATTTTTTCAAAAAACGCACATGAAAAATATTTTTGTGATCATTTTTAGAGATTGAGGGTGGCTGGAGCACCCCCTAATCCACCCCCAGTACCGTTCCTGATCGTAACATTATTCTCCAGTTCCATGGTAATAAGTTTCACAAAATTGGTTGGAAAAAAAAACATGCAAGTTGTAGGGCTTGTAGTCCATGAATGTGGGGCCCAATATAGTATTTAGGGTTTACTTCCTACATGTATATATATAGGATATTGTTCTATGTATGCTAATCAATGGAAATCCTTCTTTTCTTTATTTCTCTATCTTTTCCTATCATTTATACTATAATATGTTATCAGCATGATGCTCCACCGTCACCACAAAGAACAACAAAGAAAAACAAAAGAAAAAAAAATCAACGAATGGTTGGGAAATTCGTCCGAGGAGGAAGGGAAGTAAATCTCGGAGGAAGAAAATCCGTGAGAACAGGGAAAGGAGATCGCTTGGAAAAGAGACCTGTAGGGTCCGCTCCGAACTGGGTCCAGTGCAACATAAACCGAACCGGGCCTTATCCAACCCGACCGAACCAGGACCGAACCAAACCGAGTCTGGTCTACCCTGAACCGAATCAGGCCCGATCCACCCTCATGATCAGTTATATTCTCTGGGTCCGGGACGTGTGCGACTAAATTTATTGCGGTTTTGTCTATTACGTTGGGAGTATCAAAATTTGAGGTATGTAACCTTAAATACCTACTTGGGTTTGTATATTTGTTTTGGGCTTGTATATTTGTTTTGGAAACATACCTAGCCAGTTAGTTGTGCTTTGTTTGTCTTAAAATGAGTGCATAACATACAAACGGTCAACGTAAATTATGACTACTGATTTAGACTATTAGAAATTTGGTTTTATTGTTATTTTGTTCTCTTGAATATGATATTGGCTGTAATTAAATGATGTCTTTTGTTCAATTGGCACCAACTCTATTTCAATGTATTCATTTGGGGTATAAAAGGACTTGAGCACCATTATTGTGTACTTAATATTATTCTCCCAAAATTTTGAATGTTCCGTGGAATATAATCCACTTACTCGACTATTAATATGTCACTAGTTTCAAAATATACGTTCAAATAAAATCACATGTATTCCAATTTTTGTGGAAGAACTCACAAAAGATTATATGAGTCAGAAAATTTTCCATTCCTCTACTTCATCCATGATACTAATGAACCATTATATGTTGAAGTATAACAACAAGAGAACTATCTTTAGTAATTTATTCAACCTAAAGTAAGTGGTTGACATGTGTAGTGAGATTTTCTTGGCCTAATGAGATAAAGAAATTTCCCAAATTAAGCTAAATGTAGCAAAATTGAAAATGGAAAGAACCCCGAAGTAATGAGGGTTAGACGTACCGACTCATATAAAGCATGTGAAAAGGGACATATATATCATAAGACAAATATGTATTTTTGTCTCCAGTAGTAATGACACCAAAGTACAGGTATCAACTGAAAATGGGATGAAGCTAAGATGTAATTCTAGCTCTCATCAAAGAGTTGGGAATGAATCTTCTTACCGGTATTGGTACAAGCAATGTAATGTGGGTACCGTAGAAACAACCAATTTCCATGGGAAGGTCATATTTTAGACATCAACTTTAATGACAAAATGAACTTTGCATGGCCAATTGACTATCGTATTCAGTTGAACTATATCCAATGTATGCACTTATGGAATGAAAAGTACATCTTCCAATGAGACATATATTCTTTAAAGCACTTGAGATATATTTGGATGAAACGTAACATATGTTCATTCTAAAGTAATTGAGTTGAATCAAACTTTTGTTACGTAATAAGGCCACACCACTTATTAAATCTCTCAAGACTCAATGTCTAAGCTCTGTATGTACTAATGGATACATCAAAGGGTGTTCATGCATGAACTATTACCTACCTTTTTGAAAACTTACAGTGAGAATGGAGTTGATTGCATGTATAAATTATTTCTATTAAATGTGGAAGGAAGCATATTCTTAGAAAATTAATGTGTCAATCTAGTGAAATGCAAATCACTGGACTTGAATTACTGAATCCATTTTAACCCCAATAATGAATCGATTGGGATTGATTCATAAAGACTTTGACATAACCATAAGGAATATTAGTTGTGACACGATGTTCCGTTTTGAAAGTACTAAAACGGGCACCACTTTATTTGAGTGTACAAGACAATGAACTAGTAGAATTTGAAGTTACGACATCTATCACAATCAGTGATTTCTAAAGTTACTAGATTTGCACTGCCTCTCCCTATTATGCTTTAGAGTAACAAAGCACGTCACTCATCTTACAAAGTCTTTCTTTAGCAAAACATGATTGAGACCGCCATGTTTTACTTAGATGCAAATGGTAAATAACTCATTCTTCAAAAAAAAAAAAGTGTTGTTAGTGAACATATATCCATGTAGAATGCGGACCATTCAAGTGATTTATGGCTCTGGTGGATGATTCGACGCATTGAATCAGTTATTGCTCACAACAAACAATGCGTTTAATTTTTTTTGAAAATCCTAGCACATATTAGACAATGAAAAGTGCAAAGGCTTACCACCCTTGTTAATGCAAAGACATCTATTTTAACTTGGTGGTTGAGTGGATTTGATCAGGGGAGGTGTTTTTTTTTTTTTTTTTTTTTTTTTTTACTTATTTGGCTGCTGGCTTTTGTGAGAACCTATTAGTCATGGGAAGGTGACTAAAAATGTATTCCACCACACAACGGCTCAACATCAACAAGTGATAGTTTGCCGCCAAGATAAGGCCTTGATAAGTGATTTCACTTGTTATGTTCTTCATCAACTCTACCACGGTCTCCTCCAGGAGTTTCGACATGTTTCCTGCAGTACTCCATGACTTGAGTCAAGACCTTGTTTTTTACATTGGGTGAAGAAATTCCGTTATCAGATAAAATTTGCCATCGTCTTTATCTCCATGAGTCCAATAACAAAAACCAAATAAAATAAAATAAAATTATTGGAGTGTGTCTGACAACAGCACGATCACCACGCAAGGTTTGAAACCTGAAAGGGACACGGAGATTAAAAGCGCTCCCCTTCAGAACTCTTCTGAGATTACTATCTTTGAGGTCAACATGATCAATGAAATCAAAGGGTGTAGAAAACTAAAAAATATGTTGAAGCCATAAAAAAGAAAACAGACATGAAAAATGGAAACTTAAGAAACCAAAACCTTGTGTTAAAACTTGGAACATGAAACCAAAACCTGTAAGAAGTCGATATCAGGAAGATTGCTGATGGCAGAAATTGTCTGGTTTGAGAAATTTAAGAGTGACATCACTGACATGCCTTTGATCATCCGGTACTTTCTTCGTTCCCAGCTGAGGCACTAGTTTCAAAATGTTGGAAATTACTGGGCTGCAATGGAGATGAAAAACAGAAACAGATTGTGGTTGTACTCTAAAACTTTCAAGGCTCTGGATGATTTCTTTTAGACAAATATTTCTACCCTCCCAACGAATTGGCGATTGCAATGGTGTATGTGAAATACCGCCTTCGAAGGATACAATGAAAGCCCTACAACCGGAAATTGGATTCAAGGTTTGCACCCCTTGACCCAATCAAGAACACATGTAAAACAGATTCTGATGATGCTTTGTTTAAGAAAGAAAACAGAAGAGATTTTTCGATTGATATGAAAACGACTCTGGGAGATGCTACTTATAGGGCTACGCCCCCCATGACCCCCCTTCGCAGCGCAATTGAAAATATTCCAACACAAAAGACCGACCCGGTAATCATTGGTTAACAAGATAACAACTGCAGTGGAATCCAGATTATGCAAGCACATCATGTTAACAAGATCAGAACTGCCTTTGAAATTCAAGTTCACACTGTAACCAGTAGATAACAAAATCACAAGTGCATCATCTTCTATAATGGAGAAAGAGAGGCGATTGCACCTTCTGAAATTCAACTTCAAGAAACTATTTTTTTTTATAGGGAGTTTCAACTTCAAGAAACTGTTAATAAAATTCAAGATGGGGATGTCAAAGTAATACCTTCAAGGGAAGAAGTCGAGAATACTGTTGACAAAAGATTGAACATCTTGAACTTACTATGAAGCTGCCGTTGAATCCCTAAGACAAATATGGTATTAGCTCCATACTGGGATTCAATTCTGAAGGGGGAGATTCAGAAAAAAAGTGGGGAATTTAAGAATCTCAACAAAATCATGGTTTTTCAGTGCGAATACCAGCTACAAGCCTACAACTACTTCACTGTTCTCTTGTGATTTTCTTTTCAGTTCATCCATTGTCTTCATGTTCACAGTTCTTGTTACTGAACAAACTATTACAAGCTTCAAAAGGCTATCATTAATCTCTAGCAATTCTGTGTTTCTGTAAATGGAGAATTTGACAAAATAAACGAGAATCCAGCATTTGCTTTTGTGTCAGATTTCATATCCAGATACACCATCCCTAGATAAGTTGTAGATCAACGAAAAATTTAGACATTGGAAACAAAGACTAACCCACAAGAATATTTAGCAATGGATTCCATATTCACATACCAGGATCAATAAAAATAAAAGAAATTAAAAACATACTTCTTCTGCCAGGTTCACAATCATCATTGGCAAAGTCATAATAAACCTCCTCTGGATAGTGTTTGAAACAACTCCACAACTCTAATAACACAGATAAAGATAACCTCGTAAAACAGAAACGTGAAAATAAAAGCCAATGCATAACTAATGTGATTTATTAGGAAACTGTCCTACGGATTCCCGCAGGTGTCTCTTCATATGTCTGCCACTGTCTGGCAAGTGGCAAGTCATTTCCAACAAGCTCTTAGTATTAAAAAAATTGCCACAAAGAGATTTTTTGGAGTCTGTCAGACAACCGCACAATTATCACAGCTGGCGAAAGCCAAGCTGAGAATGATCATCTACAGCCACATAATCTACATCATAGATCAGTAAACCATTAATAAACTGAACCATTAAATCTCGCTCTGAGCGTGCAGTCCTGATTCATCAACCATTTAAGAAACCGTCGATGAAATTCAAGATGGGGATATCAAAGTAATACCTTCCAAAGAAGAAGCCATGGATATTGTCAACACAAGGTTGAACTTCCTTTGAGGCTGCCTTCGAATCCCTAAGCCAAATATGGTATTAGATTCTAGAATCTCAGCAAAATCATGGGATGACAGTGCAATATCAGCTACAACTACTTCCCCATTTCTCTTGTTAATTTATTTTCAGTTCATCCATTGTTTACATGTAGTTCGTGAATCTTGTTACTGAAATAACCATTTCAAGTTATTTATCTTCTAATAAGAATCCTGTGTCACACTTAATTGTTGTAAATTTACAATTTATCAAAAGATGACAATTGCAATTGCTGTAAAAAAAAAAAACATATCCATAACTAATGTGATTTATTAGGTTCCTGTCTTACAGATTTTCTAAGGTGTCTTTTCCCATATCTGCCACTGTCTTGCAAGTCATATCCAACAAGCTCTAAATAATCAAAAAAAAAAAATTTACCACCGTCTTTATCCCCATTTTAGGGGAGTCCAACAAAAAGATTTTTGGAGTCTGTCAGACAACTGCACGATCATCACAGCAGGCCAAAGCCAAGCTGAGAACGATCATCTACAGCCACACGATCTACATCATAGATCGGTAACCATTAATCACGCTCTGATCGCGCAGTCCTGATTCATCAACCAGACTTAGGTTCCTGTCTCCTTAGAACTCAAGGATACAGAGGTACGAGCCTATAGAACAGATCCTGTTCAAGTAAGGTCGTGTCCAGTTTGCCAACTTCGCTCACTATAAACAAGAGTCTATTTCCCAGTGTTGTCGGTGTGGGACTAAGAAATGAAATGAGGGTCTAGAATATACTTCCGAATCCCCTTGAGAGAGAGAACCATATAAATACCTTTATAAGGTCGCAGGTTCGAAACCTGTGAGGGACACAGATTAAAAGCTTCTCCATCCAGAACTATTTAAGGTTATTATCTTTGAGGTCGACATGATCAATCGAATCAAAGGCTCTAGAAAACTAAAAAATACTGGGAATCTGGGATTCACTTTTGAATGGGAGATTCAGAAGAAATGGGGAATCTAGGAATCTCGAAAAAAGAATGGTATTTCAGTGCAAAAATCAGCTACAACTACTTCTCTATTCTCTTGTGAATTTCTTTTCACGTAGTTCATAATTCTAGTTACTGAAATAACCAATTCAAGCTTCAAAAAGCTATTATTAATCATCTAACATATTTGTCTCACTTAATTTTAGTAAATTTCTATAAATTTACAATTTAACAAAACATGACAATATAAGCAAGAATCCATCATTAGGTTTTGTGCCAGATTTCTAGCATAAATATGCCATCCCTAAATTGTAGATTACTGGAAAAATTGGACACTAGAAACAAAGACTAGTCCATGAGAACATTTAGGGGAGGACGTCATAAATTGACATACCAAGATTTCGAAGCAAATAAAATAAAAAGAAAAGAAATAGATACTAACCATCTTTCAGGTTCACGATCTTCATGGAAAATCAGTAATAAAACACCTCTGGGTAGTTTTTGAAACTCCACAACTCTAATAACACATAAAGATAACCTCGTAAAACAGAAACGTGTAAATAAAAACTAAAGCATAATGTGATTTAAATATGCAAGAACCTCTTGACTATCCAGTAGGAAGCATAGGAGGAGATCCATTATGTAGCCCTGATAAGAAGCATATAGGAGGAGATCCATTAAGTATCCCTGATAAGAAAATGACAGATGTGCAGCATCAAAACACATCCTCCAAAAAATATGTAACTTAAAAGAAAATAAGTGTATACCCAAGAGTAAGACTCAAACAATATAGAGATCCTTAGAGGCACAACTCACAGCTACAAGACCACATTTTCGGGATCCATCACATAACTGGAATCTGAATTATCCCAATTGAAAGAGATACTTACGGAAATCTAATCGATTCCGTCTCGATCAGGGAGGTGGAAGAAGGAACGCCGACGAAGAGAGATAAGTTCGGGATCACCGCCAGAACGATGTAGTTGGTAACGTAGTTATTGACCGGATTATGATGTGGTAAATTATTGGGTTCCAACCTTGAAATGCTATTCAACTCTCTTTTCCGTCTCCCTCCAATCTAAACCACGTATCTGAGTTTATATTTATATTAGGGTTTAACTGGGGCTTACTTTTTTTCCTTTTCCTTTTCCTTTTTTTTTTTATGATTAAAAGTGGGGCTTATCATTTCCCAGATGTGGGGTCTAGATTGATAGGGAGGTAAAAAAGAGAGAGTTGAATAGTACTGCCCTTACGACCTACCGAGTATATTATGGGAATCCGATTTTGCACACACGGGTGCTTGTGATAACGAATATGATCAGAAATTAAGAAAGTGATAAGTGAAAATAATAGATTAGTCTGAATAGTTTGAAGATAATTCTTTTTTTTCGCTATTAAGCATTGATTTCTAGTGATATACTAATTATATTTCTTCTGTTGAAGGAACCCTTTATATGGAGTTATTATCTTTCCAAATTAGGAAACCATTTAAGATTAGAAACATTTTTATACTAGGAAATTTCAAGAGATGAGTACTCTCTCAAACTCTTTCTAGAAAGATACTTAGCATTGCGAACTTAATATAGCAAGCAAGCCTAATCATTGATGTTCTTGTATCAGTTCACATGACATTTCGATCTCATGCATCCTTATATTGAAGGAATAGATTATTAGAACAAGGGATCTGGGATAGGATTGATCTTCTCCATCAGAATAAAACGAATTCTACAACTGTGGGTAAAGGATAATGGGCTTTCTCCCCGAACTCAATCAAATACTCGTTTCGTTCAGTTGCACGATATCTTTTATCGGTTGGAAAAACATACAATCAAAAGGGAAAATCAAAAGATACAAAATAATATATTATAAAAAAGGTGGTATTTCACCGATAACAAATCATTAACCGTTTATAAAGGTTTTTTTTTTTTTTTCAATACATATTCCTTTTTGGTTTTTTCTTAAAAAAACTGAATCACTTAAAATATATCTCTTTCCTACAGTGGCCGCCACATCCTATCAGGTTGACTATCTACAGTTTTATAAAGGATAGAGTGTTAAAATGCACATAGCTCTTGCTATAAGAATCCCGTCTTTCAATTAAATTAATGTATTTTTAGCACGTGAAATCAATAAACCGATGTTTTAAATAAGTCCTAGGTCATTTAGGTCACTTGATATCTTTGGGGTATAAAAAACATAGAAAATGAAAAACTCTTTGTTTCCCACATTGATATTCCAAATTATTGCTCCAAATCCTTGTGATATTCAGCCGTTGGTTTACATGGTTTTTTTATGGGACCAAGTGTTCCTAAAAAGGCATATCGTTTCCTGATTATAGGTTAGCTTGTAGGTGAAGATTTGGATGATTAAAACAGGCAACAGATAGTCGGGTTGGATAATGTAGGGTCATTGAGAAATTTTTTGGTGAAGATTCAGGGTTAAAAACGCGGGGTACCAACATACATCGACACTTTTTTATTAGGCAAACTAAATATAACTCCGAGAGTTAAACTCAATCAAGGAGTAGTATCTTAGAGTTATATCTCTATCTCTAGCAATTAGAATGTTTACAGAAACAAATCTGTAAACCTAATCACAAAGAGATAACTTGGACGATGCCAAAGACCAATGTCCAAGAATCAATCAAGTCTTATCCAAAAAACTAGGGGATGTCTATACTATGATGATTGATCAACGCACAACCTATGATATTTCAATTATAATGATAAACAATATAATGAGAAAGAAGAAATAAAACATACACTAGAAGTTTTGTTAACGAGGAAACCGCAAATACAGAAAAACCATGGGACCTAGTCCATATTGAACACCAAACTGTATTAAGCTGCTACAGATACTAGTCTACTACCAATTAACTTCGGACTTGCATGTAGTTGAGCCCTAAAAGGTATCATACCAATTAAACTACAGTCGTGCTCCTTAAGCCTCTTGAATCCCAATAGGACTTCGCGCAATTGATTCCCTTAGATGATGTCACACAAACTAAGAGTTGTTTTAACTCAATTGAAGAATTTTAAATCAAATTTTCCTCCAACATATTATGCTTATAAAATTGATTTCCTGATTACGATCGAAAAATATGATCAAAATCAAACGTATGATCAAGGTGATGGAAATCGATAACAATTTGACAAAAGTCTAGCTATCCTCAAAATATGGACTTATGCAACCCGAAGTGCATCCTAGATTATTATTCACCTCATAAGTATAAAACTTGTGGAATAAACGAACTTTGGGACGAATAGATCTTTGATGATCACTATCTATCTTGATCTTTGAAGAAATCTCTACAAACAATCAAGATCAGGATACTCGAGTTATCAAGGAAAGATAACTGGACCTGTCTTGACGAATCCCACTAAAATATTCATAGTCGCAAAACCCTAAAAGGGTTTCTGGAGAGGACAACTCTAGATACAACTAGGTCACACCAAAAAGTAGTGTCAGGATTCAAAGATCCCAGTTGCTTGGAGTTTCCCTTTTATAGACATTCAAAGTATAGGTTGCTTTAGGTTTAAGCTAATATAGCTTTGGAACCAAGGAAACAATATCCACCGTTAGATGAATCCATTAAATATGATTTACATAAAAAATATATACACTCTGGTTAGGTGAGACCGTAACTGAACCGTGTACAAAGACTATGTTAAACATGGTTAGCCGAAACTATCCGGTTTGAAATTAAAAGCTTAATCTTCATTTTCATGAACACATAAGACATTAACTCTGAGTCACAAACATATGATCAATTAAGTCTAGTATTTATAGAGAATTAATTAAATGTTATTTATCTCGAAGAAATAATTTAAACACACTTGAAAATATAATCGACATGATTAGTAGATGTACAAATACAAATACATAGTAGTCCATGAGTCAGTTCAGTTACAGTTCGCAAACCGGTTTGGAAACTTTAAACCGAAACAGAGTTCCGGAGTTAGGTCTGCATACCAGTTTGCAAACTTTCCACCAAACCTAAGTTTTGGAGTTCACATAACTTTTAAGGTTTGTGTACAGGTTTGGAAACTCAAAGACTTTCGCCGGTTCTGGAGTTCACAAAACTGAATCGGTTGACGTACCGGTTTGAAAACGTTGCCGAGTTCAAGAACACAAAATTATTTTAGCTTGCGTACCGGTTTGGATACTGACCTCGGTTCCGTAACTAAAGTTCAAGAATAGTTTGTTTACGATTATGCATACCGATCTGGTTCACGAGTGACACAAATTTTCAATATGATATACATAAGAATATGTTTACCACTAATCTGTAAGTCAATATTTATAATCTACTCCGCTACTTGTACGAATACATGTAATATGGGTTCAGACTTATAACAATTCTCCCAGTAGAAATGATACAACTATCGATGCTTCATTAATAAACAAATCTCCAGCACCGACCACTATATTTCTCTTCTACTTCATCAACATTGTTCATCATCGCTTCGATTCAAGATATTAAAAAGTTTGTTACATACTTACGCTAGATATTGAAAATGGTGGACAAGAGAGACAAGGGCATCATATTACTTAAAATTAGTTGCAGCATATATTGACTTAACGATTTACACTGATTGGATCACCACTAATTTTTTTTAGTTAGAATTTGTATTATTGTTAGGTACAATTTCACTACACCATTTTTGGGGATTAGCAATAGCTGTGCGCAGTTGCAAAAGGGACTTGCAACAGAAGCCAGCCGTTGCAAAACGTGGCGTTGCATTTATTTTGCAAGAGCTATTAAGCCGTTGCGAAAATATTTTCGCAACGGTTTTCGGTTCATCTAACTGTTTTTCCATTGACTTTGCAATGGCTTCAGATGTTGCGAACAGGTTTAGCAACATCTTAATGCTGTTACTATATTCTTTTCGTAACAGCTTCAAGCAGTTGCGAAATGGAGAATTCGCAACAGCTATGTAGCAGTTGCGAAGTTTAGAACCAAAAAAACTTAAAACGAATATTCTTAGTCTGACCAGGTTTTATTGTTCTGGTTCTAAATCTAGCAACTGCTATTGGCCGTTGCTAATTCTTTGCAACATAAAAAAAGTCAAGTCAATCTGTTGTTGACTTAGTCAAGAGTTTCCTGCAACATTTTCAGGCTATATCCATGCCAAATATTCAGGCCAATAACATACAGCAAATACCCACTAACAATATATTCCATATGATCAATATATATTCCATTTAAACATAGAATCCATACCCAGGACAATAACATACAATATACCCAATGCCGCCTTTCCATATGTGTCTGCTGCAATTAGTAACTTACATAACAGCTATCGAGATATAAAAAAGGGATTGGATTTGAAACCAACTAGCGTCCCTTATGTTAAAATAAGAATAACAACTTACTGCTTTGTAGGTAATGCAAAATTGCATATTCAAGCTTAGCAAACCCATGCAACACAGGAAAAACAGCTTAACAAAACTTTAATATGTAGTAAGATGTACATACATGATGCATATAATATACTTGCAAGTAATAATATGAGGATTGATGTATTCAGCAGTTAGCAAGCAACATCAGTGAAAATTTTGAGAAAAAACATATCCATTCTGCTTGAATTATGCATTGAAGACAACTGAAAGTTGGTCATCCTGAATACATTGTGAACCTATGTATATAGATCCATTCAGATTCAACTATGTTTGCAATAAAATCTGTACAAACCTACTAAAGTACTATATATACAATGCATGAATACTTCCAAGAACAAAGTCTTCAACATAGTGCTATAAAGAGTAACATCTTAAGAACCTAAACTAAAGGATTTTTAAAGCTAAATACTCACTTTCCTTTGCTGTGAGTCGTGTGTCTGTCAAGTACAACACACTCCTGAGCACGACGCATGACTTATCTACAAGATTCGAGATGAAACTAATCACAATGATGAACTGAAAACACAAAAACAGTCATAGAGTTAACATAAGGACAAATTCGATCCCTAACTTGTCAACAACTTTGTTCATAAAATGCTATAGTATTATGAGCAGCAGTAACTTTAGAAAAATTCTATTAATGAAAATATGTTAAACATCGATGCCAAATGCTTGTACCTGCCACTTAGAATCAACTGTAGAACACGATTATCCAATAATACCATCATGCTAGAAGACTAATTGATTCTCTAATTACTTTGTAAACAATTAGTTGAAAAGGGCATTTTCTCAATTTTAATGGATACATTGTTAACCTCCAACAAGTTAAGGGCAAGGCCTACTTAGGTCTCAAAAGAGGTGGACATGCATAAAAGCCGAAAGACATGGCATCACCAAATATTGAATCCTACTCATTTATGAGGCAGTAAGAGCTTGAGACTTTGACAGAAGACAAGCAATTTCCAACCTGTTAAGATATTCAATTAATGTTATTTTTTTCAAGTCCAACCACTTCTTACAGTAGTTGCGATTCGAAGGCATTGTGACAAAATCCAAAATCTACTACCGTACCAGCTACTAGATCTTATCCAAAAACAATTTTCCATATTTATATATAGTACTACGGATTGTGCAAGATATATATTACCAAGATGAGAAAACTCACGTATGGAATAAATATTTTCAGTGGGCAAGCTCATTCCATCATGCTCACCATTTTTATATTTCTTTCCACACAAAACTTAGTCTACCGTACATACCTATCGAGATACCGATTCGAAAATGAAATGCTCACCATTATCGAACATGAAGTAAACAAAATAAAAATGACACCATATCGGACCAAACACAATTGATACATATAGACTCTGATTCATAATATTTATAGTCCGGAAGCCAGTCAACAAACACATCGTATCAGACTACCATAGAATTATAAGAGAGAACGGCTAGCACTGGAAAATGAAAAGGTGCGTAAGAATGTAAGTTAAGATGCTGATGGTGTAAATCACAATAACAAGGTTTAGTAATATCTAAAAATGAACTAATATATAAGAACCATTTTATAGTCGCACCGTATTTACATTTACCACTTATTAGTCTCAAGTACCAAACATGTTTCAAAACTGAAAAGAAAACTGTTTGGTCCAATTACCAACCCGAGTCAAGTAATAATCTATAAGCAACATTCACCTAAGTCAAAATGTAAACAAGATGAAACTACTGACAAAGGGGTGAACACCACACGTGAAAGCACTTCTTAAAACAGGTGCAAGTAACAATCTATACATCAGAGTGGAACAATTAATATATGTTCATTATCATCGTCCAAAGATCTTACATTGATCAAAAGAGACCTTAAGCTAGTTCAATTTATAAGAGGGTCGAAATTACTTCCTAAAGGGTCCGACAGTCAACGAGTACTCCAGATTTTCAATTTCGAGTGCCTATATTTTAGAATTTCTATATACTTCGTTACCTAAAGGAATTTAACAAATGATATCTCACTGGAAAGGTGAGACAGTCCTCTACAACCTTCATGTTTTGTGTTAGACACAATTCAGTCATTATCATACCTCAAAATAGCTCTAGAGTTGTTGCACTATGAGTGAAACTGTAACCTAGTATACCAAATTTATAAAATATTCAATTCCACTGAATGTACCAAATTAATTCCATGTAGGTTCAAGTACATACACCACTCATGCAAACAGATGGTGGTTAAAGTAATCAAATCAACATAATTACATTTGGCCACCCTAATTTCACATTTGAGAAATAACACTACTGTATTACTATCAGATTCAAAGACTTCTCCAATAATTTCCATTTCAAAATTAAACTCATCCATAACAAAAACAACAACCATAGCTCAAATCCAATGATTAACTTAACTATACCTCATATGAATCATGTAAATTTTGCTTATAGTAACAGAAACCTTACCTCAAGCTTCTAATATCCAAGACAAATAAGTCCTCTTTCAGGTTTTTTATCAAACAGTTTGCATGCATGAAACTGGTGAGGGTGAGGCAGCCTTGGTTCTGCATTCTAATCCCTTTACATTCTCCTTCCCCATTAATTGATATGAATCTCCACGACGCCTAACATCAACATCTTTACAACTCAACGAAATTCATATCAACAGAGCTCATTCGAGTACTCTACCAAAATCGAGAAGCTAATGCTTAAACTCCTTCAAACATAGAACTACGAAAAAAAATATTAATATGAAAAATTAAGGTACGAGAAAAATATCAGTCCTTTTCTGTTTTCCTCTCTTCTCCTGAAACTTATCTTGATTCTCGGTTTACCGTCTAGAAAATCTCTAGTAACAACTTCATCTATTTCAACAATTTATTGCCGATACTCCTCGGATACACTCCAGTACCGAACCAATTGCTATTTGGAACTTGAAAAAGAATTCTTTTAGTCAGAAAATCTAATATCACGACTCAATATATAAATACAAAGACAAATGATGAAAACCCATTCTTAAGCACAAAAACACCCTAGCGTAGGTTTCTTTAGCACAACCAAATGGAATTCTTATGATTCTAAACTCTAATGAGTCAAATTAAACACGATAAAGCTAAGGGACTTACAATAATCATTTCAAAAACAGAACCGGTCATCATAAGCCTTCAGAACACTTCACAGTTGAATATCTTTCTGCAATAAGGTGGGTTCGTTAACTAACCTTGTCATCAGAATACAGTCAAATATATTTCTGCAAAAGGTTTTTTCTCCTGGAATTCTCCTCTCATGTAAGTATTTACATGTTCTTGCCTCACTTGACTCTTCGATAACCTTCCAACTGTTTCATAAACCAAAATAAATCAACCAGTATTTCTTTTATTATTGCTTGTTTTTATGTAGTTCTAAATTCTATGGTTAAACATCAACTAAGTTCTACAGAATTGAGCTGAAACATTTGCTTAATGAAAGCGTTGTTTTAATGATATAATGAGCCAACTCTATTCAGTTAAGGAAAAAAAAACACACAAAATTTAACAAGCCAAAAATCAAGTTTGAGTAGATATAAACTAAAACAAAACAAAACAAAACAAAAAAATCAATCTTGAACCCTAGAATTTTTTTGATAAATTTTTTCGAAATTTTTATCTCATAAGCAAATCAAGATGAGATTAATGTAGATCTAAACTCTGACCATGAATCAGAAAGGAGAGACAAGATGAAATCGAAGCTATTAGGTTACCTACATAGAAAATTTTATTTTTCTGAAATTTCAATTCAAGATGGATAAGTTAATTTATTTAACTAAAACTATAAGAAGAGATTATACCCATCTTTCGATTCATTTTTTGTCAATGAATCTTCGTTTTATGTTGTTGATGATCTTCATCGATTCAAAACATATCTTCAGGAATTGTTGTTGTTCATGGATCTCGTTAAAGATGAAGAGGAAGCAAAACCTGATAAAGTTATGATTCACATATCTAGAGTGATTAAGTTGTGAGAAGAAGAAAATTAAAAACCTCAGGAGTACGAGTAGTGGGGGGGGGGGTTTGTTTCTGGAGTAGAGAGAATGGGATAGATTGATAAAATCTAGGGTTTTAAGGTGTTACCTTGCACACGGTTGGTTCGCACACCTGTAATTTAGGTGTTACCATGCACATGGTTGGGAAGCACATGTGGCATGGTCAGCCGTCGCGAATTGCAACACGGCTCAAACTTTGGCAACTGCTGGATGCAGTTTCAAATTTGGCAACTGCAAGAAGCTGTTGCAAATATTTGAGCTGTTGCAAAATCAGTTGCGAATTCACAACTTCGTAAGAGCTGTTGCAAAATTTTGTTACTAATCCTGAAAAATGGTGTAGTGTTAGTATGATTTGATTAGCGCGTTTTGGCATATAAGCAAACCCTATTGTATATGATATATTAGTTGTGTGATTAGATTAGCTTGTTTCGGCATATAGTATACACAAGCAGTTCAAGTGCGATTATTATTATTACAATAGTTGGATGATCAAATCTATTAGTTTAGCTTGTTTCGGCATATAGTATACACAAGCAGTTCAAGTGCGATTATTACTATTACAATATCTGGATGATCAAAGCTTTAAGGCTACCTTTCTCATGTGATTAATTAAAAATTAGTCGCCTCTAAACCTTGTTGGCAGAATAGTTTTCAATAGAATTAACAAAACCCAACTGAACTAGGGTTGAGATATTTCTTTTTAGTTTTTCAATAGTGGAATCTTTCATAATAAAGAATTACCATTAGTCACCTAATTCATCGTCTTTATTTTTTCTTTTTAATGTTAAGAGAGATTAATGAAGAAAAAACAAATAGAAATGGTAATGAGTATAGTCAAAGTCAATTCCACTTTTATGATTGTACACATAAAATCAAGAATTGAAAAGTACATTAATTTTAGAAATTTTAAAGGAGATAGAAAATACAAAATGTGAGGATGAGAAATAGAAATAATTTTTAATAAACATGAAAGGATTTCCTAATAATGTAACAAAATGTACAATGTTAGCTATAAATCTTTTAATCTCCGTTTCAATCCTCAAATGGAGCTTCTTTAAACAAAATAAATGGTTGTAATAAATGTTAGCTCCATCAGAAAGAAATTATGCAGAAGCTTTACAATATGATTTTGAAGACATGATACCAAAAATTGATCCCTGTGATTAAATTTATATATCGTATCATCATCATAGCAACTCATTTATTTTTTGTTGGAAAATTGGAGACCTTTTATTTTTTTTATTAGTTTACTCCAACATCTCAATTTATATAAGCCATTAATATGTTAGACCACAAAATTTCATTGAACCCCTACGCATTTTCCTTCTCCTAGAACCCACTTTAAACAATCTTTAAGAAACTTTGATACACTATCTACATGAATTAGTCATGAAACAGAAATGAACGACCTTACCATCCTTCATGAATTTTACCCATTGGTGTTTATTTGAAGTCAATAATATATACCAATGAACCAAAACACAATACAGTAGAACCGGTTATGGATAAGAATGAATTTTCGTGGTGGTTATAAAGCTTGTGGTTCATACTTAAGCAAGTTAGGTTTAGAAAAATCACAAAATTGGTTAAAAAGACTAAAATCAACAATTCCTGGGTGAAAAAGACATCTGGATTTTGATACTATTTAAATGGACAAAAATATAAAAATAGGAAGGATGTAACCAGTTTCATCCTACCCATTTTCAAATATTTTTTTTTTATTTTTAATTTACATCAGGATGCATCCAGTTTCATCCTCGCTATTTTTTAAGTTTAAGCCTGGATGAATCCAGTTTCATCCTTGCTATCTTTTTTTTTTGTCCATTTCACCCATAAAATTTTTTACTCGTCCATTTGAACCATGTTTTAAAAATATTTGGACAAATGACCCATTTTCCGTAGAAAAATATAATCTTTCCCTTTATTGTATTTATGAAGCTTATTTATTGGCAACAAATGTCCAGCCTCATACATTTGCATATCAATTAATATTTGTAGTGATCCAAATTTTGGTATCTAATTACCCAGAAAGAATGAAATTGTCAGCGAGACCATAACATCTACATATATTAGCTTCGAATCTAGTCTGTTGTCAGCACTCAACAATTACAAGCATTCCTCAAACCTCGAATGGCTTCAATCAAAATTTACCTGTCCGAGCCAGTCTATGCAATGGAACTGATGAGACATTCATGAATTAGGAGTCCTAATTTAGGACTATGTAACACTCTAAGGGGGTTGAATTTTTGAAACACGACTGTGGAAATTCACGAAGAAGGCCAGATGGTCGTGACACATCAACAAGTAATTTTTTTTTAGTCGAATCACTAACTTTACTCGTTTGAGTTTTCATTTTATATAGGCAGTGAATTTCAATTTCAGCAGTTAAAAATTATTGATGCTAATAAGTAAAGTCATTTTCATAATTATCAGTGGCTAAAAGTTACTGATACTGAAAAGTTAAGCCACTACCACAAAGCTAGCTATTGCAAGGAGTAAAACTAGTATATACACACATGTGTTCTTGCACTATGACGTTATCCTGGTTTTTGGTTATGATTATGATAAATTTGTTGGCAGTGTGGTTAACACCTCCGTAAGAATTGTTTTTGCTTGCACTATAACCGGTTCAATAATATTCATCATCACCTTATTATTGGGCATCAAAATTTTCAAATTTTTTTATCAGTTTACTCCAACATTTCAAATATCCGTATTTCGATTTTAAAACATGCATTTACATTTACATTACACTTTTTCTTTCTCAATCTCACTTTATATAGTCTCAAATTCAAGTCTCAATAACTCGGATACAATTAATATAGGCCATGTCATGAAACAAAATTGAAAGACGTATAATATGATCGTGTGTGAATTTGGCATGCATGAAACAAAAATAATTTATGTCATAAAATTGTGTGAATATCGAGTATAGGGTGCCCGACTGTTGTGAAAGGATTATACATCATTGGTTGCTGCAATAATGGTTGACACATGACTTACATTTTATTTCTCACCATTTGGGCCCTATTTTGTGAATAAAAACCAAACTATAATGAATTTAGAGCTAAGAATTTTGGGACATGTTCCTTTTGCAAAGATCTATATGCTTACCAAAAATGGACGCATTCCGAGATATATAACACCATCATCTACCGATCTTAATTTCAGTGGTTAAAAACTTGTTGA
Source organism: Papaver bracteatum (assembly GCA_023529315.1). Taxonomy (NCBI): domain Eukaryota; kingdom Viridiplantae; phylum Streptophyta; class Magnoliopsida; order Ranunculales; family Papaveraceae; genus Papaver; species Papaver bracteatum. The sequence continues at coordinate 1,307,143 of JAJJWX010004010.1, forward strand.
TTTTCAACGGCTCAATTTCAAAGTAGTAGATGGTGATGTTATATATTTCGGAACATGCTCATTTTATGTGAGAACATAAAGCTTTATAAGAATGACATATCTCTAAAATATTGGCTTCAAATTCATAATGGTTTGGTTTTTATCCACAAAAAAGACATTCAATGTGTAAGATAGTATGAGAATAAAAGTGTGAGGGAATCCTCCCTCAATAAATAAATGTTACAAAATAAGCTAGGCTAGGCATACTTTAGCAACACTACCGATGGATACAAGTTTACAAGGAAAGATAAAATGAAAAATATTAATGTTTTATATGGATTTTAGTATCTCCTCAATAAATGGTAAAAGAAAAGGAAAAAACAATTATACAACACGGTGACTAAGTCATTGGTGTCCATAATGCTGCTCATCACATTTTCCAATTTCATTGTAGTTTCCAACACAAAACTGCTCGTAAAGTGAAGTCCAATGTTGTGCACACTTCTTTAAAGAATGTGCATGAAACAATCAATCACATTAACTATCACTAACAAGCAGTTAACTATATCGTATTGGTCAAATAATTATATTATCTTTTGTTTAAAGAAAAACCAAATAAACCTAATAATAGGAGTATTTTTTTGTAAATTTGTTTTTCATTTGAGTTTGTTATATTGAAAACTAAATTAACCTTGTTTATCAAAAAAAGGAAAAACAAAAACAAAAAAAAAACTAATTCGACAATTCCCTCTAATTAACATCATATTTAATATTATAACACGGTTTATTCTATCAGCCACTTGTCATAAATCGTGACCTACTATGACGATGCTTTAAACGAACAAGTAATTGGGGCATATTTTTACTGTAGCTGTCGGCATGGATTTTTAATGAAATCGGCATGGTCGATGGACTGTCGGTGTTGAAAAACCATGCTGACAACTATAATGAAATATCCCATTAATCCATGTATCCCCCAATTAATTGCTCCATTAAATAAGAGGTATTACGGTTAAAATATGAATTATAAATTTATAATATGGAAGATGAAATTGTGCAACATATCTTTCATTATCCCTCATTTACTTGAGGATATGGAATGATTACTTATGGCTAAGGGGAAATGATGGAGAAATTGGGAACTTTTTGTCTTTTGTTATATGTTGGTTGATATGAAAAGAATGAAATAAGATACTTTATCCACCGTCATGTATAAATTTTATCAAGTTGGAAATCTTGCTTTCCTCGTGAGCTTTAATAAAATCTTTTGAAGTTTCTTTAAATATATTAATTTTTTTCTTTTCAAAATAGAACCAAACAATTTGACTGCTACATAAACATTCACCATTGCTCTAAACTCAAGTTAGCTTGAGGAATTATAATTCTTGAACTTTTCATGGGGTGATAATTCTTACATCCTTGCTCGCATTGTGTCTCATTTTTTCACTTTGCTAGTCAAAAACACTAGCAGGATTGATGAAGTTTTGATTAGTTTACTCCAACCTCTCACTTTGCATTCACTTTCTTCCAAACTTTATCTTTTCATTGCATCCATTTGTTCTGCTAAAAATCATATTATATTGTCTTACCAACTTTTATGCACAATAGATTAAATGGAAAGTAACGAGTTCGGCATGAAAAAAATGACAGGCCATGATCGAATTGTGTGAGTCTCATGTACAAGGTGTTGCGGAAGGAAACTAAGCATGGCCTTTCCCCAATTGGGTTCTCCATGGTATCGTTTAAGGTGAACTGATTTTGGTAGGTTTAAGTGACGATAGTAATATCATAATTGCTAAGTTTTTCTTAGTTCGATCAATCCCTGGTTAATATCATAAATGATAGTAATATGTCATGTGCTAAGATTTCTGCAATTAAAGTCCTTGTCAATAATGTCCAGCCTATGATTGCTGCAATTTGTATTTCATCATTGGCCTACGAAATTTATGGAAATGTTGTACCCAAATGGTATTAGCTAAGGTAGATAAAATTTGGCGCCCATAATTGATCAATAAGGAACTGATTTAGACCAGTCAATTGGCAATCAACTTTAAAAATTAAAAACATCTTGAAACTCGACAAGGAATGTATTTCATTAAAAAACAAAATTCAGGAACAACCAAACTTATGGTTTAAAATGGATTCATATATGTAACAAATGTATGCTAAATTATAACCAAATATTAATAAGTTAATGTCAAGGAGTAGAACTATGATAACTACACTTGACGACATTCTCCAGTTCCTTGGTAATAAGTTTGGCAAAATTGGCTACAATGTGGTTGGCAAAGTCCCCTGAATATTCCTCTCATCACCTTGTCACATTCATAAGCTGAAACTACAGCTACCAAAAAACAAAAAATAAAGTAAAATTTTTAAGATTAGTACTCACGTATTTATAGCAAACTCAAATCATACGACAAATGTAGCCGGTTATACTAAGAAGTAGGAGTAGGAAGCAAATCTTCTGAACATTGTTTTATCACCAGTTGATAATGATATATAGACAAATTTCGATATCCGATTTTAGGTAACACTACTCTATGAGAAAAACATCTACTTACAAAGCCTTGGCTAACCGATGATAAAAATAAAAGTAAAACAAAGAAAAAGAAAAAAGTTACAAAACTTACCATCATTCTTTATTCTTCACCATGAAAACTCATATTCATATTGTTGTGGTTCATTTTCAAATGCAAAACAAAGTACACTACCGTATTATAGCATATTTCACATTACTGATTCTCCGACCATTCATTTTTGTCTTTCGCAGCAGTATTTTTGGCCACTTTTATCTTTTTATATTAGTTTACTCCAACGTCTTATTTTCTATCTTCCAATTTACAGTACAAAATTTCATTTTACCTTAGATTTCATTCTTCTCCTAGAACCCATTTTATACAGTCTTGAGAAGTTTGATACACGATCTACAAGAATTGGTCATGAAACAGAAATGAATGACGCATACTTCATGAAATTCATCCACTAGCTGTTTATTCTATGACTATACCAATTAACCAAAGCATCTAATATTCACATTATAGTGGAACATGTACTGGATTAGAATGAAGTGAATTGTATCTAGTTAAGAGCATACTTAAAAAAGTTAACTTTAGCAAAATCTAATTTTCACTTTATCATTTATATTTATGAAGCTTATTAATTGGCAATAAATGTCCAACCTCATTCATTTGGATATGAATTAATATTTTCCATAATCCAATTTTTGGTGTCTAGTTTATCTGATAAATATTAAACAATATTTATTTTTATTTTACAAGAAAAAAAAAGCTAGAAACAAAAACTAGCTAGCAGCCTCTACACAGAGAGCTGCAATGTCAGCAGGCAGTTGCTGATTAGTCCACATAGTTTGGACGTTGTGGGAGAGAGCATAACCGGAAAGAGAGTGAGCAACCGAATTTGCTTTATCAACGATATGTCTGATTTCACTGTTGTTGAACTTAGTTATGAGCTCTTTGAAGTCATCTTGAAATTTCCAAAGTCTCCAGGGTGGTTTCTTCATAATACCTGTGAGACATCTGACAACAATTTGGCAGTCTCCATCTATAATGATATCATGCAAACCCAGGTGGTCTGCCAGTTCAGCTGCAAGGAGAAATCCATCAGCTTCTGCCAAAAGAGAGTTTTCTGATCTTCCAATCCGAGTGCCAGCTCCACAGCAAATTTGGTTGTGATATCTTGCAATATCAACACTAGAAAAATAACCATTTTTCCAAGTCGCATCCATATTAATCTTGATGAAAGGTGAATTAGGTGCCTTCCATGAAAGAGTATCATCATTAGAGACATGAGTTGTAGTATCAGCTGCCTCCAATTCATCTGCAGTGGCAGGATTGTAATAGAGATTGAACCATAACATAACTATTTTGAGAGCCCCATGGACTGCGTTCTGTTTATTTTCAAAAACCTTTTCATTTCTTATCGTCCATATGGCCCAACAGATAGCCATTCCAAGAGAGACTGAGTAATAGTTATCATTCCTTTGCATCCATTGCTATATGAGAGAACAGATTGTCAGAGTGTTATTACCTTGAATTCTCAGTCCGAAAGAAGATGCAAACCATATGTCTTGAGCCAGATCACAGTGGAGCAAAAGATGATCAATCGTCTCAACTGCATTGTTGCACATGCAACAGTCCGTAGAAACACCATTAACATACCTTCTGAGCTACCACAATTCCACTATGTAATACTCTCCATATGAAGTTTTTAATTTTTGGTGCAGTTTTGTTGTTCTGCCAAAAACAATTCCATGGGAAATTTGATTCCATGTGACTGGAAGTTTCTCCTTGGTTTTCTTGAATCAATTTTCGGAAAGACTGTGAGGTGAAGGCTCCATGAGGGGTGAGCTTCCAAATTAAATGATCATGAGAGTGAGCATTTATCTGTAGGGAAATAATCTGGTTTGCAGTGAGAGGGTCTACCAATTCTTGAATGAGGTTCACTTTCCAATGTCTTGTATCAGGATTAATAATTTGATTAACTCTTCTGATTTATGGATGATTCTCAGAGTTTCTGGATGGAACTGGATTGGTGATGTTAAAAATCCATAGATCAGAGAAGATATTGATGTTCTAGCCATTCCCAACTAACCAAACACATCCTTTTTTTTAAGAGATCTCTACTTTCCAATATTGTAGACCAAGTGGTTGAGACAGCTAATGCTTTCTTAATCTCCCAGAAATTTTTATCTCTTAAATATTTTGTATCGAGAATTTTTTCCCATAAATTTCTTGATCCTTCAGGAATCTCCATGCAATCTTTGCTACTAAATCTTGATTCAAATCACTAAGAGATCTTAGCCCTAATCCTCCTTTCTCCTTAGGTAGATTGAACCACTCCCATTTAAGGAAGTGCATTTTTCTTTTGTCCCTGCTATGTCCCCACCAAAAATCTCTGATAATTTGAGTAAGCTTGTTTAAAATTGTCTTAGGGATGAGAAAAGTGTCCATGAAGTATGCTGGGATGAGAGCTAACACTGATTGAATGAGGGTTGTGTTGGATATTTTTAAGATTGTTTTCCGCTATCCGGGGAGGTCCGGGGGGCGTAGCCCCTCCCGGATGTGTTCGACCTGACAGGTCAGGTCGTAGGGGTCTAGGGGCAATGCCCCCTAATAGAGTGCGAGATAGCATCTCGTGGATTTTTTTTCTTCAGTTGATGAATTTGAAAACCCATTCGGTTTTCTAGAAATTTCCATAAAACGTGTTTGTTCCATAGGGTTTCTTCAGAAGAGACACCATTAATGGATTCCTGTTGAAAGTGTCTGTTCGTGATGAAAAGACATCACGAAAAGGCATGAATCCCTCTTTAAATAGTGAAGGATTTCTCCCATCTCAATCAAAAAATCTCTTTCTCTCTAAGCATCTTCAGAAAAAAAATATTGTGTGTTCTTGGTTGGGTCAAGGGAGTACAACTCTTGAATTCAACAACGTTGTTTGGGCTTCATTGTATCATGAAGGTAATATTTCGTTGACCAATTGTACTCGCCAATTATTTGGGAAGGGTCGAAATAATTGCTGAAAAGAATCATAATGCCATGAAGCTTGTGAAATGACATTCTTTTCAATCTCTGTTTTCATGCTCTAGTACCTTGTATTTTCTAACAGTTTTCAACAATTAGTTTTCAACAATGGAGGGTGAATCTTCAAATTTGAATGTTACTGCTCAATATCTGCAAGTGATGAACCAAACCCTAACTAGATTGGAACGTTTCGATGGTGATAATTTTACTCATTGGAAAGAGACCGTGAAGTTTTTCCTGATCACATCAAATTATGGTACATACTTGAAGATGGTTTGGACCCAATTCCTGCACCATCAGAAAAGGACACTAATGAATTGAAGGACAGAAGGAAGAAGCATCAGGAAGATGATTTTATATGTCGTGGTCATATTCTGAACGCCCTGGGAACTAGTGTTTACAATTCCCACCGAAGTATTTCTTATGCAAAGGAATTATGGACTACGCTTGACAACAAATACAAGATTTCTGAAGCAAGCAACAAGAAATTCCTGATTTGCAACTTCATGGATTTTAAAATGGTTGATAGTAAGTCAATTATTGCCCATGTCAGTGAACTTTTATTCATTGTTAATCATCTTAAGGATGCTGGAATTGAACTTGCTTCTGCCTTTGTTGTCGTAGTCATTATTTCTCGTCTTCCTCCTTCTTGGAATAGTTATAAGAAGAAACTTAAGCATGCTGAGACTGACATGACTTAGAAGGTTTGCAGCATCATCTTCGTATAGAAGAGGACTCTCGTAAACGAGGACTTAAGGATAGTCAGCAAACTGAGGATCATTCTAAGGTTAACAGTGTAGATTTTTATAAGAAACCAAATGCTTTGAAACCTAATAATGATACTTTAAGAAGAAACATTCCAAAAAGAAGAGTAAGATGAAGGGCAATTGCTACTTATATGATAAACCCGGCCATATTGCTCGTGACTGTCATCTTAAAAAGAAACAACATGGACAGAAAAAGGAAGCAAATATGGTAGATGACAAACTTGTTATTGTAGTGCAAGCCTCCAATGCCGTTTCTAATGATGAGGGTGGATGGTGATCCGACAGTGGTTCAACTATCCGCATTTGTAAGGATAGACATCTTTACAAGACATATGAACCTGTAACTGACGAAGGAAACCAAATTACTTCTGCTAATAACTATCGAAGAAAAGTAATTGGAAACGGGAACTTCCATTTACTTTGGGAAAGACTGTTACTCTTACTAATGTTTTACATGTACCAGATGTTTTGAAAAACCTTGTTTCCGACGACCTTGTTATGAAGGCCGGATTCAAGATGACCTATGAGTCTAGTAAGTTTATATTGTCCAAAAATGTTGTGTTTTTTGGACAAGGATATGCTTGTAATGGGACGGTTAAGCTTAATTTAATAAATAATGGTTCTTCTTATATTGTTGACTCCGTTGATTTATGGCATGGTAGATTAGGACATGTGAATTATGGTTCCCATAGAAACATGAGAAAATTAGGATTAATTTCTGATTGCAATTTTGATAACATCTCTAAATGTGAAATTTGTGTACAAGCAAAAATACATAGAATATCCTTTAAATCAGTAGTAAAAAATTCTACCTTGATTGAATTAGTGCATAGTGATGTTGGTGATCTCAAAAATCATATGACTCGTGGTGGAAACAAATACTATGTCACTTTTATTGATGATTGTACTAGGTATGCTTATGTTTACTTAATGAAATCTAAGGATGATGTATTTGACATGTTCAAAATATACAAAGCAGAAGTAGAAACACAATTAGGACAGGAAATTAAGATTTTATGTTCTGATCGTGGTGGTGAGTATTTTCCTAATGAATTTAAATTCTTTTGTCAAGAACATGGTTTAATTCATTAATTTACTACACCATATACACCTCAACAAAATGGTGTTGCTGAAAGGAAAATTAGAACTTTGGTAGAGATGGTTAGTGTTATGCTTATTAGTTCTAATTTGCTTAATTCTTTGTGGGGTGAAGAAATGTTATCTGCATGTTATATTTTGAATAAATTTCCTTTGAAAAAGAAGGATGTTTCTCCTTAGATTATATCCTATGGGTAGTCTCCAAAATGGAGACTAACTCGCCCATATGAAGGACCCCTCGTTCATATGAACGAGTGAACCCACTATGGGTAAATAGGAAAATGGCACTATATGGGAGACAATCTCCCGTAAAGTAAAAAAGTTTCAAAGAAGACGGGGGATTGTCCCCCGTCAAACAAAAAAAAGGAAAAAAAAAAATTTAGACGGGGACACTCCCCCGTCAAACAAAAAAAAAAGGAAAAAGTACATGGACAGGGGACTTTCCTCGTCCAACAATAAAAATAATAAAAAAGGAAACTTAAAAAAAGGAAAAAAAAGAAGAAGAATTAGACGTGTGAAAATTAAAAAAAAAAGGAAAACTACATGGACGGGGAAAGTCCCCCGTCCAATAAAAAAAATCAAAAAAAAAAAAACTAAATGGACGGGGGATTGTCCCCCGTCCAAAAAGAAAAACGCAAAGAAAAAAATATTAAACATGGGATAATCCCTCGTTTTGTCCTAAAATCTTTCTTTTTCCTGACGAGGGATAGTCCCCCGTCTAGTGTTTCACTCCCAACCACTCGTTCATCTGAACGAGTACATGAACGGTTTTGGGGGAAAGGGATCCTAAAAACTACCCATGGAAGACCCTAATTTGCTCAAATTGGTAGTGCACTCTTTCAAATGAAAGAGTGACACTACCCATAGGATTTGCTCTTATGAATTGTGGTTTAATAGGAAACCTAATTTGAGAAGACTTAAAGTTTGGGGTTGTTTAAAATATGTGAGGAAGCCTAATCCTAAAAGACCTAAGTTAGGAAAAAGGGTGTATAAATGTGCTTTTGTAGGTTATTCACTTAACAATATCACTTACATATTTTTAATTCTTGACACTTTAGAAATTATAGAATCTGTAGATGTGGATTTTTTTGAGAACTTAAATAAAAATAGTTCCCAAATACAACCCGTAGAGAACCCATTGTTACCTAGTCCAGAACCTGTAGAGACTAATGACAATGATGAACATACTGCTCCTACTCGAGATATAAAAGGTACTTCGGAAATTGTAGAAGATATCGATCCTAGAAGAAGTAAGAGAGCAACAAAAGAAACAAGCTTTGGTCTAGATTATGTACAATATCTTGTAGAAGGTAGAAAGAATGAAATTCTTAATATTACTAAATATGTTATGCATGCTGATGATGGCCCTAAAACCTATGCTGAGGCTATGAGTTCCGGATATGCAAGTTTTTGGAAAGAGTCTATCAATGATGAAAATAATTCTCTTTTAACTAACGGTACTTGGATATATTGTGATTTACCTCCAGGCGTAAAGCCTATTGGATGTAAATGGATATTCAAAAGAAAGATGAATGTCGATGGTTTCATCGATAAGTTTAAAGCCATATTGGTTGCTAAGAGCATCCGTAGTGGGCGACTAAAAACCAGAGTAAAGATCAAATAGCAGACGCAGTGGAGAAGGAGTAAAGATCAAAGACCAGACTATAACCAAAACCCATACCATATTTAGTCTTTAGTCTGGTCTTTAGTCGGGAGTAATTTAAAGTTATGCCCGAACAGGCGTAATTTAGAATTCCGCTGACACTAAAAAAAAAAAAAAAAATGGGGCGCAACTTAAAGTTGCGCTTGAATCAGGCGTAACTCAAAGTTACGCCCGATTAAAAAAAAATTAAAATGTGAATGGGGCGTAACTCAAACTAAAAAAAATTAAATGAAAAGAAACCTCCTCTTACGCTGATTCGGGCGTAATTAAAAAAAAATTTTACTCTCCCTCCATGTGATGGATAAACCCAAATCTTTTTTTTTTCTCTTTGCTCTTTATTTATGATCGCCCCACTGCAGTTGCTCTAAGGGTTATAAGCAAAAAAAATGGAATTGATTACTTTGATACATATGCTCATGTTGCTCGCATCTCATCTATTCGTTGTTTGATTGCACTTGCTTCTATTCACAAGTTAATTATTCATCAAATGGATGTCAAAACTGCTTTTCTAAATGGTGATTAAGAAGAAAAGATATATATGGAACAACCTGAAGGTTTCATATTGGCATTCCAAGAAAAGAAGGCTTGCAAGTTGGTCAAATCTCTTTATGGCTTGAAGCAAGCTCACATGCAATGGCATGAGAAGTTTGACAAAGTAGCTTTGACATATGGTTTTATTGTTAATGATGCAGATAAGTGTATCTATAGTAAGAATGATAGTTCTGGATGTGTTATTTTCTGCCCATATGTTGATGATATGCTTATTTTTGAATCTGACATATCTCGTATTGAAGAAACAAAGAAGTTTCTCAGTTCTAACGTTGACATGAAGGATTTAGGAGAGGTTGATGTGATCTTAGGAATTAAAATTCTAAGAAAGGGGAATGAGTTGGCTTTAACCCAATCTCATTATATTGAGAAATTTCTCAAGAAGTATGGTCATTTTGATGACATCACAGCCGTCACTCCTATGGATCCTAATGTAAAGTTAATGAATAACACTGGACGTGCTCATGCACAACTAGAATATTCCAGTGTTATTAGAAGTCTTATGTATGCCATGAATTGCACAAGACCGGACATAGACCAAGCAGTGAGAGTATTATGTCATTTCTCAAGTAACCCAGGAGTTGAACACTGGAGAGAAGTTTCAAGAGTGTTGGCTTACTTGAAGGGAACCATTGATTATGGTTTGCATTTTCAAGGCTATCCCGCTGTATTACAAGGATACATTGATGCTAATTGGAATAATGTAGAATCCAAATCCAAGTCGACTAGTGGATGGATATTTACATTAGGAGGTTCTGCTGTGTCTTGGAGTACCAAGAAGCAAACCTGTATTTCTGATTCAACAATGTTGTCAGAATTGATAGCACTTACAGATTCATGTAAGGAGGCATACTGGCTTAGAAACTTACTTGAAAAGATCCCATTTTGGAAGAAGCCAACTCCAGTAGTCTTGATTAATTGTGATAATCAGGCTACGATTTTTAATGTCACTAACAAGACATATAATGGGAAGTCAAGACATGCAATTCTTAGACATCAAATTGTGAGACAACTACTTAAGAGAGGAGTAGTTTCGGTTAGCTTTATTGAATCAAAGAAGAACTTGGCAGACCCATTCACAAAGATTCTACCAAATGCAATGTTTTCAATAAAATGTGAGGAAATGGGACTAAGGTATGTGAAAGAAAGTTGATCACCTATAGCAGAAACCCAACCTATGTTTTGAAAACTATAAACAAGGTTCAATGTGGTACCAACAAGTTATGGAAGTGGTCATGGAGCACTAATAATAAACTTCCCGTTTCAAATTAGTGCAATGGTTTCGCAAGAAAATAAGGGATGGATGAAAACCCTTAATAAGTCTAAATTTTATCACAAGGTGTCTCGGAGAAACACCTTCGAGACTTACCTATATGAGTATGGAAATCAGGTTGTTTCCTAAGAGAAAAGGCCATTCTCTGAGAGACTCATGAATACATGATAAGCGCATGGCCATTAATGTGTTGGCTACATAACACATAACCTCAGGAATCGGTATGTGTTGAGATTCCGGTTTTATCATATGGGGTACTTGGTTCAAGACTAGTTTCACCACTGAACCCCGATAAGGCTTTGAATTTCTTACACTAAGTGAAGGTTCAAATCCAAAAGATACCTATCATTTATGTGCTGATTTCTACGAAGATGCTTATTTCCTAACTAAGCCTGAACTACGTTGGCTTGATCCCACTCGGGTACGTAGGTAGTCACTTAGGTTATGCAGCCACTCTGATTTAAAAGGTTTTTACTTTGTTTTTTTTTTATGTTTTTTCAATTTTGAAAATAGGGGGAGATTGTTGGATATTTTTAAGATTGTTTGCCGCTATCCGGAGGGTCCGGGGGGGGGGATGCAACACCCCCTAGTAGAGTGCGAGACAACGTCTCGTGGAATTTTTTTCAGTTGATGAATTTGAAAACCCATTCGGTTTTCCAGAAAATTCCATAAAACGTGTCTGTTCCCATAGGGTTTCTTTAGAAGAGACACCATTAATGGATGCCTGTTGAAAGCGTCTGTTCGTGATGAAAAGACATCATGAAAAGGCATAAATCCCTCTTTAAATAGTGAAGGCTTTCTCCCATCTCAATCAAAAAATCTCTTTCTCTCTAAGCATCTTTAGAAGTAAAATACTGTGTGTTCTTGGTTGGGTCAAGGGAGTACAACTCTTGAATTCAACAACGTTGTTAGGGCTTCATTGTATCCTAAAGACAATATTTCGCTAACCAATTGTACTTGCCAATTATTTGGGAATGGTCGAAATAATTGGTGAAAAGAATCGTAAGGCCTTGAAACTTGTGAAACGGCATTCTTTTCAATCTCTGTTTTCATCCTCTAGTACTCTGTATTTTCCAACAGATCGTCCTTCCGGCATGAGACAATGAATTCCTCTTCCACCCTTTCATCTTTTATTCAAATTTCTCAATGAGAAAATTAAAGTTACTGATTAAACAGTATCAAAACCACTTAGTTATGTTCAAGGGGTTATAGGTATATTGTTGGGGTGTACTCGTTTAGCCAGGTACTAATATCGGGTTCTGAACAGCGATCTGAAGAATAAAATTTGTAACGAAACCATAAATTAGCTTCGAATCTAGTCAGTTGTCAGCACTCAGTAACTAAAAATATTCCTCAAACCTTGAATGTATTCAATCAAAATTTAGATGGCCGAGCTAATATATGCACCGCTAATGGGGGCTTAAGGACTACATGATCTAAATGAGTCTATGAATGTTGAAATTTTGAAACACAACTGAGGCCAGTCACGAAAAAGACTGGTCGTGGCACATCTGAAAGACCACTTAAAGAAAACAACTAAAATTTCTTATTAGGAGTCCGACTATGTGCATCCTGTTTTAATTGGGGAGCACATTCCGTACATGGGGAGTGGCTAATTGAAAAACGGTGTTATGTATTTTTTCTGTCTTTTCTTTTTAAAGAAAATTATTCCAAAACTTCACGAAATTATAGGAGTCTCTGTCGCCTGTTATATACCCTATCTAACTATCTCTTTCTTTAGCTGAGTTCTACTCTCTCTTTTGATTTTACAGATCACTAGAAGATATTTTAATAGTAACGAGGATCATCTTGGACAAAATGTAAAACAAAGAAGAAGCTAAAAGACCTTAGCCTAGTATATCAAATCAAGTTATCCCATCCATAGAACCTCGGTAGATATTTGACAATGATAAGCAAACCTAAATTTAACCGGTTACTTTGGGCCTAGTGTGATTATTTGGGCACTATAAATTACTTATCTACCAAATAAGAAATGATAAGGGGTGTCTAAATTTGATGAAATTACCAATTTATCCTCTAAATTTTTTTAATACTACCAATTTACCCCATTAACTCTTAATAATTAAACCTAAAACTAAAATCACTTTCAAATCTAACTGGAAAACCGATTTTTCTTCTCCTTTTTTCTTGTTTTGAAACCAAAACATCGTCGATCATCAATAATCCAAAAACGATTAATCAGTGTTTTTTTCTTGTATATAATGACGAAACAAACGCGAGTAAAGCATCACTAGTGGATAATGGGTTTTAAACAACTTCCTGGGATTTAATAAAACGACTTCCTTGGGATGGTGGTAACTATACGTGTTGTGAGACATAGTTGTTTTCATGATAAAAATTGAACCTTTTGAATTCACAGTTGTTTTATAAAGGTGTATTTTCATAATAAACTATGGATGTTTTATCGCGTAAAAGAATGATTGTGGGAGAAACTAGTTTCTATAGCATCCGATTTTAGGCGTTAATACCCACACGTTTCTCTCTTCGGTACCTAACTCATTCACAGAACAAGATCCCTTCTTGGGAAAAATATTCCCATCTTCTTCATCCCAAAATCAATAACTCTGTACTTTCATCACCATAACAGTTCAATTTTCACAAGCTTTCTTATTATTTCTTGCTCATACTCAAATTCAATAAATCCTCAAAAAAAAAAAAACCCAGTTTGCTTCTCATTAATTATAAATCAAAGACGAACCTCACTTCACATTACAGATCGAACTCACTTTCAAAAATCTTAGCTTCATCATAATCCCTATCTCAAAATCAAAACGAATGTATCAGCAAAAATTAATGGCAAAATTTTATTACCCTAGATCTAGTTTCTTTGCTCCTGAAATCATCAGGGTAATATCAATAATGTTCTTATTTGATGAATTTGATATACTTTTTGTATTATTAACAATCTAATTTCTCTTCATCTTCTCTCATTTTTGCAGTTAGATGTTTCCTTCTCTAGTTTTACCCTCAACAGAACTCCTCAAGTAGTCAAGAAGTTTGTAGATCTCTTCTTTTAATATAAGAAATAAAACCCGTTAATCTAATATTGAATCTTCTGGTAATGATAATCTAAATAATTCTTTACTTAATTTGATTGTTTTTTGTGTCCGAAAACCTTGATTTAGTTTTTTTTTTTACTGAAGATTGAACAAATCTTATTGGTAATCTTAAATTAGTTTTGTAGATTTGAATTTATGGGGTTTTTTAATCTGTCGTTGAATAAAGGGTTTTGATTTGATTTGGATTTTTTGTTGTTGATGTTGCTTCAGGATAAGCTAATGTGAGGAATGCTCAACAATCTGAGTCATGGGAAGCTCGCAAATTTTCTGTACAAGCAGTTATCAAGCCGCATGCGGACGATTTTGCTTAGTTCCATCATGGTTTGTTTGCTCTGATTTCAATTTATCAAATTAGGGATTATTTAATTTTAATATTTTTTTCTTATTTGTAGTTCAAATACGTAGATTTGGGTATTTTTGATTGATTTTAATTGCTTACGTTGTTAGTAGTCAATCAATTTTGGTATTGGGTTTTCAATTTTCCCCTTCTTTTTGGGTTTTATTGAATGGAATAGAAATTTGTGCTTGAACGGGGTTCTCTTGCCATGTTATTTATATTATTGTTGTTCAAAGATTTTTTGTTGTTGATGTTGCATCAAGATACAGGCATGTAGGATAAGCTAATGTGATTCTTCTTGTTAGTTATCAAGCCGCAATGGTTGTGGGTATATGGTTATGGCTAGTGGTGGTAAATGTTTTGTGATTTTTTTGTTTTATTGAATGAATAGAAATTTTGCTCTCTCTTTTTGCTCTTGTTAATTTTGGTTGTGGGTATATGGTTATGGCTAGTGGTGGTAAAGTTAGTCTCTTTTTCTTTTTCAGTTAGTCTCTTTTTCCAAAATATTTCTCGCTACATCAATATTTGTTGTTGGACTTTGATCGCTATCTGACTTATTAGATCAATCTTATATGCAGCGAGAACCACCTGTGAGCGATAATCTGTTTCTTCCATTAGTGAATATAAGGTCTGACTACCTTTATTATATTTTTTTTGTGCTTGATTTGTTGCTTGCGAGGTATCCCATAATGTGAAACAGTTTGGATATTTCACCATATGCATAGGTAGTGATGTGCGATCTTGGACTAAGTTCAGAGCGATAGGCTACATAATTAGGATGAAGAGAAGCAACAAACAAAATCAAGTCTGTCTCAGAACCTGAATGCTTGGTATCTTGATGTTATTGCTAGCGCTGTATTATCTGATTATGATCATGTTTGTGGAACCATGGTTATATGTCCTTATAGATATGCTATTTGGGAAGCCATTCAGGTCATTCTCAAATTTACGCCTCTCTCTCTATTTTGTTTTTTTGTGTTTTAATGTTGCTAAAAGTAGTTAATTTTTTTCCATCTCTTTAATAATTGCAGGATTATTTGAATGTCAAGTTTAAAGAGACTCTTCAAAGTAACATGTATTTTCCACAGGTATTCCTCTTTTTAGGATATGTTTACTATATCAAATGAGCATCTATTAAAGTTCCGTTTTTTCAATTTCAAATTTTATGCTAAGTTGCTAAGTTGATACGTGCCCATGGTCAACATGAGATGGCTATTAATCTTGCAAAATTTATTATATAAAATGAGCATCTACCACTGGTATGTTTGGTAAAGACTCTAATATGCATCACAGAGAGATGATATATCTCTTTTACCTTTGCAATGATGCAGCTCAAGGACAATTTTGGAGCAGTACCTTAAACCTGCAGTGGAGCTTGCTGAGCCTAAAAAAAGTGCAGACAAGAAGTGTATACATAGACAATGCCAAACACATTTTCATCTTGTACACCATTCTGATGCAGTCTGATTAATGGTAATGATATTATGCAATTCCATTTTATATGTTAGTTGAAATTTGTGCAAACAAAGTATCTTGAAGTACTTATCAAATGAGCGGTTCAGCACTTACCCCGTATGATACTAAAGTAGTTGTGTTCAATGTATTTTTTAGCATCAAGACCCACAAGGAATTACTAAAAAAAGAATGTCTCATGTTGAGTGCAACTTCCCATCAATTTGCACCCATTATGGAATGTATCGGAAAGAAAGGTATACATTCTCTTTTTCCTTAGATTTCATCTAATTACTTTCGGGCTTGTTACATTGATGTGTATGCATAAAGGTGCAAGTGCCTAATGAATCTTCTAGTGATTTGGTTAATGCATAATTATACTAATGTAATCTATTTTAAAATAATTGTTTTAACAAATGGATTGTTGGTTCCTAGCCGGCATACAATTTGGAATTGTTGTGTTATTTGACCTACCTAGAATATATCTTATCTTATCCTTAAACTTCCTTGTTGTTTCAGTGTTGGAGTCGAATAATGTCTGAACTCTGAATGGAGAGTAGTTGCAATGAGGAAAAAAGATGTTGCATAATCGTGAACATCTTTGAACAACAACTAATTCAAAGATAAGTTTTCATTTCTCTTTGTTCAACCCTTTACATAATATCTGTATGAAAATATATGCATTTGAGATCGACAAGAACTCAGGTAGATTTAACATAAAATTTGATCTGTGCGCTTTTGGTAAGATGCATTATAACTTCAGTTAAGCGTTAGCAGCTAATTGTTTTACATCCCCTATGAGTTTTGATCTTTCTCCATGAACTGATAAAGTTGATAAACATATATCTTGGATTATCTCATAAACATGTATATATGAACACTTTGAAGTATTTAAACTCTGAAATTGTGTATGTTGTTCATAAATATAAAGCTGAAAATGTGCAGGTTTTGAAAATTTGCTTCAACTGAAATAAGTTGTGAAGAAGCAACAGAAAGAACGATACAATTGGTACATTAGTCAAAGCTTTCTGCTATACAAGATAAAAAAAAGTCATGGTGAATGGCTTTTGAGCATCTTGGCTGTCAGAGGAAGATTCTCAATGATGAACTGGTGGTAGAACCTTGCTCCTTAGTTGAGCCAATTCATTATCTTATGCTTGCATTGTGAAAATAGGTTAAGGTTCTCCAACTTAGTATTAGAAGTTTTTCAGACTTGAAACTTGCAGTATTTTAATTAGTTGAAACTGTAAACTGAATACATTTTTCAATGTAAATTGAGTTTTAAAGCCATTATTTATTTAATTTTGTTAAATTCAGTTTTGAATGCTTTATTAATTATATTGTGATTCAGATTTTAGTTTTTGATTCAGTTGATTCAGCTTTGGATTCAGCTGAATCAATATCATTTATTTTTATAAAATTTCTTCAATAAATACTACTGTGTCTATCAGTAGTCATCAATCAGCTGTTGAAGAAAGTAGTTTTTATAAAGGATTCAACGAATCTCAGACACAGTCGTTTTGAGAAAAACCACTCATATATTAGAGCTAGTGATCACATTCATTTTTACCAATATTACTTCTTGTCCTGACAGTGGTTTAACTTCCATTTTCCACTAGTGCATGCTACTAACAGGAACTATCCTAGTGCGAGTAATCCCGGAATTGTTGAAGCGATTGTAAACAAACCGAAGAAGAAAACGATTGAGGAAGATGAACCATCTTTGATCGTACAAGAGGAGGAAATTGGTCGAATCAGGTACTTTTCTATCAAACCAATACTCTAAACTAGGTTTTAGTAACATTTAATCGATCAAAAATTAGAAATTTTGATATCAAATTTTTCTGGGTTTACCAGAATTGGACGATTTTAATGTACTTGTGAACCGATTGTATTAGGAATGGGTTGTTGTTCATTCCCACAAAGATCGATTGCCTGCATGTGTTTTCCAGTTCGAGAAATTTGAACCATAATTGGTCAATGTTAATACCCACATAGCCCGATGCTGTAATTGTAGGGATAACTGTTTTCATGTAACTTTTTTTCGTTAGAATCGGATTATATATGTGTCCACATAAATTGATTAAGTATTCACTGCTTAGCCGTAATCGTATTTCATTTGCATTTATAAAAACAGATTGTTGGTGTGTAATCTTAGAATCGGTTTTTATAACAGTATCGAGTAAACCGATTGTTGTAGAAAGAATTCCCAATGTTTCTGTAACTTTTTCTTGTAAGAATAGGATTACATTAACACTTATATAAGCATTAAATTGCAATGTTAGGAATCGGTCTTTATATGTATATCGTGTAAACCGATTATATACCTTGAATTCAAAAATATGCATTAAATTTCATTATCTCCGTATTTTGTCAAGGGCAAGCAACAACGTCAAGCCGAAGAGAAATATAAGAGGAAAAATGACTTTGATTCTCCTAAGAGTTTGAGACCTCGTAGAAAGGGTGGTCAAAATTTAAATGCTTCTTACCAAAGGGGATCTGAGAGTAAAACCAAAGCTATGCACATCAATGACCCACCACCTCAAGCGGAGCAACCATCACAAGAAGAATATGATTCTAATACACCTACTGAAGAAAGAAGTGGTGATAGATAAGTTGCTGAAGAAGAAAGTGGTGAGGAAGAAGTTAATGAAGAAGAAAGCAATGGCAAGGAGATCAGTGAATAAGAAAGTGGTGGCAAGGAAGGTAATGGAGAAGAAAGTGGTGGCAAGGAAGGTGATGGAGAATAAAGTGAGGATGAAGTTGATGGAGAGATAATAGAATTTCAAGAACAAGTCCAAGGAGGAATAAGTTCAACAAAAAGTCCAAGGAGGAGATGCTTAGGAACAAGGTAAGACAGATGGTAAGAAAGATGGTTCAAAGAAGAAGAAAGGGGACCACATGCCCGACCCGGAGAAGATGTTTCCTCGCGACCCTAATGATCTTATTTACGGGTTACCCGGTGATGGAAGACGGGTGTTATAGGGGTACAAAAAACGTTGGGTCGCTCATATGCCATACCATAGTAACTACCTAAACCTTATGCTATGTAATATAAAACTTATTATCCGTGTCGTGTTTTGATTATTGTCCATCATATTTGTTTTGTTTTATAGGATCACAGGGATGTTGTTCATCGTATGAATCCAAGAACGTCAATGAGTATGATGAAGAATTGGCCACTGCAAGGAATAAAATAAACCGTTGGATAAGTTGATGAAGTAATCGATCTAGTCAAATCTACGGGGTTATTTCCTGCAGTCGAGAATTTGGATCTTGGTTACGACAAGCCTCTTTGTTTAGCCTTTTCCGAGAGATATTACTGGGAAACGGATACTTTGCATCTTTCGTTTGGAAAAATGATGATAAATCTGAATGATGCGAAGTTTATTACCGGGCTAAGAATAGATGGTAAAGTCCTGAAGAACGAAGAGTACGCGCAAGAGCTTGAGTGGGATAAGATTTACGCGTTCACCAAGGAAGTGTTCCAATGGGATGAGGAGATGACCAAGTCACAAATGCTAGTAGGGAAATATAAGCAGAGGATATTCCATGTCTCGAAGTTGAGGGACCTCTTTAGTGGAACAATGAAACTTCGTGTTGAGGGAAAATAGGTGACCAAGGAACGTATCTTCGTCATAGCCAATGCGTATGTCCTTTACATCCTTGGATCTGTTATCTTTCCCGACGTTTTCGGTGCTCGGGTGAACTCCAACTTTATTTAGATGTTGCAACCATCTGACAAGATTCACAAATACTCTTGGAGCACTTCCATCCTTGCACACTCGTTGAACGAGTTGAGAAAGGATTCTAGGGATGACATGAACCAAATCGGAGGGAATATGGATTTTCTGCAAGCGTGGATATATTTGCACTTCCTAATATTTGCTAAAAGTCTTTTGAGAACAAGGAATGGGACGGTAACTTTCATGGACCCATATACACCTACAAGACTAAGGAAAAGTCCCAAGATGTGGTTTATCTGAAGTTGAGACGCCAGTTGGACAACTTGATGACGAAAGGTATAGTCTTTGGCCGTTACAAAGGGGATTTGGCCAAAGGAAAAGGTAAGATGGTTGGGTGCGAAGAGAAAGCTCATTATTTTGGGCCTTTGTTTCACCCCAAGAGGATATTTAATGTACAACCCGACGAAAGTCGCAAGACAATGCGTATACGTACAAAAAATCCCAAAGGAGCACAAGAAGTTTAAAATCAATGAGAAAAAAAGCGAGTCATTTGATAATGATATTGAGATTGTGCTCCACCCTTTACCATCATGTAAATATTGGGATGAGAGAAGGTATAAGGTAACTGCTATGGATGGTCGATTGAGAACAGATAATGAGGAAATTCCGGATTACATGTCGTGGTACCTCAATATTTCGCATACTAGAGTGATACGAGTAGATGAGAGGCCCCCGATAGAGGACAAAGATACAACTCTCGAATATCTGGTGCGTATTATTTCTCAATTAAGGTTTTGTTAATTTTTTTAGCATCATTTGTTAATGTTTGTTGTTTAAAATGGAAACAAAGAAGACGAGTCGGGCACTTGATAACCCAAGCACAACTAGCTATCATGGAAGGGAAAAATGTTAAGGCCAATGAAAAACTGATTGATGAATTGAATAGTCTCGAAGATGTAGAAGTGGGTGCAAAGTTTGGGGAACCATTGGAGGAGGAGGAGCCAAAGAAAAAGAGGAGGAGAGTCGACTCAAAAAAGAATTTTGAAGGTTCATCGAGCAGCGCCCAACCTTCTAAACGAGGACGAGGTGGTCGTGGTCGTGGTTGTTAAGTGGATATTTTAAATATATTTAGTGTCGAATCCGTGCTAGTAATTGTTATATATTCTTGCGAATTATTTTATATTACTCTTGTTTTCTCTTGTTTATGTTCTATTAGGTGAATCATCCGAAAGAAAAGAATATGCACTTAATTGTGCAACAAAAGAAGTTAGCTACAAGTGGAGAAGGGCCAAATACCAAGTAGAACTCGTTCAAATCGAGGATTACTTACTATCACATTAAAGAGGACGAGAATACGAAGCCAATGACAAAAGAATGGGATCAATCCAATATCATACGAAGAAGTTATGCGCGGAACAAGAATGATGCTGAAAATTACACTGTCAGTCTTTTAAGACTGACAGTTGAAAACAATTACTAAAGGCACCAGGGAATTCGATCAGGGTTGCAACCTTCTTTCAAAACCCAGTCGTATTCCTCTTCTCATCGGTTCACGGCAAGTTTTCCCGGTTGAGTTCTGTGACGTTGATAGCAATCGGAACTTGCAGGTATATATATGCATTGGTTGGCAGCGATGGATGAAGTAGTCTGTGGTGTTGATGGAGCTCGAAAGGGATATAGAGTATTGTCTTCTAACATTGTCATTGACGAGAAGAGAGTTGAGATGATGGCATGATCGATGGTGTTGTTGTGGATTCAATAAGAAAGTGATTATCGGTGACTGATGGGGATGATGAGCTTGGTGTTGGGATTCGAAATAAGTTAAGGTTCGAAGTAGTGATTCCATTAATGTCGATAGTTTTTGATTGCTGCTGCCATTGGCAGTAAACAGAGTTATGTAGCGATGCTTTTCCGGTGATGATGAATGAAGGTGAGCTTGAGCGTAAACAGAGAACAAATAGTGTTTGCTGCCAGTATTGAAGAATGAAGATGGAATGAGCTCAGCTCGATGGAGGAAGCAGTGGAGACTTGCCGACGAGAAAAACCGAACTTGGGTATTGAACAGAGAGAGCTCGAGTTTGCATGGTTTCTATTGGAGTTGACGACAAATACAGGGAAGTAATGCTGCGAATCTTTTACGAAGGCTGTAATAAGAATGGGATGTTGTGATTAATGGCAGTAAATAGTGATGGCACTCGAATGAGAAACCGAGAATGATGATAAAGTTCAGATGGCAGCGATAGAGAGAATGATGATTGCTGCTAGTGAAGAGGGCTGAGGTGAACTTGAGTAACAAGACAGATCGGTGATTGATGGTGAAACTCGAGTCTGGAAGTGGTTAGAAGTTCATAGAGTTACAGACAGAGCATGAAAGAAACGGGGAAGGTGCAGGCACTGGTTGTGTTACTTCCACGATCGCTGCTGGTGTTGAGATCAATGAGATGCAGTGGAGCTGTTGTTTGCGATCAACAGCATGGCAGTGTTGAAGCTCGTGATGTTGATGGAGGAAATAAATGGTTGTTGCCAGTAATCTCGATGAAGACTGAAGAACGGAGAGGTTGGAATGAACTGAGTTTTAAGAAAACTGGAAGAAAATAAGATAGAAGATCCAGGAGAAGATATGTACGGGAAGTCCCAGACGTAGAATAAAAGAAGAACAACAGAAAAGTATACATGACAACTTACGTACGGGAAGCCCTAGCCGTTTAAAAGGGGAGGAAAAATTGAAGGATGCACTGTCAGTTCCATGGAACTGACAGTTGAAGTGATATTTTATTTGGGCTGGACTTTTCTCCACGGCATGAGCCCATTAGCTGCTGCAGTTACACGGCCAGATTTGGACGTGAATTATTTTGAGATTTTGGCGAGTATTTGGCAACTGTTTTGGTACGGGATTGTGCACGGCGATTCTACTACTTGGATACCTATATAAGAAAAGATTTCTTAACATAAAGGAGATATCTCTACTTCTCATAACACTTTTGTTCTTCATAAAATATTTTAGGGTTTACCCCTTTAGGGGAAAACCGAGTAATTGTGTATTCATGAGAGTCTAAACTTTGTTTATTGAGGATGAATTCAATGTTCTAGCGTGAAGCTCTATTATTATACAAGTTTGTTCGGAGTTTTAATCATCTTATCGTTTGTCTTTACCATATTTGATCTTTATGAGTGATTCTTAGATTGATTTGGGATGCATACTAGATTAGTCTATTAATTGTTTAATTGCTAATATTGGGTTAGGAGATAAGTAATCGTCGAATAATTCATACACAAGTAGAAATCGCGAGACCTTGCATAGGGATTCTGTGGAGAAATTGCGAGTGAAGATAACACCAGCAAGTGGACCTTGAGCTAAGAGTTTAACTACTGGGATCAACCTAATTCACAAATTCTAAAGCGTTCGATTGGATTACACCTTGAGTGAGCTACTACTTGGTGGTTCGTTGAATAGAATATGATATTGGAGAGCTTCCGTATCCGTGGTAAAAAGAGTTTTGGGGATAACAATGAGCTAGATGTTATTCTACAATTGGTGATGAATGGTTCTAACAAAGATAGATAAGTATACTAATCCAGTTATCGCTTGGTAAAGGCGAAGGATTCCTTGATCATCTCTTTCTTTTCTTTGTTATTATTTTTTATTTTACTTTAAACCAATCCCCATTGTCTTTTATTATTTTGTTGAACTAAATAACGTATTAATTACACTACTCTTCGTGGGAACGAACTTGACTTCCATTGTATTACCAGTTAATTAGTGGAAAATATCTTGATTAATTTTTTGTGATTACGACACGCATTAAATTTTGGCGCCGCTGCCGGGGAGCGGTTGCTAATTGATTTGTTATTTGTTTAGCTTTGTTTTTATTTATTTTTTTGATTTTCTAGTTCTTGTGAGTTGTCATGTTTCCTTACGGAAATAACATGTACGGAGCACAAGATTAGATATATGACAGTGGTAATCAATATGGATTTCAATCTCATTCTTATAACAACTACCAACCATCCTATGGGTATAATCAAAACCAATCTTTTGGCCATGATCAATATCCCACGGAACCTTATGGATATTCTCATACATGTCAACAACCTTATGAAAGGCATGTAAGTGAACAATCACAAGGATGGAAGGATAGTTATGTTTCTGGTCAATTGTTTTCTAGTAATGTGCAGATGACAGAGAGTTTTGAACTCAAAACTTATGATAGTATAACCAAACCCACTCATATTGCTCATATTTCACCTATTCAAAGGGAAGAGTTGCGGTCTAGGTACTCTATTGTGAGTAATGATAGAAAACGTGTAAATATCAGAAAATATTATAAGAGATACAATCATATGGAAGAAGATGGAGCATCAGAGGTGACTCTTCAAGAAATTGAAAGGGCCATAAAAATGGAATTCCAGTATCGTTGGGATAGAGAAGATTATGAGGTTGACGAAGATTCTGATGAAGATGAGCAACTTTTAGAAAGTTCATGCAATAATGGTATAGTTATTCCATCTCCGGATCATAATAACGATCACTCGCCTATTCAAAAGGAGGAGAACGGATATGACATAACCGTTGTTAACAATGGTGTAACGTACAAAAGTGAAGATTTTAGGATTTGCACCAATGAACTAGATTTTTTGGGAGAGGATTCCGATTCCGATGACGAGGTTGTTAAAGAGATGGAGATTGAGAATGAAACCAAATTGATTAAAGTTGTGGAAGACCCAATTGGGCTTGTCTTGGAATATAGTTCAATAGAGGATCACGATATACTTGAGGTAAATAATTCAATGAAGTTAATTAAGAATGATGAGGATCCGAAACAAGGTTTGTCTAATCCTTTGCATAATTTAATATCTATTGATCATTTCCATCCAATTGAAGTAGGTTCTCAAAGAGTTTTTAACCCGATTTTTAGGAAAATATCTCACTTAGGATTGGAGTTATGTGCTTCTAAATTTTTAACGGATTATTTTCTTCTAAGTATCCACCACTTGATATGTTTGATTCTAGAATTGTGCAGGTTCACCAAGCTAAGGAACCTTTTGAAGTTCCCGAATTCTATGTTTTCTATCCACTTTCGAGTGTAGAAAGGACTAAGTGTGGGGGAAACTTCAATAAAGTGATAGCTTCAACATTTATATCTTGTGTTAATATTTTTGTGAATTTGTTACTAGAATTGCAGATTGTTTTCTGGGCAGACTACCAGATTTTCAGATTGTTGGTATATGGGCGATAACAAGAGAGTCGGGATGACGACTTTAAACCAAGCGCTAAATGGGAGGCAACCCATAGGTTTTGTATCTTAAACCCTTTTATTTTTTTGTTTTTATTATTTTCATATCATATTTTCATCCCCATGTTTCATTTCATTAATTCCGTAATCTATCTTAGAAGATAATTATGACGAATATCTTTTTGTCAGAAAAATTCAGACTGCACGTATTTCAGTCCATAGACCATAACTGTCAGACCGTTTATCGAAACACTGTTCCTTTTTGATAATGTGTAGAAAACACGTAGATGAACAACTTTTGTGAAATAGAGTTTTTCCAAATTCCTTACCAATGTGCAAAGTTTTTGTGTTTTATCTTATGTTATGTTAGAATTCAGAACTTTCGGTTTTACACATTGAGGACAATGTGAAGTTTAAGTGTGGGGGAGTCTTTTGGATATAGAGTTTTTAGCCTTTTTGAGTCAAATTTTTCAATTTATTTGTATATATTTGAATTAAACCTCCAACTTGTAGAGATTTTAGAGTCACTAGCATACTTCTAGGTATGTTTACATAGAGATTCTGACCGACATAACTGAACTTGGAAGTGTTAGGGAACTACGTTCGGATTTCTTACGAATTGGAGTGTTAAATAATGGATTTAATCATTCCGGTGATGCAAATTAGGAGCAGAGATTAATGAATTATTAGAGTTGCTGATCAATCATTAGTGGAGACTACCTATTTTCATATCAACCAAGGCACCAGACAAAATTTTCTTTGTAGCTGACTAAAGAGCTTTCTTTTGAGTGTGTGTCACCGTACGTTAATTCCGGTTAGAATGGTGAGCTACCCAACTTCACACCATTTTCAGCACTATTTTTGATCTCTTGAGTGCTAATTTTGTCAATCATGAGGGTGACGTCTATAGATGAAAGCCATCTTCTTGTAGTTTGATTTGCAGTTAGCACTATTCTCTCTCTCTTGCCAACAACAGATTCATAGAAACACTATTATCATCAACAAAGGGAGCGACATCAAAATCTACATGAAAAGTTGAAGACATTTGAGGTTTATAAGCAACATTACAAAGAAGAGCAAATTTCATATTCAAGTAAATCAACATATACATGAGTAGATTTTTATATACCATGTTGAAAGACTTACATATAAGGAGCGGAATTCTATATCTAAGTATGAAGACTTATTTACAAGAGCGAAGAAAATTAAAAGATGAGAGTTATTGAAGTTTATGATACGAGACAATACAAGTTGTGAAGATCAAAGTGGTAAAGTACTTCTTTCATGGCCATGTTATTTTAGTTTTGTTATTATTTTTGTAGTTGCAATCTTTTTATTTAAAAAAAATAGAAAATACAAAAAGAAAAAAAATACAAAAAAAATAAATAAAAATAAATAACATATAGGTTTTTATTTATTAAATAAGGCCACGGGGAAGAAAAATATATAAAGAAGTTTCAAGCAACAAGGAAATAGAGGAAAAGGGAGTTACAAATTGTCAAAGTTTTACGAAGTTTAAGAGTTTATCATCAATAGTTGAAGACCGAAGACGAAGACCAAGAAGATGAAGAAGACGAGATGAAGATTACGTTTCTATTGGATACTGTGAGAGTGGTGTTATCATCATTGCAATCAGATGTGAAGGTGGTAAGTACTCTCATCCTCGCAATAATGGTTGATTTCCTTTCTTAGAGATCATCAGAAAAATATTTTTGTTTTCCACGATTTTGTGGAGTCTCCAAAAATAATTCGGAAGGTTTCCTTCCCATCATTCAACTTGTGTAGGATTTCTCTCTTAATTTCTACCTTCACACATGTGAGACCCATAAAAAAGTCGTCTTATTGAGTGCAATTATCATAAAATCCTTTTAAGTGAGGCAGAAGTCGAGGCGAAATGCTTATTGATCGCTCTCAAACACACATTCTCTCATTATGGTGTGGTTATTTCTCACTCAAAATTAAAGAATGAATATGTTCTTTGGTATTTCTAACTTCTTATTACTAGCATGCGGAAACTCTATGTCCTCATAGCTCTTTGGATGCTTGGGAAACTAGAAAGCTTTGAAGTTGGAGTAGGTTTTGTGGGTATATCTCTCGTAAGCCCTCACGAGACTATAACTCGTCCACTAGGGACACCTAGGGGTTTAAAGGCATGTTGCATTAGCTAAGTGCATCCGTATCCTCGACGACATAGAGTTGTTGTAAGTTAGATAGTTTGCTCGAGGACTAGAAAAAGCCAAGTGTGGGGGAATTTGTTAAGTGCATATTTTGCATATATTTAGTGTCGAATCCATGCTAGTAATTGCTATATATTCTTGCAAATTATTGTATATTACTCTTGTTTTCTCTTGTTTATGTTCTATTAGGTGAATCATCCGAAAGAAAAGAATATGCACTTAATTGTGCAACAAAAGAAGTTAGCTACAAGTGGAGAAGGGCCAAATACCAAGTAGAACTCATTCAAATCAAGGATTACTTACCATCACATTAAAGAGGACGAGAATACGAAGCCAATGGAAAAAGAATGGGATCAATCCAATATCATACGAAGAAGTTA
Source organism: Papaver bracteatum (assembly GCA_023529315.1). Taxonomy (NCBI): domain Eukaryota; kingdom Viridiplantae; phylum Streptophyta; class Magnoliopsida; order Ranunculales; family Papaveraceae; genus Papaver; species Papaver bracteatum. The sequence goes on from JAJJWX010004010.1 coordinate 1,334,361, forward strand.
TGCGCGGAACAAGAATGATGGTGAAAATTACACTGTCAGTCTTTTAAGACTGACAGTAAACAATTACTAAAGGCACCAGGGAATTCGATCAGGGTTGCAACCTTCTTTCAAAACCCAGTCGTATTCCTCTTCTCATCGGTTCACGGCAAGTTTTCCCGGTTGAGTTCTGTGACGTTGATAGCAATCGGAACTTGCAGGTATATATATGCATTGGTTGGAAGCGATGGATGAAGTAGTCTGTGGTGTTGATGGAGCTCGAAAGGGATATAGAGTATTGTCTTCTAACATTGTCATTGACGAGAAGAGAGTTGAGATGATGGCATGATCGATGGTGTTGTTGTGGATTCAATAAGAAAGTGATTATCGGTGACTGATGGGGATGATGAGCTTGGTGTTGGGATTCGAAATAAGTTAAGGTTCGAAGTAGTGATTCCATTAATGTCGATAGTTTTGATTGCTGCTGCCATTGGCAGTAAACAGAGTTATGTAGCGATGCTTTTCCGGTGATGATGAATGAAGGTGAGCTTGAGCGTAAACAGAGAACAAATAGTGTTTGCTGCCAGTATTGAAGAATGAAGATGGAATGAGCTCAGCTCGATGGAGGAAGCAGTGGAGACTTGCCGACGAGAAAAACCGAACTTGGTATTGAACAGAGAGAGCTCGAGTTTGCATGGTGGAGTTATTGGAGTTGACGACAAATACAGGGAAGTAATGGCGAATCTTACGAAGGCAAAAAAATGTAATAAGAATGGGCTGTTGTGATTAATGGCAGTAAATAGTGATGGCACTCGAATGAGAAAGCGAGAATGATGATAAAGTTCAGATGGCAGCGATAGAGAGAATGATGATTGCTGCTAGTGAAGAGGGCTGAGGTGAACTTGAGTAACAAGACAGATCGGTGATTGATGGTGAAACTCGAGTCTGGAAGTGGTTAGAAGTTCATGGAGTTACGGACAGAGCATGAAAGAAAACGGGAAGGTGCAGGCACTGGTTGTGTTACTTCCACGATCGCTGCTGGTGTTGAGATCAATGAGATGCAGTGGAGCTGTTGTTTGCGATCAACAGCATGGCAGTGTTGAAGCTCGTGATGTTGATGGAGGAAATAAATGGTTGTTGCCAGTAATCTCGATGAAGACTGAAGAACGGAGAGGTTGGAATGAACTGAGTTTTAAGAAAACTGGAAGAAAATAAGATAGAAGATCCAGGAGAAGATATGTACGGGAAGTCCCAGACGTAGAATAAAAGAAGGTGAGCTTGAGCGTAAACAGAGAACAAATAGTGTTTGCTGCCAGTATTGAAGAATGAAGATGGAATGAGCTCAGCTCGATGGAGGAAGCAGTGGAGACTTGCCGACGAGAAAAACCGAACTTGGGTATTGAACAGAGAGAGCTCGAGTTTGCATGGTTTCTATTGGAGTTGACGACAAATACAGGGAAGTAATGCTGCGAATCTTTTACGAAGGCTGTAATAAGAATGGGATGTTGTGCCGAGCAAAAAAAAAAAAAAAGAATGGGATGTTGTGATTAATGGCAGTAAATAGTGATGGCACTCGAATGAGAAACCGAGAATGATGATAAAGTTCAGATGGCAGTAATGGAGAGAATGATGACTGCTGCTAGTGAAGAGGGCTGAGGTGAACTTGAGTAACAAGACAGATAGGTGATTGATGGTGAAACTCGAGTCTGGAAGTGGTTAGAAGTTCATGGAGTTACGGACAGAGCATGAAAGAAACGGGGAAGGTGCGGGCACTGGTTGTGTTGCTTCCATGATCGCTGCTGGTATTGAGATCAATGAGATGCAGCGAAGCTGTTGTTTGCGATCAACATCATGGCAGTGTTGAAGCTCGTGATGTTGATTTAGGAAATAAATGGCTATTGCCAGTAATCTCGATGAAGACTGAAGAACGGAGTTTTAAGATAGAAGAGACTAACTTGAACAAAAGAGAGAGCAATCATCAAAATAAACTGAGTTTTAAGAAAACTGGAAGAAAATAAGATAGAAAATAAGATACGTACGGGAAGTCCCAGACGTAGAAGAAAAGAAGAAAAGTTTACAGGACAAATTACGTACGGGAAGTCCTAGCCGTTTAAAAGGGGAGGAAAAACTGAAGGATGCACTGTCAGTTCCATGGAACTGACAGTTGAAATGATATATTATTTGGGCTGGACTTTTGTCCACGGCATGAGCCCGTTAGCTGCTGCAGTTACACGGCCAGATTTGGACGTGAATTATTTTGAGATTTTGGCGAGTATTTTTCAACTGTTTTGGTACTGGATCGTGCACGGCGATTCTACTATTTGGATACCTATATAAGAAAATATTTCTTAACCTAAAGGAGATATCTCTACTTCTCATAACACTTTTGTTCTTCATAAAATATTTTAGGGTTTACCCCTTTAGGGGGAAGCCGAGTAATTGTGTATTCTTGAGAGGCTAATCTTTGTTGATTGAGGATGAGTTCAATGTTCTAGCGTGAAGCTCTATTATTATACAAGTTTGTTCGGAGTTTTAATCATCTTATCGTTTGTCTTTACCATATTTGATCTTTATGAGTGATTCTTAGATTGATTTGGGATGCATACTAGATTAGTCTATTAATTGTTCTATTGCTAGTATTGGGTTAAGAGATAAGTAATCGTCGAATAATTCATACACAAGTAGAAATCGTGAGACCTTGCAGAGGGACTCTTCGGAGCAATTGCGAGTGAAGATAACACCATCAAGTGGACCTTGAGCTAAGAGTTGAACTACTGGGATCAACCTAATTCACAAATCCTAAAGCGTTCGATTGGATTACACCTTGAGTGAGATACTACTTGGTGGTCCGTTGAATAGAATCTGATATTGGAGAGCTTCCGTATACGTGGTAAAAGGAGTTTTGGGGATAACACTGAGCTAGATGTTATTCTACGATTGGTGATGAATGGTTATAACAAAGATAGATAAGTATACTAATCTAGTTATCGCTTGGTAACGGCGATGGATTCCTTGATTATCTATTTCTTTTATCTGTTATTCTTTTTTATTTTACTTTAAACCAATCCCCCTTGTCTTATATTATTTTGCTGAACTAAATAACATATTAATTACACTGCTCTTCGTGGGAACGAACTTGACTTCCATTATATTACCAGTTAATTAGTGGAAAATATCTTGATTAATTTGTTGTGATTACGACACGCATCAGTGGTCGTGGTGGGGATGTTGATGAATGAATGGTTTCTAACTTATGTCTCTAATTATGGATAATTATGGTGTCAAAAATTATGTCTTAAACATATTGTCGAATTATGTTTGGTTATATTCATAGTTTATGAATGACTGAATCTGGTTTCTTTTTAAATTTGTTTGTGTTTGTCTAAGACGCGACAAAAGAACCAACTATAATGTGTGTGTAAAAAATGCATGATTCTGGAAGTTTTTTCTGTCACAATCGGTTTACATTTACCTGTATAAAATACGATTCTCACAATTCTCCAGGGGCACAATTTCAGAATCGGATTTTGAAGGTGCACCACATAGACCGATTTTGAAAATTTCGTTTACCTGGTTTTTAAGTATCAGAAGCGGTTTATCCAGATAGTTTTAAAGTCCGATTCTGACAAAACAAAAAAATCCAAAGTTTTGATAACCTTAAGAATCGGTTTATGTGGGCATCCCATGTAATCCGATTCTTGTGAGGAAAACTGACAATGTTCATGTATCTTTTTTTCGACAAGAATCGGATTACAAGTGACATATTAAAAACTGATTATTGAGCGGAAAATTTTGACAACCTTTATAATCGGTCTATGTTGGCAACACATGTAATCCGATTCCTGCAAGAAAAAGTGGCAGTTCTTCTGTAACTTTTTTTTCCCATGAATCAGATTACATGTGGAATATTAAAAACCGATTATTGAAAGGCACATTTTATATGATTTTTGCAAGGGCACAATTGGACAATGTTGACATACCTAAACTCCGATTGTTTAAATTGAATTTGATTTGAGCCACTCCCACGTCACACACTTAGCCTATAAAATGGAGTGGGATCCGGAAGTAGACGTGAAATTGGAACCATATGAAGATTTGTGTCTCGTTAAATCGTTTGCTAATACATTTTGTGAACATCCGAATAAAATCTATTCAATTCGTTGGAAAAGAGTTATTTTATAGGCATACCAGGAATCCCAATAATCGCAAATGGAGAGACTTGGCATTTCGATTCACTTACATAAAAATTGCAATGCGAGAGTATGTTAAAGTTATAAATATGGTGTACCAACATCATCCAAAAGCTCCTCTTAGGGAAAAAGTGAGTAATCCGATAATATTTATACTTATCTCGTCGTTAAAAGTTGGCATACTAACAATTACGAATTCATTGAATTTCAGATGGAACGTTTCAATTTTCTATGGAGAATTCTTAATGGGGAAACTAAGGTCATTCACCACAAAGAATATACGACGTTGTACCGACGTGCTCGGAGGTTCATTGACGAACATTTGATGTGTCAAATGCTAGAATAACCATACTGAATCTAATATATGTAATGCGCTAATTTCCTGAACTATGTAATGAATGTTTTGTTTCTGAAAGTAAGGTATAATCGGATTATGTGGGCATATATAAACACCGGTTCCTATAATCGGTTTATTTGGGTATTGAAAAAACCTGATTCTGGGTTTACTTCATCCTTTGAAAAAACTCAACCCAAAATCGGTTTACAACTACACTAACATCAACCGATTCTGGATCGAGTTTTAAAAAATTAAAAATTAAAAAAATTTAAGTTTTGATGATGAATTAATGGTAGTTGATTTCAGGGTTAACTTGATTAAACATCATTTAATCTTCCAAATTAGCACTAATCAATCAGGTAGTTTTGCCATTTAGTAAAATAATTGGATAAGGGGTTATCCATTTTACTTCAAAATATTATTTTTTGTCTTGTAGTCGTAGGCACAAAATAATCATACTAGGCCCCAAATTAGCTAGGTAAATTTACCCAATACAGCTACAATCATAACATTAATCACCATTTGAGGACCTCTGGTCAAGTTTAAACTTTGTTCACTTTTTTTTTATTTACCGGGAAATTGTAATCTTCTTCCTTTTTCCATGTCCTCTTCTATTTTATTTTTATGTTTGAGAATCTCATCTAAAATCTTGATAGATCGGTAAACAGAAACAAACTGTTGGAAATATATGTTTTAAAACAAAAATTTATTTCCATTTATTTTTTTCTTAAATCTGTTTTTAATAGTCTTAATTATCTTCATTAAGGAAAATTTATTTTGATATTAATCCCTTGACTGTTTTATTTAGGGAAGTTAATGGTGTTAATTTTGTGATAATTAAGAGTCATTAATTATTGAAATTCTTGAGTAACAAAAATAAGATTTTGTTAAGAAAACAGAGAGAGTTTTTTTTTTCTTCAATGTTTTTGGAGTTTTAAAGAAAAACAAGAATTTTTTGAGAGAAAGAAAACTAGTGTGTGATCATCACTTGTTTTCTACAAGTTTCATTTTTGAGCAAGAATAGAAGTGTACAAGTATAACATACTCTCAAAGTGCAAGAGTAATTTGTGAAAGAGATTTACTCGGCTGTTTTATCCTGGGGGCGACGCGACATGGAAGAATTGCTTGCACAATCTTGAGCAGAGCCGTGAAACGTCTTAAAGAGAGAGACCTGGTCGTGACTTAGCCATAACATTATTTGTTTGGTTTTTCTTTGTGATTGTTTTGCAGGCGGATTTCGGCAATTGTTCCAACAATTTTAAGACAATTTCTTCTCCCACAGAGATCAAACGAGAAATTATTGTTGAAACACGATAAGTATCATTGTTTTTTTTTTTATCGAATCATTACGGTATAATTATTCGTTGACATTTTGTCTTGATGATTGGATTTTAGGTTTGTTCATAACCAAAATTGTTTTTTGATGTCTAATCTTAATAGACCGTAATTGTAGCATGTTAAAGATTTTTATGTGGATCTCTTAAACGATAATGAATTGGGTCTAGAAATTTTTACTAGATATACTATATATAATGATTATCATCCACATTGAGTTTCAGAATTTTTGGATACCAAAAAATATTTTTAAGGTATTTTACAAAGCTGCATAACGTTGCTGAAAATTTCTGACGAGTAGAAATTTAGTTCTCAGTATTTTCGGTTTTCTGATCTTTGTGTTGTTATTTTGGATTCTTGCATAAAATGAAAATTGTAGATCATGAACTTATATTCAAAACCCATTTTGAAATTCTTAGTTTGGATTTTTGGTTTGAGAGATGTTGTGATTTTAAAATCGTTGTGTATGTATGTCCAAAATATGAGTCGTGATACTTGAGTTTAGAGCTTAGAGATGTAAGAACTTACAATAAAAATCATGTTTTGATTTTAGTACTTTACCCTTGTTTTGGTAATGATAAGATAAGATCATTAATAGAAATCAAACTAGTACACGCCAAATGTTTGATAATATGCTTAGTAGAAAGTTATAATCTATGATGTTAACACTATAAAACTTTACTTTGTTTGATACTTGGAGTTCTAATTTTTATTTGATTTTTAAGTACTTACACAAGTGCATAGCTTACTTATTCTAGGTTACAAATGCTCACATTTAAATGATTTTGACAGGTGATAATTTCATTTACTTGAGCAAGTTTTTGTTTCCCAATGAAAACAAAAATTGCGAGTAAATACTAGAGATTAATCGACGTATGGAGCAATGGTTTGCTGATTTCTTTGTTGATGTGGAAAGAGTGGACGTTGGTTTATGACCAGTTGAGATTTCAAAGCAAATGAGGTATGTTTGATGAACAATATGTAGCTATTGTAGTGATCAAATAGTTGCATTCTACATTGAAAATGAATTGATTCTTCAATATTCTTAGAATGAGTTGTACGGAAACTAGATATTGAGAATTATTGTTTATGAAAATAAATGAGTGACTCATACATGTTTGGAACTTATGAGATAAAACTTTATACCAAACCAAAACCGAAAGAATAAGAAACCTAGTCAAAACAAATATGAATACCAAATCTCACCAAGAAATGAACATAATTTTAAATATGAAGTTATTTGCTATGCTTGCATTAAACTAAGTCTTACGACACGGCATTGCAAGAATATCAAATATTATTAACAATGATTTTCAAGCTAAGTTAATGTGAATTGTGGATACGGTGAGAGGTTGGTATATATTGGTTTTTTTACACCATGTTTGTTTCGATAGGTTATGGTTCAAAAGTTGAACGGAATCGTTTGAAAGAAAGTGGTGTTGAGTTATACTCACATCTCTAGGATTCTTGGTATTGGTATGGTCTGAAAAGTTTGCTTCCGGTAGAACTATCTTGTTAAAGATTTTCATACCATCAAAATGAGAAAGAATCTAGTTTCCGCCTATCTTGTTTTTAACAAGATTGAGATTAAAAAAAAAAAAAAAGATTTGTTGAACTTGATCATTGCACTACTACAATAAAATTTTTATCAATGGAATGTTTGAACCAAATATTGTATTATTTATCTTATATGGTTGAAGCTTTGGAGTGCTTGAAATATGTGATTTTATCTTGCTTCTATGAAATTTTTTGAGTTAGTGAGCATGTTGTGTTTTCCTCTAAAATTTCTAAGAATTTTTTAAGTGACATGTATCAAATTTTACCCAAGTCTTCAAAGCATGTAAAACTCTCAATCTTACTAGTTTACAAAAGCATCGGGTGAAATAAAATGTTTGAGAATTTTATAAGATATTTTTGGTTTTTCACGAAGTCTAACTTGGTGACTAAAATTGATCTTTTGAGTAGTGAATAATGAAATGATGTCTCATGAAAAATGTTTGTTTGGTCGACCTCTATATTGTGCCAAAATGATTTTGATATTGGATAATTACTTTATTAGTAATGAGCAAGAATACATAAAGTGTCAAATATGAATTTAGAGAAATTATTTGCGCTTAATTTTTTATTTTATTTTTTTGATTTTTGTATGAATGAGGAAACTTTATAGTTTTTTAAATTAGTATTAAGCACCGAAATATGACGTCTAACGAAGTCTATAGAAATTTTTGAATGAACGTGGATGAAATGCAATTTGCATAAGTAACTTCTCAATTTTATATTTTGGTGTTGATTTGAAGTTTCCTTTGGTCGAGAAATAGTGGGGGTTCTCTACCCCATGTATGTTTGAATGCTAAACTGAGATTAAAGAGCTATCTAGAAATGGAGATCACAAGATCATTAAGAATTGATGTGTAAGTAGTAAGACTAAAACAAACTTTAGTCATAATTATTATCTTGTTTGGGATACTTATCTCCTCATAATTTTAATCTTTGGAAAAAGGTTTTAAGAACCAAATATTTTAGTTTGAAAAATAAAGAAAGGGTAATTAATTTCAATACTTGACTTCATGTCGCTTGATTTACGTTCTTGATTGGTGATGTTGTTTCTACGATGCGTAATTTGTTGTGTATCATATGTAGAAAAATATATGGAATGTATAAAAGATGAGAATCTATGTAAACCAAGCATGAAAATTTTTGTAGTTTCTGCAAGAACAAAATGGATATAAGTTAGATAAGTCATCATCATATATATTCTGAAACAAACTTTGAAACAATTGAATGAGACAAAATTATTTTTTTGATCAGTTTGAATAATTTCAAAATTTTGGAAAATGAAACGCATAACGCTCGTTGTTGTATATGCATAAGTAATTTGTGGAATTTAAATTCTAACTTATATGATGTTAATGAAATTGAGAACATGCTTAGTTTACTATTTGACATGAAAGACTTGAGGGAAGATAGTGTATATGCTTGAATTGAATTTGTTCTTCTCTTGAATATATTTAATACAATGGAAAGAAATAGAAATATATATAGTCTAACTGTAAACTAGTTTTTACTCATTTGATTTAGTGCCAATTTTTTTTTGAGATTGTGTATGATTGCACTAGAAATGAGTATGGTAGCATGGCATTGCTTCTTGATACGTGATATACTATATGTATATTACTTTTTAGTGGGGGTTACATATATGCAGATTTACTAATAATCCATGTATGGATAATTAGTAAAACATTGAGAAGGTTATGAGGTGTCCGAAAAGAACCTTAAACCTAGAAATACATTATTTAAAATGTTTACCGCAATCCTTTAAGGATATTATTGCGATGTTGATTGAGATATCCTCTCAAATGAATCCTCTAATGGATGGAGTGATTCGAATCCTCTAAGGGATGGAGTGATTCAGTACTCTACTAGATAAAAAAAACATATTAATCCAATGCGATAGTACCGCGGCTATTGCAAAAGTTGAGAATCGTTAATTACAACGGTAGAGTCGACATATATGGTGATATAAAGGCATTTTTGATGCTATGAGAATGGATTATGTATGGTCTGAAAAGAGTTATCGTTGATCCTTTGACGAAAGGATTAATAAGAAGGTGTGAATACATCTTATGGGATGATGTTGATGCCCATTGAGAATTGAGTCATTTGTGATGGATACCCACCTAGAAATATGTTCAAAGGGATTAACGATTCACAAAATGATATGGACATAGTTGTTTGTGATTGACACCCAACCTATAACTCAAGATTCCAGAAGTAGGTTCAAAAGGCAATCCCTACCTATGAATGGAAATCCCAAAATATAGGTTCAAATGGGTCCAAGTCACGGATAATATGTAGACACTGAATCATGCTTTTGAGAATTCATCCTATGCATGATATCCTGAAGCGAGTTGAGGTTGAATTTTTATTTCTAAAAATCTTAATGACATCTATACCTCTATTTAGAGTGGAGTACTTAGCTACAATAGTACTCTTGATAGACTCACCTATATGGATGTGAAAGTGTGGCCGCTTTCTATGAGAATATGGGCAGTTCTCTAGATCATTCATTAAACCGGGATTCAAGCACATGGCCGTAATGTGCTGGCTTTAGACTTTACACTAGTATAGTTTTGTGTGTGTTAGACAAACTTCTTATCTCCTAGAGTTCAAAGACTTACGTTCACTCAATGGTAAGATTTTTAGAGAGTCTAGCACTATGTAAAGGTTCAAAATCGAAAGATACCTTTACTTATGCACATCACTATATAGATCTTGCTCAATGTTTTAAAAATATAAGTGGGGTATTGTTGGAAATATATGTTTTAAAACAAAAATTTATTTGCATTTATTGTTTTTCTTAAATCTATTTTTAATAGTCTTAATTATCTTCATTAAGGAAAATTTATTTTGATATTAATCCCTTGACCGTTTTATTTAGGGAAGTTAATTGTGTTAATTTTGTGATAATTAAGAGTCATTAATTATTGAAATTCTTGAGTAACAAAAATAAGATTTTGTTAAGAAAACAGAGAGAGTTTTTTTTTTCTTCAATGTTTTTGTAGTTTTAAAGAAAAACAAGAATTTTTTGAGAGAAAGAAAACTAGTGTGTGATCATCACTTGTTTTCTACAAGTTTGATTTTTGAGCAAGAATAGAAGTGTACAAGTATCACATACTCTCAAAGTGCAAAAGTAATTTGTGAAAGAGATTTACTTTTGCTGTTTTTATCCTGGGGCGACGCGACATGGAAGAACTGCTTGCACAATCTTAGGCAGAGCCGCGAAACGTCTTAAAGAGAGCGACCTGGTCATGACTCAGCCATAACATTATTTGTTTGGTTTTTCTTTGTGATTATTTTGCAGGCGGATTTCGGCAATTGTTCCAACACAAACTGATTCTATTTCATTTTGAATGATCATAGTTAACAAAATAGGAACAAGTTATTAATTTTATAGTTCTCGATTTCGGAAAACAAAAGAAGAATAAAATTGTAACATTTATAATCCCATTCATGTTTTCTTTTCATTTTTGATTTATAGAAAGGCAAGACAAAAAAAAGTGAGACTTGGATTAGTAGCAGAAGATTAAAAAGAGAAAAATAAGGCATAGGAACTTCTCCGAATAGAGTGGGGAGGAATGTGCACCCCGGTTAACTAGGGAGTGCATAGTCCGACTCTCTTATTAGAGTCATTAACTTCTCTTTTAGTGCATTCACTTTATGAGATTTCTTATTAGTCATTAACTTATCTTTCATTCACTTTATGAGTTTTCATTTACCAACAAAATTCATTATACATAGTAATAAATTTCAATAATTGTCGGTAGTTAAAAATTAGTGATACTGATAAGTGATGACATTCCCATAATCAGTTATTGCAAGGAGTAGAACTAATATAATTGCACATGGATGAGCTTGCACGATGACAGTATGACAAAACTATTGGCAGTGTGGTTCACAGTTTTGTAACACTTGTATGTGCTTGCACCGTCGCAAATTTCTATCAATGGTTGCTTCGCATTTAGAACAAGCTCTCTTGACTTCAGCTCTAATTATAGGACATTAGAGGGTATAATCAGCACTAATTTCAGTATAGATAAATTAATATATGGTTCAGTAATTTCTATCATTTGCTCATTCTAGCCCTATTAGTTTACTCCAACGTCTCAATTTTCATCATCCGGTTTTAAACCTCACTTTTTCGTAATGCTTTTTATTTTTCAAACTCATTTTGTTTGGTCGAAAACCCAGACACTATGGAGAGGAGTAAAGAGCAAATACTAGACTAAAACCAAAAACCAAACTATATTTGGTCTTTGGTTTGGTTTTGGTCGGGAGTAATTTGACACTACGCATGATTGGGGCGCAACTATGAGTTACGTTTGGAAGTGAGGTGTAACTTTAATCTACGCCTGTTTGAAACATAACTTTAATCTACGCCCGATGGGACGTAGTTTACATTTGCGCCTGAGACCAGGCGGTATGTTTCAATTGCGCCTGAACCAGGCGTAGTTACAAGTTACGTCTGACCAGGCGTACGCAAGTATTATTTCCGCATGTAACTATATGAGGGGGTAATTTTAAACTACGCCCCATCCCTCCACCAGTTTCAGGTTTATTTTGAATTTTCAGAGTACCGTTGGTCTTACTTATGGAAATTTGTGGTTCGTAGACTCACCTAAGAAACGTTCGATGATACCGTCGTGATCTACTCCTTTTGTGAATGATATACTATCATTGTTATAAAAAGGTATGAGGTTTGTCTCCATGATATCCAAGGCTATCATACGGACGACATTTAATGGGGGCCATCATCCGAAGGTGGGGAATCTCCGGATGGAGTTTTTGTATTGGACGGCCGGGAAGCTTATGGACCGCGCGTGGGTGAAAAACACAAGATTCTGCTGCGTAGATATACACAGTCCAAAGTAATAAAAATTATGTGTTCATCGTTCCCTGATCTCTTTCTGCCCTAAACCTCTCCCCCTCTCTCCATGTTTCCCAATTTCGGCAGCACACAAAGAAAATATAACAGTTAGCATAGGTGCGACCCCATGGATTTCAGATTAAGTGAAGCATTGGTTTAGCTCGATTACGATTCCGCTATTATAAGACGAAACAATTTCATCCATTAGAAGTAATCAACAACGTCGCTCGAGAGATTAGAAGGTTTATATTTCACTATTTCTTTTAAAACCATAATTTTTTCTTTCTCAATAAAAATCAATTCAAGTAATTACATTATTTTATTTTATTTTGAAAAAATTGGTTAGTTCTGATTTATCACCAGAAATTGTCATACATGGGTCGACAATGTTAGCCTATTTTTTTCTTTTTCGTTTTGAATTATTGAAGGAAAAAAAATCAGATACAAGATCCAAAAACAAAAACCAAGTAAAACCCATAGCTTATTTCACTGGATTATTTAGATTAATCAATTTAAGATTAATGAAATTGTTACATTGTTTTTTTTTCTTCCTAATGGTTAGTTTCATTTTTTTTTTGTAGACTGCTAAAGGTCTAGGTATGAACCACAGTTTCGAATGCAATGGAGTAAGTACATTGGTAATCCAATCCTTCGGCGCCACCTTCGGATATGCTTGGAAATCGCATTATGAAACTGTAAAAGCAATTGTCTTAAAATAAGAATAAGAATAAAAATGCCTCTGTTTAACAATTGGTTGCATTTGATACCCATAAGCGGTTTAAAAATAACAAACTACTTTCAGTAATTATCAGCCATTGTCGAGTGGTAGATGCTTCCACACGGCTGAGCGTTTTATCAAAGGATATGTCTAACCAATCCCTTGCATTGTTCATTCATGACCTCCCGAATTTAGGATATTTTGTGAAAACCAGTCTAAAAATGGAAGGGTTTATTGCGTATGATCTGAACGGGTAACTAATGAGTTAGATGATGTCTGCGCAAACTGTGACAAGGTTCAGACAGCTAAAGTACGAGGACACCCAAGGGATCCTCTTAAGTGTGCGGTTTCAATCTCACTCTCCTGCAATGTTAAAGGGTAAGGTGTACTTTGTATATTAACTGCATTTACTTTTTGGTTGCTTTTCTTTAGTTCTCTTCTGCATTGCATGCTAAAGTTTTCATTGTTTCTTTTCATTGGCATATCTTGAGGTTAGTGATCATCTAATGAAATTTAATTGTGGCTGATATATGTTTTTAAAGTTAAAACCTTCAATACATGTTTATTTACGCAAGGTTGCAAGGTAAACCTGCATCTCTTCCTGTTCAGGAGTTCGTTTATTTTTCTAAACTCTAATATACATGCTTATATCATTTTGTAAACATTCCAAGAAGCTGTTTTTTTCTTTCCCTTAGGATTGAATAAGAATAACTACGGATCAACCCTAATGAAACATAATCAAGAGCGAAAATGGTGAATTGTGTATATATCGACTATCTTCAGCATGTCCCACTATGGCGCCCTTGGTTATATGGAGAGCCCTTGGTTACAAATACAAAATTATCTTTACAGCTAGGTCTTAAACAAAAATGCCAACTACTTTGAAGGATTACCGGTAAAGGTCGTACATTATTATCAAGGGTTGGTTTCAAGAAATGTGAGCATTCATGTGGATGGAAAGTCCATTGAAATTAAACATTATGATGAGAAAGTTCTTCATTTTCTTCAGATTTTATTTTTTCAAGAAAGTGTAGCTGCAGAACTATATTTTTTGCTGTGGTAACGGTTTCGTTGATGTATCATCATCTTCTTTTTTGTAAGAATTTAGAAATTGCATATCGGATATTATATTTTTCCTTTTTATTGCTATTTTGTTGTAGGAGTTACGAGTTTGCCTTTCAAGCACTCTACAGACAAAATAGAGCTTCTGATTGCAACAAACCGTTTATTAGGTATTTGTGTAACTCTTCTGCATTTTTTTGCATGATAAGAATTTTTTGGTATTTATCAACACATCCAAACACATCAACATTCTTTTTTAATGTTACAATTTGGACCGATACCTTAACCAGTATTTCCTGCAGATCATCAATGCCTGCACATGCATTGCAATAACTATAAGCTCCGCAGACGAATGATACTATATGGGATAACTTGCTTGCAACCAGGAGCTCCCTGAGACAGCAAGTCTGCCTTTCCTATCTAAATTGTCACACAGTTTGCGTGATGAGACCAAGGTGAATAAGTCTTACTGAATTTCAAGTGCATATATAAAGTAAGTTTCTAACTGTGAACAATCAAAATTAACAGATAACAGATATGTTGCATGGAATAACATAGTACCACCAAATGGTAGTTGTGATTGCAGAATTACCATTCATTATGATCCCAGGACGCGACATCTAGATTGTTAGCCTGCTCATTCAACTTGATAGAATCGTTATAGCAGTTGTATGTCATGACGATTTTAAAGTACAAACTTGGTGTGTTTTTGATAGGGACGAAGGGAATCCATTAAATCATCAAGTGCTGACAATCTAGAAACTCAGGATTATGGTTGGCTTAGAAGGGCAACCACTAACCATCTTAGTTACAAATATTGTAATCTTTTTTGTAGGGTTTATTTAAGTAAATCCAGATATCAACACCAAGTATCATTTAATATCATTTGGAAGAACAAACCTACAAACATATCCTTGAGTTGAGCAAGGTTCAAAATTTTATTCTTTATTTGGTTGTTACTACGTTGATCTTCATTCTGTAGAAATAATATCCGCTTATGGGCGCAATAGAGTGAGGGTGTTCAATGTTTCCTTGCAGGGAGAGAAGGTAGCCATATTTTCCTTAACGTACTTTGGATACGTGTAGGATGTGCATTTTCTATTCATTCCTATTTTTTCTCACTTTTTGATTGATACCCAGTTACTTCTATATTTAGGAGGAATTATGGGGATATAAGAAGCTGGAGAAGATCGAGTATGTTACACACTCTAACAACACTGGCTGAGCCCCCAGAAAGTGACCCACCAATGCACTGCTAAAAGTGAAAAGCTCACCTCTTTAAGACCAAAAGGTATATACATTGGCAATTTTCTGAGTTGAGAATATATAAATATTTGAGTACGGGGTTTCCGGCCTATATGTATTGTCCAACAAATATGAAGATATTGGTTCATCTAATATTTGTGCAACTTCCTTAGCCCAAAATAAATTATGGTTAGAATGAAACAATCAAGAGTGTTACAATTTAAGTTTCCATCTAGGTTAAACTGCTAATGTACTACCATAATATACAATTCAAATTAGAATTAGAATTTATAAGAGGACTTTAAGCTTGATTTTAGGTTTGTATATTAAAATATGGTTCGGAAAAGTGTAACCTAAAAGAATCTATGTTGGTTAGTCAACCAAAAAAAGATTGTGGGGATATGGAATAAGAGTGACAACTATGTACATTGTAGCGGTCTTCTGCATCAAGACCTCATTGCAACTTTTTTCTTTTCATTAGGTAGTAAGACTATGGAAGATGATCTGGATGATCGCTACTACTCGAATTGGGATGCTAAATACAATGGTCAAGGCCATCAGCGGGTTGTGTCCGTTTATCCATCTCGGAGCTAGCACTCTATTTTCTTGCTGGTACTAATTCAATCTTCACAGGTGAGAAATTTTGGCGACTCCCACCAATGAATTTTACGCGTAACAAATTAACAAGAAGCGGCCGACCCATAGTCACAGTTTGATCGTTTTATTAAAATAATCATAGTTCATGTGATAATTTAACACCAAATTTTCAGGAGGCATGTGCAATTCTCTACGTGGGGACTTTAGTTGTGGTTCTAAAATTGGATTTTCAGGGCACACCTATCTTTTAGTAATCCCATAAGTGCTTATGTTGAATTGTTGTTCTACAGGGTGTTCATGGTATAGTGGTTTATGTTCCTGAGTTAAGTTAATAACCTATTCTATGTATGATGTATATAGCTCCTGGATGAAGGTGAAGTAAATTGAAGGTACCCTAAAAGCTTTGGTACACCTCTTCTGGATGAAGATTCCCTTAAAGCGTTGGTGCGGCTCTTGAGGCTAGCACAGGTACCATTTAGTTTGAGTTACTTCAGTTTGGATAGATCTTGAGTTGTTTCTTGACCAGATACATGAAAGATTTTATTGCACATGCTACAAGTGCGTCAAAAGTGGTCATAGGGCTCTTAATTTTGGAACTATGATTATTTACAAGTTGTAATGGATCATGAACTGCGCAACATGGAAGCGCTCTTTGACTATTTATTTTTTTCGGTTCAACAGGAAAAAACTCACACTTTTTTTATGATTTGAAAAATCAATGTCTCTGAATATGTACCTAATTAGTGTGTTAATTGGACTGTATTAGTAGTATCTGCACAAAATCAAAGAACACTGATAACTAAGAGAAGTGGGTGGTGGTGGATATGAGCATCCGAACACCTAAAATGTGATGTTAATTCTATATTCAGTACAGAATGTTGGCTGCTGCTAATGGAGCTTATACTGAGGTAGGTATATCATTTCTTGAATCATTTGGATGTGTTTTGAATTTTGGGTAATGTTCTTTGATATTTATAGTGATTACTTTGTATACCCTTAGAGTCATAGACCATAGTTGATCTAGAGATGAGTACTACTTCGCTCAATTACAGGAAGTGCTCATAAGAACATTGTTTTTTACCAATTAAACTATAATTTCTGTTACTGATTTATGTTGTTTTTATCTGTAACTTCTTGATGGACATTAAAGGGTTCAAGAGATTTGGTTTGAAGGAGCGAATGTGCAAATCATGTCATACTATTTCCGAAATGCGTTTTTCGTTATTAAAGAACTGCAAGGTTCTAGCAATTTTCTTGGATGCTGGCCCTAATATTAGATGGGTTGGAGATGATAAAAGAATGCTGGGAGTACATGTTGGTCAACGGACAATTAATTGCACTTCAAATTCAAGGGGTGCAGCATCGTCGGGTAATTTCCGTACTTCTCTTAGGGAGAAATTCTATTTTCCCATGGTTAGACCGTCCTGTTATGCACATGTTGATTGTATTCAGATTTTCATCAATGGTAGCTGCTCTTGCTGTTCCGAGTCCCGATATGATTGCAACTAGGATCACTATTTTGGTCTTTATTGCTGAATTTACAGTTAAGATTTTACTTAAATATGTTGTTTGTGTTGTTGTGTGGTGTTGCAGTCAATCAAGATGGTGTATTGTAGTTGGGAGGTGGGTGTGGGTGTTCTTCTCCTGAAGGTGGAAATCAAAGGGAATCATATGAAAGGTAGAAGATGGCCTGTGTGGTGTACATGCATGATTTTAACTCACTTTTGGATGTGAAACGTTAGATTGGGGTAGGAAATCAATGTATATGTTGGGAACCGCAGAGTATCCAATTTTATTTTAGGGTTTGTTGACTTGATAATCAACGCTGGGCATTTGGTATCTAAAGACTTAAAGGGCTAGACAAAAAAAGACCCTCACGTTTAACAGTGCGGAAACCCTCAATTCTTATCATTTGAAAAATAAGGCTTTTTTTATTTTTGTGAGACAAAAGTTTTGGTAAGGACATTTGACAACATATGACTGATTTAAAAAAATTACAAGCCTAAAATGAAAAATTAACTTACCGTGTTTGGAATTTTACGAAAGTCCAATTCAATTTGGATTCGAGCACTACCATATTAAGACTTTTTTTTCTTCCAATTAATATATAAAATAATGGGTCTTTAAGGGAGTTGGTTCCATTTGAAAAATCAAATGCCTTGCATGTGCTAGCCATATGATTCCATTTGAAAAATCAATGCCTTGCAACAAGCTGACGGATTGATATGTATATATAAAGGGAAAAGAAAAAAAACACATTATTTTCGACGAAAATAAAACAAATAAATAAATAAAATCCGCACATATTTTGATATCTTTTCTTCGCCTACTTAATGTATTTCTTCCGTCACACCAAATCAAAATTCCATCGCCACGGAACGGGTAAAGCCCCGCGCAACATCAAGTTAAAGAAAAAAAATGCAACTTATGATATAACTGGATCAATTTGTAGTTTTTTTTAACTCTAAAACAAACATATACGATGTTTTGATTTTGGTGAATAACTGTTTTACGAATTTATCGAGTAACTTTTTACTGTGTGACTTTGTGAAATTTGTTAAATTTCGATGATCAAAATAAAGTTATAAGGTTAGTACTTCCAGCAGTAAAATTGGCTTACTCAGGAGAAAAAAGCAACGTTCACAATAATACACGTGCATAACACAAATATACATACAGATTTTGTTTCGTTGATTGCCAAAACATTACCGCTTAAGACTAACTGGGCACACTAAATCCAAAATACCTAAATATGTATCACACAATTTACATAGTTTCAAAAAATTAGTTAGAATTTTGTATATACTCTAGCATACGAATTACAAGCCGACATCAAAAATAGGCTATATAAACAAACATAATAACAAGGTTTACATCTAATAAACCCGAAAGATAACATAGTTTTTGTATTACAACAGTTGAAATTTTAGGATAATAAAAGATATGGTTTTGGAGAACAATGGAGGAGAAAATTATCTTTGCACAACAAGATAGTTCAAACTTCAGATCAAAATAGTTCAATAGATGAAGAACATAACACTATCAATCAACCAATTTCATGTAGGGGACAACAAATAAACCCTACACACAGTGCGCTTACATCTTTAATTGATAACCGATGGACTCCAATGACAAATATGAGTTGGGACGGTATATACATAGAGAACATTATCAGTAAGATATCCCTTTTTCGGATTATTATCCGGTTGAGTTTTATGAATCTAAAAAAGATTGGATTAAGGTTAATTCCAATAGGATCATACATATGCACAACAAAAAAGGGAATACAAAAACATGAGCTGGCAAATTTTAGATAATATCAAAAATTTTGCAAAATGGAATAACATCACGTTTAGCAGATTTTTAGAATTGGATGACACCGAGGAAATCAACATTGCAGGAAAAAGTTCTACCATTCATCTATTTTCATGTGACAGTAAAATGCTTTAAACTTATTTACTTGGGAAAACTTTCAGAGAAGATTCAACATCTAATGAGGGGCCGGATGCAAGAGAACTACAAAGACATCTAAGTACGTTAACAAATAGACAATTTTTATTTTTTAGATATTGTTTTGAAGAAGAAAATACTAAAAGAAATAGACCGAGAATGATTTCATTCCTAGGAAAACAAGTAACGGGGCAAATATATATACATAGAGCATGGCGATAGGAGTCTATTCCGTAACCATGGATCTGAAGAACAAACAAAAGAATTTAGGAAATTTTATTACAAAGATGAACAAAAAGAAAATAAAGACAAGAGTGTAGGATGTTAACATTTAAAGAACACCTATAACAAAAATGCGGTGTAAGTGTAGATAGAATTTGAGATCGAGAAAGAATGAAAATATGCAAAAAAAATGTCTTATAGTATATAAAACCGAAGAAAGAATATGAGAAGTCGAGCTCAAATCAAAGACATATAGATTTGGTTTTGGGTTAAATAAATTCAAAAAGTATTTCATGAAATACAGGACGATTGGATTGGTATATATGCTTCAAGAAAAAAGAAGAAGATTAGTATGGCATTTCAAATAGAAAGAATTAGGTCAGTATTTTTTAAAGAAGAGAGCAGATTACTACATACTTAAAAGTGTATATGATAATACTTCATTTTGAACTAAGTTTGAAAAATGAATCATATTCCTTCAACAAACAGTTAGGTATTAAAAGAGTTCATATTAACAAACAATATGACAACATTACGAGAAGCTAACTAACAAGAAAACTCATTGAATAATATGACCCGATTTAAAATTTTGCAGAAACTCATTAACAAAATTGGAGATAATTTTTTTTTAACCCTTATAAAATAGTAAATAAATAATTCCAAAGAACAAAATAGTTAAACGCCTTATATTGGTATATATTCATAGTAATATGCATTGGCACATGTATTACGTTCAACCAAAATAAGATAACAATAATATATGTTGATTAAAAAACGACATGAAAACAACAAAAAATTTAACGTAAAATGTAACACGACATTACCTTTTAATATTATATAGTTCTCATCATAGATTCATCCGCTCTTTTGATTTATCTCTTTCGATCTTCAGTTGGATAATTGATTTTACAATTAACCAGGGATAATATTTATGAAAAGTGATTGATTGATTTTTTTCAAGACATATTTTTGTTGGAACTGTGTGCCTAAATATAAGATAATTCTATTTTTAGTTATTAGGTATTTACTAATGTTATTAGAAATATGGGTTCTATGAGATGATATGAGTTATCTATTGTATAATTGACTAAGTTGTAATTTTTGTTAAAGTATTTGGGTACATTATCTACGTTGTTGTATTGTTTAAAATATATACATTTATGACTAAAAAGAGAGGTTGAGCCGGGGCAGTAAGGCCCGGTGATATCTAGTGTAGGAATAAATATCTAGGTTAGCTTGCTTAATTTCTAGTGGATGATCCGGGTAGTTGTTGAATGGTTAGGATTTGATTAGATTTTTGGTGGATGTATGTTCTGGGAACGGTGGGAGTTAATTATAGATGTACATCTGGCGATTAACAGATTCGCTAATTATGTTAATGGGCTCTTGTAATGGAATGACATCTCTTTACGCCTGGTGGGAGTGTGTGGTGGGGCGAAATTACGAGTTACGTCCCACAGACATACGGGCGGGTTTAAAAATTGCGCCCCATCAGGCGTAATTCCAAGTCGCGCCCCATCAGGCGTAGTTTTTGATTACGTCTCTTCATCGGGCGGTTTTATATATTATGCTCCACACTAAACACAAATTTAGATTCCGCCCGACATCAGGCGTTATTTAAAGTTACGTCCAACCAAAACGCAATTTATAGCTACGCCCCATGTCAGGAGAACCTTTAGAACTATGCTCCACCAAATTTAATCCTCCACCGTAGCGCTGCACCACGGACTAAACCCATTTTTTTATAGTTTTTTTTTATAGTTTTTACTCTTTAGTTATAGTCGTATGACTGCAGTTGCTCTGAAGTCTCAACTATCCGCAAAAATTCTATGTTATTTATATAAACTTGTCCCGTCATGAAACAAAAATGAAAAACCCCTAATCACTTTTTTTTACTCAGTCAATAAAATTAAATAAAAAAGCAAAAACTGTACTGGGCCTAGGCCAGACTAGAAATCAGTGAGGACACCCACTAATCTAGCCTATTTGAAACAATAATAAATCTCGCCAGGCCATTCTACAGATAGAATAAAACCTGGCCTACCCTCATAAAACTCAAAAATATTTTCGGCCAGGAAAGATGCTTGCTTGGCCAAAGCATCAGCTGAAAAATTAGCTTCTCTATAATTGTGAATATAGCGGATATTATTGTAACAATTCTTTGCAAGTCTCCACTTCTGAATTAACTGCCAAGGAAACTCACCCTTTTGAAAATCTTGAATGCAACTCATCGAATATGATTGTACACAAATTTGTTTCACGTTCCACCTCTTGGCTAGCATCACACCATAAATTACAACACACACTTCCGCATAATAATTGGTTTTCCAACCAAGGCCAACACAAAGAACTCCGAGCACTGCTGCATTTGCATCACGAAAAGTAACACCAGCACCGGCCTGACCTAGATTCCAAAGTGAAACGCCATCACAGCAAATCATGATTTCATCTTGGTTAGGAGGAGACCAACTAACCTTAATTGGAGTAGAAATTATGCACGATCTATGCTGCACCTTAAAGTAATTCAATATGCGTAACTCCTCCACATTGTTATACATATGGCTCTTCATTCTGATTGAGTTATCGCGTATTATATGATAAACTTCGCCCTTAAAGCCAAGCCATTGCAGCGCCATATCTTCAAAGTAAACTTTATTGCGAAGCTTCCTTAATTCTGTGATAATTGCAATATTAGCAACCAACAACAGATCTTTTATCATCCTGCTGCGACCTTTTGAAGCCTTATATGAGGCCACCAAATCTTCTTTAGTTTGCAGACTAAAAATATTAGCCGCTCATGCCCAAATTCTACTACCAAATATGTAATGCCAAGTGATATGGCTAATAGTCTCATAATTTTTCCTGGACAGACGACACATAGTAGGCATGCTCAGTCTTCTTAATAATATTATCTTCACTCGCGCAACATTGTTTTGCCCAAATCTTCCAATATTGTACACTCAAAGTCGGATAAAATTGAGTATTGAGACATATTATATAGTGAAAAATACTAGAATCCCCCTGCTATATGGGTTCAACATTTACAAGCCCCACAAAATGGATCATATATTGTCAACTCCATACTTTCATAAAATGGTACTACTAGGCCCAGAATATCAATATTTCTTCAGATATGGCCCATAATTAATTATTTCGAATTTTAATAATGGCAAAACTACCCTTTACTATTTATACAAGAGGAATCCCAAAAGATTCTTTTCATTTTCAGATTTTGTTTCTCTCTCTTCCAGACGAATTTATCTTCTTCAAAAATGGTTTCTCTTCATTTCCAGATCTGAAATAATGGTTCTCTCTCGAAATCAAGTTCTCACACAGTTAAACATTGCCAACAACTCGTGTTCTTGCGATTTCAGTGATGAGAAGATCTGAAGAAGAATCAATCAAATGATACTAAATCGGAGCATAAAGAAACTCGATTCAATTCAATCGAAGAAAAATATTTACAGAAATGAACCAAAGTAAGTTTAATCTTTCCATGTCCTTTTTAATTTAATTGAGAGCTTTAATCTGTCAATCTCGAGTTGAAAACAAAATCTCTGAAGTTTGATTTTAAAAGTTTTGAAAAAAATATGAAAATGAATCTCGATTTCGTTGTTTGATCCTTGATCAGAGTTTGGATCTTTAATCTACAACATCTACTCACTCTGCTTGTTTTGATGCAATTTTTTTGAAGAATTTTGAACAAATATTTCGGATCTGTTCTTCATCAAAATCGACTTAAATATTAATTTGTAGTTCCGATCTATAAACTGATTTGAGATTTGATATCAGCATATCATCGTCTCTATTACCCATAGATTTAATTTTAATTTCAACCATTCTTAATTTTCGATTTCATTTTGTTCTTGATGGAAGCAACCTTTACTGGAAATGATACTTGTTGGCTTTTAGTCGTGCTGAGTATGAGTAGGTGGTGGTGGTGGTGCAGGTGCAAGTTTTGCTGGGGATTTTTGACCTGTTGAGTGGTGGTGAAGTAAGTGGAGGTGTCATATTCAACAGTGTTGGTGGAATTGCAGAGTGTTTCAAATGTTCTATTAAGTTTGTGATTCTAATAGGTGGTGGTAGAGGAAGTGCAGGTTGTAGATGAGGATTTTGGAGCCGATGGTGGTGCTGGTGGTGGTGTTTTGAATGTCAATTTGTATATAATAACGTGTTTGTGTTGCTTGCAGTGAATATTTGGTATGTAGAGGATCTGCGGGCTAGGTAAAGTGAAAAAATAGGGATTGAAATCAGGTAAGTTAGTTATTAGGATTGATTTTAACTTTTAATTTGAGATAGTAAGGCTTAGGTTGATGTCTGTTAACAATATATGAACTTAATACATTCAGATCTTAGAGTAGGCTCTCGATTTGTTCATGTTTTGTAAGATATTACTATTAATTATAGTCTGACAGATCTTTTTGGTTAGGAAACTGATATGTGTAACTGAAAGAGTGCGCATTGGATAGTAAGTAAATGTTTAAGTCCTCTTAGTCAGACAGTCACATTAGGAGAGTGGATGTATATGCTGCAGTTGAAATGGCTTGACTGATTTACCTGAAGTAGATGTTGGTTGCAGCTGGAGTTGAAGTTGAAATGGCAGAGTTGAAGGGCGGTTCGTTTTTGATGTCTAGATTTAAACATGCCAACCTTGTTAAGGTACGTAATAGTTTTCTAGTTGATTTTCGGTGCTAGTTTTCGTGTTTGAGTTTAAATTTCATTTTTTGTGTTGCCTATGATATGGGATTACTTCTCTTGTAGTTTATTGGATCTTGTAAGGATCCTATTGTGGTGATATCTTCAAATATTTTGCTTTGGATTATCACTCTTGTAGTTTACATGGCACTACATATGTGTAACTACTGGTTACACATGCCACTATGCATGTGTAACTTCAAGTTACACATACAACAAGCATGTGTAACTCTTAGTTACACTAACCATATCCATGTGTAACTCCTAGTTACACATGCTAAAAATGAATAACAAAATTGCTTTTTGTATCAATTGATTTTGAATCTAAGAACATTTAACCTTATATGTATGTGTAACTCCTAATTATACTAGTCACGTGTATTTGAAAGTCATTATTCTCATAAAATATGTTTTTTTTGTTTGTTATTCTTTAGGTTGCAGATAACTTCATAAAAGATGGTGGCTTATTTGTGGTGGTGGTGCAGGTTTTGGAGGAGGATGCGGAGGCAGTGGTGGTGGCTAGTAGTGGTTGTTGGGAAAATGGTGGGTTGTTGGGAGAAAAAATACAATTTGGTTATCCAATTTCTTAGTAGTTTTTCTGTTTTAAGTGTTAATATATTAAGTTTGATGAATGAAATTGTGTTTTTATTGCAGTGATATGGCTATGGAATGAATGGGAATAACACTGGTTGAAGAATGATATGGGTTTGAGTTAATGATGCTCAAATAGAATGGATTGTGATGTTGTCTGTGTGTTGTTGCTCATAGTATGATAAAACAAATGTGTTGCATCTGTATCCTGGATTCATTTACTTTTACTATTTATTTTCTATTTCTAATTTATAAAGTGAGGTTATGTTGTTCTTGTATTAAATTAAGCTGGAACAAGTATCTTGTCACCCTAAGAAATATTGCAACAAATGTTTTTGACATCCCTGAGTTTTGTTTTCAGAGACTGTGCTCTGGTAATCACTATTTCTTCCTTAAAGGGTTTTGCTCTAGAAGTTGGGGACTTGCCGGAGTTTAATCAGGTTGGTTACTGTCTTCTTTTGTAAGTTATCTGACATTTTTTAGATGTGTAACTATTAGTTACACATGCTAATAAGTATGTGTAACTCTTAATTACACAAGTGATATGCATGTGTAACTATTGGTTACACATGCTAATTAGATGTGTAGCTACCAGTTACACATTTAACTTAGATATGTAGTTTCTAGTTACACTTGCTAATTGATGGGATATAAAGGTTGTGAATGTGTAACTCTCATCGTACCAGTCAGACGCATGTGTAACTCCCAGTTACACTAATGAGACCCATGTATAACTCCAAGTTACACAAGTCATATGCATGTGTAACTCTTAATTACTCTTTTAGTTGTTCTATAATATTATTTCATTCTTTTTGTTCATCCAATCTAATTTCATGGATGTTTATTTTGTTACAGATATGGAAGCATTTTGAAATGAGGAAGACAAGAAGGGAAGGAACAATAGAGGATTTCGTGGCTCATTTCTAAGATTTCATTTTACATATTTAGTGTTCTAACTCATTTATTGTATTCAGTAACAGCCAATTAATAGATAAACAGAAAAATTATTGTAAACAAATATAAAGCAATACATATCTTTTTTGCATATTTTTTCTTTTTCTGATAACTGTTAGTTATACATGCCATATGCATGTGTAACTTGTGGATACACATGTTATATGCATGTGTAACTTTTAATTACACATGTCATATTTATGTGTAACTTCTCGTTACACACTTTTGAATGCATGTGTAACTTCCGGATACACTTGCAATATGCATGTGGCCGGAGGTGGTGATGGTGTTCATCGGCGGCAGGGTGGTTGTCGGCGGTGGTCGGAGGTAGTTGGTGGTGGTCGGAAGCGGTGGTGGTTGGTGGCGGTGGTGGTCGGTGGTGGTCAGAGGTGGTCATAGGTGGTCGGAAGTGATTGGTGGTGGTCGGAGGCGGCGGTGGTCGGATGTGGGTGGTGGTGGTGCTGGTCGGTGGTG
This sequence comes from Papaver bracteatum, assembly GCA_023529315.1. Lineage (NCBI taxonomy): Eukaryota > Viridiplantae > Streptophyta > Magnoliopsida > Ranunculales > Papaveraceae > Papaver > Papaver bracteatum. The sequence goes on from JAJJWX010004010.1 coordinate 1,360,631, forward strand.
GTCATCGGCGGCGGGGTGGTCAGAGGCGGTTGTCGGAGGAGGTTGGTGGTGGTCGGAGGCGGTGGTGGTCAGAGGCGGTCGCCGGTGGTCGGAGGTGATTGGTGGTGGTTGGCGGTGGATGTGGTGGTCGGAGGTGGTTAGAATATCATCACATAATATTTTAATAATTTTGGGCTTAAATTTAAATTTTATTTAATTATGGGCTTGACAATATAGATAAGGGTATTAAGGTCTTTTAATAATTTGGGGCCTAGATTTAAACTTCTTTTAATTAAGGGCCTCATATTATGAGTTATTCATGGGTTGGGCCTTAGCCTAATTTTCCCTATTATATATCATGTTTGTTTCACGAACGAGTTTATGATGAAATTGTCGAAAACATCCAATGTTACCAAAAAAATTGATGACATGTACTAATTTCGTTAACAAATCTTTTCTTTTTTTAAAAGCGACAAGAAAAAAAAAACACGTAAATATAGAAACGCTTCACTTTCAATGAGGGAAGCAATACAAGAAGTAGGGGAAGATAACCACACATCGGAGGTGTGGGTAGAGACAGCATGAGTTGCTAAGGAATGAGCCACATTATTGGTCTCCTTTCTGACAAATCTAAACTCAATGGATTTAAACTTATGAAAACAATCTCTGATTCCGCTGACGGTGTACTAGATACGCCATGGGAAAGGAAAATATGTGTACTTTAGCGTATTGATAATATTCAAAGCATCTCCTTCAATCAAAACATTACTCCAACCCTACCTAATAGCCAACTCAGTACCCAACAATACCCCATAGGCATCTGCCTCTAATGCAGTTGTAAAATGAAGGTCATGACTTTGACAACCTTGAAACCCTGCCTTGTTGTCTCTCGCAATAGCACTACATGCATAGCCTTTGATCCCAGCAGCACCATCGAAGTTAATCTTAATTGTGTTGGCTGTACGTGGTTACCATACATTCTTTTGCGATTCTAAAAACACAGCTTCAGTGGGTATTGGAGTGGACTCATCAGTGATAGCTTCTAGGTTGAACCAATACATGGCTTCTTTGATGATGGTCTAATTATCAAATTTTCCTCTATTGAAAACGATGTTATTTCTGGCCTTCCAAATTGGCCAGAACATACAAGCCCTCATCTTCATTTTAGGTTAATCACCGCCTTCATTGATCCAGCTTGATATATAGTCTTGTACAATGTCATTTGGCCTCAAACCAGTCCTAAGATTCATAGGTGAGGACCGTGAGGCAAAGAGAACAACCTAAGTTTCTTGGTAGTGAATGAATAAGTGATCAACTGTTTCGATCTCACTGTTACATATAATCTGCAGTCACCATTAATCCCACTATATGTCTCATCAACTTACTAGCGAAAACTATCCCATTCTTGAGTATCCTTCATATGAATAGTTGAATCTTAGGGGAAATTTATCTCAACTTCCATAGCCTCTTCCATGGGAATTCATAGCTCGCAGAAGTAGTAGGTTGTCTACCATATAAAATTCTTTGGTAAAATTTGGCAGAAAACTCAATTGTAGGATGATGTGTCCATAGTAATTTATCCCTTGAGTTGATCTCAGTTGAGGGAATATGAAAATCCATAATCTTCATGACTTCAGAGTGCACTACAAGAAAGTATAGCTATTTCTACACTATATATTGCCACATCTTTAATATAGGTGTTGCAAAATCAAATTTCTAATCATAGTACTTTTCAGCTGCAGCTAAAAGATATAATTTAGTGTTGCAAAATGAAACTTTTGCCACACAACTGTGACAACAATATAAAAAGAGTGTGGCAAAAAAGTATAATTTCTTGTTGCATCAATAAAATTGGTGCTGCAAAAAGTACTTCTTGCTACATAGGTTATCGCGACACTAATATGGATTTATGCCACAGCTATAGGGTGCTGCAATATATTAAGTTTCTTGTAGTGGTGGGTGAATAGCTGATGCAACTTTTCTTCATTCCGTCTGTGCTCATCTGGGATTATCATATTTTCCACTTTGCTTATGTAAGATGGGATATTGATGCTACGTTCAAGAGCATTCATTGGAAAATTAGGGACCCAGAGATCATCCCAGATTTTGATGTTTTCTCCATTTCCAACAACATCCATTTAGCATCTCATCTCTGCACTTTAGCATAACATTCCATGTAGAGGAACAAATGGATAGTTTTTTTTCCTCCCAAAAAGTATCAGTCTTTAGATATTTAGCATGTATTAGTTTGGCCCACGGACAGTCAGGATCTGCAAGAAATTTCCACACAAATTTTGCAATCATTGTCTTATTTAAGTTTTGCAGAGGTCAAATTACTAAGCATCCTTACTCTTTTGTGAGTTCCAAGTGACTCCAGTTAATGAAGTGAGTGTTTTTAGTATCTCTCGAATAAACCCACCAAAAATTCGTCCTCGCTCTAGTCCTAATATCCAGATTATTCTTAGGAATGAGTGAGGTATCCATATAATAAGGTGGAATGAGTCTTAGAAAATGCTTGATCATGACTGTTCTCCCTACATATGTAAAGTGAATTCCCTTTCACCCAGCCAGTTTAACATCGAATTTATCATTTAGAAACTCAAAAGGAAGCAGTTTGGTGACACGGTTTAAGAAGCTGGTGACCAAGATTTTCTCGTTAATCTCCATTTGCTTAACTCCCAGAATTCATCCACTTCAATTCTTCCATCTTTAGTGACCACTTTGCTGAAAAGAACAACAGACTTTTGCATATTTTCATTTTGCCCAGGCCAACCAACATAAGTATGCAGAATGTTCATCAGAGTCTGCACCCTCTTGTTGTCGAGAGTACCAAATAACAGAAGATCATCTGCGAACATAAGTTGAGAGATAACAGGTGCATACTTGCACAACCTATAACCATTATACAGGGCGTTGTTCTCTATAGTTCTCATCAACCAGGAGAGCCCATGAGAACATAAAATAAATAAGTAGGGGGACAAGGGGCAACCTTGTCTCAACCCTATTTCACTAACAAAGTAGCCCTCCGCCTGACCATTTACAACAATTGAGAAACAAGGGGTAGAGATACATTTCATAATTAGTTCATGAGTTTTACCAACAATGATGAAACTCCTAAGGCAGTGACTGAGAAATCTTCATCTTAACTTATCGTACGCCTTACTGATATCTTTTTTTTGAGCAAAAGCGCCAATAATTGATCTAGAATGGTCCATGGAACGTAGAATTTCTTTCGCAGTCACAATATTATCAACTATGAGCCTTCCTGGAATGAATGCAGACTGGGTTCTATCCACTAAGTCATTTAAATGAGGTTTTAACTGTTGGGAAATAATCTTAGTGATGACTTTATATAGAATATTTATTAGAGCAATTGGTCTATAGTTTGAAGGGAGTATCAGGTTCTTAATCTTTGGAATCAGAACTATATTGGTATAATTAAAACCTGGAGGTAATGTGGAAGTAATGAAGCATTCCTTAACAGTGTTGATAAAATCTTCTTCAATAAACGACCAGCATATTTTGTAGAAGAGAGAAGACATGCCGTCCGGGCTAGGGGATTTTAAGCTTTTCATTCACTTGATAATATTCCATACTTGTTCATTAGTAGGCACTCTGGAGATGTTATTGCAGTGAGAGATATCAATCTTGGTAGCATCTTGGAATTATATGGGATTTTGTTATTCTTCTGGATCTCTGTTGAAGAGGTTGGTGAAATGACTCACAAGACAGTTTATCACCTCAGAATTGTCAGTAATCCAATTTCCTTCAGAGGACTTTACAGCAACAATTTGGTTTTTTATCCTTATTTGGATGACATGGAGGTGAAACACATGCGTATTCTTATTGGGCCGACCGAGCGAAGCGAGTGAGGACCTTTATATGACCACTTTTTTGTAAAATGTAAGTGATCAATTGACACAAAAAGATTGGAAATGGTTAGGGCCGAAAAAACAAAAAATGTTCCTCCCTTTTAGTCCAATTACTATAACTCCTTGTGTATCCTATCTTTTCAGGAGTATAATTGGAAACCAAACTTGAATATAACATATCTAAAAATCCTTGCCTTGGAATTTTACAAATTTTATCTCGTTGGAAAGATAATAAAAAAACCTATCCAACGAGCATAAACAACAATATCAAATTTTGAGATTTTACGAAAAATTCAGAGGTATTTATCATTTTAGACACAATTTTAGAAAATTAAGTGTATATCCATTATGTAAACTACCATAAAGGATACATAATAGTTTATGTAGCAAAATTTTGGTTTATCCATCCACTGATTTTCCGTTGCAACTAATAAAACGATGTACTCCTCCGTTTCAAGAAAAATGATTATATGGCCACTTTTTTGAGAATGAGAATGGTCCATGATGAAAAACCAAGAATACCCCTCTTTTAGATGAAATTTTTGTCAAATTGGCCTAAAGGTCGCGGGTTCGAATCCCGGCCACCTTTTCTTTTTTTTCTTCCCTTTTTCTTTTTCCTTTTTCCTTTTTCCTTCTTCTTTCTCCTTTGTTGTTTTTTCTCATTCGTCCCCAAACTCCAAACTCCAACAGAGAAACTCCATTAGAGAAACGCTACCTCCACCTCGCCGCACCACTACCACCATCACCGTCGCTGCAACCAGATTTATTTCCTCTTTCAAATTAATTCCCATCTTAAGACTGAAATTGGGAAATTTCAGTGACCTAATTTGAGGTTTTATTGATGAAGATGGTGATTCAATTGATGATTAATTAGTTGTGTTTTCATCTTCTTCATTAGGGTTTCAATTGAGATAGTTTAATCTATAAAGAATTCAGTCGAGACAAAACCCAAATCGGTTCACTCAAAATAAAATCAGGGTTTCAGAATTACTCAATATTCAATCAGGTCGCGGGTTCAAAGGTTAGTTGCTCAATTAACCTTGATTCATTTTGGCTGATGATGGTATGTGTTAGATTTCCCAATTTCAATCTACTGCAAAACTGGGAAATTTCCCAATTTCAATTTCTATAATACAGCAAACTGGGTGTTATGTATGGTTTCGATTGAAATCCAGATTATCATCTTCATCACTTTGCAGATTCAAAAATTAGGTGAATTTCGTTTTTACTTGGTTGAGTTCATTGATTCCCTTTTAATAGAAGATACTCGTAATTACACAGCATACATAATGTCTTTTCATATCTTAACTACATAAAAATTTCTACATTTGAATGAGAAAGAGGTAATACCAATCCTATCAAATTAACTACATAATGTCTTTCGCAGTGAGTTGAAGCTAATTAATTTGGATGCCTACACAATGAACGAAAAACATGGACTCAATTACCAGCCCAGTGAATTAAGAGGGATTCTCACTCTATTTGACAGCCTCGCACCTGTGTCTACAAAGCGGTGCAGCATGTTTTGAAGGAGATACAAGGCTTGCCTTTTTAATTGGTTGAGTTGGATGTCCCAAGGTACTACTTTTCTTTCTCCTTCTCTTTGATTTTGTTTGTATTTTCAATGCTTATAAAGATGGTGCCAACTTAGTAAGCATTACAGCTCTCCATTACTAAACAAAGCGAAAGCATGAGAGGGGAAAAATAAACAACCTCCGTATTTCTCCTAAATTTAGCATTTGAAAATCTTTGCCTTCCTTCATTTCCTTGCTTATTCATAATGTGAAAACAATGAAAATCACTGCTTGGTTTCTCACTTTGGTTATGAAAATGAGTATGTGATACTGCTTGATGTAGTAATGTAGTGTTAAAATTTAGAGTGTACAATAATAGTAATCTCTGACCTATATTTCTACTGCATAGTACACTGCTTTCCTTAATACTAGGCTTTAGCTTTCATGTCGGTTGTAGTGTTGTGCTATGAGTAATCTGCCAATTTTGTGTTTCTTAACGAGAAGTACAACTCATTTTCGAGTGTTACATGAAAATGTGATGAACCCTGATTCATGTCTTAAACGGAAATCGCATGATCAGCCCCCACTAGTGGTTTTTGAGAAGCACAGCTCATTTTCGAGTCTTACACGAAAATGTCATGAGCCCTAATTCATGTCTTAGACGGAGATCACATGAAACCTCCCCCCACTAGTGGAAGTCTTACATAAAGTTTGTTAAATTTCTCTCTTTTATTTTTCCTTCTTTTTTGTTTTGTGGTTATTCAGGTGACTAATTGGTTATGTTTTCTTTGTTTCGATGTTGGAATAGAAATGCCCATTTGAAGCCATTCAGATTATTAACTTGCCTAAGGATTTGGATAAGGCTACAACTCATTGTTATGGTCCCAACATTTTCAAGATGCACAAGTATACATCTATCTCTGTTTTTACTCTATTTGTAGTTACAGACTTGATGTTTGGAGACCCCTGTAGTGTGAACCACATCTGGTTGCATTGCTGGTCTTGGTATGACAAACAGTGGTGAAAACAGGTAAAGAAATCATTTGATTGATAAAACTGTAAGGTACTTGTGATGGTTTGTTGTTTGTAAAGAAATCACTTTGTCTGGTTAATTCAGTAATGGCTATCCGGAAGCTTTTTCTTCTTCTTTTATTGGTTAACAAAAACAATTTGATTGATAAAACTGCAAGGTACTTGTATATCTGAGTTAAGATCTTCTACAAGAAATAGAGTTGTGCCATTTATTTTCTCACATTTTCACAGGACCACAAGTACAAAGCTTTTGGTACAGTACGCTCTGTACTGTATGAAGGATCATACTTCCTGTCAAAGGACTCTCTTTCCGTGAGGAACAGCAGCTGCCAGGACAGCCTTATTGTGCTCTTTAATGACTACCATTTGGTTTTCTACTTTACTTGCTCCATTAAGGGAGAATTTATGGTTACCGCTTTCAGTCATAATTGAGATGTATGTTTAGGAATGATTGTAGGGAAAGCATGGAAGAGCTGGAGAAATGGAATTTAAGTGGCAATCAGTGAAGATTTGGCAGTGTTGTTTGTGGTGTTGGCTTGTTGTTGTCATTAATTGGAGGAAGTGGTATTGGCAGAAGATGATGAAGTTGGGTTGGGAAGATAGACATGAAATGGTGAGTTGCAGGTGCAGTTTTGGTGTTGGGATGTTTGAACTGGAATGGCTTGAACTGTGTTGAAAAATGCAAGTGAATGAAACTGAGATGAAGTTACGGATGATGCAAGACAATGAGATGGTGATGTTATGTATGAAGCTACAAAATGAATTTGATATTGCACCTGCAATTGTAATGGATGCAGTGGACTAAAATGAGTTTAGAGGATCAATGCTGGTGAATGCAGTTGCAGATAATGGTGGTATTGAAAATTGGAGCAAATGGAGTTCAGATTCACAATAGCAGACCAAGATGCATTCAATCTGACTCTTATTATTGTGTTATTAGGAAATTTGGCGAATAAATCTTTTATGTGCATCATGCATTATGACTGCACCAGTTTGCAGTTATTGTTCCTTCTGTGAAGTGATTCCTGCAATCTGGACTTTATTTAGTTCTGTAATAGGATCTCAAGCCGAACTAGTCACTGATGTGAAATACAGGTATGTAGTATTTAGGGAAGTATTTAGGAGGCAGTAGATGATCGAAATACAGGCATGTGCAAAGGTAGTATTTAGGGTGTGTACATGAGGTAGTAGGCTCGACTTCGTATACTACGTAGAATTTACTGTCTGTCCGGATAAAAGTTCAAGCAATTTAATTTGGCATAGGGAATCCTTCATTAAGTATTCCAAGTTAGTAGTCATGCAGTCAAAAGTCTCAAGGTTTCTTTTCTTTCATTCCTCTGAATTGAACTATAACCACGGAGTATTAGCAGTAAACATCCCCGATTGCTCCATTACTAATTCTTTAAGAGCTTTTGCTATGTGAACTTGGTGTTTCATGACTTGCAGCTAGGACATTCAAGTTACGTTCTATTCTCACGCTTCTGGAACATCAATTTTAAGGTTCAAGCGGCAGACGCGTAGCGCGTGCAACTCCACTAGTTATACTTATACATGACGATTTTATCACACTTTTTCTAATTCCTTGACTGCTATTGTTGTTAGTGGTCCACTAATGTCGGTTCAAACTAGAAAAGGGCCTGTCAGTGTTAGCTTTCATGTTAATTAATAAAATGAAACTGGGGTAGTAAAAAAACCTGTACGACTAGTTGGTATGATTCATACTCAGTATCAGAGATTCAAAAGAATGGGAAGAAAACAATAATCAAGACATGGAGTGAAAAGAACATTCTTTATGCCAATATTGGGATTTGAAAATTTGTTCAGGAGGTTAAAGATTTTCACTTAGAGACGCAAATATTCTTGCTTATATAAAATATTCAGATATTCCTCGGCTGCGTCTGTCTGTCCGTCCGTCCGTGTGCGAGTACGATTAGATTTTTTTTCTACTTCTCTCTCTTTTTACTCATTTGATATCCTTTCAAGGAGGACCATGGTGTCTGCTTTCAATTTTTTTCTTCTCTTTTTATAGATATGTGTATATATAGGTTCAAATTTGAATAATTGGTGTACTGATGACTGCTGTACTTGTAACATCACACAAAACAGCATGTCTACTGTCTTCAAGGAAATTTTGCATGGCTGCTAATATGGGGTTCGATCGTACAAGTTTGATATATGACAACACACTTTCTTACTTTCTTTGTGTCTCTTACAAGGGATTTGTTTCACGTAAATACACACATATTCTTGTGTTTTCATTATCGTTTTACACTTTCAACAAGTGTCCAAACTAGAGGGAGTGGTTGTTTTCCACTTTCATAATGGATGACCTAACGGTCACCATAAACTTCAATGTCATGCAGAAGAGAAGACCATTAGATTGAAATACATTTCATACCAGGTAACTCTCTGTTTAGATTTATAAACGGTCAGATTGTCTTAGCTTTCCGCATAACGCACGATGCGAGGAGCATCTAGGGTTCTTAATTAGGACGGCGCTGTTGGTTATCATGCACTATATAATGCACCCCTTCACCCCGAACATCTTAACAAATCTCTCTTTTTTTGTATCTCTCTAGCTGGTCTCATTTCAATGGCTACTTCCACAATGAACATTGAAACACCAGAGACTCTAGGACCAAACCAAAATTTACAGCATTTATTATAAACGCAGTGATCGTAATGACACTAGGATCGGTCTTATTGGGTATCAATACCGATGGGGATAGACCAATTGGGGTATCAAAAGCTCAGTATTTTTTTTTTGATGAAGAAGGAATTCATTAGAAAAAGAAGAGAAAGTACAAAGGTATCAAAAGCTCAGTATTTGTTGGGGTTTCTTTTAACATTGGCTTCTGCTGCTTTAACTGGCCTCGGGATGCCTTTTATTGAGCTTGCTTTCAGTAAAGCAACCAGAAATATTACTTATTCGACTTTGTTGCAGTTTCAAATCATCCTTGGCCTGTTTGGAACCGGCCTAAACGTCATTGGGATGCTAATAAACAAAGATTTTCAGGTACGTACTTTTTCAGGGGGTTTATAGTTTTTATTTATTCATCCACATAAATAGAACTCGGTCAAGTTTGGTTTTGTGAGCTTTGGTATGCATGAGTCGAACTAGACAAAGTTGCATACTCCATCCGTCCTAGTTGTGTTTGTTTTTCTTTGGGGAGTCTAATCTGACGTATGACTGACCAGTTTGAACCAATCTTCCTAGCAAAAGATGGAACCATACATGTAAAACATGTGCCTTGAATACACCTTCTAGATGGTCTAATTTGGGTTGAAAGTCTAAGTATTCTAGATGGTCTATACTTAGTTTTCAAAAAGGGAAGGAAGTTCAGTTCACCTTGCTCCTCTTCTCAAAGTATCTCTGTTGCAATAGTTAGATAATCAATCCATTGACATGTTAGACTTAATTCATGGTTGGCCTAAGGCAATTCTTGATTAGTTCAGGATAATCCAGTTTAGTGTAGTGTAGGTTATGGTATTATTGTTGTTTTTCTGAACCTCCTGTCTTGTGTGTCTAATGTGAGAATCCATTTACACTCTAAGAAGTTGTTGTTTTGAGTCTTGAACGGCTCTAAAGATATTACCACTCTTTTTTGCTCCATTTGTTTAAGTCTTTGCCAACATTATTTAGTTTAGCTGCAATAATCAAATTGTTTGAAGTCCGGGAATGATGAACCACATTATTAAATTTAGGATGCTCCATCCAAAAAGATTCAAACTTGGTGGAAAATTTCCTCTTCCTTTTGTTAACTCTATCAGTGTTGATCAAAATTGGAGCATGATCACTACTGTGTCTTGGAAGATGCAGCACACCATTATTCTGAAACATGAACAACCAATCTGGGGTACAAAGAGTTATATCTAATATTTCAAACATTGGTGCATCCACATGACCAATAAATCCCATATCAATCAGACCTTTACAGTGTATAAAATTCTTAAACTCAGATTTAGTTGAATTCATCTTCTAACTTCCACCTTGCTTCTCATTAATATTACTAATAGCATTCAGGTACCCCATAATACACCAGGGGTTTGATATTTGAGCAGCATAGTTCGAAAGATTAACCCAAAATTTATTTCTAAGATGGTGTTGGGGAGGACCATTATAAACACACTGATCATTTCTAATCATACTATGGATTTTACAATGAACCACATTTTTATTAGCCTTTATCACAAGCAGATCCACATCATTATTCCAGAGAATCACATTACCACCACTTCTACCTATTGCAGGAATATAACTGTAGTTAGCAAAGCCAAATGAATTATATAGCTTCTAAGAATTCGACTTACCAATTAAAGTTTCAGTAAGAAATGAAATTTTAGGTTTGCACGCCCTGAGAAACACATTCAGATTACAGACTGTCGAGATGCAATTTTGAGCAGACACCACACCCATTTGTGGAGAGATTGATTGAATAAACTTCTTAGCATGAACATCAATATCCATCGGACAAGACACTCTCTTCGTACCACTGGTATTTTCTTCATCATAACACTTTTGTAGATTCTCAGTTAAAGCCATGGCTGATATTTTCCACCGTCTCTTCTTTTTATATTGTTGTGACTTTGGGTGGGATGTAGACGAAGATGAGATCATTTTCAGTATCAGATGAATTGAATTTAGGTTTAGATCGGGTAGATTGAATATTTGGGATAATGGGGTCGATATTTTAGGGGTTGATAAATCTCCGACTTTGGGTATGGATTGCACTCATGGTGGATTTGGGTTACTCGGAGATGGAACTGCATCCGTAAGACTAAGTCTTATGGGGTGCTAGTCTAGCACCTAGATTAGCAATCCACGTCAGCAAGTAAAATCGCCTAAGTCTTATGGGAGTGTTATTCTAGCATACTAGTCATTTGAATCAAAGCAGTATCGAAATTTGAACCATTACGCAACTAACTTTCGTGAACGACCCGCGCTTGACCAGTCAACACGGTCAGTCGTGCTTTATCATTCCACGCAACGAACTCACATTTGCGATAAATAAATCTGACTAATGTTCTTGGTACTTGCAAATGTGTCTCCTTGAGTTTTTTTATGTTTTCAAAACTAATGTTAAAAAACTCACATTAATTGACCATGCCCAAGGTTTTTTTTTTAATCCACAACGAACTCACATTTGTGTCTCCTTGGTACTTGCAAATGTTCTTTTGGGAGACTCGTTGACTAATTGACCATGCCAATAAAAAACTTAATAACGTTGATAAGGTTTTGATACAACGCGTTTCCATTCCGCGCGCCAAAACGTTTGCCTTTGGACCATTTATGCAGATGCTTGGAATATTCTCCTTTATGATGTTTCGTTCGCGAAAGTTACTTTATTTTATGCATTTTGAATCATTCTCACAGATCAATCTAGTATACTAGTTCACATGCTAGCAACTGGTAGGAAAGAGAACTAGTGTTAACTTTTTTGTCGCACTTTTTTTTTTGAATTGCAACACTTATGTGCTAATCTAGCACCTCCAATCTAGCCCATAAGACTTAGTCTTAGACTTAATCGCTTTTCCTACTATTAAATTAGGTAAACCAGACTTACTGACGTACTTTGACATGGGTTGAGACAACTTACTAACGGTGGTAACGTTTTTTGCTGATAGAGAAGAGTTGTTTAATACGTTGCATTTCCTCACAAGCTTTTTGTTGGATTTGCCAACGTCTCTTTTCTGACATATGTTACCCCGACAATCTTAGGAGAGTCACGTTTTTTTTAGAAAAAGCTAAGGATGGACCAACTTGGTGTAGCAAATCGGTGGGCTAAGACTCTTCATCGTTAGATTAATATGTTAGGGTCCCACTAGCAGATAAAAATCCTCGCCCCTTACCAATCCTGTGGTGGAGGAGCAGGTTCACCAATTTGGTCCGTCCCAGGTCGTGTTTTTTTTGATACACATGTTATCGTAATGATGGCATTGCTACCATTACGACCTCTACAGTTTCATTCCTACCATCTACAGCTTTTATGATGTCACCATCTCCACCTATTGGTTTATTTGGTACAGCTGTCCAGCAACACTACCTTCCCCGTTGCTTAATTTTTCTGTACAGATATCATCATGGATGTGGGATTGCGGAGAAGAAATATTGATTCCTTTCTGTCTATTAGATTCACATACCTTTAAAGCAGTCTAATTCGTTATACAAATCTCACTTTTAAATTTAAGAATGTCAGTTTATTTATATGCGTAAAGTTAACGTTTCTCTTTAAGTTTTTTACCATCATCTTTGGACCCCATCCCGAGCATTACTAGGATTAGCTTACCTATTAGGATAAGAACTTTAATAGAAAATTTATAAAGCTACATAAATTTTTGGTTGAATATTTGATTGATTTGGTGATTTTGATTGAAATGGAGAAGGGAAGTTCCTCTCTTTCTCTTCTATTTCACTAGTTTTTCTCATTCCTACACTTTTCTCTCTTTTCTTCGTCAATATAAGACCATAAGAATAAGATACATGTGGCACATTCGTGTCCCTTACTATTTTACTAATACTTATATGGGCTTTTTACAGAAATAAGCCTGTTTTTTTTATACTTTACAAAACTAAGCATGTTTTTTTATTTCTTACAAAACTAGGCAAGTTTTGACCAAAACTGATGGATGGAAAGTTAGCACCGTTATCTGTACATAAAAAGACCAAATAGTCCTTTGAATCGGTTATTGTGATCTAACAAGCCGTGTTGACTCTGTGCACATCACCACACACTGTACACGTGGCACTGCTTACGTGGGACCATGATAGCCTAACACAACTTATATTTTCTGTCCGCCAATCTAGCCATCACCATTACTGATGCATCCGACTACTCCAACCGATCCAAACACCTCCATGAAATCCAGAATCCAACAACCTCACGACCACAAGAAACCTATCGTAGTCCTTCTTTTAGATAACAAACTCGTACAAAATTAAGCCAATTCTACCAACACAAGAACCAAATCTGATCTTCATTCACATAAAAGCTATCATTCATGGAGTAATAGCTTCCATCTTCATGCATGTTTCAAGAACCTATTAAACGACCGCCACCACCATTAGCAACCATTTTTCGACTGCTTGATTTGTTAAGTAAATCTCACAAAATTCAGTTCACAGATACTGCAGCAACATCAATCACATACAAATTAAATTCGTAGCTAATCAAGACACCACCTTCTGTACGTCCCGCTGGTGATAGCTTTCAGACAAAACTGATCCCTCCCACAAACACCTTCTGCACGTCCTGCTGGTGATACAGACTTGAGCTTCACATTGTTCCCTAAGACAAATTATACATCCTTCCCCGTAACAATTTCATATCCAAACGAAGCAATCACATAAAATTAACGAAGTAGCATCACTTGGATGATTTATGGCAGCAAACACAATTCTAAACTTGCTTTATTTCCTTGATTTCTCATCTTGGAACTCCATTAATTCAAAACACATTTATCCTAGACTCTCCCTCATTCATTTCCATAAAACCAGCAACAACAAACAAAGTTTGGAAAGTAGACAAATGCAACAAAATATAATCCATCCAAAAATCAATAAAACCAAAAAATTAAAAATGAGTTCACAAATTAAAATTAAACAATAGTATTCCCTTAGGCATTTCCACAAACAGATAGTGTTCACAAACGTAATCTTTCAATAATACAACTAAAAATGAAATTATTGAACATACTCTGCGGTTATAGAAAATCAGGGATTTGAGTTTATAAGTTTCAAATGTAATGGAAATTCGGGAAAACGTATATACCTGTTTCATCAGATTTGGGTGGAGATCTTTATGGTGTTGTTGATGATGTTAGTGGTGGTGGCAGTGGTGGATGACTCACTGATTACGATTATGGTTGATTTGGTGGTGGTGCTGGTGCTTGTTACGGTGGTGGTAGAGATGTTGAATTGATTTGGTGGTGGTGATTGTGTCTCTGGAGATTGAAATCAAAATTAAACCGAGATTCCAATTGAAATCAGTTGAATTTGAGTTGGTCGATGTAAATCTCGGTGTTCGTCGGAGACGAAGAAGAAAGTGATGAAATCAGAATACCCATTTAATTCGAGCATCAACTTTAGCCAAACTATTCAGATCAATCATAACCCTCCTTTATTTTCTTCCTATCCATCGTATATCGAAATACCCATTTAATTCATAGAAACCCTAATTTTTTTGCTTCTTTAATTCACCTCTTCTTCTGAATTTGAATCAACTACATAATCTTTACCACCTACAACCCTTCCTTGATCTAAATCCACTTAGTTTGATATCAAAATATTCATTTCTCATTCTCAAATCAATGACAGGCGAAGAATACGAAAAGAGAGGAAGAAGAAAATACAAAAGAACAAATTTTCTCTCTCAAATTCGTTAATTGAGCTGGAACACTAATATCCGATTCATTTCTAAACCATCAACATTGTCTCTTCCAGCAGAAAAATACATCTCCAACTTCGCTACATAACTCAAATTCGAGATGGTTAGATATCGGAAATCATAGACGTTTAAAATCACAGAGATTTCCAAATCTTAGATGGACGATGCAGAAGCCCACACACATAGAAAGGGCATAATTATAATCTCAACCTATCTACGAGATATCACTAAACGAGATTTTGGCGAGATATTGACTGAGATAACAAAAGTGGATGGAATCCGTTTGAAAGGCTTAGATTTGTAAGAAATAAAAAAAGAGGCCTAGAAACAAAAGTGAAGGTTCAGAACAGGCCTACTTCTGTATATAATCCTACTTATATTTCTTATACTTTTATTACATTTGACATTATATTAACGCTCAACAATTTCTTCCAAAATAGCTTTGATAGTTTTCAGCATAAGATCTACTGATTCAATTCTTCAATTTTTTGCAAGAAATATTTTTGATTTTTCTTACTGGTCTATTCTAGTAAAAAAGCTTAACGAAACAGACAATATTGTATTAGTTTACTCCAGTATCTTATTCTTAATATTTTCCTCTAGAATTTAAATCAAGCATCTTCCGATAGAAAATCCTTTTATAGCGTTCATACAACTTCGTTACATGAACATTGAATGGAAATGTTAATGAATATGTTATGAATGCCAAATTATCAGGTCATATTACTCTCATGTACAAGGTGTTGTGTTTGTAAACTAATGTGAGCATTTGAGCTTCCATGAAATCCATTAATAAAAATTACCCATAATTTGTTATCTGAAGAAATTATGGGCACTTTGCTAAGATGAAAAAAAGAAGTACAACAATATGATTTTGACGTTTAAGTTTCTTCAGTTCCTCCAAGGTTTAACACGAGATTTTCTTCAGTTTGCATATACAAGATTTTCTCCAGTTTGGTTCAGACTCGAATGCATATAATGATATAAAGATTTATGTAACTCGATAAGGGCATGTCTTCTGTGCTTTTCGGGTCGGTTTGATCAAAAACATAATATGGATTATTCCCCAAAAGATTAGTCAATATTATATGTTATCAATGCATTCTTAAGGATGACTGCTTTCTTGATATTTCCAGTGAGTTATAAAGCCAATATGCGTCATTTCAATGAATTTCATATGATTTGGTACTGTGAATGATAGAGAAACAAAAAGTCTACATTCACCATGGAAAATGCACCCCAATATGTACCGAGTGAGACACAGAACGTGAGCCCTCTATAAATCCCTGGAGACTGGACCCTGATAGCATATTCCACTCGGTACATTCCACGGTGAAAAATCACAGTGGATGTAAAACTGCTGATAGAGAAAAGTGGACAAGATGCTGTTTTTTCCCTATTCTTATCACATACCATGATATTTCTCACATAACACTGCCTTTGCTATGAGCTTGTTTGACAACTAGAAACATAAATCATTCTGGAAGTACACAGAAGCGAAGTTTTTTGTTTCACAAAAATGAAATTTCAATGATTTTATAATTTATTCTGAAACTTTAGTTTCTAAACTAACTTTACTTCTCGTGACTCTTTAGATGCCACTCAAAAAGTTACTTTCTAGATTAATTAAGAAAAAATCATAAATAAATGCGGGAACATAATTTCAAAATGAAATCGAGAAACAAAAATGATAATCTTTTGTGAAGGAAATTGTTTTTACTTATTCTGGAATATGAACTTATGTTTTTGTTATAGTTCAGGGTTCAAAAGTAGAAGTCAATCCTATAAGTCAGAAGCAACAATATTTGATTCACAAAAAGTTAACCATTTTACTTCATTCAAAAATTGTGCATCCAAACTAATTTCTAACTTATTTTAATTTAAGGGGTGGAAATGTAATTTCTTAACTGATATCCAAATATACCATGACACATTCTAAAACTAGAAACAATACTTTGACCTCCTCGTTCCAAAAAAAAAAAAAAAAAAAAAACACTTTACATCCGAATTACATTTCACCGAACCAAAACCTTGGAATTTTCCAATTTTTTTAAAAATGAATATGGGAATCATAAACTATAGCACTTGAAAACTCATCATGTCATGTGTATGGCGGATGCACAAAAGATGCATGAAACAATGAAAATTACTCGAGGCGTAGAGCTCGCAGAAATTTTAACAAATTAAACAAGTACTCATTGTTAGCTCTTTGTTTTTCCTCGACAAAGTTAATATTTTGTTACAAAAGGCTTACAAGGTTGACAGACGGTAATGGAAGTCCAAAGATACAACCCCAAAACAAAGTAACCAAACGGAATCTATCGAATTCTAACACAAATAAAAACCTCACTGAAAACCAAGGTCAACCCCAACAGTTAACTAGGTACCCAGAACCCATGAGGAAATGAAGTTACAAGCCTAGTTAGTAATTCGGAATTCGGAAAACGTACGGAACGGCAAACGTACGAGTATTATACGGTTTTGTAAAATTCAGATTCGGTCCAAGATTCGGTCAACATGACGTGATTCGTCGGTAATTCGGAACGGCATACGTACGTGTATAATTCGATTTATAAATGTGAGTTCGGCTCTGAAAATTCGGTATCTATATATACTAAATAATTTATATTTATAAGGTCATAGACCAATTTTTATGCATATATGTGATTTATTTAAAGAAAAAATAAAATTAATATGATGATATTAATAATATATACAACCTTAGTCATCCAAGATGACGTGGTATAGTGGTTTAGATGCTTGGTCAATGAGTTTGAGATCTCTCTCACCTTCACCTTCAAATTTTTTCAGTCATTTTTATTTCATAAAAATTACAACAACGTCTAATATTGGGTCGTGTATGCCCGGGAGGCAGTAAACCCCAAAACGTGGGGCTTTTAAAAACGTAAAAGCTAAAGAATTTATGGCGAATTAAGAGGGCGTATCATTCGGGATTCGAGATACGTAAAATTCGTGAACGATTCGCGAATAATCCGGGAATGCCACATAATACGCGACTTGGGTTCGGAGTTGCAAACGTACGCGAATAAAACGGTAAAATTCGTGATCCGGAAAAATTCGCGAATCATTCGCGAACTTACTAACTAGGGTTACAAGAATGATTGCACTTTTACCTTCGCTATGACTTGCTAAACGTCAAAATTGATGCCATTGACTCAAACATTTCTAGATTTCCCAGGTTATGGCAGCCGATAGGATCTGACATAAAACTTGACATACCGTAGATAATGTCTTTATTCTTCTCCCTTTAAAGATTATCCGAACAATTCCACATTACCCGCTTTCAATCAGTCATGGGTCGGAGGAACTGATGACATTTTTATTAGTTCACTCCAACATCTCAAAGTTTCCTCCAAATTTCAAATAATGCATTTTACTTTCAACACACTGTTTTTTTTTTTTTTTTTTTTTTAATGGTTATTCATTTTATAGTCTTAAACCAAATACATAAACTTTAAATGGACAAGTAATAAATTTGTCATGAAACTAAGATGAGTGGCTCATTAGCAGGTTGCGTGATATGCTTCAAAAAAAAAAAAAAGGTTGCGTGACTCTCGAGTACTAAGTAATGTGAAAACACTGAAAAGTAAACTACTGTAATGTGAACATTTCTTAACCTTGGATGAAATTCGCAAGTGAAAATTAACCATGAGACATGGCTGGTTTTGGTCAGTTTGGTTATGATTCGAATGCATATACGGTTTAATTTTCACAGTCTGGAAAGAACAAGGCTTGGATTCTAGATGCCACTGTGTCTCATTCATTCATTGTGTAGTTTTCACTATCCCTTATCCCTAAAAAAACAGAAGGCTAGGCATATTGAATAAAGACAAAAAATGATGTCAAATAACAAAATCAGAAACCCTCTTAACCAAAACTTTTTATAATGGCAAATCTGCCATTTGTGAGAATTTTTTTTTCTTGATTCAATTGAGGATGAGGAGGGTTATTCTTCATCTAAAAAACCTAGGAAAATACATATCAACTACAACAATGATCCATAAATGGCTGATTTCTTAGATTATGAGAATGATTTTACACAAAATCAAACTCAAGATGATAATTTTTATGAGCCAAATCCAGATGATGAATACATAGATGAGGAACCTAATGCTTCTAACACACATGTACACTTCTATTTTATGTTTAATCTCACTTTTGTAGCTTGAAATCATCAAAAAATTATATTTTTCATCATGGTTCGGGAAACCAGGACTATGTTCGGCTTAAAAATATAAGTCGAACCCACTAAATTGATGAATAGTTCGGCTAGCTGAATTTGTTAACGTTATACGCCAAACCTTCATTTTCCAACTTCCAACCTATTTGCAAGATCCTAGTTCGGCTTATATTAAATTCTAATAACAATCCGAACCTATTTCTGAGAGTTAGGTTCGGTTTTCACTCTAAATATCGTATCAGCCGAACTATATATTTTTCCAAGTTCGGCTCATATTCAAAAAATCACATCATCCGAACGTGATACTGATTTTCCATGAAACACTTAAATGCATACACATTTAGGGGTTAGGCTTTTTATTACATATGTTATCTATTGTGCATTCGATGAACCAAACAAAAAAAGTGGAAATTACTAAAAGTGTTAAGAAAGTGAAGTCTAATGATGGAGAATATCAAGGTCCATATTAAAATCAATAAAATCAATGAGATCTTATCTTCAACTTCAATAGAATGAAAATACAAACACAACGCAAAAAGAATGAGATCATTCCGACATCGGACGAAAAAGTTGTGGCCAAAACAAGATCGAAAAACTTGAGTGTGCAAAGAGAAGGTTCGGCTAATAACTCAACAACACGAGCTAGCCGAACCTAGAGCCTGCAAATCAATATTTTCGAAATCTTTACAGAGAGAGGTTTGGCTTGAAAGTGATCTAATCGAGTCAGCCGAACCTGAAAACCACCTGGGGTAAATTTCACTTCTCAGGTTCGGCTGGGAAGGATCGCAAGGTATTAGCCGAACCTGACACTCTTATGGGACGTATTTAATACCCATTTTGGGGTTCGGCTAAAAATTGATATTTACTGTTTAGACGAACTGTTCATGGACAATTTCAGGACGAAATTTCAAGAACAGTTCGGCTCAAAACTCAACTCAATTATCAGCCAAACCCGCTACTGTAACCGTCAAACACCCTAAGTTTTTAACAATTTAACCCTTTCAATCCATGAAAAACAACAATTAAAAGATTGGGTTTGTAGGGAATACCTTCTTATCCTCATTTCAATATTTGGAGCCTCGAATGGTTGAATTTTCGGTTCGATTTCTGGTTCAATTGTAGTTTTTACACCTTAATCTTCAATTGGTTCTTCTTCTTTAATTCATGGATTGGAAGAGGATTTAGAACACCTGACGTTTGCATTTTTCTTTGTACAATCCATTATATAGTTCAATTTAACTGATGATCGAATTTTCACGAATCGATAATTAAATACGGTGATGAAAAAAAAAAATCTCAGAGAAAATGAAGGTGGTTTGGATGGAGGAAGAAGAAGAGATGTTTAAGATAGTTTATTTTTTGATTTTAGGTTCAAGGGTATATAGGTAATTGAATTACCCAATAGACACCCCTTATAAGGTCACCTAGGATGGGAAAACTATTTTGTATGCCTTGAAAGTTTTTGGTATGCCTAAAAACAGCTTTCAAAAAACAAGTTTCCAGCTAAGGTTAAGTTGAAAAACTTTTTTTTTTAAACTTTTAACCTTTTAACTATTTTAACTATTTTTTTTTTGAAAATCCAAATTAAAAGTTAAAACCATCTTCGCATTATTCACGTGGGTGAGGAACTAAAAAAAAAAACAGAAAATGGGTTATTTGTCCAAAAAAATTTAAACCATGGTTCAAATGGATGAGTAAAAATTAGTATGGGTAAAATGGACAAAAAATAAATAGCAAGGATGAAATTGAATTCATCTTGGCTTAAATTTTAAAAATAGCGAGGATGAAACTGGATGCATCCTGATATTAATTAAAAATAAAAAAAAAATTTGAAAATGGGTAGGATGAAACTAGTTACATCTAGGCTATTTTTATATTTTTTTCCATTAAAATAGTATCAAAATCTAGATGTCTTTTTCACCCAGAAATTATTGATTTTGGTCTTTTTAACAAATTTTGCGAAAAAACAATTGAAGAAAAAAAGAAGATTAACTCGTTATTTTTTCACTTTTTTCTGTCAAGAATACAAATAACACATCAAAAACAGAAATTTAGACCAACAAAATCCAGGTTTCTTATAGCTTTAGAGTTTTAACCACGTGGTCCACTTATTTTATTAGTTACTCCAACATCTCAGTATTTACCTCTGTTTTTTATCTTCTTTATGCTTATTCAACATTTTCCTCATGCTTCTTTCCGCCGAAGAGTCCTGCTGTCACGCGCTATTATGAATTCCGTCTCATAACCGTCCCATGTCAATCTCTCTCACCAGGTCTCACTTTCTACATATTTTATTAATTTCGAAACTATTAAATTGTTTGAACACCCTTTTAGTTTCTATATATTCTAAATTGGACCTTCCCACGGTGGGATATCTACGATTCGACAGGGGATATCTACGATTTTACATGAATTAGTCATGAAACAAAAATGAAAGACACCTCCTTCATGAAATTCATCCGCGAGCATTTTATTCGTGGCCAATAATATATATATACTGATTAACCAAAGCATCTAATATTCACATTAATTATAGTGGAACCGGTACTGGATTCGAATGAAGTGAATTGTCGTGGTTGTTCTCAGCGACGGAACCAGGAATTTGTGTTCGGGTGGGCTAATTTTTTTCTTCGTAAATACAGTGATAAAAGCACTGCATGTTGCTTATCATTTTCTATATAGTAAGGTTCAGATGAGTGACAATATTTTAAATTACGAAGACAACATATATAATAAAAATAAATATTATTATCTGGAATGCGGCCGAAGGCCGCCCGAATTTTTGAACTTTTACAATGTTACTTCTACATCTTTGTATAGTTTTCAAATCAGTTCATGAAATTAAAAGCTGATACATCAGAACATTTAAATGTCAATTTTTTGTCAAAATAAAATGGGGAAAATATTATGTAATAGATTTTGATATTTGGGCTAATTTTTAGTTTACGTACGCATGGACCAAGTTTTAGTAAATATTTGGAAACAACATGGGCTGGATAGATCAAATGTGATGGAGTGGGAGTAAATTTCACCGTTGAATTTAATTTCTAAGCACTAACCGAAACAAAAGAGGACACAAAAGTTTAAAAGAAGTAAAAAAAAAAAAGGCAACATAACAATTAAATTGGGAAGAAGTCATTTGAATATGTCATACTAATGGGCTAATGAAATTTTTTACTCCGGGCTAATCTATAGTTATATGAATATGTTGACCCTCTCCTCCATCACTGGTGCTTTAGATCCAAGTTTTACCCTAAAAACTAAAAAGAAATGCAAGATGAGAAGAAAAAAAGGTTGGAGGGAGTCAACATAAGACTAGTTTTCTTGTATGTTTGTATATACATAGAGTTATTAGTGGGATACGTGGCGTGTGGTTTTTCATTTTTGTATAGATAGATAGTTTATTTTGGGCTAACTATAATTTTGACCTGAGCTTTTTCATTTTTTTCTTACGAATAGGCTAGCTAAAAAGGAGTTTCTAGTATTTTGGGGGGCTGCAGCCTGGGTAAGCCACCCCTAGTACCGTCCCTGGTTGTTCTAAAGCTTGTGGTTCCTAATCACACAATCATGCTTAAGAAAGTTAACTTTAGCAAAATCTAATTTTCACTTTATATATATTATGAAGCTTATTATTGGCAATAAATGTCCAACCTCATTCATTTGCATATCAATTAGTATTTTCGATAATCCAATTTTTGGTGTCTAGTTTAACCGATAAATATTAAACAGCGTCAAAACCACTTGGTAATCTCTTCAAGGGGTTATGGGTATATTTTTGGGATGTATTTGTTCAGCCATGTACTAATATGGAGTTCTCAACAGCGATCAGAAGAATAAAATTTGTAATGAAACCATAAATTAGCTTCGAAGCCAGTCAGTTGTCAGGACACAGCAATTAGAAGCATTCCTTGAACCTTGAATGGCTTCAATCAAAATTTAGGTGGCCAAGCTAATGTATGCACCCGTACTAATGAGGACGTAGACTAAGTCTTATGGGCTAGATAAGCAGAAAAGTATTGCAGTTCAAAAAAAAAGTGTGGTATATTTGTTAACACTAGTTCTCTCTCCTAGCATGTGCTCATAGTTAAACTAGCAGCGAGATTGAAACGCTGGACCATTCAGCGCGGTAAAAATGACCTTTTCGCTGAGCCATTCAGTGTTTGATACATTTTAACTAAATATTTCTCATGAAGAGAGAACGTGATGGAGATAGAGATGAAAAGATGGAAAGGAAAATTACGTGGAAAAGTTTGATGGAGAGAGTAACATGATGTGATTGGAGAGAGAGGGGAAAAAATGGAAAAGAAAACAGTAAATAATTAGTTGTTTGAAAAGATAAAACTATGTGGCGATGTTTGGTTTAGCAAAGTCAATTAGTTGACTAGTCGATCGCTACTTGGTTCAGCATTCAACGCTATTCTATTCAGTGACTAGCTATTAAATTAGCACTACCCTTAGCTGACATGGACTGCTAATCTAGCTGATAGAGTAGCACACCATAGGACTAAGCCTTAAGGACTATGTGAGCTAAAAGAGTCTTGAAGGTTGAACTTTTGAAACACAATTGGCCAATCGCAAAGAAGACCAAGTAGTCGTGGCACATCTGAAATACCTCTTAAAACAAACAGCTAAAGTTTCTTATTAGAATCATTAACTTCTCTTTTATTCACTCTACGAGTTTTCATTTTCCAACAAAATTCGATATATATATAATAAATTTCAATAACCGTCCCGCCCCTTTTGTAGTTAAAAATTATTGATACTGATAAGTGATGACATTCCCATAATCAGCTATTGCAAGGAGTAGAACTAGTATAACTCTACATCATACATGGATGAGCTTGCACGATGTTAATATGACAAAACTATCGGAAGTCTGGTTCACACTTTTGTAACACTAGTATGTGCTTACACAGTGACAACTCTCTTTATTAATGGTTGCTTTACAACTAGTACAAGCTCTCTTGATTTCACCTCTAATTAAATGACATTAGAGGGTATAACCATCACTCATTTCAGTAGAGATGATTTGATATCTAGTTCAATAATTTTTACCATTTTCTCATTCTAGCAGAATTTTTAAAGTTTTCTATTAGTTTGCACCAATGTCTCAATTTCCATCATTCAATTTTAAGCCATACTTTTTCATTACACTTCCTATTTTTCAAACTCTCATTTTGCATAGTCCAAAGTCTCAACTATAGGCAACAGTGCTATGCTATTATATAGACTTGTCTCCTCATGAAACAAAAATGAAAGGCCCCTAATCAGATGGTGTGACCACCGAGTACATGGTTTTGCAGAAAGAGACATATATATATATCACGTTTGTTTCAAGAATAAGTTTACGATGAAACTATGGAAAACATCCAATGTTACCAAAAACTGATGACATGTACTAATTTAACTAACAAATCTCACTTTTAAATTTAATAATCTCAGATATATGCGTAAAGTTAATGTTTCTCTTTGAGTTTTTTACCATCATCTTTGGACTCCATCCAGATCACTAATTACTAAGTCAGAATGTAGCATATATGTTTTTTGTTTCATTTTTCTTTTTGCCAGGATGTGATCTGCAGCGTTTGTATCTTTATGATAGTGTCCCTGATTCTCACGGCGATTTGCCTATATTTCTTAGCAAGAATATAAACCACCTATTGATAATCGATCTCAATCTTAACCACTTTGCTAAAATCTGTCTGAACAACCAAACGAAATCCAACTAGTAAACTAGAAGCTTCAACAACGAGGGGGGGGGGGGGGTTAGATTTCTAGAGAATCTGAGTGCCTGCACTACTAAAGCTGCTACCATCATTCCTTGCTACTCCTGCGCAAGAAGAAATGATCCCTTCAGAAGATCCATCAACATTTATTTTAATCCAACCAGGTGCAGGTTCAGACCAACCACTAGAGACAATGAAAATGTGAGGGTACCCAAATATACCTCAAGCTAAAACTTTTCCACCTATAAGTCCTTTCTCCGAAAGTGATTGTCTATGGACAGAGTCGAGACAATGCAACTAATCATTTCACACTTCGTGTGATAGTCTATGGATACTAGATCGAGACAATACAACAACGAAGTATGTTTACTTGATAAGAGGTTCGGACTTAACCAAACATAATAGGATTACTCTCAAGTAAATAGGAATTAACGTTTGTGTAATTTACTTTAAATTATAATAACAACAATTATAATTGCGAAAAATAAAAGTAAATGACACAACAAGATTTTGTTAACGAGGAAACCGCAAATGCAGAAAAACCCCGGGACCCTGTCCAGAATTGAATACACTTAGGATTAAGACGCTATACAAAATCAAACCTAACTTCGTATAGTTGAGACCAAGCAATTAAACCTATAGTTCACTTAGTTCCGCTTGTATTCCTACGCCTTCGAATTGTAATAAGTCACGTACTTGAACAATTCCTTTGGTTCGTAATTCAAACAGTAAAGGAACACCAAATCTGTTTGGTATCAACTCTTTTCAACCAAGTGATATGAGTTCGACAAAGGCTCTTCTGTTTATCTCAATAAACTCCTTTGTCAGGTTCTTAGATCTATCTTATGATCAACTACCAAAGGTAATTGTTAAGATTTTTCAATCAATACTTTTAATCACTAAGAATTGTATTGGTGCCGATCTACACAACTAATCAATCTAATCTACCACAAGGATAAACCGATTATAGTTGGATCCTCTTTTACCGAAACAAGTATGTGCATACCAAAGATTATAAACCCAAATCAAAAATCTTCAAAGTCTTCAAATCTTCTTAGATCTTCAATAAACACCAGCACACAACAACTTGAATCTCTTGTGATCAATCATGCACAGAACGGAGTCTGTTAACAATGGATTATCACAAGACGTCTTTAGATCTACAAATAGTCTAAAGATCCCTGTCGAAACTTCGTTCTAGTTTGAATGAATCTTTTATCAGAAGAGAAGATTCTCAAGCATAAACAAACTAGGTGCAATCAAATTTCAACCACCGTTTGTCAATCAAATCAATCGGAAATAAAAGATAAACCACAATTATCTAGTTTCCCACCAAGGGTACTAATAGAGCTTCTCAATCCCAAAGAAGTCTTTAAACTGAGTGGTCGTAAGAGATTTCGCTTAATTAGGTTACTCTCCTCTCCGAATAGGTGGCTTCACCAGTAGCAACACAACTGAGGTAGTTTGTTGTTACGAAGGATTAGTTTGCTTGAAATGTAAACTTCAAGTATTTATAGACCAAAGAAGTTTGGACACCAAGGAATTTCCAAAATCGAAAATATTCTCAAGATATGCAATATATTCCAAATTCGGTTTCCATAATTCCTGGAAATGCTCAGTCCAAATATTGACCGAAAATCTCTTAGAAAATCTCCAACTAGCAAATACACATTACTAATTTTCATTTTCCATATATAAAATTAAAAACCTTAAATAAAAGATTCTTAACTTATTTAGCTCGATCCGAGATTTTCTTCCTTTAGCTATTAAGGAATAACTTTGAACAATTAAAGATAAGCGTTACTGCACATGTTCAAAGTATGTCGACATCCTTACTTAGTAAGTCCTCTTTCATACTTACCATCTTGAAACCGATTTGCCACACTTCCAAACAAGTTTATACTGGTTCATATGACTTTCAAGAACTATGTGATTGATCAAGAACACTCAATCACCAATCATGGGTTTCACGGTTCTACCAAAACAAGTTTCGGTTCTACCTCCATGTGAGTATTGTGCATAGTCACACTAGCTTTCCAAAATTCGGTTGACTAGGTATACTAGGATCAGTTCCCCACATATATATGGTATCTAACTTGTATGTGTTAAACATGTCCATAGGATCGGTTCCCCTTTGCCTAAAAACGTGTTGCACATGTCCATAGGATCGGTTCCCCTTTCTGCTATAAACTTGCTACACCTCATACAAGGATCGATTCTCCTTTGTGATATGTTGCACCTCTTACTAGGAACGGTTCCCCTTTACCCAGAGTCGGTCTTACTAACACCACAAAATCGATCATACCATCTCAGGTGATTACTTAAGATCGGTTTCACTAATAAAAGTCATACCAATACAAAAGTCAGGCTTTTGTGAATAGTTTTACCAAGAACACAAACAATTCATGAGCGATTATACTAATCACACATATTGGTAGTTCAAAAGATATGTAATGAATAAAAATACCAATAATTCCTGGCGATTTCATTTTCGATTCACAAAACAAGTTCATGAATTTACTTCCTTAAACACATGTAAAACATTGTTTCCTAGGATGAAATCCTCACCTCATACCCATACATAATCACAATAGAATTCAAACGATTATGTCGATGTCTTATATACAAAGTTTAATGGCTAAGAAATAAACCTCATATTATATTCCTTAATACTATGTCTATCTAGAGTGTTCATGATTCACAGTTCTGTTTTCAATATGCACGACTTAAAAGATATATTAGGGATTGAAACAGTGCAAGTCAAATATCACTAACCTTGTAGGATCAGAATATCGCAAGAAGGACACATTTGCGAAGGTTGATCAACATCACATTACGAATGTCGCAGGATGATTTAAAGAATAACATAACATATAACGATGGCAAAAACATGAGAAAAGCGTGATGATTCTGCGAAGTTTAGAATGTTTGTGAAGATTGACATTAGAACTCTTGCGAGAATACCGTAAGTCAGATACGAAATTAAAGGACAGCTTAGCTGTCATCCACTATGTAATTACCCTATATAAAGGAGCCGAATAGGCATAAGGACAGAGAGATCTTTTTCGAGTGTTGGGCAAGTCATTAGCAGAGACAAAGTCCAGAGAAGTTGTTAATTTCTTAGTTTCATTTCTTCCCTTTCTTGTAAAATCTTGAAGATTGATCAATAAAGATTGTGATTGTTCATCTTAAAATTACCTAATTGTATAAATTCTTATGAGGGGTGTAGTGTAGGATTTCCTGAAACTACATAATGGCGCTAGAAATAGGGAAAACCCACTTAGGGTGCAGTCTCGTAACCATAAGCCATATAGGCAAAAGGGATAAGAGGCTGCGAAAATAACTGGTTATTGTTAAGACTGGATGAGAGGAGCTAGTCTTGTATGGCAGAAGTACATATCCTTGAAAGGGAAACCAGGGGGAGATAAGGGCGGCACCCTCCATTAGGGAGTTGATAAGTGTCTTAAGACGCAAATGTCATGAGGCTTTTTACTCACGGGAGTATTAAGACTTGTCATATTTGTGCAACAATACTGAAGAGGCAATAATACAAAA
The DNA here is from genome assembly GCA_023529315.1 of Papaver bracteatum. NCBI lineage: Eukaryota > Viridiplantae > Streptophyta > Magnoliopsida > Ranunculales > Papaveraceae > Papaver > Papaver bracteatum. The sequence goes on from JAJJWX010004010.1 coordinate 1,388,894, forward strand.
GAGAAGATAAGACGAGATCAATGGGTCATTGCATGCAAGTGTAAAGATGTCCTGCGATTTCGTCGCAAGACGACAATGTCATGGGGCTTTAATTTTGCAAGAAAGTTTAGGCCTGTCATATATATTGTCGCAACATAAATAACAAAAGAACAAAAAGTTAAGGCAAGATCAATGGGTTTCTGTATGAAAGTACATAGATGTCATGTGATCTTGTTGCAATGAAAAAATATGGCAAAATAAGACCTTTACTTAGGAAGGAAAAAAAAGACCACATCAGAATACAAGAAAGAATGCAATCTTACAATTTATGAATGCGAGATTATGCAAAGATAATTGCGAGATTGTCGCAAATTATTTTACTGAACAAAGGTAGCTTGCTCAATCTCTCATCTGAATACAAATAACAGAGGCAAGTATGGGAATGCATAGAATGAGTCAAATGTTATTTGTATCCACGTGATACATTTACGCATAAAGTAAGAAATTAATTATATTTTGATCAATCATATTGCAAGAGAGAAAAAAATTTCTAACACATGCAGGATGAAACAAACGAAATAGAGCTTATATTGAATATTGGAGAAATTTGCAGTGATAGATTAAAAGAGTAGAAGATCAAAGAAACGAATGTACAAGTTTTAAAAAAAAATCGAACAAGGAAGCAAAATCTATTTCTTGCTCGATTCTTCATTGTCTCTATCAAATTCTTCACCAGAGCTTCTTTCCTTATCTTCATCAGACTCTTCTTCTCCATTTTCTTCAGATTCTTCTTCTTCATCAGCTTCACTATCAGAGATGACCAAATTAGGAACATTCTCTGGAACTTTGTCTGAGAGACAAGGATATTTGGAATGAGGAATCTTATTGTCATCACAGACCATCTTAATGGTATCATTACGGAAAGAAATTGCGTCATTCTCAAAATTCGCAATGGTGATTTTCAGTTGAGTCTTCAATTTTGAACATTTCTCATTGTGAGAAGAAAGATCCTTTGCGAGCTTTTCCTTTTCAGATTCCAACTCTCCAATTCTTTGGAGAAATCTTCCTTCAAATTCTGCGAACAAATGACAACAAATTACTAAAATAGTAGAGATTTAGTCAAAGAAAAGAGTTAGACAAACAAGAGTAATAACCTTCTCTGTCAGAAATCATATCCTTTATCAGTGATGAGTGCTCAGCTTGAAGACTAACGTTTACACCTAGGTTATTTCTGGCATCATCAAGAGTTTTCGCAGCCCAAGCAAACTCATCATCATGATTTATAAGAAGGCGGGAGTGAACTTGATTTTTCCTCTCAATAAGGGTAGCATTTTCGCAAATAAGTCTATCTCTTTCAATCTGAACTTCAAGAAGAGTCTTGTGGAAATCCGCCAAAGTTTGAGCATCTTGCTTAGTGATATGGTCTTTATCATCAATAAGACTATTGATCTTAGTTCTTAATTTATTAATTTCTTCTTTTGAGTGAACATAAAAATGCTTAAACTTATTGTCTAATCCCAAACTGGATCTATGTTCAATTTTTAAGAGATGGAGTTTGGACCTAAGCTCATCTATGGGAAGAGATTTAATTTCATCAGCTAGAAAGCTATTTAAAAAATTATTAAAGTGTTTAAGAAGGGTATTATCATCCATAGGATTGGGAAAAGAACAAAGGCAAACAACTTCATCAGAGAGGCCATAAACATCTGCGAAGAGAATTAATTAAATGAGATAACACATGGGAATGGAGGAATAAAGAAGGAGAAAGAAAATTTTCTTACCATAAAGTTGGTTGTTCGCTTCTTGAAGAGTAGAAATTGTATTGTTCTGATGGGTAGAATCAGATTCCAATTGCTTGTTCTTCTCGTGAAGGCTAATACTTCAGCTTCAAGTTCTTCGTTCCTCTTGCGAAAATTGATGGCTTTAGTTTCTAATTCCTCATTTTTCTTACGAAATTGAACATTTCTCTTCTCAAAATTCACACGCCTCTTTTCCAGATCACAGGCCACAGCGAATGAAGCTTTTCCATCCTGCAATAGAATGGGGAAAATCATCAAAACATAGTGTAATTGTGAATTGAACTTGCGAAGAAGCAAAAGAATAAAAACATACCAGAATACTAAGTGAATGCAAGAAGCTAGGATTCACTGATCTAGAGACTCCATGAAGGGAGTCATTGCCAACTAATAAAGAAGCATCGCAGATACTCGCAAGTGCTTTACATGTGTCTGTGAGTTGATCATTTCCCATCCCTTGCATAGTATCAAAAAATATATTGGACAGTTGGGCCATAGAAGACTCCGGTTGAGAAGCTTCCTTCGCAGAGGAAATATCATCATCATCATTATGATCACTGGAACTTTTGCTAGATTGAAGAAATGAAGATGAGGGAGATTGGACTTTTCATTTCTTTAGAGGAGGGACAGTAGACTTCTCCTTGCGAAGAGCACCCGTGCCTTTACCTTTATTCCTGGTTTTCGCAACTTTGACAGGTTCTTCCACTTCAGCGATAACCTACACACACAGATAAAGATAAGAAATAGAGGCAACAACATATTGTGAAGAATCATAAAAAAAATATTTCTTACTTCATATGTGATTGATCGAAGAGCTGATCAAGTACTGATTTTCCCAGTCTTGTTATAGCTTGCTTTCAACCTTTCAATCTGATAATTTTTCAAATACACGAAAACATCGGAAGAGTCAGCAAAATTATATATGAGAAGTGAAAAAAATAACAACTCAAAATAAGTCTGTAAATATACCTCTGCTTCTCTTTCCGGCCAGCTGAATACCCATGGTTGATACGCTGCGAGATTCGCAGGTAAAACATGAGATCCGGAGATGTACGGACCCTCTAAGATTAAGGGGAAGATACACCACTTATCATCGCTAGAATGACGTAGGGTTGTATTATTGCTAGGATGCCAATCAATGTCTTGCATAAGTATTTTGTCATCAGCAACATCATCTTTCTACTTTAGACGAACACCCCAGCACGTATTATCTCTCTTCATGGGAATTATCTCATAATTCGCAAAGAAATTTTCTATATTATACTTCATAGGAACAATTTCAACTCCTACGAACTTAGGATTCTTAGCTTTTGAGGGATAAAGAGATCCCTTACCAGCACCACGATTGGCGAACTCGAGCATTAGGCGAATGCAATCCCCGCTCAGTTGATATACAGCTCGCGAAAACTTTGCATGAGAAAGTATTTCATAAAATAAGGGAAGTTCAGGATCATAAAGGGGAATGGGAAGACCAGCGAGAAGTTGACCTAGCAAGACTATGATCTTCTCATGATTGCAAGGATGATCAGAAAATAACTTAGCAGAAAGTTCAAATTTAGGGTTATGACCAGGAATGGGAGATAAAGTAAAACCTTTGATTTGAAGTTTCTTTCGAGCTTCTTCAAAGGAAATCTCATTTTTACGACCAGCTGAAGGCATTTTTAGTATGGGAATGAAGAAAGGTAGTAAAAATCAAAAAAAGAGGAATCATGAAAAATTACAGTAGCAGAAGCGGAATTTACGGAAGAAGAGTAAGATTGCAGAGAAGCTGAGAAGAAAGTAAAAATAAGAGAGGAGAAGAATAGGGAGAATATATATAGAGAGTAGAGATTCTCGAGAAGGTAAGTGCATTTAATGCGAAGAGTGGACGTGAGAGGTTAAAAAGCAGCGGCTGAAAAAGACGTGTCAAAAGATGGATGGAAGAAGAAATATGTGTAGCAAAATTTACGCAAAATACAGGATCGTGTCAGTACAGAACAATATGAAAAGATGAACAATTATGACATTTTGAAGAACGGTTTCTCATGACATTCTCCCCTTCGCAGAGAAGACATGAAAAGAGGCAAAATGTAGGATCAGAATATCGCAAGAAGGACACATTTGTGAAGGTTGATCAACAACACATTGCGAATGTCGCAAGATGATTTGAAGAATGACGTAATAGATGACGATGGCAGAAACATGAAAAAAGCATGATGATTATGTGAAGTTTAGAGTGTTTGGGAAGATTGACATTAGAACTCTTGCGAGAATACCGCAAGTCAGATCCGAAATTAAAGGACCGTTTAGTTGTCATCCACTATGTAATTACCCTATATAAAGGAGCCAAATAGGCATAAGGATAGAGAGAGATTTTTTTCGAGTGTTGGGCATGTCATTAGGAGAGAAAAAGTCCAGAGAAGTTGTTAATTTCTTAGTTTCATTTCTTCCCTTTCTTGTAAAATCTTGAAGATTGATCAATAAATATTGTGATTGTTCATATTAAAATGACCTAATTGTATGAATTCTTGTGAGGGGTGTAGTGTGGGATTTCCTGCAACTACAAACCTCAAGTGGAAGGATGATGTTGTCGTTATAGCTCCTTACTTCTTCACTTCTTCAAGTCTTCGCAATACTTGTAATGTCTCATATCCTAATACTTTCAAGCTAACCTATACAAAGTTGACTCTAGTACATAATCAAGCGACTCTTAAATGAGTTTTGGTTCACTAAAATATGACAACCAAACTTGACATACCAACGCTTGGTGGGTTCAACCGAGATATGCTCTAACATACAAGATCGATGGAGATCACCTGATTAGATATGGAGTTGTCAATCATCCTCTCACTCCCCTTAATGATTCTTAGACCATCTCAAAATATCCTTAAAAGGTCAAAACTCTTGTTCTCAAAGACTTTCATGTTTCTGCATTTCCAGATTTCCCAACATGAACACAACCGAGAGAGAAGATACACTTACTGTCAGGAAGTTGCAACCAAAAAGAAAAAGTTCCAAAAATATTAAAACAACAAACTCTCTTCTTGTTTTCCAACCAAAAATCTGATTTGTACCCAAAAAATATAATAGTTAATAACTCTTAATTACCACAAAATTAACCCCATTAACTTCCCCTAAATAAAACGGTCAAGGGATTAATAAAAGAATAAATTTCTTTAATGAAGATAATTATGACTATTGAAAACAATTATAATAAGAATGATAAATGGAATTTTTTTTTTTTTAAAGAACATATTTTCAACAATCCCCACTTATATTTTTAAAACATTGAGCAAGATCTATATAATGATGTGCATAAGTAAAGATATCTTTCGATTTTGAACCTTTACATAGTTCTAGACTCTCTCAACATCTAACCATAGAGTGAACATAAGTCTTTGAAATCTAGGAGATAAAAAGTTTGTTTAACTCACACAACTATACAAGTGGAAAGTCTAAAGCCATCACATTACAACCATGTGCTTGAATCCCGGTTTAATGAATGATTTAGAGAACTGCCCATATGCTCATAGAAAGCATCCCCACTTTCATATCCATATAGGTGAGTTTATCAAGAGTACTCCTGTAGCTAAGTACCCCACTCTAAATAGAGATTAAACATCATTAAGAGTTTTAGAAACAAAAACTCAACCTTAACTCGCTTCAGGATATCATGTCGTAGTATGAATTCTCTAAAGCATGATTATGTGTTTACATATATTATTCGTGACTTAGCCCCATTTGAACCTACATTTTGGGATCACTATTCATAGGTAGGGAATACCTTTGGAATCTACTTATGGAATCTTGAGGTATAGGTTGGGTGTCCATCATGAATAACTATGTTCAGACAATCTGTGAATCGTTAATCCATTTGAACCTATTTCTAGGTGGGTAACCATCACAAATGACTCAATTCTCAATGGGCATCAACATCATCCCATATGATGTATTACACTTTTTTTCAAACTGATTTTGTGTAGTCTGAATGATTTTGTATAGTCTGAAGTCTCAACTATCCGCAACACTGCTATGATATTTATATAGAATTGACTCGTCATGAAACAAAAATGATGGTGTGACTATCGAGTACATGGTTTTGTGGAAAGAGACATATATATCACGTTTGTTTCACAAATGAGTTTATGATAAAATTTTCCAAAACATCCAATGTTACCAAAAAGTGATGACATGTATTAATCTAATTAACAAATCCCACTTTTAAATTAAGAATCTCTGATACATGCTTAAAGTTAACGTTTCCGTTTGAGTTTTTAACCATTATCGTTGGACTCCATCCCGTGCATTACTTAGTCAGATTATTAGGATAAAACTAAAATAAGAAATTTATGTAGTTATATAGTATATATGTTTTTCCTTTTTACTTTTTTTTTACTCTTATTTTGTTTGCCAGGATGTGAGCTGTAGTGTTTGCATCTTTTATGGCAGTGTCCCTTATACTCCCGAATATATGCCTTGATTTCTTAGTAAGAATACATACCACATGTTGAGAATCTCAATTTAGAACCATTTTTCAAAAACCTTTCTGAATAACCACAAGTGGGTTAAATTGTTGGAGAATATGAGTGCCTGCACTACTAAATTCACTAGCAAGGATATGCATTGATTTCTTAGTAAGAATACATACCACCTGTTGAGAATCTTAATTTAGAACCACTTTGCAAAAACCTTTCTGAACATCCACAAGCGGGTTAGATTGCTGGAGAATCTGAGTGCCAGCACTACTAAATTAGCTAGCAAAGATATGCCTTGATTTCTTAGTAAGAATACATACCACCTGCTGATAATCTCAATTTAGAACCACTTTGCAAAATCCTTTCTGAACAGCCACAATGGGGTTAGATTTCTGGAGAATCTGAGTGCCTGCACTACTAAATTAGCTAGCACCTTGCCACCTCTAAACTAGAAGAAATAAGACCTTCAGAAAATCCATCAACATTTATTTCAACCCAACCAGGTGCAGGAGCAGATCAACCACTAGAGACAAGATCGATGGAGATCACCTTATTAGACTCTGGAGTTGTCGATCATCCACTCGGTCTTCTTAAAGATTCTTAGGCGTTCTTGCAATATACTTTTAAAACACTAGGGGTAACAAAATACACCAATTTATCATCCGAACTTCACTCTTTTAGGTTCGGCTGACAAGTTATCATCCAAACTTCACTTTTTAACTGACAAATTTAGGTTCAGATGAACTAACTTCACTTTTTTAACAAAGTGAAGTTCGGCTAAAATTTTCTTGTTTAATTATCAACTGGACCGTTCTTCTGAAACATAAAAAAAAGACAAAGATTAGGGTTCCAATATGTGGATTTGAAGCTAAATCTCTTTGTGGAACGCTTCACGCGACTCATTTTAATCAATGATCAAATATTTATGAATCAACAATTAATCACCAACGAAAAATAAAATCAAAATTGTTTGATTAATGATTAAATTATGTTAGGATTGAAAATAATTTTTTATTTTGAAGATAATTTTAGATTTTAGTTAGTTTAGGTTTATGTTTTAAATTTAGGTGAATGGTATTTAAGTAATTTAAAATAATTAAGGTAATAATCTACCCAGTGCTAGGACAAGGTCAATGCCCAAAAGTGTTTTTTATAGAAATCTATTTACTAAAAATGTCTAGTATTTTATAATTTCCAAAAAAGGTTTATTGTGTACACATTATAGGTGTGGATTCTTGATACAATGGGTACACATTACGTGCTATTCAAATAGTTTTGATAATTTACAACATTTTTGGGAATAACTAATTAAAACTAAACACCTTTGGAAAGTTTCTCGCTAGGACACCCCTTATAAACCCACCCTAGATAGGAAAATGGATTTGCAAGCCTCAAAAGAGGTTTCCTCCTATTGGCAAGTTTGTCCACGGTTGAGTCAGTTGACTATTTGGACTCCCAGGTTAAAATAACGATCTCAACGTTTTATATAAGTCACCATTATTTGAAGATCTTAAGAATGGGATCGCGCCGCACTATAATTTCTCCATCAACGGTAATCACTACAATCAAGGTTATTATCTAGAAGACGAAATGATGATATTTATCAATGATGTTGTAGTAGTAGTAAAAAGGTTCTTTTGAGACTTGTGAAAGCAATAGAGTTCTAGATTTAATAAAACTAAAATAAGATAAAAATATATACAAAAATTATGTCACAAGATGAAGAGATAACCGGGACTCAGAATTCCACCGAACTTCAATTTCATGCGGTTCACATACCAATTCTAAACAATAATAGCTCATAATATAAAGTTTCATTGACTCTAATTCATTGCCTAAAGTAGATTTCGCAAGTAATGGATGTAAATCTAAAGCATGGGATATCAAAACATTTAAGTAAGCATAACCCATCAATTGAAATGACAACCATTCAAAGATAATCATAATTCATTTAAATATTTGTGCAATTAGTCATAAAAAGAATTAATATAATTACCACATTAGTGAAATTTGACTTCCTTCCTCATCCCGGTGATGGGTTCTAGATCATCATGTTGGAAACACGCTCAAAGTATGATTTCATTGCTCAAATGTGCTTACAAAGATGAATAGAGTGAAAAGGATGAAAACCGGGTGTTTGCAACGTTTATAAATGTTGCAAAACACCGTTACAAAGAACGATAGTAAATAAGTGATGATGTTACTGTGTAACTATATGACAGTGTTTAACGACTGTCTACAGCGGTCTGTTCTTCACGTTCTTCAGCTCATGCAGCAGCAGAAAAATATTTTCTGCAACTTGATCTTACGCCTCTGTAATGCTCCCAACTCTTCCCTAAACTCTCCATACTCCTTCTATATTATCCCCTCACCCTATATATACTCAACATCAGCAAAATATCACTCCATAACTCTCACAAATTTTCATTAAACTCGGCAGTGAAGAAAAATATTCTGGGAATATTTTCTTCTCTGTTTTAGCTTCTCACGTGTTTCTCCAGCTGCAAAATCCCCTCATTTATCTTCTTCACGGTCCATAGTGTTTCTAGAGTCATCATACGATAAGAACACGCATAAATCTTCCAAAACTCATTTATTCTTCTTCACGGTCCATTAGTGATTTTCTAGAGTCATCAAACACCCATACTAGCTCTTTTATGACATATCACAACTACCCATGAAGTTTCATCCCTTTAGTCCACCTATAACATCTTCAAATTTCGATCGAAACATTCTCAGAGAGTTGCCACATCTTTCCCGCCAATTTTTAAGTTTCAAATGAAGAAGATGGTGTCCCCCTAACCAGATGTGGGGTGCGAATAACATCTGCCTTTATGGGGATGCCCCTTAGTAATTGAGGTACCCCTTAACCAAATCTGGGATCCGTATAGCAAGTGTCCTCCGGGGTGTTCCGAGTGATTTTTTCGAGCTGATTTTTCCAACAATATTTATTTTCCAAAAATACCTAAAAATACACAAAACACCATAATAAGGACGAAAACGAGTACCAACAATACGAAACATTGAGGACAAATTAGACACATAAATGCGTCTATCACGAAATCTATCCAGAAAGGTCAACTATGGTTCAAGGTTATAAACAGGTAGGCTTTGGTCCGACGACTTCGAAGGATATGAAGTATTTTAACACACAACAAATGGCATGCAGAAAGGATGTTGAATGCGCTTTTGGAATATTGAAAAGAAAGTTTGCCATCATAGCTGGACCGGCATGCTTTTTTGATATTCAAGAAATGAACAAAATTATGCTGACTTGTATTATTCTGCATAATATGGTCATTAAAGAAACCAGGTGTGACCCAACCTGGACTAGTTTTAAAGATGAAGATTTAACCCAGAATCTTGTGGTAGAGCGTGGGCGTCCGGCAAGAGAATATAGACTTTCCACTGACAGACTCCACAATCGGGGAATCTATGCACAACTAAGACAAGATTTAACAAAGCACCTTTGGGATTTACAAGGAGCAGCAGCCGATGCGGGAAGGCGAGGCATGGGGGAGAGGAAGAGGGAGAGGGAGAGGCAGATGATTAATAAGTTTTTCAATTCAAAAATTGTTGTTTATTTTAATTAATATGTTTTTTAATTTAAAAGTTGTTTGTTAAAATTGATTCAATTATAAAAGTAATTTTAATTAAACTAAACTGAATTAAATTAAACCGACTACACTTTTTTTTTTTTTTTTGAAACTAAACGACTACACTGAAATTTAATTAAACTAAACTAACGTGTTCTTATCAAGACTGAATTCCTCTTCATGCATTATCAAGATTGAATTCCTCTTCGTTTTCTTCCGAGGCATCACATTCGTCTGCAACATTCACAACTGAATCGACCTGGACTTGTTCGGCCTGGACTTGATCCATTTTCATATTCCATGTAGCATATTGTCGTTCATTCATTTTGTCGGTGTCCATGTTGAGTAACTTGTTTAGCTTATAATCATTGTAGTGTTGTTCTCGCGAAAGAAGAGCTTTCCGTTGATTTTCTAAAGCAATGTCACGGTCCCTCACTCTATTTGCCTCCATCTGCATCTCCATTTTCTTGTGATCAGCATAGTTGAACTCGCTTGAACCTCCTTATGTTGCTCGTTGGGCTGCGTCTCTCGTTGCTTTTGCAGCTTTCACACCACCTCCTCTTCTTCTCTTGCAGTTTGTGTTAACATCTAGATTACTATTGTGTTGAACCTGACTACTTGGAGTTCCATTAGGCGAGGAAGCATGCCCTCCATTCTGAAAATCTTGCGAGATTGGACCATGTGGTGATCTTTCAGGCACTTGATGACCTTCCAGCAAGTATGGGTTAAATTTGTTATGCACCCTCAAAATGGTGAAACAACTTTCATATTGGAAGCTTGAACCTATGTGGGATCTTTGCCACTCTTCCCGACATCTTCGTTCCATATCTGGTTGCGTTCACCACTTCTTTTGTTGTTCCACATTTGAGTGATAATAGCTACATATTCACTAACGACTGCTGCAATTGTGCAAAATCGATGACATAACCCATCCACATCACGAGCAAATTTTTTACCGGTTTCCTTGAAAAAATTTATTAAAATCTTACCTTAAAAAGATTTTTTTTCTTGACTGCAACCATTAATATTATCTACTGTGTATAATACATAATTTCTGCAAAGTGACTCGTCTTCATCCATTGTATACTTCGGACCACGAATTCTTGTGCTCTTTTGATGTGATTGTTGTGGTATTTGTTGTTGTGACGATGACATATTTGTGAAATTGAATTGATATGAGTAGTTTTGTTTGAAAAGAAAAAGAAAAATTAGAGACGGTATGGAAATTATGTAATGTTGAGGAAGGTGTGAGTAAAAGTCTCAAGACGAAACGAATTTATAGGGGAAGGGAAGCAGGATGGGAATACCTGGGGGCGTTCATACTATGAACTTGGAGACATCAGCCAAATCACTGGCGCCAAGTTCAAAGACACGCGTTTTCATGGAAAACTCCAGCATCACCTGTGTTGTCGCCCGAGTTATTAGTCATGACACGCGTTCTTGCACTAGACACGCGCCTACTGGAGTGTCTCAGTGTTCAAATGAACAGATCTGTTCATTTGAACATCCATTTTCTTGGTTTGTTCATCCCATAGTGGGATCAAAATGAACAAACTATAGGTTTGTTCATCCCATAGGAATTGCTCTAAGTGTCGAATAGTTTTCAAAATTTTCCTTAGTGGTGGCTAGCACTTTTTTGTCAAATTTTTTATCCGAATTCAAGTTTTCAGATATTCCCCATTATTACCATGGCTACTAATGGGGGTACTATATTACTTGGGGGTGTACCAACCCAAAGGCAAGGGATGTTTTGTCCTATTTGATTTTTGGTATACCCCAAATAATATGGTACCCCTGTTGTTAGCAATGTTGATTATTACTTTGAATGAATCAGAATGGAAATCGTTGTAATACAGTGTATATAAAGCACAACTGAGGTTCGATAAAATAAAAATAATCGTTGTTAGATTAGAAATAGAAAAATATATAAGCTATTGGCGCGCCAACCAGACTTTCATTCAGGGATGGCATGAAATTAATTTAAGGAGAAAATTGCATTATCCCCTTGGCTCAACATAAAACTCAGACTCACTATAGCTACTAAACCTACAATTTTTTGCTAGACCGTGAAACTATATTGCATATACATAATACATCAGAGGAATGTTGGAACCGATTAAGAAATAAATTCATGTAGTCGACACTCGATGGAGCTGATTCATATGGTTACCACTAAAACCAGTATCTTGTCTTTCTATGCAGACTGCATTCCCTTTTGGTTAGTTGACTCCAACTTCTCAATTTTCACAAGTCAATTTTAACTACAAAGCTTCAGTATCCCTTTTACACTTTTTTTCTTCCCAAACCCATTTATACGGTCTTGACTCTTGACAACTTTGATACACACTATTCACATGAATTTGTCATAAAACAGAAATGAACGACACTGTCTAAATGTTTTGATAAACAATACAAGGCACAATTCTTGAATTCAAGTTATTAAGAAACACTTCACTGCGGATACTTTTTTTAATTTGGGGATATTTTACTATAACTGCCGGCATGGTTTTTCAATGCCGGCAATCCATCGACTATGACGGCAGCATCAAAAAACCATGCCGGCAGATATTCCCTAATTAATTTATGTATCCCCAATTTGGTGTTCTTATTAAGATCAAAAACATGAGCTACGTTACAAGGTGAACATAACATTTGAAAACGTTATGTCTAAAATCAAAATACATTAAATGATTAAATTGTCATTACCGGGAACAACACTTGGATGTGAGAAATTGTTACGTTTTAGTTGAATGGATTTAATTGCGGGACTGGAAATTTGGTTTAATAATGAACTCTATTATTGGGGCTATGGGGAGGTTGTTTTTGGGGGCTATTTTGCTAAGTGGAGTCTAAATGTTATAGGGGGAGATCACATATGTGTAAAATATTTAAAATATCCTCCATAATTTTAATTAATTCCCTTTATACCCCCTCATTAACTACCTAATTAATAATAATAAAAAAAAATGAAAAAAACGGACGCCTTTTAAAACCAAAAAAACCGTCCCATCCCCCCATTTTATTTTTCTTCTTCTTCTTTTCTTCTTCTTTCCTTTTCTTCTTTTCTTCTTCCATTGCACATTGTTCAACGATTAATCGTTGATTCAAAAAAAAATCGTCGTCGGTTAAACTCATTCTATAAAACCATGAAGCAGAAGGAAAATCTAGGTCAATCCCAGTCGAATCAACCTCGATCACGACGAGAGAAACCAAGTTCATCCCGAAGATGAAAGTGAAGATCAAGTGCCGGTGAATGCAGAAGTTCCAGAATCCGCCGAATCTCCTGTTATGACAGCAATAAGGTATGAATTCAAAAACCCAGTCTTTATTTAAGCGTTTCGTTGCTTAATCAGTTAGTTTGAAAAAATTTTAGGTCCGGAAAAATGGTATTCGAAAATGCTTACTTGGGAGTTCTTGTATTTCTAGTACGTAAATTAGATTAACGGTTGGGAAATGTCGATTTCCCAGCCGTATATAAATTACACGGTTGGGAAATATAAGAACTCCCAGCCGTAACAAAATCGACGTGTACGAGATGGAGGATTCCTAGCCGTAACCATTCGTGTACGGCTGGGATATTCCTAGCCGTATGTTCTCTTGTGTACATATGTTTTTAGTAGTTTTAGTGTTACGTATAGGTTTTCCCAACCGTGTATGTTTTTCCTGACCGTAATATCCAGTTTCCCAGCCGTATTGGTGCCCTGTGTTGTACTGTGAACTAGAAATACACAGTCGGTTTGGTTTTCCTATCCGTAATATGAAAACGTATATGTTATCCATCCGTAATTCATTTCTCGGCTAGGTATATTACTAATGTCACATCCGTAATTTTTGTGTCGGCTAGGTCGATAAAAAATTTCTTATCCGTGTTTAATTTTGCGTCTTAGACTTTCCATTTTTCTTAGCCGTGTTTCTTGTTTCGGTTAGGTTTTGTCAAATTTTCCCAGACGTTTTACTTATACACTTTTGGTTTTCCTGCCTTGTTTGTCTTGGAACAGAGGGAAAAAAAGAAGAAGAAAAGATCCCAAGAAGTAACACCTTCTGGTGACCCGACTCCGCAACATCGTCACTCAAAACCATTGGATGCATACGCAAGGAAATCAATCGAAGTTGTGCCTGCTGGAGAATGGGAAGGTGGTGAAGATGGACTTGGAGTCACTAGAGGAACTGAAGTTGGAGTTGCTGAGGGAACTGAAGTTGTTGTTACTAAAGGAACTGAAGTTGCTGTGACTGAAGTTGTTGGCACTTCTAGTGGTGGTGGAAATGAAGGTGTACCGGTTGTTACCGGATGTACTGAAATTGGCACTTCTAGTGGTGTTGCTGCTATTGATAAAGATAAATCCGTAGTCGAGGATGGAACAGAGGAGGGCAAGAAGGGGGAAAAGAAGAAGTATAAACCTAAGGCATCGGCAAGAGAAGTAATTGATTCCATTCAGCCTTTACCTCCCAAGAGGAATGGGAGACCTTGGGGTGAGCCAAAAGATCGTTCCGTCTTGATTGGCTACACTTCTTCATGGGCTTCTAGGGTTTGTGGCACAAAGGTAATAAATCAAATTACATATATGTTATATTCATTTTGTTATGGATTATTATTTTTACAACCAATTTTTTTTTTTGGTAGTTTCCGGATCACGCTGTCCCAAAACTAAAGCACCAACAAGCAAAGTTTTGGCCGTTGGACGATGTGCATCCAGATGTGCAAGTTTTGGTCAAATCTTCGGGGTTGTGGTCTGGAATCGATGCTTTGCAGAAGACATGTGATGTTGTCACAGTTTGTGGTTTTAGAGAAAGATTTTGGCCAGAAACCATGACTTTTCACCTCCCATTCGGCGAGATGACTATCACTCCGGATGACACAAAGAAAATCACTGGTCTAGCTTTGGAAGGAAAGGCAGTGTTTGAGAGTTTCAACAATTCCATGCCTTTTGATGAGCTTTGTGCCTTGGCGAAGAACTGTCTTGGGTGGAGTAAAGATGAAGCTGAAGAAGAGTTTGAGATTGGGTCTGGAGCAGCTCCTAGATCTAAGAGACCATGTAGTACACCGGGCGTACTAAGTGAAGCAGTAAATATGTCACGGAATATTAATTTTGTTCGTTTGAGGGCACAGTTTGGGGATTCTAAACGCAAGGAGGATAGTGGAATGGTGGTGATGGATGCAGAAATAGCTAGACATACGAATATATCTTACTTGTTTCATGCTCTTGGGACCGTCCTTTTCCCCGATTTCTCAGGCAATAAGGTAAATGCATGTTACTTGAAGTGTTGAAGACTCTCAGTCTGGATAAGGAAAAAAACGAGGTACCTGGGTAATCGTGGGGCACCGCCCTCCTTGCTGATGTGTTGGAATGTCTTTGCAAAGCTTCAAGATGGAACGAAACACAAATTACGGGATGTGTTGCTCTTGTGCAGGTATCTTTTTGTTTTAATATAACAAATGTTTATTTGTGTGTAATAACTTATTTATAAACCAATTTTTTATTTTTTTGTCGTAGTCATGGGCTTACGACCATTTTAAAAGCTTGAGGCCTCATCGGAATACAGATTGGGCTCTAGACAAACCTACAGGAGGGAGATATCCTTTTGGAGGGACCCAACACAAGGCTAAAGAGAAGGAAATGGTCGACATGAGGAAAAAATTAGATGCTTTGACAATTGAAGATGTTGTTTTTGATCCTTATTTGAAACTTGATGAGGATGGTGAAGAGGAATTTGATTATAGGGTATTTTCTGATGTGGCAACCTATACGGGACCTTTGTTTCATGAAACCGGGTTCGTCATTTTAGATCCTCGTAGAACGCTCTGCCAAATCGGTATTGTCCAGACAATTGTGCCTGAAGAGACTCATTTTAGATTGAGCGTAGGCAACTCCCAATTTAAGGACAAACAAGTGAAATTGAACTATGAAAATTCACCGACGATTGACCATTGGAATGCTCGTTCCGAACAAGAAAACCAAATGAATAGAAGACTCCTTGAAGCAGAACATGGTACTTCCCAAGCGGATGAGGATTACATGGACTGGTATACAGGGTGGGCTCATCCTTATGTGGAAAATTTGGATCCGGAGGCTCGGAGACATTACAGGAATGCATAGAAAGAGAGTTCTAAGACACCAAGGAGTGAAGAAAATGATTGGCGGGAGATGGTGGTACGTATATTACTTCATATGTTTGTATATGATGTTTTTTTTAATTATTTATGAATAATCGTAGTGCGTGTGTTCGATATGAAAAAATAGGTCGAGCGAGTTAATTGGGTGGCCAGAGACCTCAGTCGTTTGATTGATTTTGGCCAAGATTTAGCGGTAGCTGAGCTCAGATTAATGCGGAATCAAGTTAAAGGCATAATACTCCCTGAGAAAGGAGGTTTATATCCTGTTGAAGCACCAAAGAGATCTAAAAGGGACAGGTATCCTTATCCTAGCGACGACTCGGACACTCCCCCCCCAAAGTTCAATCTAAGCAATCAAAATCCACCGAGGTGGTAGAGGTGAAAAAGGTGGAACGAGTGCTCGAGGTGGTCGAGGTGCAAAAGGTGGAACAAGTGCTCGAGGTGGTCGAGGTAGTGGACCAATTGCAAAAGTTATCCGTGATGTAACAAGTGCTCGAGGTGGACGTGGTGCAGGTAAAAATGCTCCAACTCAAGGTGGCAGCGGTCGAGGTAGAAAATCTGGAGTTATAGAAGAAGTTGTGGAACCTCAGCCAAGGGACGATGTGGATGACTTTTTGGACGCCACTTCTGAGGAGGGATCAAGTGAAAGTGAATGACAATTTACTTTTCATTATATTACTTCATTTCATGGAACATTTACTATCTAACACTTTGTCAATTTAATTTATTGTGGTTTGGTTATGCATTTGGATGGATGAATTCTTAAAACTTTGCATTTATTAATGAATGTTAGTCTTTACAATTTTCAAATCTAAGAAAACTGAGGAATCAATCAAGATTCACTAAAATTTTGTGCTATTTCGGCTAGGTCGATCCTTCACATAACCTAGCCGAAAGTGCATATAATCCTTGTCAAATTTAGTTGCACAGAAATGCAGATGGACAGTCTCGGCCGTTATAGTAAAACGTTTAGGAAATACCGGGCCGTGTGTTCTCTGGATACTTAAACTTTAACTGAACCTTTGTTACGGCTACGTTTCCAAGCCGTTATTTTATTCGCGGTTGGATTTCCTAACCGTAAAACTGACAAAAAAATGGAGCTCTGGTTTACGGCTTGGAAATTCATATATATCTGGGCCGTATGTTTCCCTGGATACTCAAAATTTAACTGAACCTTTGTTACGGCTACGTTTCCAAGCCGTGATTTTATTGGCGGTTGGATTTCCTAGTAAATTTCTCCTTGGAAATTCAAATAAAGCCGTAAACCGACAAAAATAAAATGGAGCTCTAAATTACATCACAAATTGGAAATTCAAATACATCCAATTTCCAAGCCATAAATTCCTATAATTATGAATACCGCATCATATCGGCTAGTTTTTTGAATTTTGAAAAATATAACACTTAAGTTCTTTTGTTCAACCTCCTATTTAAACTTGAAATAACTCCATATCCATATAACCACCCACTCCAAATCAAATTATTCTACACTAATAATCTCCACTAAAACTCCTACAAACTCAATGGGTTTCAACTTTACTTTGGAAGGACTTATCTCTTTGCAAAAATTTTATACTATGCTATCTAGAGGTCGGAGTTGACCGGGTTTCTTCAATTTGAGACCGGTTCTTCAATTTGAGGACCTGGACTTGTAGCTGTACCGGTAGACCGGTCCGGTTCCACTCCGGGACCGGGTTTTTACCCGGTACCGGAATATTCTTAAAATATATTTAAAATGTTCTCATAATATATTAAAAAAAAATGTTAAAAAAACGGACTTTCTCATATGTTAAGTGGACGGTTAGGATAGATTTTAACCTTATAATCTATGGACCGGGTTTTTTGGGTACTACCGGTACTAGGTGACCGAGAATAAGGTAAGAACCGGTACCTGTCCCGGTCTACTCCGGGTATCAATTTTCATAACCGGTACATGTACCGGTAACTCCGGGTCCGGGTCGGTACAACTCCGGTCTTTCGGTTCCGGGTCGGTACAGGTGATTCGGACCAGGTCTTGTGCAACTCTAATGCTATCCAAATAGAGGAGAAGAACGAAGGAAAGGTGGCTTAACAAGTCAATCGTATTTGAGTAATATTTTTGAGAATTTTGTAGTGAAACAGGTAACACTAACAACCGCGATGGGGTTGAACTGTATCTTCGATTTTCAGACATACGCAAAAAAGTGGAAGAATATATGGCTTTACGTCGTATGTGCAACCAACTTCGACTTAGAGGTGAGAGTAATAGAGAAGTCACGGCTCAAGCTAAGAAGGAATGGATAAAATGGAAAGGTTGTGATTTCAACTTGGAAGCTCAATTCATCAAAGACTTATTAATACATCGAAAGGGGTGTTAATAAAACCAAATTTGTAACAGGGATCTATTAAGTATGTAATGGGTTTTATTGTGGTCTAATTAATGAAAGTATTACTAATTTTCATGTTGAAAATGCAAAATTTCTCAGCTTACAGATTAAATTACGGACGGAAATATAAGAATTCTCAACCATAATATAGACTCGGGAGATTTCGTTGAATAACAATTTGGAAGTTCTTAACTTCCCATCCGTTGTTACTGTTTACGGCTGGGAAGTCATCATATCCAAGCCGTAATAAATGGATTACGGCTGTGTCGACACAATTTCCCAGCCATAACAGGAAAAAATTCCAGAATTTTTCAGATTTTTGACGAATTTGAATTGATGAAATTGATGTTAGGAGTTCATTATAAGCTTATCTTGAGTTTTGGGATGAAGGGTTTTATCATTAAGCTTCAAAAAATTCAAAATAATTTCACCAAAATCATCATTTTTCATTCTTCAAAACTCAAAACAATCAAGTTTTGATTTGCAAAAAAATAATGTTTTGATTAGTTTAATTGATTCACTAAGACTGATTAGTTTAGCTTAATCAAGCTAATTAGCACTAATCAAATTAATTAACACTAATCAAATTAAGGGTAGATTAGACATTATAAAAGATGATGGATAAGGGGTGCTAGGAGTTGTTATTTCATGACCCCAAATAGCCCCAAAAACCCAGCCGTGGATAGCCCCAATAATAGAGTTCTTAATAATTTATATCGTCAGTTTTATTTTGTATACTCTGACATCAAAATTCTGAGCAGTTTTTATTAGTTTACTCGAAGATCTCAATTTTCATCCTTCCATTTTAAAACACACATTTTCTATATCAACACTCAAGTCAAGTCTACACTCCTCTGCATGCCCTATTCATAGAGACTTGTCATGAAACAAAAATGAATGGGCCCTGATAAGCTTGCGTCGTGACTCACGAGTACATGAATATGTGAAAGAATATTAATGCGACATTAGTCGAATGAGTTTTTGATGAAACCGTCGAACTCTCCGATGTTACCAAAAGCCGATAACATGTACTAATGAACAAAAACATTTAGTCCCGCTTTTAGTCTAGGAGTCTCTACAAGATTAGAACTCGAAACCCATAAGCAGACTAGCTCATGTTAGGATAGAAACTCATCTTTTCTTAGAATGGTCACTCCTGATATATAAAATCGGTAAAGAGTCGCTATCCATAAGACAGTCGATTCAAGTTGGGTCTGTTGGGTTTGGCAAATTTTCCCCTCATTATTTTGGTTTCATGAAAAATTCATTACTTTTCCATTCATTGTTCATGTATCGAGGTTGTTTTAAGACTATAAAATGAATTTCATTTGAAAGAAAGTGTAACAAAAAATGTGCAGTTCAAAATTTGAGGAAGATTAACAACATGTTGAAGTAAACTAACAAAATTATCATCAATTTCATTAAAATTTTCTATATAATATTTACGGAAGGTTTGGCATGGTGAAGAGTGTTCTCGGGCTAGTCAAGTTTATCAATGGGAAAATTATGCTAAGGCTCAATCCATAGATAATTCATAATATGAAGCCCCTAGTTAAAAGAAGTTTAAATCTAGGCCCCGAATTATTAAAAGATAACCATATCCTTTTGTATATTTTCAAGCCCCAAATAAAATAAAATTTAAATTTAAGCCCAAAATATTAAAATATAGCAAACATGATGTCACATCCATTTTTAACGACCACTACCGCCGCTGTCGCCACCAACCACCACCTTCGATGACCGTCGCCACCAACCACCACCTCCGACGGCCACCACCACCAACCACCACCACCAACAAACACCTCCGCCGGCGACCACCAGCGCCTCCGACTACCGCCACCACCAACCACCTCCGTCGGTGACCACCATCAGCAGCAGAAACCACCACCTACGTCGTCGGCGTCCACCACCTACGTCGTCGGCGTCCACCACCGCCGACCACCAATAATATATGGATGTGTAATCTGAAGTTACACATGCAACAAGCATGTGTATCCAGAAGTTACACATGGGTATGGCATGAAAGGGTTACACATGTGTAAGCAGAGGTTACACATGCAATATGGATGTGTAACCTTTGCATATAACATGTGTATCCAAAGGTTACACATCCATATTGCATGTGTAATCATGAGTAATGAGAAGTTACACATAAAAAAAAATAGACATAAAAAAGTAAACTTAAAAAAAAAATACATGTATTACACTTTAAGATTTATTTACAATAATTTCTTAGCATGTGTAACTTTTAGTTACACACGCATCTGTCTAGTATAACTGGGAGTTACATATGCATCTATCTAGTGTAATTGAAATTTACACAACATTATGCACACTTTCAATAACATTTATCCTACAGCTAACACTTTCAGTACAACCAACCAGCTGCAAACTAAGAACCATAAGTACCTGCTATTTCACTTCCCTGTCCTAAACATGCATCTAAACCAACGACTCCAACTGCATCTGCACTTCAACAATGTCAAACCTGTCAAATTCTGAACTCAGCACACATATTCAATACAAAAAATCTAAAATATAAGAATCTAAAGACCTCAAATTAACTGTAACATAAACTGAAATAAAAAAACTACCTATGACGACCGCATCCACAACTTTCTAGCAAACAATCATCACGTGTAACTAGTATCTACACATCTGCTTAGCTTGTGTAACTAGAAGTAACACATCAAATTAGCATGTGTAACTTATAGCTACACATCTACTTAGCTTGTGTAACTAGAAGTTACACATCAAATTAGCCTGTGTAACTTATAGTTACACCTCTATTTAGCTTGTGTATCTATAAGTTACAAATCTAATAAAAAGTTACACATGGATATAACATTTGACTCGAGGTTATTAAATACAAACTACAAAGATGTAATTGCTAGGAATCATGAAAGCATATACTTCCAAACTCATATGATAATTTAGACTTCAATCATGCAAAAAAAAGAGTTTGATAAACTTTATTGTGAATTATCTGACTAAAATTGCATATCAGATGTAAATGATCACAACAAAATATCGACAGAAACATTGCGAAACATGAAATTCAGGTAAACAAGACATTTACCTTAAGGTTTGGAATGATCTCCATATCAATTGCATCAACTTCCACGAGCCTTGCAATAACATTCAAATTCACCCTACCTGGATATTAGATAGGTGTTAATTTCGTATTATGGATAACAATCCAAATGTATCAATCAATAAGTACAAATGTTAAACGCGAACTAGTCAGGCAAGAGTTGTTGGTTTTCAATTTCATCTAGAAGTAATAGGAAGCATATACAATCATTAACTCAAAACTCAGCTGCAAATTTCTCCTCCTCAACTGCAACATTTCAACCCAAGCTCACCAAGACCACAAACAAAGCAAAATAACTAAGCATTTTAAGGTTTAACGTCAAACTTTATATAAGAAGATGCATAGAGGAAAGATAGAGATGAAGTATTGTACTGATTGTATGTGTAAATGCGAGTTACACATGATAATATGCATGTGTAACTAATGTTTACATATGACATATGCATGTGTAACTACTGATTACACATGCATTTTGTACTCAAACAAGACAACACCTCAAATATAATAACAAAAGAGATAGATCCGCAAAGGCTGTTCCAGGGAATACATCTAAATACCAAATTTAGCTACAAATATAGAGAGTATGGACCAGATTAACAGTGGTTCTATTAAAAAAACAAGACTTCCTTCACCTATAACAACAACTGGGAGAAACAAATAAGCAACACAAGATTTTTATTATCAAGGATGATATAAGTACATGCTAGATCGTAACACAAATAAGATACCATAATAAAGGACTTAACAGGTCATCCTTGGGAATCAGCAGATATAAGTACATCCTAGAAATATCCATCACCCTTATTAGTCAGATGCATCTTTTCACAATTGCTTAAATATAATTTTTAAGCCTGCGTTCGAAAAGCATTGTTCAATAGTTATTAGGAATAGGAATCACAGATATAAACATACTATGCGCAAATCAACGATGCATAAAGTAGTTTCTTCTAGCAACAAAAAAACGATGACTTTCACATATATTTATATCAAATTAAAAGCATTCCAAGTCTTCGTCCAGTACTAACTAAACATATGAGATAAAAAAATCTGTATTCTCCATTACTATTAGCTCATAGACAGTTGAAGGTTTAGGAAAAACTGTACATAATAAAACTGAGTGCACCACCGAAACCAGAATAGCATGTCATGTGATTAGATACTGCTAGTCCTCCCACCTACAGACATCAATTGAAACAAAAATAAATAATACTCTCAATCAAATACTAATTAAACCACTTTGAAAGATCTTAAATATAAATTGAGTTCATAAGAAAACACAGACTCCTAAATATAACTATACATCTCCTAAATTATTCTTCAACCAAACTAAAAATCACCTAATCAAAATGAACAAAACAAATATTAACTGATCATCAATCTACGAATTCTCAGTTGATTGTTCCCGTAGGAAATTAGATTGTGGATAAAACTATATCAAAATTTAAATCGAGAATGAAACTAAATTCAAATCGAGAATAATTACTAACAACAACAACAACAACTAAAAAACAAACCGTACCTTGATTCTGTTGCTATTCCTTCGAAATAGTGATGATTCTTCTTGATCTCAGAAATCAAAAGAACCACCAACAACTTCAAATCAGAAAACCTAACAAGGAGTATCTTTGAAACAACAAATTAAAATCAACTGAGAATTCGTTGATTGATGATCAGTTGTTAAATAAATTTGAACCAAATCATTCAGATCTATAAATCCATTGAACAAAAATTGATTAAATACCCGAGATATCTTCGAATCAACTGAAAAATACATATTTAATCGACGTAAATCAAATCTATTTATTTCAATCGATTAGTTGATTGATCTATTCAATTGAATTCATCAACGGAGATCTATAAGCATCGTCATCTGAAATCGATGAAGCTAAACTCGTTTTCTTCTTCTCCGTTAAACTACGACGTTGACGATCTGAAACTTAAAACCCTAACACTCTTCAGAGCAGAAACCAGAGAGAATAAGTGATGTTGATGTAGAATTTTTGTTTGGTTAATCAGGATATTTGTTTGTAAATCTTAGATCTAGGTTTTGAAATCATTTTTTCATTGAGAATTTCAATTAGGAATTGTTTCTCGGACTGGTTCTTCATCCGAGAGAGAGAGAGAGAGCTAAAGAAAATTAGAGAGAGAAATTGAAAAAGAAAATGAAACCAAAATGAAATCTACGCCTACTTTTATAACTATATATACTAGAGGTAGGGGTGAGCAACGGACGGACGGTTGCGGATTAGGGGTCACCCGCAACCAAACCGTCAAAGTTGCGGATTTGGAAAATTGAACCATGACCGGCCCAATCACCCGCGGATTTAGAAGGGGAATTTTTTTTTATGTTAGCACAAGGTAGGGGTGAGCATTTAGAGTGAAGTGGGAGCTCAAGTTGCTTCTGAAGGCTATTTTATACATATGGGATTGGCAAACATCATTGTTGCAATGTTATTCTATGAATACAGAGTTCTCACAAGAACTGTGAAAAATGTTGCGGTGCCGTGTCAATTCAATATGAGTACACTGATAGTGAAAGAAAACTTGCATTTTATAAACATCAACACATCCAGTACATAGCATACTTGACTCGACCACTTTTACATAACGCACACATAAAACCTCTGAAACTAAGAACATACCAAAACGTAGCACAACTCATACAAGTAACATAACTAACAAGATGCGGACCACCCAACATCAGCAAGTTGTATGTGGGCTAAGCATATTTGATGGGCTTCAGTTTATTTATAGGTTAAGCCTACGGTGCGGATGAATCCGCGGTTTTCAATACCCAACCGCACCCAAACCGCTAAAATGTGCGGATTTGAGAATCTCACCCGTGTCCGGCCCATACGTCTTGCGGTTTGGGTCAAATCCGCAATTTTGCGGACGGATGCGGGTGAAATCCGCGGTTTCGGTTAAAATGCTCACCCCTAACTAGAGGGCTAATTTGGTATTATGAAATAAATTTTTTATTTACAGGCCCTGAATTCTAAAATTATGGGCCTAGAAATATCAAAACATGAAAATATGGAGTTGATAGTGAATGATCCATTTAGTGGGTTTCTATATATTGAACCCATATAGTATTTTTCACTTTATCAATACCAAAGATGTAAAAGTAGTGGGCTATTGTAATAAGAGTAGTGGGCTATCTCTGGACTATACTCCAATAGTTTTCTGTAGAATTAGTTAGTTGCATTGTCAATCAAGTGATGCAGTAGCTTTTATCAGCTAGTACTCACTTTTTCAAGATGGAACAGTTTTCTCCCTGATGCTCCAATTGTTCCATCATAGTCTGGAATTGCAAGTCTGCAACACCACGTTGGTATTAATGTCGACAACACAAAACAAACAGTTGACTACAACAAATGGAAATTTCTCAAGCAAACACCATTTCGCTAAATTCAGCAAAGCCAATCAGTCGTTGGACCATGAATCAGGAGAAACACAGCACTCAAAGAAAATTTAGTTACAATTGCATGTACCTACTGTCTGGAGTGTGATTAAAATTCAATGGCAAACACAATTCATATCTACATCCTCTTGCTAAAAGTACATCAAACAACTCATTTCCCTGGTTATTACTTATAATAGTATATAGTTGGAAGAAAATCAAATGCTTACGGAAACATACAGATACGTGTATGCACCAGCACGATAGTACACCTTCTACGTCTTTATCAAATTAATCAAGTCTGTTACAACAGATGGATCTCCTTGCGGCTCGTCTCTTTGAATAAAATCAACAAACAGTCTTCTAAGAAATGAGATATTTTTGAGATCATAGGTTAAGGATTCCTTCAGTTGTGGGCAGTTGAAGATGACTAATTCCTGAAGAGAAGTCCATCCTCGTAAATCTGGAAGAAGCCTAAGAACTGGGCAATCAGCAAGGTGTAATTTCTGAAGAGAGGCACTGTAGAGATGAGGGCCAACCTTGTCCCCATTCTCATCATCATTTTCTCGAAAGCCTTGAAACTGATGACACTCTTGAAATCTCAGAGTTTGAAGATTACAATTGTTTAGTAGTATGCTTATAGGAAAGTATATAAGATCCTGAATATTCTTCAAAACTAGGGTTGTGACTGATGTCTGCCTTCTCCCAACTGAGCACACTAACTTGTGGTTGACCTTATCTAATTCCAAATACAAAGACCCCAGAGAATAAAACGATGGGATTTCTGTTAAAATTCTGCAGCGACAAATCCTTAGATCTCGAAGAGAAGCAGGTTATGAATGACCCAAATCCTCTAAAAGGTACATATCTGTAAGAACAAGTTTAATCAAGGAAGGAAACCCGCCAACATCTAAACTCTCCAAAAACATTCCTGTAAGTTCAAGACTCCTGAGACGTGGGAATTTCCCGATAACTTCTGGAAGTTTTTTGAATCCGTAACAGTTTTCAAGTATTAACACATCCAGATTCGGAAGAGATGAAACACACATCCATCCCATGAAGCTCTGTATCCTCAAATATACCAAACTCGTGGGAGGTTGGAGAGCTTCAAATACTTGAAAATTACACGACTTCTGGTCCCAATGCTCAACAAACTTTTCAGCAGTTTCATCCCAACTAAGTTGTAACAAACGAAGGTTTTGTTTCCCCTTCATATTTGCCCTCACAGCATCTATCGGGTGTTTGACTTTTTGGAGTGAGAAAATTTGTAGCACCTCCAGAAAGTTTAGTTTCCCTAACTCTTCAACACCAGGCTTGTTTATTACTCTTTCCCGCACTGTGTAACTCAATTGTTCAAGACAAACTAGCTCTCCTATACCCGTTATTGTTATTGCTTCCATGTTTGTGTAACAAAACTTTCTCAGATTTATCCATTTCGTCACATCTTTGGGAGGCTCACACTCGAAAAGATTCACAATCTCAAGATTGTCGAGGTTAGCACAAGACTCTGGTAATACTTTGATCTTAGTACCATAAAGGTTAAGGTATCTTAACTGAGTTAAACCTCCAAAATCTTTGGGCAAGTCTTCTAGTAATTGGCAGTTTTTGAAATTAAAAACGCTCAAATTCTTAAGACCTGCCACATACTCGGGTAACATTTTCAATTTCTTACACGTATTTACATCTAAAGTCTGCAAATGGGAGAGGCCAGTGACAAAAGTAGGTAGTTCTTCAATAGGTGTACTAGACATATCAAGAAATCTAAGATATTTCAACCCGCTGACAGAGTCGGGAAAGGTAGTAAATTTTTCGCAATGATTGAGATCTAATCTTTGCAAATTGGGGAGGCTAGTAACAGAATCAGGTAATTCATGAATATCGGTAAAGGAAATATCAAGGTGTCTAAGGTGTTTTAAAGATCCCACCTCTTTAACAAGATTTTGAACAAGGCCACACCCACTTAATACCAACGTCTGCAAATGGTAAAGTCTGCTGATAGAGTTGTGAGTCTTATGACCAAATAAATGACCCCGTAGAATTAAAGAGGAAATGCGAACGTACCTTAGTTGTCTTGACTTAGAAGTTGAACATCTGATCCCCGAATACTCTTTAGCCGGTCTACCCAAATGTAGAATACGTAAGTGCCTATTACTTGAGAATCTACAGAGGTTCAGATAATAATTTGGTTCAAAAATGATAATCGTTCGCAACTTCTTTATCCTGCTTATGATTTTGGGGTTTGCTGGTAATTTGTTATCCATTATTAAGTTCAAGCGACGAGCTTCAGATTTTTCCTCCAGCTGATCAGTTACCTTGACAGTCGAGCATTCATGATCTTCGGTAACAGCCCGGGCGAGATCATGGACAAGATCGTGCATCTTGAATGTCATAACGTCATCTAACTCATTCTTTTTCACCCCATCGAAAAATGAACTCCACATTAAGCATTGAAAGTATTCGTCTTCAATGTCCTCCAACGAGCACTCATTTCCCATGTTAGAAGGCTGTAAGAATCCTTCAGCCATCCATAGTTGAATAAGAGTTTGCTTGCCCAACTCCATATCTTTAGGAAAGATTGAGCAATAAGAGAAACACCGCTGCAAATGAGGTGACAAGTTATCATAACTCAATTTTAATATTAGTAAGATCTTGCTTTCAGGTTTGTTCCACATATCATTTTCTCTAATTGATGACCAATTGCTCTCTTTATTTTTCGAGTGCATTAGGCTACCAAGAAATTTTGCTGCTAGTGGTAAACCCCTACATTTAATAGCTATCTCTTTTCCAATGCTAATCATATTTGGAGTCTTTAGTGCTCCACCAGGTGAAAAGGCTTTTCTCTCCATAATAGACCAACATTCATCTGCTTGTAATTTTTCTAAGAAGTACGGAGGAATACTTCCCTTCACAACATCGGCAACCTGCCTTTTACGAGTAGTTGCTAATATTCTACTCCCTTGAGCTCCAACATTCAACGAACTTTGAAATCTCTCCCATTGCTCGCCATCCTCATTCCAAAGATCATCAAGGACTAGCAAATACCTTTTCCCGGCCAAGTGTTCGCGAACTTTGCGCACCAATACATTGAAATTTGATAAATCACCGAATTTTTCCAGTGTTATGGACTCCATGATCTCTGATAGAAGCCTATGAACATCAAACTCATCAGAAATACAAACCCATATTTTGTTGGGGGAGGCTTACGAAATCCGAGCCGCTATGCGCAATACGAAACCTACATAAGCAATGACATACCAATGCGGAAATAACACAACTACGCAATATAGAAGCAATCACACAACACCGGCAATTACGTGGAAAACCCCCCCCAAGGTGAAGGGAAAAACCACTGGCAAATCTTCCACTATAACAATAATGGGTTACACACAATTCTCCCAATTTGGGGATACACTCTACTTCAAGGTGCCTATAGAATTTGGATATCAATTTGCCTAATTACACTCACCCCTAAGGATGGATCAACAATTCATTCACATATAATATGAGATTCACTATCAATTTGAGAATAGAAGTGATTTGAGATACTTATTACTAGAGTTTGAACAAACCCTAGATTTTTTCCCCTTTGAAGAGATGTGGAAATTGATCAATCAATCTTCACCACAACAATCAAAAGATCCTTTGACAAGAACCCTTTCTTCTCCTCTTCAAGATGCTTCAATCTCACCAAAAAATTGGTGGTTTAATCTCTCTACCTCACTCACTCTCTTTCTCTTCTTCCTTTCTTTCTCTTTCTTCTCAAAATGAAGAAGCTCGAATAATAATCGTCTCCTGATGCCTTTGGTTCTCTTAACCAAACAAGGCATGTGCTAGTTGACTCCCTTAATTTATTAAGGGCTAGCCTGCTGGACCCATAAGAAGGGAACAGGCCCAACAATCTCCCCCTCACGACTTATGGCAAGGTACCCATCACCACCAAACCTGCCCTGCTGCAGAAATACACATGCTTGTATTTTAGTAGCGACTTTGTCATCATATCAGAACCGTTGTCATCTGTATGGATCTTCTCAATATACAAGACCTTCTCCTCGAGAACTTCTTGTATCCATTGATACCTAATATTGATGTGCTTGGACCTCGAGTGAAAAATCGAATTCTTGCTGAGATGGATGGCACTCTGGCTGTCACAGTAAACGATGAACCTCTGTTGCTTCACACCGATTTCTCTAACAAACCTCTTCATACATATCATCTCCTTGCAACTCTCTGTAGCTGCAATGTACTCTGCCTCTGTAGTAGACAATGCCACACATTTTTGTAACTTGGATTGCCAAGACACAGCTCCCCCTGCATAGGTAAACAAGTAACCTGATGTAGACTTGAGACTATCTTGAGCACCTGCCAAATCTGAATCTGTGTAACCAACTAACTCTGGCTTGTCACCTCCATAGCACAAACACATATTAGAAGTACCCCTTAAATACCATAGTATCCATTTCCCTGCTTCCCAATGCTCCATGGCAAAATTTGATAGAAATATGCTTACCACTCCAACTGCATTAGCTATATCCGGCCTTGTACACACAATTGCATACATCAAACTACCAATTGCGGACGCATAGGGAATTTTCTCCATCTTCCGTTTCTCAACATCATTCACAGGACATTGATCACGAGTTAACTTAAAATGGTTTGCAAGTGGACAACTTACCGGCTCAGCCTTGTCCATGTTGAATCTTTGCAACACCTTCTCAATGTAGCTTTCTTGTGATAGCCACAACTTCCTCTCTTTCCTATCACGAGTGATATCCATGCCAAGAATACGCTTTGCTGCACCCAAGTCTTTCATAGCAAAAGACTTGCTCAGATCTGACTTCAACCTGTCAATCTTTTTCTTATCTTTGCCAACAATAAGCATGTCATCAACATATAGCAAAAGAGTAAGAAAATCACCATCAACAAATTTTTGAATGAATACACAATGATCTGAGGTTGTCCTCTTGTACCCATGTTCCTTCATGAACGATTCAAACTTCTTGTACCATCTTCTTGGAGCTTGCTTCAAACCATATAGACTCTTATTTAGCTTGCATACCATGTGCTCTTTGCCTTTGACTTCAAAACCCTCGGGTTGTGCCATATACACATCTTCCTCTAACTCACCGTGAAGAAATGTTGTCTTGACATCTAGTTGTTCTATCTCAAGATCAAAACTAGCGGCTATTGCCAAGACAACCCGAATAGAAGAAAATCTCACCACCGGTGAGAAAATCTCGTCAAACTTAACACCCTTTCTCTGCTCATAACCCTTCACAACTAAACGTTCTTTGTACCTTGATTGTGATTTACCATCTTCAGTCTTGATTCTATACACCCACTTATTCATCAGAATTTTCTGGTTCTAAGGCTTGTCAACCAAATCAAAAGTGTCATTCTCATCTAAAGAGCTAACCTCTTCTTTCATGGATTTCAGCCACTTCTGACTTTCAGGAACACTAAGAGCTTCTTCATAAGAATCTGGTTCACCTGCATCTATGAGCATCACGTACTCATGTGGTGTATACTTTGTTGAAGGTAATCTAGTCCTTCTGGATCTTCTTAACTTAGCTTCTGGTTGTTGTTGTTGCACTTCTTGCTCAACATCACCTACCGGAACATCTTCATGAGCTTCATCTTCATTACCATTACCATCAACATCATCACCATGTTGTTCAAGAGAAGGAACAACTGGATTTGGATCCAAGGTCATATCATCTTGAAGCTTTGGCATCTCAATCTTCTCAAAGTCTTCAATAGTCTGGTCTTCAAGGAATACTGCATCCCTACTTCTGATAACATTCTTCTCAACTGGATCCCAAAATCTGTAACCAAACTTCTTTGTTCCATAGCCTAGGAACACACACTGCTTTGCTTTGTCATCAAGCTTTGATCTCTGATCTTTTGGGATATGAACAAATCACCTGCAACCAAACACTTTCAAGTGATCATAAGTAGGCTTTTTGTCTCTCCATACCTTTTCTGCTACTTCACCATCTAGCGGTCTTGAAGGAGATCGATTGATCAAATACACAGCAGTATTCATTGCTTCACCCCAGAAATGCTTTTTCAACTTGGAATGAGATAACATGCACCTGATTCTCTCAAGAATAGTGCGGTTCATCCTCTCTGCAACACCATTATGTTGTGGGGTCTTCGGTACTGATTGTTCATGACGTATACCCATGCTCTTGCAATACACTTCAAGTGGCCCAATGTACTCTCCCCCGTTGTCAGAACGAAGGCACTTCAAGGTTCTACCTGTTTCTCTTTCCACCATGCTGTGAAACATCTTGAACACAGGAACAACATCATCTTTGGTCTTGATTGCATATGGCCAAACCTTCCTTGAAGCATCATCTATGAAAGTAACAAAATAAACAGCACCACCAAGTGTTTTGACCCTTAAAGGTCCACATACATCAGAATGAACAAGATCAATAATACCATAATTGCGCTTGGGTAAAGCTTTATGAAAAGAGACTCTAGTTTGTTTACCAGCTAAACAATGAGTACACTTACCCAATTGCATACCTTTGGCATTTGGAAAAACTTGTCGTTTGGTGAGGATTTGAATTCCCTTCTCACTAAGATAACCAAGTCTTCTATGCCACAACTCGGAGATTGAATCTTTGTCAGCAGCATTCAACTCACCTTTCAACACCTTCAATTGTGTCTTGTACAATGTGCCACACTTCTTGCCTCTTGCAATAACCATGGAGACCTTTCTTAGATTCCATTTCCATCACCCAAGTGATTGTTATACCCTTCATCATCTAACACTCCAGGTGACATTAGATTCAAACGAAGATCCAGTACATGTCGCACATTTCTGAGAACCAACGTACAGCCAACACTGGTCTCAACCTTCACATCACCCATTCCTACAATTTTCCCAACACCACTGTTGACCATTCTGACTGACCCAAAGTCACTAGCCTTGTAGGAGGTAAATACATCTTCATGAGGAGTAGCATGATAAGATGCACCTGAATCAACTATACATTCTGAATCAGAACCTGCAAAATTCACACATACATCATTATAATCTGAGAATACAATGATATCATCATTTGTCACAGTAGCTGCAACACCATTGTCTTGGTTATCATTTCATTTCCCCTTCTTGTGTTCTTTCTTCGGCTTTCTGCATTCATTTGAATAATGACCTCTCGTATGACAGTTCCAACATTCAACTTCCTTTCTGGACTTTGATTTACCCCTTGACTTGCTACGTCCAACTTGTCTTCTGTCTTTTCTTCTACCCCGATTTTCTGTCACAAGAGCTTCTGAATGAGATGAGTCTGATGACCTTCTTCTAACTTCTTCATTCATCAAACTACTAGTTGCAACAGTCATGTTCAACTTCTTGTCTGGAGCAGAATAACTGAGACAATTCCTCAATGGCTCCCAACTGTCTGGTAAAGTATTCATCAACAAATAAGCTTGAACCTCTTCAGGAATTTTCAGATCCATAGATGTAAGCTAATTTATAATACCCTTAATTTCATTTAAATGTTCCGCCATTAAACTCCCTTCCTTGTAACACAGCTTTCCAAGCTTTTCGAATAGAAGAGCTTTTGCACAAGGAGACTGCTGATCATATATCTCCTCTAACTTGGTCCACAAAGAATATGCTAGTGTCTCACTAGCCACATGATGAAAAATACCATCATCAATACACTGACGAATAAAACCGACTGCTTTTCGATTAGTAACCTTCCAAGCGTCTTCACTTGTCATCTCAGGCTTTACTCCTTTAGTCTCTATTGGACCATAGGGATCTTTACAATATAACCAGTCTTCCATCTTCGCCTTCCATATCACAAAGTTCTCACTGGTCAAATTGACCATTCTATTACTAGTGCTAGCTTCCGCCATTGCACAAGATTAGCGCAACCCAAAAGCTCTGATACCACTTGTTGGGGGAAGGCTTACGAAATCCGAGCCGCTATGCGCAATACGAAACCTACATAAGCAATGACATACCAATGCGGAAATAACACAACTACGCAATATAGAAGCAATCACACAACACCGACAATTACGTGGAAAAACCCCTCCAAGGTGAAGGGTAAAAAACCACTGGAAAATCTTCCACTATAATAATAATGGGTTACACACAATTCTCCCAATTTGGGGATACACTCTACTTCAAGGTGCCTGTAGCACTTGGATATCAATTTTCCTAATTACACTCACCCCTAAGGATGGATCAACAATACATTCACATATAATATGAGATTCACTATCAATTTGAGAATAGAAGTGATTTGAGATACTTATTACTAGAGTTTGAACAAACCCTAGATTTTTTCCCCTTTGAAGAGATGTGGAAATTGATCAATCAATCTTCACCACAACAATCAAAAGATCCTTTGACAAGAACCCCTTCTTCTCCTCTTCAAGATGCTTCAATCTCACCAAAAAATTGGTGGTTTAATCTCTCTACCACACTCACTCTCTTTCTCTTCTTCCTCTCTTTCTCTTTCTTCTCAAAATGAAGAAGCTCGAATAATAATCGTCTCCTGATGCCTTTGGTTCTCTTAACCAAACAAGGCATGTGCTAGTTGACTCCCTTAATTTGTTAAGGGCTA
This sequence comes from Papaver bracteatum, assembly GCA_023529315.1. Lineage (NCBI taxonomy): Eukaryota > Viridiplantae > Streptophyta > Magnoliopsida > Ranunculales > Papaveraceae > Papaver > Papaver bracteatum. The sequence continues at coordinate 1,422,285 of JAJJWX010004010.1, forward strand.
GACTGCTGGACCCATAAGGAGGGAACATGCACAACATATTTTTGGCTCAAAATGTTGGTTTACCAAATCATCGTTGTAAACGAGTTGAGCAAGTATCTTCTGTTGGAAATAATGACAACATTCGTATTCAACTGAGAAAAAAAATACTTAGCTTGAAATGATGCGTGATTGTTTGTTCCGGGAGATGCACTGATGATGGTATCAAAAAACGTAGTAGAGGTACGTATGAGATATGCTGACCTAAAGGTAATATTGCCTGCTACTCCTATGAGATGCTATAGCAGTTGGCAAGTCACCTCCAGGATACAACCACTGTTATTACTCCTCTTCGTAGCATACAAAGAAAACACTCTAAGAACTTGGCATCAGTGATAAAAAATAAAAATCTTAAAACAAAGCTGATGTTAAAATTGTTTTCAGAGAAATGTAAATAATAACTTTGGTTTCTGAAAAACAAAGGAGTAGTAGAAGAAAATGTTCTCAGTCTCAAGAACTGAAGTTTTCTCTCGTATATATAGTTGTAAGGAAAAATTAAACGTTAGAAAAGAAAAGCGACAGAAAGATGCTTAAGGATACAACCACTGTTAGTACTCCTCTTCGTAGCATACAAAGAAAGCACTCTAAGAACTTGGCAGCAGTGATAAAAACTAAAAATCTTAAAACAAAGTTGATGTTAAAATTGTTTTCAGAGAAATGTAAATAATAACTTTGGTTTCTGAAAAACAAAGGAGTAGTAGTAGAAAATGTTCTCAGTCTCAAGAACTAAAGTTTTCTCTCGTATATATAGTTGTAAGGAAAAAATTAAACGTTAGAAAAGAAAATCTACATAAAGATGCTTCACAAAGTTTTTTTTTCTTTTTTTCTGTGTATCAAGAACATGCGCGACAGAAAGATGCTTCACGAGGAAGGACTTCTAAGCTGTCATGAAGACCGTGTATCATGCGCGAGACACTTGGTCAGTAGGTCATGCATAAAACAGGTGTATTATCTTTTGTCAGTGAAGAGGCACGCGGGTTGGACAACCAAACACGTGAAGACAAAGAGTAAGATTCATTTACATGTGTGGGAGAAACGTATGAAAAATTTCAGTAAAAAGATAGGATCTAATGAACCCACGCCCACACCCACACCTGAGCCCGGCCCGACCGGAAGGACGGACGACGGCGGAATGCGAAGCACCGCGCGTACATGAAAGACAACCTAGCCATAGTCTAGGTCTTACCCCTCACACAAAAGTGTAGAGACCAAAAGGGCCATGCCCTTTAGGAAAAACCCATGGTATTTAAGTCTAAAACTCTAAGGATTTTAGTATATGTGGGACTAATGTTTTATGCATTCAAATGAAAAAACAACTAGTGAGCAATAGGTCTTGGGATCAAAACATGGTCCATGCACTTTTGATTTTAATAAAAAATACGGTTTTTTCTAACAATCTCCAACATGAATGATAAAACATATCGATAAAACGCGAGAAAACATAAGGCATCAAAATTAGGCTAAGGTGTCCCAAAGATTGAACATTAACTTAGTGAGAGGTTACCGGAACTGCTTGTTGTAATGGTGAACACAATGTCTTGAACCGCCAACAGTGAATGCAATTCAGAAATAACAGCCACACTTGATGCCTCAACCGAAAGCTGCCAAGCTCTTGTCGTTGTGCCCATTTTGGCCGTGGGATAAGTCCCGGACTTAATGAATGTCTCTAGAGAATCAGCTCAAATTCTCATAGGGAGCGGCCCCCACTTCCAACATTCACATAGGTGAGTCCATTAAGAGTGTTCTGCCACACCCCTCTTTAAAACAAAGCCATGGAACCCATTAAGATCTCAACAGATCATCCTAAATCATGCAAGCAACACTATCACGCGGTTACACCATAGGGAGGGACAAAGATAGTGCTTTCCCGATATCACCATAAATAGTTGTCTCATTGAACCTTGATCTTGGATCTCCATTCACAAGGTTGAGTATCCTTCATGGTGATTTATTCTATGAGCTTAAGTCCCATACCCCTCGATGTGGATCTAACTACTTCATCTCCAACTTTTTTAGATAAACCTTTGTCTATTTGGAAGACTTCAAATGATGAAGATATACCCACTAGTGGATTTGTATGAGTCTAATATCTTTGGACTTTACGAAGTCTATAGAGATAATACCAAGTGTACCTTCTTAATCTACTCATAGTAGGCAATAGTCTTGTTTCACCGAGAATTGTTGTCTTCTTTGGGTAGGAGTAGATGTTTAGCATTTTATATACACAATAACATGAGAATCATCCGTAAACACATTTTGATTCATTAACCTTGAAGCCATTAGATATCATTACATGATTAAATTTTTCATGCCATTGTTTAGGTGCTTGTTTTAAACCAATATTTGCACACTTTGTTTTCATAACCTTTCACAATAAAATCTTGACTGTTTTTAACATCCATCTGATATGTATGATTAGAAGCAATAGCAATCAACATTGAAGACAAAGAAATTTAATCCTTCCTTTTGTCTATAGCCTTACCAACCTAGCTTTATGGCCTCAGTAGTTCCATTTGGAATTCCTCCAAGAGGTAAGTCTAGGAAACCTTGTATCCATTCATCTTCATCTGGACCCTTTTTCGAGGTCCAGACCATAAAGGAAATATGTGTTCAAAAACACAAGCATCTCTTGATTCCCAACATGATATCCTTTTTCAAGGCTATAAACATAGAGAATAGTTTCCACCCACAAGTTCGAAGGTAACCCGAACTTGTCAACATAGTGTTCTATTTTTCCTTTCGGCTACACCATTCAACTCCATGAGTAATCAGTAGATCTAGTCTATCATGCCAAACATGTGAAGAGTCACAAACATAAGCGAGAAGAAGATGCATTAGCATTCATTTTCAAAGAAGATATACATGTCTATTTGGAAGACTGGCAGTCCAAAATGTTATTATTCTTAAAAGATCAAAGGTTAGATGAAGTTTCCTTAAAGAGACCCTCGAAAAGACTTCATGACCGTGGTAATGAAGATAAACTGGATAGGTGGACTAGGAAGAATTACATGTGCAAAAACCATATTCTTAACTGTCTGGATGACTCCTTGTACGACTTTTATAATGCAAAAGAAAATTTTAATGCTTTTGATTTATGGGAAGCCCTTGAAGAAAAATACCTTGCTGAAGCTACTGGAAGCAAGAAATTCTTGGTGGCTAGGTTCTTGGAATATAATATGACTGATGAAAAGCCCGTAGTAGAACAATTCGTCGAACTTCAGCTACTCATCAACGAAATTCTTGCTGAAGGCATGCATATTGATGAAGCTATACAAGTATCTGCAGTGATCGAAAAGCTTCCACCCTCATGGAATGAGTACAAGAGGAGGTTGTGACACAAGAGTCGGGAAATCACCATGGTGGAGCTAGGGAAAAAGATCCAGGTTGAGGATCTTCTGTGCTGCAAGGACAAAAGCCTGATGCTGAGCAAAGACATGTCCAACAAAGCTCATGTCCTAGATGATAATGCTGTATCAAAGAAAAATCATGGAGAATCCAACAAAAATGGTTACAGACGTAAGAAACGTCGAAACTCCAAAGGTAACAATTTTAAGCCAAGGGGTGGTGTCTCCAAAAACACCATCAAAGGCGACTGCTATAATTGTGGAAAAATTGGTCATATGGCCAAGGACTGTATGACGCCTAAAAAGACCAAAAATATTCCAAAACAGAAAAATAAGGCAAACATAGTAGATGATGGTGATTTGTCTCTAATATGACTAATGTGAGAGACTGTGGCTAGATGATGCTTAAGTCCTGTTTATGGAAACTCTTCCACCGCTAAAGTGGTGGGGAAAGTCCTCGAAAAATGAATGGATATGCAAGAATCTTATCTCAGAAACCATCTTATTAGGAAAAGGTTTTAAAATTATAGATGAGTCTCTAGATTCCTAAACGGGAACTTTTCCGAGATGATGGTCACTGTTGCTTAGTGATGCCGATGATGGTGCGGTGACCGTTCTCAATATTCTTATTAGTTTATTTTTATCATCCTCCCTTCCCACGATTTGTGACTGGCTCTCAAAGGATGTTGGTTTGTCGGATTCGTCGCTGACTACTTTCCTCATGAGCAACGGTTGTACTGCTAGTAATAATATTCAAGTGAAACCTATCCATATCTTTGGTAATTTCGTCTAATTTGTTATTAATCCCTTTGATTTTTCTAGCCAGTTTGAAACGATAAGCAAGCGGGTTGGTATATGAAACGAAATCCAGTACCTTATGTTTCAAGTTGTCCCCTCTTTGACACCGCTGTATGGTTTCATATGAGATCTCGTCCATAACATCATCAGCATCATCTTTAGAAAATGTATGCATTTTATTGTTTTTTTTCATGGCGAGTGGGTTATGTTATTATTATTAATCACTTTTGTTTTTAAAAATTGTTTCGGGGAACTAAAAAATAATGATAATAATCTAAATCTTGAACATCATTAACAGTGGCCCCAAATTGCGTCCCCTGTGCTGCATGCATCTATTGGATGTCGTGCCTTGCTAACTTGTTTTTCATTGAATTTTTCAGCTGCACCACGATAAAACAAGAACAAAAGGATTACTAGCTGCCTATGAATACTTCAGATCGCGTAATCTGTCGCTTCCCAACTAAGAGTTCAAGTTCCACTCTATCTATCTGACGAAGCTAACAAGCAAAGTTAAGACAAAATCCCCAGAAGAAACACAAACTTAACAATCATCTATGGTGAGTTTGTGACATTTTTGACAATCACCCACTCAACAGAGCAGGGGGAACCGTGGAGGGACTAACCTTGTGGAAAGCAATAAAATGGGCCAAAAGTTTGAAGCTCGTGAAGTTGAATTTTGAGACTTACTCTACGCTTCTAGTGGAAGCTGTGACCGAAGAACAGTTCAATATTATTTTTTTTCGATCAGCCAAGGACAGTTCAATGTTACCCAAAAGATACTTCTAAACAACGAAATGTCTATTACTATTAGGTTGATGAAAGATCTTTCAAATCTTGTTTTCATCACCAAAATCCATATACAATAAAACTTCATTAATAGCATTGGGACCAAAGAAAGTTAGAGTTGTGTTTCTAGTTGGGACCAGATAAATTTATTATTTAGGAATTGATTAATTTATCAAAGTTTTTTTTATATTATTTTTTTCCCAATTTCATATCCAACATGTAAATTTCACCATAAATATAATATTAGTGTAAAATTTTAATCCGAAATTACACCGAAATTTGGAAACGAAATTCCCCCGATACAAAATTGTACCAGTGTCTCGGCCCCGGCCGAGACACTCCGAAATCCGAAATTAACTACCTTGAACACTTCTAACCAATGAGTAAAAAAAGAAAAAAATTGGTGGAGATGCTACACCAAAATGAGTTAAATAAAAATAAAAATTGGAAGAGGTGCTACACCAATCGAGCATTTTCCCGAGAAAGCTCCCAAAGGGAAACGAATGGACGAGATGAAAGGCTCTACCATTTGGATTAGGAATGGGCAGAGCGGGTCCCATTATCTATTTTAATCGGGAGAAAATTTCGGTAGATTTTGATGTCCAAACACTTGTGATTTGTCTCGTGATCATAATTGGTCTCTCAAAACTTCCGTATAATCTGTACATATAACATTATAGATCATATATGTAATGTTATGGTTTTATGCACATCTACAAAATAAACGTACATTTTTAACTCAAATATGGTGTATATGAAAGGCTCTACCATTTGGATTAGGAATGGGTGACCGAAGAACAGTTCAATATTAGTTTTTTTTCGAGCGGGATTCCCATTATCTATTTTAATCTGGGAGAAAATATTTAGATAGAATGGATAGATTTTGATGTCCAAACGCTTGTGATTTGTCTCGTGATCACAATTAGTCTCTCAAAACTTCCATATAATCTGTACATATAATGGTTGGGTTTTAAATCTATAACAAAATAATGTTATGGTTTTATGCACATCCACAAAATAGACGTACATTTTTAACTCAAATATGGTGTATAATTAAATACATCTTATATCAAATGCGTATACCAATTTCAGGATCTTTTTAATTTTTTAATCAATAAAACGATAGAATCATTTTATTTTATTTATGATAAGAAGAGAAAATTATATTGAAAAAGAAGAATTTACAGAGCATCTACCAGAGGTAGAGAAATAAATAAGAAAAATACATCAAAATTAAGCAAATAGAGTGTCCCAGTTATTGAGCACAATGTTAAAATGGTTCAAATGAGATGTTCTACCAGCTGCGCTTGCCCAACCTAAAACAAGAGAATTCATCCCTATACCTAGATCAGTTTCCGTCTTGAAGTTGTGATTAGGCTCAAAAGTATGTATATTTCTTTTCATCCGAATAGTGTATAGGACTGCAGCTGGGATGAGACTCCATATGAATTTCCATGTGTGCGAGAAATGTACATGATGCTAGGTGAGAGCAAGCATTCCAAAACTTCTGGGCACAACCCACTCCCAACAACTGCTAGGTTAATCCATAGACCAAATCATGTACGCTACCTTACAATGTAGAAAAATATGATCCTGAGATTTTGTATCATCACCACATAGCATGCAGGAGTTATAAATATCAATTCCTTTTATCTGCATGATTTCAATAGTCTTAAGATTTTCGTGCATTAGGCACCAGATTAGGAACTTCACTTTTGGAGGGATACCTTTCTTCCAAACAAAATCATGAGGAAAGTCTTGAATCCAAAAATCTTCATCAAACTTTGCATATGAAGATTTAACATTGAAGATGTCGGACTTGTGCAAGGACAACCTTCTAGTATCAGGCAGATTATCAAGTGTCGGAGGATTGTTAACAATTCTCAACATAAGCTCAACAAAAGCGTTAACTTCTAGACTACTCAGGTGCCTTATAAAATTGAATTTCAGTTCCTATCAGTTGAGATCATCTCCGCTAATCTTGACCCTTTAATACTAGATAATTTAAACAAGGAGGGGAATGTAGAAGCAAGGGATGCATTACCACACCAGATATCATTCCAAAATAAAATCTGCATGCCAGAGTGTTAGAGCATAGCTCGGTTGAACCCACCAAGAGTTGGTTTGTCAAGTTTGGTTGTCATATTTTAGTGAACCAAAACTCATTTAAAGAGTCGCTTAATTATTTACTAGAGTCAACTTCATATAAGTTAGCTAGAAAGTTATTAGGATATGAGACATACAAGTATTACTCGAAGACTTGAAGAATGTGAAGAAGTAAAGATGAACGACGATATCATCGTTCCTCTTGAGTTTAGTAATATTTTGACTTGAACTATTTCATTCCTAACGTATCTTTCAAGTCGTACTATATTGAAAACATAAATGCGAAGCTGTGAATGATTATACTCTAGTTAGACGCAGTATTAAGGAATTATAATACGAGGTATAACGCCTATCTTTTCAACTTTGTATATAATACATCGACATAATCGTATGAATGCTATTGTGATTATGTATGGGTATGGGTGAACATTTCATCCTAGGAAACAATGTTTTACATTCTTTTAAAGGAAGTACAATTCATAAACTTGTTTTGTGAATCAAAGGGAAATCGCTAGGCTTATTGGTATTGTTATTCATTGCAAATCTTTGGATTACCAATATGTGTGTTTAGTATAACCGATCATAACTTGTTTATGTATCTTGGTAAAACTATTCACAATGCCTGACTTATGTATCAGTGTGACTTTTATTAGTGAAACCAATCTTAAGTAATCACTTGAGATGGTATGATCGATATTTGTAATTGGTGTGACCATTTCTAGTCATTGGGTAACCGATCCTAGAACTTGGTGGGACTAATCACAAGATGTGTAATCGATCTTTTTAGTAGGTTAACAAGTTTTAGTAATTGGTGTAACCGATCCTATAACTTGTGCAACCGATCACATGTAAGTACCATAAATAGTGGTAACTGATCCTGGTACTTAGTTAACAAAGTTTTGGTAACTATTGTGACCGATCCTAGTAACCACTTGGAGGTAGAACCGAACTTTGTGTTTGGTAGAACCGTTAAACCCATGAATGGTGATTGAATGTTTTTGATCAATCACATAGTTCTTGGAAATCAGATGAACCAATTCTAAACTCGTTTGGAAGTGTGGCAAATCGGTTCCAAGATTCTAAATATGAAAAAGGATTTACAAAGTAAAGATGTCGACATACTTTGAATATGTGTAGTAATTCTTATCTATTATTGTTCAAAGATATTCCTTAATAACTAAAGGAGACTCCCGGATCGAAATAAATTGAAAATCTTTTAATTACGGTTTTTAGTTTTATATGCTTTTAATTTCCAGCAATTAAATGCATATCTTTAGAAAATAAAAATTGGTAATGTGCATTTAATAATTGGATATTTTCTACTGAGATTTCGGTCAATATTTGGACAAAGAATTTCCAGGAATTATGAAAACCGATTTGGGTGTTTATTGCATATCTTTGAGAATATTCGGTTTTGGAAATTCCTTGGTGTCCAAACTTCTTTGGTCTATAAATATTGAAGTTTTCATTTAGAGCAAACTAATCCTCAAATCCAGCAAAACAACCTAGTTGTGTTGTTACTGGTGGAGCCATCTATTTGGAGAGTAAAGTAACCTAATTAGGAGAAATCTTTTACGACCACTCGTTTTAAAGACTTCTTTGGGATTGAGAAGCTCAACGAGTACCGTTGGTGGGACACTAGATAATTGCAGTTTATTATTAGTTTATGATTGATTTGATTGACTAACGGTTGTTGAAATTTGATTGCACCTAGTTTTTTTATGCTTAAGAATCTTCTCTGCTGATATAAGATTCACTCAAACTAGATCAAAGTATCGACGGGGATCTTTAGACTGTTTGTAGATCTAAAGACGTCTTGTGATAATCCATCGTTAACAGACTACGCTATGTGTGTGATTAATCACAAGAGATTCAAGTTGTTTGTGTGTAGGTGTTTATTGAAGATCTAATAAAATTTGAAGACAAAGAAGATTTATTATTTGATTTCATAATCTTTGGTGTGCACAAAACTTGATCGGCTGGGGATCCAACTACAATCGGTTTATCTTTTGATATATTGGATTGATTAGTTGTGTAGATCGACATCAATATATTTCTTTGTGATTAATAGTATTGATTGCATATAGACAATTACTTTGGTAGTTGTTGAATAGATTGAGATCTAAGAACCCGACAAAGGAGTTTATTGGATAAATGGAAGAGACTTTTGTCAAACTCATATCACGTTATTTGAAAAGAGTTGTTACCGAACATATTTGTTATTCCTTTACTATTTGGAATACGAACCAAAGGAATTATTCCAAGTGCGTGACTTATTACAAGTTGGGGGCACTGGGAAACTGAGGGAACTAGGGGAACTATAGGTTTAATTGCTTGGTCTCAACTATACAAAGTTGGTTTAGATTTTGTATGACGACTTAATTCTGAGAGTATTCAATTATGGACAAGGTCCCGTGGTTTTTCTGCATTTGCGGTTTCCTCGTTAACAAAATCTTGTTGTGTCTTTTACTTTTCTAATTTCCGCAATTATAATTGTTTTTATTATAATTAGAAGTAAAATACACAAACATTAATTCCTAATTACTTGATATCAATTCTATAATTTTTGGTTAAAGTCTGAACCTATTATCAAGTAATCATACTTCATTGTTGTATTGTCTCGATCATGTATCCATAGACGATCACACGAAGTGTGAACTGATTCGTTGTATTGTCTCGATTCAGTCCATAGACAATCACTTTCGGAGAAATGACTTATAGGTATAAAAGTTTTAGATTGAGGTATATTTGGGTACCCTCGTCTTTTTAATTGGTATCAGAGTAGGAAAACACGAAAAGATCTAACAATTTGTGTTTGGTGCGATCCAACCTATAAGAAAATAACTCGAGTTTAATTAACGTACCGCCAAGATTTGACGGAACAAACTATCTATGGTGGAAATCTTCTATGAGATCTTTTCTTCAATAACGAGACTTTAATACATGGCTATTAGTCGTTGATGGTTATAATCGCCCGAAAGTAGAAAATTCGGAGACTGAGTTTAAACGCTTAGTGGATTTTTCAAACGAAGAAAAGGCTTTTTCTAAGCAAAATTCAGATGGTTTGAATGCTATTATACATGATGTAAGTTGTGATCTATAACGTCATGTATCAACATGTCAAACTTCGAAAGAATCTTGGGATAATCTTCAGATCGTATTCGAAGAAAAACATCAGAGAAAGAAGCTATACTTCAAACTCTTACGTACGATTAGGAAAACCTTCAAATGGATGACAACGACACTTTTGAAGAGTTTTATTTATATTAAACTCTATGAGATAATTAATGCTTCTTTCTCACTTGGAAAGACTATTTCTGAAAAGGATATAGTATGCAAAATTCTCAGATCGTTGACATCTAGATACGAATCTAAGAAGCATGCAATCATAGAAGCAAATGATCTTTCAACACTCTCACGAAGCACACTAGTTGGAAAGTTAAAGATCTTTGATCATGAATCATAGTCTATTCAAACTAAAGGAATTGGTTTTAAAGCTGCAAAAATTCTAAAAGCTCCAATGGAAAAAAATAGACAGATGGATGATTCAGATGAACAGATTGCAGAAAATTCTGATGATGAAATTGAACAATCATTATCATTGATTACTAGACAATTTCGATATCTCTTAAAGAAAAGAAATAAAAGATTCATAAAGGATACACATCGATCTTATCGTCCACATGATCGAGTTCCTGTCAAAAATGATCAAAAAGAAGATGATGAATATCATCCTCAGTGCTTTAAGTGTAAAGGTTTTGGTCATATAGCTAAAGACTGTCTCAAACTTAAGAAATATACTGGAAGCAAGGCTCTTGATGTAACTCTAGATGAGACCTCTGATTCATATGATTCTGAAGAAGAGGAAATAACTAATATTGCATTAGTTGTAAATCTTATTCCTTCCTCCTCCATTAGTGATTTAACCATTTTAAGAATGGACATGTCTTCCGATGTTACTAAATCATCTAATGGTAAATGGGAAAAATAAGACAAGATGCTAAACTGTCTCAAAAACAGAATTGCCAAAAGTTGCATATGCAACCCCAGTCAATCTCAAGATACTTCGTTAGTTCGAGGTAACAAAAAGAGACTTTCTCATACGATACCAGATCAAGGACACTCTGGTTTTTCAAAATTCCATAATGAGAGAAAATCTCATACTAATACCACTTGATCGGTATTAGAATTCTTTTCTCACCATGTGTGCCAAATATTGTGTGAGGAAGAAGAAAGATCAAGGTACTTATGTGTAGATTATGGGAATAAAATCTAGTAATTGAAAATATTTGAGATATTTGTATTTATAATATGAAAATTATAAAAATATTCTTCTCTCTCTTTGGTCATTCCTTGTCCGAACTATGTGTCTGGATCCAATATCTTCTATTGATAATATGCTAGATCAGAAATATCACTTTAAGGATAAGTCTGCATCTTCTCTTGATATAAAGAAATCAAAGATTAAAATCAAAAAGAGAGATTGGCTTAGCAAGAAGAAAAGAGAGAATATTCTGAAGAAAAATCATTGTATCGAAGCATTGACACACATATGTGTTCAATAAAAGACAGAATTACATGTTCTTGCACAATCCTTTACGAAAATTTCTCAACTGTAAGAAATTCTGGTCAAACAACAAGGTTATCTACTTGAATAATTTCACAAGATGAAGACCGAAAGTAATAATCTACATTCCTCTAGCATTGAGATGGAGGATTAATCCATAAAAATAGACATCATTTTTTGATTTCTTTTAATAATTGTATAAGGTCTATTTTGAATAAAACTATCTATTATTTATGAATAAAATTATTATTTTATAATTTTTCTTGTGATAGTTTTTCGATTACTTAGCATGTAATTGAATGCTTTATTTTATTTCTATGTGTTTTTGGGATGTTTGATTTCGGTTTTCATAACCTTAATATACGATCTCATATGGTGTGAACCCTTATGGTTTGGGTGACTTTTTGATTTAGCAGGATTGAGTTCTAGCCCATGATGGTAGGATTTATCAAAGGATCATAAGGGATTCCGATTGAAACTCATGTGTTAAAAGTCACAATATGTTGAATCGTTTGGTTTAACATAAAAGCATATGTGTTTCGGGTTTTCAACTTTTGCATCACATTAGTTAAAACCGATTTTCAACCTTTCTCTGGTAAAAGTTGGTTTTTTTTTTGTTGTTCTTTTGTCTTGCAAGAGGATGACAACACAATGATATTACTCCCCGGAAAGATGCAAAGAAAAGGTGAAGAGGATGTGGAATTTGAGGTAACGAATTTGTTAGTTAATCGTTTTCCTGTTTAAGAAAAGCCTGATTTTATTGCATATATTTTGCTTTTTCTTAACAAAATTTCGGTAAAATTGATGTTTATTCCATTATTTGTGTATGGATGTGTGTGTGATTTAATTATTTCTGGTTGAGAAAAACTATTTTTATCTTGCTTTATTATTTGGTATCAATTGTTTAGGCTTAACGAAATTTCGGTGCAATTGCGCGCGTTACTTTAATGTCTATGTTTGTTTCAATTGCTTCCGGTTGAGATAAATAATTATGCAAGTTGATTTATTTGGTTTGTATGAATTGCTTATAGCTTAAAAAAAAGGTTTTCGGGATCAATTGTTCAGTTCAATTCGATTCTGGATAAGAGAAACTAAGTTAATTCTGATCTTAGTTAGACTTATCAAAGTGGAGTATTCAGTTATTCAAGTATAATCGAATGCCTTAACAAGAACTACTAGTTAACTAACCTAGTACTTGTCTTGTTTAAACTTATCAAAGTTATTGTTCAAATAATTGGACTTATCAAAGTTAACTATCATATTGATAGTTATTATTAGTTTCCGATTGATTTGATTGACTAATGGTTGTTGAACTTTGATTTGCACCTAGTTTGTTTATGCTTGAGAATATTCTCTTCTGATATAAGATTCACTCAAACTAGATCGAAATTTCGACGGGAGATCTTTAGACTGTTTGTAGATCTAAAGACGTCTTTTGATAATCCATTGTGAACAGACTCGGTTCTGTGTTTGATTGATCACAAGAGATTCAAGTTGTTTGTGTGCAGGTGTTTATTGAAGATCTAAGAAGATTTGAAGACAAAAAATGTATTTGGGTCTTTGGTGTGCACAAAACTTGTTTCGGCTGGAAAGGGATCCAACTATAATCGGTTTATCTTTGTGATAAATTGGATTGATTAGTTGATTAGATCGGCATCAATACAATTCAAAGTGATTCAAAGTATTGATTGCAAAATCTAACCAATTACTTTGGTAGTTGTTATTGGATAGATCTAGGAACCTAACAAAGTAGTTTATTGGGATAAACGGAAGATCCTTTTGTCGAACTCATATCACGTTGTTTGAAAAAGAGTTGTTACCGAAAATATTTGTTGTTCCTTTACTGTTTGGAATGCAAACCAAAGGAATTGTTCCAAGTGCGTGACTTATTGCAAGTTGGAGGCGCATGGATACTGAGGGAACTAGGTGAACTATAGGTTTAGTTGCTTGGTCTCAACTATACGAAGTTGGTTTGATTTTTTATAGCGGCTTAATTATGAGAGTATTCAATTTTGGACTAGGTTCCGGGGTTTTTCTGCATTTGTGGTTTCCTCGTTAACAAAATCTTATTATGTCTTTTACTTTTATATTTCCGCAATTATAATTGTTTTATTATAATTCCTATTTACTTGATAGCAATCCTATTGTGTTTGGTTAAGTCCGAACCTATTATCAAGTAAACATACTTCGTTGTTGTATTTTCTCGATATTGTATCCATAGTTAATCACACAAGTTATCTCGTTGTCGTATTATCTCGATCTCGTATCCATAGACGATCACACGAAGTGTGAACCGATTAGTTGTATTGTGTCGACTCAGTCCATAGACAATCACTTTCGGAGAAAGGGCTTATAGGTGGAAAAGTTTTAGATTGAGGTATATTTGGGTACCTTCATCTTTTCAAAGAAAAATTAATAAATTAAAACATATAAACTAGATTATATTTTGAGAACACTCTTAATATCTCATAACAACTTCCATATTGAAAGCCTTTGCGGTTGATGTGGAGCCACTCCGCCCGACACCTTTTTCCAAGTTTACATCTCTTTGATTTTCAGTAAACTGAGCCATACATGTTCGTATTTTGAAAAATTGGAAGAACTAAAAAAAAATGGAGAAAGTTTGAGTTGAAATAAAGTTAGAATGAGTATTTATAGTGTGATGGATTTATGGTCGTTGGCTGAGTTTATATAAAGTTGGAACGATGTAGTCTGCACTGGATTTAGTCGAGTCTCTACAACTGGAGATTTAGATCACACTGCTCAAAAGACAATACATGTCATTTAGCTAGTTTGCCTTGCCACAGTGGGTGCAAAAACAAATAAATATGATGATTTTCCCGGTCCATATGAACCATCCTTATAACGCCTATTTCTATGACATATGGGAAAAAAATTGATTTTTCATGTAATGTGGCATGGAAAATTAGTTTCCAACTATGGTAAAAGTGGCAAATTGGATTAAAAATATAAATCTAATTATGTTTGGTGGGACCTTAATTAATAAAAAATATATTTATGTGTATGTGGTGGGGTATTTATAAAAAAATTAGTATTATATTATGTTCAGTGGTACCCTTTAGATATCAAACTATATTAGAATAATGGAAAAGTAGGATAGAAGGCGAGGTTATATATGTATAAAATAATCTCTTTCTCGCTGGAGATAGAGAGATTCTCGCTCGATGGAATCTCCATCGCTTGGTGAAAACTCCATATTGTATGTCTATGTGGTATAATTGACACATTTATTTGTTAGTTTTACATACCCATAGTGGTGCACAAGTAGAAAATCACGGTGTTTGACATGTGCATAGGAATAGGCTTAAGAAAATAGTACAGATTGTTTCTTAATCTCATACTATAAAGAACACATTTGAGGCACCACAGAAAAAACTTTTATTGTTAGCCTGTTTGAACAACAGTGCTACACATCCCGTGAAAACCCCCGAGAGGGATCCTGTGAACCATATTTGGACAACTTCAATTTTTTTTTTTTTTTTTTATGGAAAGGTTATAATATACTAACTAGCAAATATAGTATAGTAAGTTTACAATTTCGTTTTTCTCAAATACATTGTAATAAATGCTAGATTTCTGAACTCTTTGTTGCAAATGTGTAGACATATGTTGAAGACTTTTTATCCTTGCTTCCTTTGCAATGTAGTCCGCCGTTGAGTTATGTTTTCTGTTTATATACTTCACCTAGGCTTGAGGTAAATCTCTCAAGGTTATCTTGGCTTTTTGCAAAGTGTTTTCTGTTGTCCACTGTGTCTCTGTACTTACCTTGTTGATGTTGTCTGCTAGAACTTTGCAGTCGGTGACGATATAAAAACTTGATAGAATGTTCCCTTTTAACCAAGTAACTGCCTTTAACAAGGCTTTTGGTTCCGCATGAAAAGCCGAAGATTCCCACTCCAACCCCGCTGATATGTGCATGAAAGTTTCATGCTCCACTGAGTAGAGAATAAAAGCGTAACCCATAGAAGAGACTTCTTTCCTAAAAGAAGCATCGGTAAAGATTATCCAATATGTGTTTAAGGCTGACCAGTTATATCTAACTAAGGTATCTTTCTGTGGGTTAATTCTCCTTTGGGTAATTTTAGGGGGTGTAGATTTCAGGTATCTATTGATCTGTTCAATTAGATTTATCGGGTCTGGGTTAGTTTTTTCGAAAATAACTAAACATCTATGTTTCTAGATGAACCACAGGATGGTGGCTATTTTTTCCGTGAACGGTGCCAAAGTGGGATCTGATAGCCAACCTTTAACCCCAAGAATGAATCGAGTGCGTATTACTTCGCGAGTTAATATTTTCTAAAGAAAATCCGAACTAAACAGCTCTGGCAAAAGGACAAAATCTGAAGAGATGTTGTTCAGTTTCCATATCTTGAAAATTACACATCTGACAATGAGGATCGATAGCTGAATTATGGGCTTCAAGTCTGGAAAAAGTTGGAAGGGCTTTTTGCGATAATTTCCAAATAAATAGTTTTGTTCTTGGGATTGCCTGTATTTTCCAAACTTTTTTCCACGGAAAATCGATTATGTTATTATTATCTTGATCTTGCTTTACTAGAAAGTTGTAGATATTCTTAGCCGAGAAATTTCCTGAATGAGGATGCTTCCATCTAATTTTGTATTGTTCTTGTCTATTTGGGGTTATGGCTTGAATTTTTCCTCTGACCTCTGGATGAAAATATTTGTTTAGTTTTTATTGATCCCATTTATTTTCTTCCGTTATCAGATCTTGAACTAGTTGCGGTACTGGTTCTTGTAAATTGGTTGGTTCTGAGATTGTGTCAACATTAGGAATCCATCGGTCATTCCATAATTTTGCAGAAGCTCCGTTTTTTACTTGCCAGATAAAATTACCCTTGATCATGTATAAACCTTTTTGGATACTCATCCAAATCCACGATAGATTCGAAGTTCTAGAGGCTTCTAAAATATTTATCTTGAAGCAGTTGGACCCATAATTGATCTTATTCAGTAATGAGTCTACTGGAAAGTTTTGTGAGGAGCACAATATTGAATTGGTGAGGGTTTTTAATGCCTAGTCCACCTTGTGATATAGGCTTGCAGATACTCTTCCAAGCTTTAATGAACCCTCCCTGTCTTTTTTCCCCATCTTTGTTCCACCAGAAATTTCTTTGAATACGGTCTAGCTGATCCAATGTTTTAATTGGAAGAGCAAGAACTTGCATTTGATAAGTTGGATAGGCTTGAAGAATGAATTTTATTAATACTGTCCTACCAGCTTGAGAGGGGAGTTTAGATTTCCATCCTTGTAGAGTGAAGTAATATTTCTGGAGAAGAGGCTCAAAATATGCTTTTCTATTCTTATCAAAGAAAAGAGGGATACCAAGATATCTATCATTTTTAGTCATCAAAGGAACTTTAAGAATTTTGGCTATTATTTTTCCATGTTTAGGGTGGATGCGAGGACTAAAATAGACACTTGATTTTTGAAGATTTACCATTTGACCTGTGATATCTCCAAATAAAGATAAGATATCTTGAATATTTTTAGCTTCCCCCATATTTGCTCTGGTGAATAAGAAACAGTCATCTACAAAGAAAATATGTGAGATATTCGGGGCATTTTTGTTTATTTGAAGCCCGATTTTTTTTTTATCTACTATAGATTTTTCGAGGAACCTAGATAGGATTTCCATGTAGATAAGAAAAAGGTAAGGAGATACAGGGTCGTCTTGTCTTAATCCTCTTGATGTGTTGAATTTTGGACCGGGTGGACCATTGAGAAGAATAGAGA
Source organism: Papaver bracteatum (assembly GCA_023529315.1). Taxonomy (NCBI): domain Eukaryota; kingdom Viridiplantae; phylum Streptophyta; class Magnoliopsida; order Ranunculales; family Papaveraceae; genus Papaver; species Papaver bracteatum. The sequence goes on from JAJJWX010004010.1 coordinate 1,439,698, forward strand.
AGGAGGTTGTCGAGATGCATTGCATTATGAGATTTATCCAAGATCCATTAAAGCCAAATGCAAATAGGGCCTTCTGATTGAATATCCACTTTACCCTATCGAAAGCTTTTGAGAGATCTAATTTTAGCGCTAAATATCCTTTTTTTTGCTTTGGATATTTTCATTGAGTGAATGAGCTCATGGGCAATTATAATATTGTCTATGCTTTGTCTCCCCGGAAGAAATGTCGATTGATTAGGAAAGATTAATTTGTTGAGAATCGGCTTTAACCTATTCACTAGGATTTTTGAAATTATCTTGTATATGGTATTACTTAAGTTTATAGGACGAAAATACCCGGGGGTTTGAGGAGTGGTTATTTTCGGAATAAGATTTACGAATGAATAGTTGAATGTTAAGAATACCACATTTAAAAAAATATTGGACTGAAAAGATAATATCCGGCCCAAGGATTTCCCAATTAGCTTTGAAGAATCCTGGTTGAAAGCCATCTGGACCTGGAGCGCCGCATTGATTCTTCTTGGACATGGTGTTCCATATTTCTTGTTTTGAGGGGATCTCGATGAGGGATTTATTTTCTGCTTCGGAGATGTTGGATAGATCTATATCATAGTTATTGATTTGTGATGTGCCTATTTGGGTAAAATGTTTTCCCATAAGAGTGTTGATTTGGTCCCTATAAGAAATCCAAAGACCGGATGGTTCTCTGAGAGAATTGATTGCATTTATTCTTCTTCTATTGGATGCAGAGGAGTGGAAATATTCAGTATCGTAGTTGCAAGAAATCCCACAACTACACCCTGTTAAGATCATATGTTTACTCAAATTTCAAGAACTACTCTCCAAATTTTATTAGAATTTCTTAAAGATCTTACAAAGAAAATAAGAGTACAAGGAAATCAATATAACTCTCAGACTTTCTCTCTCTTACTTGCTCTCTAATTCTCACCAAAAAGATCTCTCCCTCTCTCAAGTATGCTTGGATCTATATATAGGGTATTACATAGTGGATGACAGCTAAGCTATCCTTTATTTTCAGATCCGTCTTGCGACATTCTCGCATTGTTACAAGAGTTATTTTCACAAACTATCTTAAATCTCGCAGGATCTTCATACATTTCTCATGATTATGCTGACTTCACCTGCTACATCACTCTTCAAATTGTCTGCGATGGTCTTCGCATACATTTGTTACTATAATTTCGCAAAGATGCTGATGTTGCGAGATTCTGCTCCTACATCTTGCCTCTTCTCATGTCTTCTCTGCGAATATGAGAATGATATGAGAATATTTATTTCAAAATGCCGCAACTGCTCATCTCTCCATATTCTTATCCTTTGACATGATTCCGTATTTTACACAGAATCAATTACACGCGTCTCTTTCTCTATTCAATTCTTGACACGTCTTTTTCAATCGCCACTTCTCAACCGTCCATGTCTACTCTTCGTATTAAATGAGTTTATCTTCTCGAGAACTTCTCCTCTCTATATATATATTTCTTACTCTTCTCTTTTTTTCTTTTTACTTTCTTCTCACTTTCGCTGCAACTTTCCTTCATCATTCTTCCATAACTTCCGCTTATGCTACTGTAAATTTTATTCTTTCTTCTTCTTTTGATCTTCAAAGATGCCTCCAAGCGGCCGTAAATATGAAACATCTTTTGAAAGAGTTCCAAAAGATCTCAAAGAGAGAGGTTTTACCCTTTCCACCATTCCTGATCAAAATTATAAGGCCATTCTTACTGCTAAATTATTTTTTGACCATCATTGTAACAATGAATAAATCATAATTTCTCTTGGTCAGCTTCTCGCTGGTCTTCCCATACCTCTTTATAATCCCGAGCTCCCTTTAATTTACGAGATTCTTTCTCATTCGAATTTTTCGCGAGCTGTCTACCAACTGAGTGGAGATTGTATCTGCCTTATACTAGAGTTCGCCAACCGTGGTGCATGTTTGGGATCTCTTTATCCTCCAGAAGTTAGAGATCCAAAATTCGCAAATCTTGAAATCATCTCTGATCAGTACACTGTAGAAAGCTTCTTTGAGAATTACGAGGCGATTATCATGAATAAAGAAACTACTCGCTGGGGTATCCATTTGAAGAGGAAAGAAAATGTTTCTAGCGAAAAAGTACTTATGCAAGACATTGATTGGAATTCTGGTAAAAATAATACCCCGCGTCAATCTAAAGATGATAAATGGTGCGTCTTTCCATTGATTTTGAAGGGGCCTTACATCTCTGGTTCTCATGCTTTACCTGAGAATCTTGATGCATATCAACCATGGGTATTTAATTGTCCTCAGAAGCAAGAAGAGGTATGCTTCTAAATTTCACTCAAGTTATAACCTTCCATTCATCCGTACTTCATTATCTTCTGATTCTTGCAAACTTTTCAGGTTTCAAAATTGATAACGAGCTACAAAAAGACTAAGAAGCCAAGTATTCTTGCGGCATTATGTTCAATCATGGATGAAGTAAGAAATACTCCTTTTATTATATTTAACAATATTGTTGCCTCTATTTCTTATCTTCATCTATGTGTGAAGGTTGTTGTTGAAGACGAAGAAGAAGATGAAGAGCCTGTCAAGGTTTTGAAGACTAAAGGCAAGAGCAAAGGTATTCTTCGCAAGGAGAAATCAGCTGCCCATATTCAAAAAAAAGAAAATTTCGCTCTCCCTCTCCTTCAAATCTCCACTCTGATGAAAGTACTGATGATAATGACGAAGTTTTTTTCGCAAATGATGATTCTTCATCTGAAACTCCTATGGCACAATTGTCTAGCATCTTTTCTGACTCTATGCAAGGAGTGGGAAATGTTCCTCTAGCTAATACCTACAAAGCTATTGCGAACATCTGTGATTCCCCCTATTGGACAATGATGAATCTCTTCGCGAATTTTCTAGATCAGTGACTCCAAGTTTCTTAAATTCTCTTAGTATCTTGGTAAACCTTCATTTTTATTTTTCTATTTGGTTTCAATTCGAAATTATATTATATTTTAACAAATTTTGTATAATTTCGCAGTCTGGAAAAGCTTCTTACGCAGTTGGTTCTGATTTAGCGAATAGGTGTGAAAACTTCGAGAAGAAAAATCATCAGCTTCGCAAGAAGAGTGAAGAATTGGAGGTTGAAGCGACTGGCCTTCGCTAAAAGAATCATCAGTTGGAAGTTGAAAACTCCACCCAGAAAAATAAAATATCTAGTCTTCAGAATGCAAAAAACCAACTCTACGGTATGAAAATTTTCTTCTTTCCCTTTATTTCTTTGTCTCATTATTTCTCCTTATTTAATTAATCATTTTTGCATACATCTATGTTCTTTCTGATGAAGCCACTATTCTTTGCTCATTTCCCAATTCTATGGATGATGATACCCTTCTTGAGCATCTTAGTACTTCTTTAAATCAAGTGAGAAAACATGTTTTGTTCACCAAAATGATCCAAGTGAGAGAGAATTTTTGTGTATAAAAAATCTCTTTCCTTAAATGAACTAATTTCATTTACTAGGGTTTAGATGAAGATCTAAATTCCACCTTTTAGAAATTGACCATAGATTCATTTTGAATTAAACTAACCGTTTTAAGCGTTATTATCTTAACTCTAAAGATGAAATTAACAAATTAAAAACTAAGATTAGTGACCTCATAGACGATAAAGACCGCATAGCTGGTCAAGGTGCTCAAGCTTTAGAAAAACTCCACAAAACCATTCTTGAAACCCAACTTGAGCGAGATGAAGTTAACCGTAGAAATGTTTTTCTTGTCGAAAGAGATAATTAAGTTCAGTCATGTCTCCTTATAAATAGTAATGATGAGTTTGCTTGGGTTGCGAAAATCTTAGATAATGCCAGAAGTGACTTAGGTGTAAATGTTAGCCTCCAAAAAGAACTAATTCTCACCAAAAAGATCTCTCCCTCTCTCAAGTCTGCTTGGCTTTATATATAGGGTATTACATAGTGGATGACAGCTAAGCTATCCTTTATTTTTGGATCCGGCTTGCGACATTCTCGCATTGTTACAAGAGTTATTTTCGCAAACTATCTTAAATCTCGCAGGATTTTCATACATTTCTCATGATTATGCTGACTCCACCTGCTACATCACTCTTCAAATAGTCTGCGATGGTCTTCGCATACTTTTGTTACTATAATTTTGCAGAGATGCTGATGTTGTGAGATTCTGCTCCTACAAGTATTCTGACCATATTCCTTAAATAATTTATCTCTAGAGAGCTGATGGTAGAAATCATTTTTAATTTCATACCATTTTCCTAGTTCTGCTCAGAGATTTTTTAATTTATCTATGTCATTGGATTTTTGGGTTGAATGCCAAGGAATGGTGGGGTTGCTTGAAATTTTTCCAGCTGTCATACTCCACTTGAGATTTTTCTGTCGGATTAAAAAAAATTCAATTTAGATTTTTCATTTTATCGTGAAAAATATATAAGCAAAAAGAAAGAAAATATTATATATCAAGATCTTTCTAGGTGGCTGACCACCGTCCTAATTGGTCAAACTTAAGATAAACATAATTATTAATGATAACCTTTAACAAAAGTTAATCTTCACAAATGCTTCCACATGGGAAGGTTCTTGAAACTTCCTTGTACCGACATATTTTGGTCGTGGGCTATAAATATAGCCGATCATCTTGTAATGAAGGAACATAATAATAACAATTCCTTTTTCCCTTCTCTCTCTCTCTGATACGTAAGGGTTATTCACAAATTAATCATTCAACTAGCTCGTTCGTGAGAGGATTTATAAAACGTTATCAGCACGAATTGCTCGGTTGGTGGCGAACGATGATCAAAAATCATAAGTAGAAGAGATCATCATTCTTTTTCCACTACTAATTTTTGGTGTTGATCTTTAACTTTTGTATAAAGCCAGTTTTTTGATTCCTTTCTTTCTCTATTAAGGATTTCTTTTATCTCTTCTTCTTTCTTCTTCAAATAAACAATGTTTGTGTGATGATTAAAGGGAGATCATGTGCACCACCAAAAACATCATGATTAAACAAGGACATGCACATAAAACTTCACTAAATATTGTGAAGCTGGCGACACAAATATGATGGCTAAGTTTTTTTTTTTTTTATGATTTCATGTACACTTATTTTGATTTGTACCGTATATTAGTGGATCAAAACAAGTTATCATTTTTGGTGATCAATTAGACTTGTTGCTCACATATATATCTCAAAAGGTATTTGTGTCTTTTGGTAACTATGGGATGGTGAGTATAGCAACTCCGTGAATTTTGTTAATTTTCTTTATTATTTTATATTATGGTACTAACGGTTTTAATACCGGTAAAGAGAGAAATTATCGCATCCCTAGAGGATAGCGTAAATTTGATTTTCTCGGCTTTGATAATGTCCATAAATTTTGAAATAATTCTACCAGAAGATGGAATATCGTGTGGTATAATATGGATGCAAAAGTGCGCTTCGCTAGCCAGTCAGTCCCAGAAGTGACCCGTTATAAAGTGCTAGCTTGTTTCTATCAACGGTCCCTGAAATGACCTGCAACTGATATTAAGGCGATTATTGCCAGAGCATATATCCATTTTTACACACTTGTAAATCAATATTTCGTCAAGCCTAATGGATGAAATTGGAGATTTGTCGGTATTATTTCACCATTGATATTTGTGGAAAATAGTTCGTCTTGATTTTAGAGAAGATATATGCACCGTATATAATATAGTAGTGAGCAATAAGAAGATCTTCATATTTTGGGCCCTTATGTGTTCCCGTTAGCTTTACGGCGTGCATTATATGCGCTTATTATATGCATCGACGAGCTTAAAAGAGCTAGTGCTTAAATTTCACTTTGTATATGTTGTGTCAACAACATCAAGTGCTGCATATGTTAACTGCGCCTCATAGATATATGAGTGTTGCATTTTTGTAAATGATATTTAGAGATAATATCATGTCTTCTCGTCGCCTGAGCTATTACCTAAAATCCTAAATTTGGTGAATTAAATTTGCAGCAGTACCTATGCAAACAAGTTTATCTTTGGCAAAGAAGCAAAATACAATTGTGGTAGGCATATTTTTGAATATGGGAACCACGATAGTTCTCGGGTTTAAGAACCTGATGAGCACCGTACCACCAGAAGTGGAAAAATACGGGACGGTAGCGTAATGATTGGTTTGGATAAGCCATCTTTGATCCTGGAAGAGCTCTGCTATCGTTGTGACATAAGAGACATGGTACGTGCATATGAAATGTCATTCATTGTTGTTGATCTCTATCGGTCGTCTTGGCAGGACTGGAACTGATATTGAGATAGTGTCTATGGTCACAAAACTCCTTTACAGTTTACTATTAATTTTACATGTAAATGTAAATTCTTTAAAATTATTCCAGCTCGACAATAAACGAGAGAGAAAACCTGATTAGTTATCTCCTGGGTTGCATGTTATTGTTGGTTCGTTATACCCAGTTGCTCCCTTGATAGGTAGAGTCATGCAGAACTGAAGGTTCTGTTGATGAGACATTCCCTCCTAAGGATCAGGGGGAGAATCGTCGACGATATTGGTTAATTCCAATTGTGTCTCATCTAAATTCTCACACCGAAAAATGCCTGAGGTGTTGTAGATTACTCTGTTGATAGATTTTGCAAGAGTATGCTTGCTTGATTCGGCATATATTAAAGTACTTGCAAGGATTTCCATCTAATCGCATCGATTATTTCATCTGGAAATATGCTTGGAAGCATAGACGAAAACCTCTAGATTGAGGTATGCCAATCTAATCAGATAACGTACATATTCTCTTTGTGTGATGAGTTGATATCTCTCCATACGAGGAGCACATCCATAAACGTTGCGTTGATATCTCATGGCAAGGAATATCCGCATGTTGAAACTTGGTACCAATGGATTATGGTATCCTCATACTCTGGAGAATGATGTAAGATCGTTTATTAACTGATTAATAACATGGTTGTCGATAATGTTCAGAATAGCTACTGAAATCGTTGTGGATAGATATCCCCTTTGCAAAGGAATTATCGACAAAGTTCATATGATTGGAAGATATGGATCTTAGTCCATATTGAGTTGTTCTCTCACTTGTGTTTGCTTTCAGGATCTCAGTCCTAGCATCCACGAACTTTGGTTCGAAATTTGATGCTTATAAGAAAGTGTAATGAGAGAACTAAGATCTCTTGTTGTATAGCACCAACCTTGACAATGAGTTTCCGCATATACTAACCAGGTTGATGGAAGTATGGTCTGGTAGTCATAAATGACTCGACATGTCACCTGGTGGTAACTGTGTATCGATACTCATATAGATTTTGAGTGAAACTCTTGCTTGTCAATCATTGATGTTATATCATCCTAGTGATGCTTTGGGCATTGATGGTTTGATGTTCTTGTGCATTTTGAACTTATTACTCATGAAACCATTGTCATGTTTTCTGTTTGAGACATGCTATATTCCACTGTTGTTACTATTCTACTACAAGATTTGCAAATTTGGTAAGAAAGTCTTCCCACCGTTTGGGGGAGGAAAGGTTGTCGCCTGAAAAACTGCGTGAAGTATCCTGTTTTGGAAAAAGATAAACCAGGATGTATCTCATCTTGATGTTTTCATCAATGAAAGACATGCAGAAGATTTGATATCTTCAGGAATTGCAAATCAAATTGCTTCATGAGAAGCTGTGAGTGTAGTATCTAGTGTGTCATTTAAAACACACCTTGAGCGTGGATGACTAGTTGATTTAAAATATTCTGCACCTCCTGAAAGGAAGATCTAGTCACAATCATTGAAAGATAGTACTCTCAAAGAGACTATTAGTAGAAGATCTAATTTCTCTGAATATAGTTCTCTTAATAAGAGAATGTCTCTGCAAAGGCTGTGGAACCTCAAAATGAGAGGATTCCTTAAGGCATGCATGAAATAGAGAAATTTGTGATCGTAATCCAATGATTGTTGATGATATCAAAGTATCCACTGATACTGCCATAGATGATGTTGGTATTGAACCACTCTCTATAAGAATGTCATCAAAGGAATGATTGGTTAAACGGGAAAGGAGAGATTCAAGCAGAATAATAATTTCTCATAAAATGCATGGTTTGGTACTGCAACAAGAACACTCTATAATGTGAGCTAATCTTGGCCACAGACAGGTATTTGCAGTTCCGACACCCGATAGTGTAACCCCTAGTGGCTACATGTGGGTGTATGTGCATAGTGAGAAAAATAAAGTCAACTAATGGCAAAAAGTGTTTTACAGGAACCGGAGATGGATTTCTTTGTAACATATTCCCTATTATGGATGCAACTACCTCTTTGGTATTTGTCTGACAGTCTTTTTAAGATAGTCTTTTTAAGGACTCGACATGCATCTATTGGGCGTGGTCACTGCAAATCTGTATGAAAGGCATGATACAGATAACCGCAGACAAATTCCTGAAGGTTTTCACCTGTCAGTAGAATTACCATGTCATATGCATTTGCCTTATAAAGACGAACGTGGTCAATCTTCTAAATGAATGCTTATTATCCAGGGATATGTGTACCATATTATGTGCTCATATACTGTGTATTTACTAGATTTAATGTATACAACATCTACCTTAATGGAACTTCTGAAGAATTCTCCAAAGCACAAAAATGCTTAAAGCAGGAGTTCGAGATGAAAATCTCGGTAAAACAAGGTCTCAATATGTTACTTGAGCATTGTAAATGGAATTCCATTAATTTCGTCAAACTTAAGGGCTTAGAAATGTTTAAATAGACAAGCTGACATGGTTTCAGTCATTCGATCTCTTACAAGATTGATCGATTTGCATCTCAATAATAGAGATGTATCACTCTGTGGTTTGTATTACACAAAGATGTGTAAATGGTATATTAGCTGAAATATGATATAGATACCCGATATTGGGTTTGTAGTAAACATGTAAGTCTGGCTTTTCCCAGCACCAATATCGAGACATTGGTCCGAAGAAAGTCTCCCCTCATCTCCGAGTACCATTAAGCTTGATTTTTTCTTAAAAGATCGCTAAATGTCTCCCACAGAGAAAACCTAATCAGGTTGTTTAAGATTTGATTATTGGCAGGTTTGTTAAAGCATCTCAACATTTTCCTAGCTAATAGTCTGGTAGTAGAGGATACTTGCGATTCCTCCGACCGGTCATGATTGTTCATACAAAGCTAGTGGAGAATATATAAATGCTGGCAAAACCAGATGATCATTAAGAAATTGCACAGAAGAAAGTCAGACTGATTTTCTAAACTAAAGAAAGCTGGAGCTACTGAAGACTTTAAAGAGTGGTTCGGAAATCTAAGAAGTACTACCTGGCATAATGATCAACCGAGAAGGCTTCTCATCAGGGGGAGTAAATCCATGGAAGGCTATGGATATGGGCATATTGGACATTACGTTGTGTACTCTTTTTCCTTAGTCAAGGTTTTGTCCCACTGGGTTTTCCTTGTCAAGGTTTTAACGAGGCATGTGAGTCCAATAATATCCGCAGTTTGATATGTTGTACACTTTTTCCTTCGTCTTGGTTTTTATCCCTCAGGATTTTTCCGGACAAGATTTTAACGAGGCAACATCTGCGGGTCCAACACTGTTTTGAGGACTCATGTTTTCCTACGTTCAGGTTTTTGTCCCAATGGGTTTTCCTGACGAGGTTTTTAATGAGATAACAATCTTAAAACTGTAATCACCATCTAACGAGATACATATCCATAGAGGTTCTAGAGATGCGGCGCCTAGGTTTTATCCTAAGCGGTTTTCCTGGCACATGCGTTTAGGATTTGTCCCAAGTAGTTTTCCTGATAAAATTTCGATGGGGAAGTATCTTATGGCGATGACCAACATCATTCTAAGAAAAGGATTTTCTTGAATAGTTTTCTGCCGCAGTTTCAAGAAAGGGAGAAAGTTCGTGACGACCATCATCACTTTAAAGCCCGTGTTGCCCTCTTTTCCCTTAGCCAGTTTTTATATCAGTTAGATTTTTCTGGCAAGATTTTGACAAGCAACATTCTCAAATTGGTGGTCATCCAAGGGGGAGTATTATATATCAAGATCTTTCTAGGTGGCTGACCACCGTCCTAATTGGTCAAACTTAAGATAAACATAATTATTAATGATAATCTTTAACAAAAGTTAATCTTCACAAATGCTGCCACATGTCAGGTTCTTGAAACTTCCTTGTACCGACATATTTTGGTCGTGGGCTATAAATTGTTATTGTAATGAAGGAACATAATAATAACAATTCATTTTTCTCTTCTCTCTCTGATACGTAAGGGTTATTCACAAATTAATCATTCAAGTAGCTCGTTCGTGAGAGGATTTATAAAAAAAAAAAAAGATAAATTTAAATAATTTTTCCTAATAGCAAAATTTTAAACTTCTTCGTGCAAAATATATAACTACATCGTTGCTTTTCTTGCATTTAGGGAAGGAAAATATTTAGACTTTGGTTGACCGACAAGAAAACGGAATTGAGAGAAGTAATTAGGACCACATGACAACCACTTATCACAAGATGAGTTGAGCTGATGATTATCTGGGTCACTCTGGGATAACCTTAATCTACTAGCCCTAGATTACTTATCCAAGAATTGGCGAAATAATTGACAAGACATTTTTATTAGTTTACTCCAACTTCTCAATATCTCCCTCGTAATTTTAAATCAAGCATTTTTTTTTCTGTACAAACGTCTCTCTGTAAAATCCATTTATAGTCTTCAAACAACCTTACATTAAATCGAAATGTAATGAACTTGTCATCAAACTAAAATGAGTGGTACATTATCAGTTTATCAGGTCATATGACTCAAGAATATCAAATCATAAATGCTGCACAAATAATCAATATCCTCTTCTTGTGACAGATCAGGCATCAATCGTGATTAGGCAAGAAAAAACCTTACTGTACTCTCAAACAATTTACATTATCAGTATTGGTCGAGAGTATAGGTACATAATCTATGTAAATGAAGCTGTTCACCTACAAAGCCTGTACAGGCACCAATCGCAGTGACGGATGCCTTTCATTTTCGGAAAAATATAGTGAAAAAAATGACTCACGAGTCACGAATACAAGGTAGTTGTGGAAGCAAACTAACGTGAACATTTCTTCATTGAGCTTCAATAATATTATAAGTGCAAATTAACCATCAGATGTTATCTGAAGGCATTCTGGACATTACTATGTCAGTTCAGCTCAGCTGCTAAGATGAAAGAAACATCTATAAGAGTAAATGATTTTGACTTTGTTTGTGTTTTTTCCTTTCTGCATATAAATTTTTCCATGATTGGAAGTAAACAATCTTGTATACCTGATGCTAAGTTTTCAGTCTTTCCATTTCCATAGTAATTAGACTACAAGGGATTTTGACCATTCTTTGAACCAAACATCTTTATCAAATTCAGAATTGGACCAGGGTAATCCCCAACAACGTCGATTTCCTAACCGTAGACAACACTTCAAAAGAAAAAAAAAATTACTCTCTACGGCTAGGAAAAATAGCCTACAGTTAGCGAAGTTGTCTGCCAGATCAATAAGAAAAATCCTGACCGTATCTGGATAGTTCTTCATTAGCATCCAAGATAAATGAGTACTCAGGGTGAGCAAGCTTTATGGCTTTTAGAACTTCAATGTCTGCATTCAGATTCTTTCCAACTTTAAGCTTCAAGGTGTTGAATCCTTGTTTCCGATACTTTGAAACCAATTTGGCAGCTTCATCTGGAGAACAAATTGGAATCTGCACATACAACATTTGTTAAGCAATGTAAAACAGAGAACAGTTTTTTCAGAAGAGTAGTTTTGTTGATATAACAGCATTCATATGCAAGGAAGGAACTAAACTGTTATATCAGGTGTAATGGTGTTCGATGCACCACAAAATAATTTCAGCGGCAGTGTACCAATACTTGTCGTAACTGCGTCAGTCAATGCCATCTCAAGTCCTGCCCTAACCTTCAAAATTAATTTAAGCATGGCTATATAAGAACTGCAAAGTTAATTTAAGCATGTGTAATAAGCAAAACCGCTGCATAAGTCTAGCGACTGCACATAAAATAACCATCCCTCTATTTCTTTATAATTTACAGCAATCCAACCTATAAAATACTAGTTTCACTCACATATATAGAGGTAGATTTCTAAGCCAAACCTTGTAACAAGTTTAACAATCCACGCCACTTTTTTAAAACTTTTAAGCTTTTAGAACATGCATTCAAATTCACTATCAAATATCTAAGTAACACTACAACATTCATTTTGCCACTTTAATTTCATGGTTGCATTAGAAAATGAGTTTTCATGCACAAATCTTTGATGGTGGAAGAGAATCAGCAAACTACAAAGCATAACCATAGTGATTATGATTTAGTCGTAAAGGTTAACCAAAAGTTTCATTCTGACTATGATTTCTTCCATGTTGCTTAGGACACACCAAATTCCTATCTCTGGCATGGTTGCAGTACAACAAAGATTAACCATAAGAATCAAAAGGTGAACTGAAACAAAAACAAAAAGAATTTCTGTGCTGTTGAAAATGGTTCCAATCTTGTAATAAAACATGGATCTCGATATCAACTACGATATAGAGTTGGAATACATACCACATAAAAATCGCAAAGAAATTACACCTCCAACAGCCAACAAATTGAGGTTTGCATCTTCCAGCTTGCCAGTTGTCAACTTCATCTAATTTACAATCAGTTGTCAACATAGTTAAAGCACATAGATGTCTAATAGTTCTACATCCAGTCTAACTGTTTCTTTGCACCAATCTGCCAGAACCAGATGATCTACTATTAGACTCTGAGCCTGACTTAATCTGTTTACTGCTGGAACCAGGCAATCTCCTATTGGACTCTGATCCTGACTTAATCTGTTTACTGCTAGAACCAGGAAATCTACTAGTGGACTCTGATCTTGACTTAATCTGTTTACTGACGGAACCGGGAGATTTGTTATTAGACTCTGATCCTGAGCCAGATGACCCAAATACTCCAAGAGCTTCTAAGAAGAACGTCTTGTTGGGAACAATACCATCTTTATCCATACGCTTTAACAATTTATCGATAAGTTCCTTTATGTTGGCTTTTGTGTATGCTTTATAAAGAAGTTTATATGTCGAAGCCTGAGGAAGTAATCTCTTACTACACACATTATCGAAAAGAACATCCGCTTCTGCGGGCAAGCCATTCATACAGTAGGCATCAAGCATGGCATTAAGAGTTGAAACTGGAACTTCCTTCCCAGATTCCACCATACTGTCGAATATTTCTCTAGCCCTTGAAACACAATCACAATATCCGTAAGTGGTTATCAAACTCTCATACGTGACAAAGCTTGGCGTATAACCCATATCAGTCATCTTTTGATACATTGTTTCTGCCTTCTCTCGAAGTCTCGCCTTCCCATAGTTTGTAATCATTGAATTGAATGTAGGCAGTGTAGGTTTCTCCTTGGACCGTAGCAGGCTCTTGAAAACTTGTTCCATCTTATCAAATGACTGACGTCTCCCATAAGCATCGATCAGCAAATTAAAGGTAATAATATCTGGTTTAGTTTGATTACTCTTCATACGGGAGAGAACATCTTCCATTTCTCTGATCATCTTGTTTTTCCCATAAGCATCCATCACACCGTTGTAAGTATAAGTGTCTGGCGAAACAATACCCTCTTCTAGTTCTTTGAACAATGCATTTACTTGATCGACATTACGTGCTTGGGCGAAAGCTCTCAAAAGAATGTTGTATGTAACATTATTTGGATTACATCTTTCTATTCCCTTCATCTTCTCAAAATATCCAAGGGCTTTGGCCAAAGCTTTAGGTTTATCTTTGGAATGAAGGTGAGCTGTTATAAGTGCATTGTAGACTGAAGTATCAGGGCGGCAACCACTATTACGCATCTCTGAAAAAAGCCACATTGCCATTCTCGTTTGGCCTTTCTTTCCCATCACGGATATCAACTTTGAATAAACACCATTATCTGCAACGTACCACCGCTGCTTCTGCATCCACCTGAAAACCTAAAGGTGACAATGGAACACTTAGTCAATCAAGCTTAGCTAGTTGTAAAATATACATCCATGCAGACCCAATATAGGTTATCTAGCATATAAAAGGGGAAAAACTGCAAAACATTCAAAGCTCACAACCCAGTATCAACCAAGGATTAGAAAAATCAGCCGACGACATTTGCTGCAGGATCAGCATTACACTATCCCATGGAGCTATTCATTTTTCTCCTTTTGCAGCTCATCCTTTGCCAACAATTACATTTGGCCAAAAGTCTAAACTTGTCAAAGGGTGCTTGAATGTTATAAGTTTTAGCTCAATCAAACACTAACAGCTCAAATTTAAACCAATTTTTCGCAAGAGTTTGAAAATGATGTTAGTCTCATCATAAACTAAAAATGAATATTGGATCATTTCCATCAAACGGACAACAGGTGGATGTAAGCAGAATGTAAGAACAAATTGAGTGGAAATACCCCTCTCCTGATTTTAAATGGCAGAAGAAACCCATCAATAAGAAATAAAAAAAAAAAAACTAATTCATAATTCAATGACCTCTAAAATCCCCCACAATCCCCCAATTAATAATCACTAAAATTAACTAAAAATTGAAAATTTAGGTAGGAGGAGAAATCAAACCTCAAGACATTGCAGCCATTTATCCTTCTTTCCAAGCTCTTCAAAGAGAAGAAAGCAATGTTCAGTTCTAACAATCTTAACATACTTATTCAATGTAGAAATCAAAGGTTTTTGGTCATTAAAATTCCTCAAAAGAAGATAAACTAATTCTTGAGACTCTGATTTCTCACTCACTGAACCTGTTTTCCTCTTTGCTGATACACAGCTGATTCTAAGAAAGGGTTTTCTAGTTAACCCACTTTGTTGAAGAAATGGGGGTGTTGAATTAAAATCAGTAATGGTGGATTTTTTAAGTGAAAAAGTAGATGTTGTCACAGTGGAGAGCTGAAGTGATGAGGTTGATATACACGAAGGCATTGAGAAATTAAGAAGGGGGATTATTTGTGGGATTTTGAGGTTAGGGTTTTAGAAATGAGAGGTTGAATTGTTAGGTAAGGTTCTGACTGAGTGAGAAAATTGAGCATTTTCCTTGTTCACAGGGAGTAATAGAGTAGAACAGTGGCTGGGTGTTGTTAAGTTGCGCCGCATAAGAAAAGGTCAAACAGAAGAAGAAAAAAAGACCTGAATTGAACACCCAATCTAGTTTTTTTTTTTAATGATTCACGAGAGAGTTAGTTGTCTCATAAAGCATAATCATCCATCCATCTGAATTTGGAAATCCTAAACCGGTATCTGGTCCAATTTATTTATTTTTTAAATTTTTCCATGAACAGCAGGGATTAAAGGGCTCCTAACCCAATCAAAGAAAACAGAAGCAAACAGAGAAAAGAAAACTCAGTCCATTATAGAACACCAGACTGAAAACAACTCACAACCTATAATAAATCTTCCCACTACTATCATCCAGTAGAATCTGGTTAAACTCCTCCCCCAAATTACTCCAGTCAAGCTTCTCAAAATGAGATGGTGGGAAAATACCTACCAACCAATCTGCAGCACGATTAGTTTCTCTATAAATATGTTCAGCTTTAAGCCACTCAAACTGCTTTCTCAGGTAGCAAATATGTCTCCAAATGTAAATCACTTCCAAGGGGACCTATGGATTGTTGTTTTTAAGAAACACAACTGTAGCCATAAAATCCATTCCTAGATGGGCTCTTCTACATCCCAAAGAAAGAGCATCCATTAAGCCAATCTCAACGTCCTGAAGTTCATGACCCAAAACAAATATAGCCATACCATACCATGCTACTGCCATCATACAATCACCAGGTTTGTCCCTGATAATAGCACCATATCCCCCCATAGTGTCTCTTAGTGATCCATCAGTGTTAATCATTAAGGCATCTCCATCAGGTCTTATAACCAAGTACATCTAAGTTCCAGTCTAATGTTAAACAAGCAAGGAACATTACAAAGGTTAAAGAAGTACCTGGACTGAGGGCTATCCTCCACCTCAATACTATGAGCATCAAGTTTAAGCTTCACATCCTGAATGATCATCCAACTCACCTGGTCAGTGGAATGAGTTTGTTTCTTAAAGACTCTAGCATTCCTTTCTCTCCATATATGATAGATATAACTGTTAAAGGTCAATTTCCTTATGGTGGTAATGATAGAATGACCCACAAAGGAACTAACACACCAGATAATTTCTTCCCTCCAACTTGCTCTCTGCCCAGTCACATACCCCAACTTTATAAGTAAGCCCTGTCATATCCGAGAAGAGAAAGGGAATTGCAGAAAGAGGTGTTCATCATCTTCATTACTTTGATTACATAGCACACAAGTAGGAGTCACATATACACCCCAGTGAATAAGCCTTCTTTTAGTCTTTAATCTATGATGCAGAGCTACCCAAGTTATAAAAGAATGTTTAGGGGTATGCATTTTGAACCAAACTAAACCATTCCATCTAAGAGCTTCCATAAGAGTTCTTGAGGTATGATAAGTATCCTTGACTGTGAAATGACCAGACTTACTAGGAAATCATATCAGCTTATCTTCAACATTGGGGTCTACATAGACAGAACCAATTTGGTCAAGAATGGCAGAGGTAAAAATATCTTCAAAGTGAGGAAGAACCCACTTATCTCCAATTATATACTCAGCAAATGGGACATCCCTATTAAGAAATACATAACTAACAATTTCCTCTGGGATCTAGTCCACCAACATGCCATTACGATGCCAAAGACCAATGAGAAAAGGAGTAGAAGTACATGTTAGAGCATTGCTCGGTCGAACTCGCATGCGTTCCTATCTCAAGCATGTTTGTCAATGTTAGTGATCAAAGCTATAAAGTCTTGATTTCTAGTCTACTATAGCTAAGGTCTCGGACTAGGATAGAAAATGTAGTTGAGCTCAAAAACTCCATGGAAATCATCATACAAGATGAAGGACTACTCAAGGAACCAGTGGATCTTCATCGACTAAAAGGTATGTGGAGACTTGAACTTATCTATCACTTAAAAGTCTATTTACTCTATCTCCTATCTTGAGACAAAATTCGTATTACTATATAGACTAAGAATATAGACATATGATATTTCGAGATGAGTATATCTCGCTTATCTATTTATGGAAATATGTATTGGTAAGTTCATATTTACCTAGTGACGAAAGTCATGTTACGTTTCAATCATTTTGGAATCGCTCTGACGAAAAATAGTTTGTGAATAACAACTATATAACACCCTCTGAGAATGTTTCAATGATTAAAATGAGAGTTTAGACAATATAACCATTGGGGGATATAAACATTGTTGTGGTAACACATATATGTATAAGTCCTTAGAACTTGAACCGAAGTTTGCGAACTTTGCTGATCAAGTGAAACCGGAACTTAAGCAGCCAACTCAGTACGCGAACGTGCGTAGTTCTCGAACCCGAGAATTTCTGCTGGAGTTTGTGAACTCCAACCGGTTAACTTGAGTCCGCGAACCCTTTCCGCGAACTTGAGTGGTTATGTCTAAAAATGATGTTTGTGAACTTATCTTAATAAACTAAGGAATGATATTGCAAATCGTGGCTTTATAGTTCATGAATCGATTCGAGTGAATCACATCGTTTTTGCTTCAATTGTGTCTTGTGTAGTACATGAGATCTCATAGCAATTGAACAACTCTCTAACTAGTTCATTTGAGTCATTTGGACTAGTTATGGTAAAGAAGAATATGGTTGATATGGAAGTTATCAGTTGGCTAACCATTTGGTTAACTAGTATTGAACCAACTATTGTACACGTTTGGCTACGGTTACACAAACCCAAAATTGTCAAGTACATGTGTGTATGACAAGCTAAGTTTTCGATCTAACGATTGAGAAATATTAGCTTGTATCTAATCAGGTTTTCATCTAACGGTGAATATTGAATGCTTTGTTACTATGCTAACATTGATTGCAAACCCTGATTTGAAAGACTATATAAGGGAGAACTCTAGCAACTGGGAAACCTAATCCCCACACATTTTGTGTGATACTAGTTTGCTAAGCTAGAGTTGATTCTCCTTTAACCTTAGGTTTTATTCTTCTAAAACTAGGTTAACGACTTAAAGACTTCATTAGGATTGTGAAGCCAGACCGATACTACTTTTCTTGTAGTTGTGTGATCTGATCTTGCTGTTTCTATCGTACGAGTAAAATTATAATAATTGGCTTGAGATTAATTTCTCCGATAGGCAAGATATAAAAGTAATCACGGACATCTTCGTCTCATCGTTTTTGATTCCTCAATAATCTTCTCACTACACCATTTTAAGGGATTCACAACTCATATTAGCAACGGCACTAGTGTCGTTGCTAATTTTTTGTTGCTAATCTCCGTTGATAATTTTTCGCAACGGCGTATTTCGGTTGTGAATTTTACAACCTCACCACATAGGTTGCGAATAGCAACTGCATTAGGGTAAATCGTGTGAATTACGTATGTGATCGGGAACACCAGGGATGGTAAATAAGCCCCAGTCAAACCTCGCTCAAGACTTTTTTTTTCTTTCCACCCTTCATCTCATGTAACCTATATCCTTCCTTACGTTTTTCATTTCACATTTTTTCTCCTCTTTCGTCTTTCCTCCCATCTCCGTCTCCATCTCTGTGTTTAGAGAACTCTTTCCTCTCTTCCCAACTATGAACTCTTTGAAGAACGTCAGGTATAATCTTTGACGATTTCTAGGGTTTCAGCTCTATTTATAGGGTTTAGAGATTTTGATTTATCGATTTCTAGGGTTTCAACTCTATTTCTATGGTTTTAGTTGGATTCTATTTTTCAAGTTTATCGATTTAAGTTTATGCTTTATCGAATCCTAGGGTTTATGTTAGGGTACCGACCACTAAGGTCCCAACATTTTTGTTTAAATTATAGATTTTAGGGTTTAATCTTTGATTTCAGTTTTTCGATTTCCTTTGTGAATCTGTTTTTTTCGATTTCAGTTTTTCAATTTCTTATTTCTCATTCGGTTTTAGGGTTTCATATGTGAATCTAATATGATTTTATTTTTTTCTATTTTTGGGTTTGTCAAGGTTGAAGAACATTGAAGGTATATTGTTTTATGTTAAGTTGTTTTAGGGATTTTGATTTATTTTCAGTTTAGGGTTTAATTTATATTTTTGGGTTGTAAATTATAAACTGATTTTATGGTTTGTTTTTTATAATTCAGTTCATCTGAGTGTGAAGAACAACTGGTCAGAGTTGTTTTAGGAATAACTAAGAAGGTATATGTTTCTATGAAATTGTTTTAATTGTACTTAAATATTGTTTATCTAAAGTTGGATGATAATAGCATGTTTGTGTGAAGAAAATTAACGTCTTTTAGGTGTGCTGAAATTTTTGTTTCACCTCTCTTTGTAAGTACTTGAAAGAAAATCTGAGTTCACTAGGCTAAAAGCCCTTGATTGTGGAAAACCATTGGATGAAGCAACATGGGTGATGGTATGCTAACAATGCATTTTTTTTTTCCGAAAAGTGTTATAGGGTTTAATCTCTCATGGATATTTGCCTCACCTTATTTTCTCATTCAATTCAGGATGACGTTGCCGGATGTTTGGAGTATTATGAAGATCTCGTTGTTAACGTCCCAATGGAGACATTTAAGAGTCATGTTCGCAAAGAACCCATTGGAGTCGTTGGTCTGATTACTCCATGGTATATGTTACATATTTTTCCTCCTGAATATTTGTAAACTCTACTGGTTACCTCTTTGTATAACTTTTCTTGTGTTTATCAATCCAATTTATACAATCTTTGAATCATTTTTTTTTTGACGTCAATGCTGGATTATTCTTTTCCGAAGGAATTACCCTCTTTTGATGGCCATATGGAAGGTGGCTCCATCCTTGGCTGTTGGGTGTGCATCTATACTAAAGCATCCATGTAATGCTTCTCCTTGTTATCTTTTTATGTTCCCTTTCCCTTCCTGTCTGTGTATGTTAGTTTATGTTTTTCCTTGTACTGACTAGCCCATCACATATTCAATTTTTAGTACTTGTTTAGAGATGGGTGATATCTATAAAGAATTTGGTCTACCTCCTGGTGTACTCAACATTGTAACTGGATTAGGTCCAGAAGTTGGGGCTCCTTTAGAAACTCATCCTCATGTCGACAAGGTACAGTCATATTTCTTAGTCCTACAACTTTAAACTTTTTAAATTCTTGATTAATTCTTCTTTTACAACTTTTGCCATCAATTACTAGTATTTCCTTCTTTAGATATCATTCCTTCCTCTCACTGGTGTATTTGATTAATCTACATCCTGTTACTTTGGAACTCGGTGGAAAAATTCCTATAGTTATATTCGAGGATACAAACCTTGACAAATGTGTTTATCTTATTTACAACTTTATTTTGCTTAAACATACTATCTGAATATACGCACAATATTTACCGACACATAATAATATATGTAATAGATTATGGTGTCTTGAGTTATGTAATAACACATTAGGACTTGAAATTGAAACATTATATTACAGTATTTTCTTTTTTGTTGATATAAATGTTTTATGTTGCTTGTATCTTCATTCTAAAAACAGCTGCTGGGTGGACTATGTTTGGTTGTTTCTGGACAAATGGTCAAATATGCAGTGCAACATCTCGATTTATTGTACATGTAAGTAACAATCCACTGCTTTGCAAGGCTACAAAGGATGTAGTTGTAATTTTATTATACTTTTTATCAGGTCGACAACTCAAACTAATCACTAGAATTAAGAGTTACTCTTCTTTAGACATCTGGAGTGTGGTTATGCTAAACTTCTGAAACTATAGTCAGTATATGCTCACTGTATGAATGTTGTTTCTTGTTGAAGTATGTTGCACTATTAAAGGCCATCAGTGGTGGTTATATTTTACAAAGTTTCAAATTGAGTAGCTCATAATTCAGTTTCAACTTTCTTGTTGCTGGTACTACTTTATCAATTTGTTTCCATTGAGCAGTGTTCATTATGATTATTCCTTTTGGGTCTAGGTGAACTGGCAGTTGTGGAGGACGAGGCCGAGAAAGGTGAATGTTATCTTTGGATTGAGTGAGTGTTTCTGAAATATAAAAGAAAAAATAGGAAATATGGTCTCAGATGTTGTTTTTTTTTTTGTATCTTGAGTTTGTTGTGGATTGAGATTGAGTTTATATATTCATAAACACTTGGTATTTCAGTTATGCAGCTTGAGTCATTGGCTTATTTCTTGTGCAAAATAGTTTAACGTTCTTACGTTTCCTGTTTGTGTGCTAAACCATTGATCAGTTCACATATTCCCAGAGGTCAATTACCCCATAGGATAATGAGACCACCTATTCTTCCACGACCAGTTGGTATTCCAGGTTAGCTGATAAGTGCATATTGCACATATATTTTGTATTAATTCCATGCTAGTATTTGTTGGTTTTCTTGTAGATTATTGTGTGTTACGCTTGTTCTCTCTTATTTTTGTGATATTAGGTGAATAATCCAAAAGAAGTGAATTTGAGATTAGTTGGGCAATAAAAGAAGCTAGATAAGAGTGAAGAAGGGCCAAAGACCAAATTTAACTCGTTCAAATACAAGATTTATACTTTTCATTATGTAGAGGACGAGACGGCGAAGCCAACAGCGAAAGAACGGAGTCATTCGGAGTTCGTATGAAGAAGTTACGGGCAAAACAAGTACAAGGGCAAAATTGTCATTTTATAGGGAAGTACTATTGGCATCCTCACTATTTGCTAAGGGGAAGTCATTTCTGGCTGAAGGCACCCAGTCTGATTACTCAAGAGGGGTGTCAAGATTTAAATAATACTAAAGGCACCTGGCCTTTTTATTAAGGGCACCATCATCTTCTCGTTGAAGACTGCATGCATGACCGGAGGAAGACGCGGTGGTTGTTTATGTTGATCGGTAGGGAAACGGAACTGAGACGAGATGATGGAACGAGCTTGAGCCATTGGCAGAGAAGTAGAAGCTCGTAATATTGGTTCATGGAACTATCGGCCATGAAGATGGAGCTGCTCGGTGATGGATATGAAGCTCAGGAGAGAACACGGTGCTTTGTTGTTACTGTTGGGTGTTAGCAATGATGAAACAGCAAGTTCAAGATGATGGCGATGAATGAAGTTCCGGATGTTTGGATTTGTCCGGAAGAAGAATGACGACGGTGACGGAGCTGCATGCATGGCCATTGAAGAACAGGGACAAGAAGGAGCTCGAATTGAAGCTCAGGGTGACGCTGCGTTGTTGTGAGTTTGGCAGATGACAATGGTGATCGTGAAGGTGAACTGCCAGGATGACTCGATGGAGTCTGCTGCTGAAGAGTTCGAGTGATGATGAGAGATGATGCTCATCTTGCGTCTGTGATCGTGAAGAGTCGGCCATGAAGATAGAGTGTCAGACAAAGAAAAACGGGCCTGCGGAAAAAGAAAAGAAAGATGGCTGTAGAAAAAAAGAAAGCAAAACGCATTAAGAAAAGTAGACGCATGCGGGGCGAGAATTTAGGGATTATTGTCGGGTATTTTGCCCTATAATTAAGCTCTAACACACCTCTCCATCCCACACCTCTCCATCTCACACCTCTCTTCTACATACTCTTCTTTCATTTCTTCTGCTTTTAATTTTTGTTTCGTCTGTTGCGAGAAACAGTGAAAGCTCCTGGCTTTCACTCTAGGCTTCCATTTTTAGTTTTATTCTAAATTCCTTCTTCTTTATTTATTTGTTAGTACTTTTAATTATGAGTAGCTAAATTTCTATCTAGGATTAGAGAGGAAATCCTACTATGTGTGCTAAAATGTTTTGACTATTTTCTATAATAATTCTCTTGGTCCTTATTCTTGATTCGTAAGGATAATGATTTTCTTCATGTGTCCTATGATGCTTTATAATTGATTTATATATTCTATGTTAGAGACTAGCATTTTATAGTGAAGAAGATTGTTAATTCTTTGAGAAAAATAATTGCTTGAAAAGATTTATTTTCCAAGACGTATTATTTGTCCTAAATCGTCTTGAGTAATTTTGGGAGAGTATTATAGAGAATAGTTATAATCATTTAGTATGTGTAGTAGTGATGGAATCTTGACATCCTAGTTTCCTTTAATTGAACACAAAAATCATTTTTAGCATTTCCATTATTTTATAAGTTTTATAAAAATCACCATCTTTTTGTCTAAAAACCGAATCTTAAAAAAAGTCCGAGAATTGAATCCCTATACTTACCACTTGTAAAACTGCATCATTAGCTGAACTTTGTGTGATTTGTTTCTCATTAATACAACGTTTTTTAAATTGCAATTGTTTTATCTGTTGAACAGTTCTGCAGTTGCCAGTTGGGTTAATTTAAATTTCATAAGAAGTGACGTGTGTGTAAAGATTCATATATTCTCGCAGATACATACAATGATGCACCGACACTAATATGTTCACACTGAGCACTATGTTCTAAGATCTTTAGTTTTTATCTCTGAGATGACAAATCTGGTTGAGTATGATTCTTCATAGATCATGCATCTACCCTAAACTTTTGTAAGGACATGTGAGTAAACACCACAGTTTAAAACCATGGCCGCAACAGCATAGAAGAACATATTTAACTATTCTTAGATATAATTAGTCTATTCGTTTAAGTATTACAGGGAATATTATCCCTTGCATCCCACATGTTTTACTGGTTGGGGGAAACAAAAAACAAGATTTTTTTGCACCAAGCTTTTGAGAAGAAATTGATAGAAAACTTGGGTTGGAACCTCTGGGGGATCATTAAATTCTAACTTCCATTTCTCTCGACTTTCAGGATACTGTAATTGAGGAAAATCTTCAACCTATTTATCTTATCCAGGTTAGATGATAACCTCTTTTGCACACTACTTAGACTACTAGTCACCAAATCTAAAGTCTTCTCTTGTACAATCTCCTTTTTTAGCATGTTCTATATTTTTAAAAGAACACAGATTCAAGTCGAACTCCAATGTGCGGATATGTTTGTGACTATGCAGCAGTGCTTGACACATGCTCTTCCCAGTTTTCATGTCTTTAATCTCTTTGGATGGTCATTTTGAGGTTAAGCTGGATATTTCTGACTAGTTTTCCTTTAAAGCATGAATAGTTCTAAGGGATTATCATCATTACCTGATATACACTCCCACAGTTCTTGCTTGTTAAAGAAAGTATTGTTTTACTTAAATGTGTCATTTTAACATGAAGTTGCTGAAAATATTAGAATTATATCTTGAGTCAAGCATGCACAGCGATGCAATGATGGGATTATGATTTTTAGACTTTTTACTCATTTGGGTTATGAGTCACAGGTGCATAACTTGTTTTAGAATTGTGGATGATGACCAAATGATGTTGGAATGACAAGCTTGAAATGACATCGAATAAATGAATTCAAAGAGGCATATAGCCATGTACTGGGCAACTAAGAAATTAATTATGTTTGTCGAGATATGTGTAAAACCAACTGCTTAATCTTCTGGATGGGAAGGTACAACTTTATTTTCTCTCTTTGACACATCCAACAATGTTATTTCTTTTATTTTGAAACATATTGTAAGATACATTGTGTAAGTTTCCCTTGTGTAATGTTAAGTTGATGGATATTTAGTTAATTGTTATGTTTTGGTGGTATTGGTGGAGGAATTGGTTATGGTTCAGGAAGTGGTGGTGTACTGGTATTGGTGGATGACTTGGTCAGGGTTCGGTAGGTGTTGTTGGTGAAGAAGTTTGCCAGTTCAGATGGTATTATTTGTGGGTGGAAGAGTTGGTCAAGGTACCAGAATTGGCTATGGTCAGGAGGTGGTGTTGGTAAAAGAGTTGGTCAAGTTTTCCAACCACACGCTTATTTTGGAAGGTATATTGCTTCTAGTTTTGGAGTTTTATTTGATAAAGAATGAAGTTTGTTATTTCGTACTTACATAAAGAATGAAGTTAGTTTTGGATTTTTATTTGAATTTGATTTCACTTCTTGGCATGCAGATTAAGCATGATATGTGCATATATGAAGTCATGTCAACTAAAATTGAAATGCACCTTGCTAAAGCTGAAGCAATCAACTAACATCTCTTGAATATACCAGGGAAAATTCAGTTCAACAAAAATTAAACTCGCCACCAGGTAGGACATTAAACTTGTTGTATGGACTTGCACCATATGTCTATTGATAGAAAGAGTAACATAACCATATAAGTAGTGATAGGGATATTTGTGGGTTCTTTTGATTTGATTATATAGTCTATTAGTCAAAGGCTCAATCTTTATAAGCATACTGGATATCTGATTATAAGAATTTGTGATGCTTTGTTCGCTGGTTAATTGAATGATGCTCATGAGATCAGAAAGGTTGGAGAACAAAGTAGCAGCTATTAGGTCCCTTAGCAGCTACAAGATTTGTAAGTCGTAATGTAGTATCTCCTTATAGATATTTAAGTTAGAAGACCTTAGGAATTTCATAACTTTCTACAAAATGAACTTAGGAACTAAGTATGTTTATGTGTATGTCCATTAAATGAATGACATAGTTTGTATCAAATACTCATACTCGTTGTTAACTTCAATTGAAGAATTCTTTTTCATAATGGTGAATGTGGAAATGAAAGTGAATGAATGTATCATGGTTTGTATATCTGTGGAATGCTGAATATGGGGAACTGGGAAACTGCAGGGGGTAAATGTGGGGGGAACGGATTTTGACCAGGTCAATGAAGACTTGACCTTTTTTTTTGTTGTTGCAAAAAATTAGCAACGTCTTTGTTCTGTTGCTAAATTAGAACCAGAACCAATAAATTAGAACCAGAACCACAGTTCCGGGTAGGGGTATTCCTGTAATTAGAAACCACTAAGCAACGGCAGGCCTTGGTTGCGAATAAACAAAGTCGCAACAGCGCAGTACGTTGAGAATATCCGTTGCGTAAAAAATGCAACGCCGTGTTTTGGAACGGCGATCTTCCGTTGCTAATTACTAAAAATGGTGTAGTTTCTTCGTTGCGTCGATTAATTTTATTGTGAGGTGATTGATAAAACTGAGTTGTTCTTCGGGAATATAATTCTTGTTTTATTGATTGGTTCATGTTCACCTTGATTTATCAAAAGACGAAACAAAACTCATAGGTTTATTCATGGGAGACGAATTTATCTATCTTGTAGACTTTTCTGTGTGAGACAGATTTGTTTATTAAAGTCTTCGACTTTGGGTCGTAGCAACTTTTGGTTGTGGGTGAGATCAACTAAGGGAATCAAGTGCGCAGTATCCTGCTGGGATCAGAGGTGCAGGAGCATAACTGTACCTTGGATCAGTGTGAGATTGATTGGGGTTCAACTACTGTCCAGACCGAAGTTCATTTGGAGTAGGATAGTGTCTGTAGCGGCTTAATACAATGTATGTTTAATCTGAACTAGGTCCCGGGGTTTTTCTGCATTTGCGGTTTCCTCATTAACAAAATTCTGGTATCTGTGTTATTTCTAATCCGCATTGTATTTTGTTATATAATTGAAATAATACAGGTTGTGAGTTGTTCAATCAATTAGAATATCCGACCTTATTGGTTGTTGATTTAAATTGATTGACACTTGGATATTGGTTTTTGGTACCATCCAAGTTATCTCTCTTTGATTAAGACTCGCAGATTGTATTTGCTTGAGTAAATCAAATTGAGAGATAGAGATAATATACTCCTTGAGATATTTTCTATTTGATTGAGTCTGACTATCTAGTTGATTCTCTAGAAAGTAACTCGGAGTTGTCCATACAGATTGCTAATCGAAATATTGGGTGTGGTTGTTAGACCCCCGGTTTTTCAATTGGTATCAGAGCATGCAAACACGTTTAAGACCTTATAAGTCAGTGTTTGTAGCGATCTGACTTTATGGACTAGTCTATCTCTAATAACATACCAGTTCATAAATCACCAGATGATTTTCAAAGATTGGATTCACTTGAGAGAACTATCACATCTAAGTCAGTATATAAACATTCTCTTAATGTAGAACCTGTTGAAGTCTGGGAAATACGCCTAGAAGAACAGTTGGATGAACTTTCTGATGAAGGTGATTCAGATATTGATAGAGATGTTGATGAGGAAGTCTCAGAGTATGTTAAGGTTTTGAATTCATTGGAAAAGAAGAAGATGACAACTTCTCATGTCACACCTCTTCTGACTCCTCTCTGTCGAGAAAACAAGAAATTGAGAAGATGTTACGCAGGTGTTTATGTTTCGAATCGTTCTAACGAATCGATCCTCAAGGATTCTGAGGAAAACCTGCGTATAAAGTCACTTGAATGTGATAATCTTTATCAAAAGTATTTTTTGTTGGAAGAAAAACTTGCAGAATCTGAAGCAAGGTTTAACTCTCAAAAAATTAGTTTTGATGACAGAGAAAGTGCTTGTCTCGCTCGATAAAAACGCCTCGATCCTGATTTAGCTGCTGCTCTTGACAAAATCAAGATGTTGGAAGATGACTTGAAAAAGTTCAATACTAGTTCAAGCAAATTAACCACTATGCTAGGAGCAAGTAAAAATCATCGTGATACACGAGGATTGGGCTATAAGGGAATATATTAGAAAAGAGGTAAAATTTGTCAAGGCTAGTGATTCTTCTCAACAAAAGGTTTCCCCTGATGGAAAAAGTGAAATACCTTCACCAGAAGTTAAGGTTCAAAAGATCAAAGTATATCAACCTCCAAAGTCAGTACACACGGATCGAGTTAAGAACATTCCTTATGTTTGCCACTATTGCGGAAATAAAGGTCACCTGGAAAGGATATGTCGCTACCGTATAAGGAATGATAAACTTCATGATGTTCTTGTTTGGGTATCACAAGAAGTTGTGAAACCAAGATCATATGTTAAGACTAATCCCCTTAACTTTATAGGTTGTAACTGTCCAACCTTTAGGCAAAGGAATCAATGATGTGATCAACCTAGATTCACCTATAAATTTCATACGAAGCCTTTTCACAATCGTAATGGTTATCAAAATGATAACTTCGTAAAGACTAAGACAAGATCCGATGCTCCCAATTGAAGAAAAACTAACTTGCAAAAGAGTAGTCAATCCAATTCTCTTCCAAGAAATCTTAAAGAGCGTAATGGGAAGAAGGTTATGGTTGTTCCTAAATGCACTTAGAAGTGGGTACCAAAGAAATCCAATGATTCTTTGAGTGTGAAAAGGAATGACCTTCCAGAAAACTCCATAACTATGGAAAAGGCAGTATCCATGATGTTGGAACTTAACAAGTTTTTTGGAAAAATGGAATTGGATGTGAAAAATTCTGAAAGCGATATTTTTCATGATAATCCAAAGGTCACTTGTGGTGATCAAGACATTTTTCACCCCAACACAACTTAGTTGTGTTGTAAGTGCATCCTCACCAAGGAATGCCCTTCTATGTATACGGTGAGGGAAGCACGAGAATTGGGGCACACATATTATTTTCGGTAAGATGATTGGATTCTTCTAAAAAGGTATGTCTATAAGCTTGAGTAATATTTGTGTTTTTATTTGCTTAGAGTACTTATAATGATTCATGTACCTTACTTATCATTCATTTCTACCTAACTTGATCTGTGTTTAAGGTTCTTAATTTTTTAGGTTTGAAAATAATGGTTTGGGATGTTTGGACTTCATGGTATACATACAAAGTACATATAACATCTTTTAAAACCAAAATTCAGGAATTTAAGTTCGCGGACTTGAAAATTCGTGTGCAAACCCGTAAGTTCGCGGACTTGCCTGTAGACGTCAATATTCGACCGACTTGTTTTGGATATATCTTCTTCGTCCTAACTTGTATTGACCTTATTATTTTTGAAGTCTCTTTCTCTTTGAATTCTCTTTAAAATGGAGATGAGAAACCTGTGAGTTAAGATTGGTATTTTTACTATCTCTTGTTTTTGAGTATTTTGCTCCGTTTCGTTGCACTTGTTCCACTTCTCTTGGACTCGGGCACTTGGATTCTTGGAGTACTACTCTTCTAATGCTCATTTGTAGCTTTTACAAGAATGTTTCTGATGAATCACAAAGAAGGAAATTCAAGGATGGGCAGTAGTACGCATTATTATGGTATTCTTGATGTTCACAATCATTTTATGTGAACTATGGTGCATGGTCGTTAATGACTTTGTATGTTCTTCTTTGTTAAGAAAATATTTTTATACACCTTTGGTAGCTATTCTTGGTGTAAATCCGGGCGAAAAAGATTGATTCTACCCTCTAAGGACAAATCATTTTATATGTGCATTATGAGTTTGTCTTGATGACTAGGAAACTTCTTATGAGAATTTGTTCTTGTTTTTGAGAAGAATTACTAGAGTTTTGAATAGCCTTTATTGTGAGTTCACATAGCTATGTCCAACGATTTTCATCTTCATGCCTTTAGATTTATTTATTTAAATTCTAAAGTTGATTTGGAAGATGATGTTTGCAGTATTAATCTTTATGGTTTTATATATTGCAATATGTTATGGGATATGTGTGTTTGCGTCCGTGAACTATTATTGTCCCATATGTTGTCAAAAATTATCTCGTTTATATGTCGATATGCAAGTATTGATACAAGATCGATGAACTTTTGACAAACAAAAATTGAACCTATTGTGTCATCATGCAAATAATTGATGGAAGATAAGATGAATTTTTGTTTATGAGGATTATGTCTATTGTATGTCATTGTGCAAATAGTGATGGAAAATAGAATGAATCCTTGTATATTCCGCAGTATTGATCTTTCCATGATCCGTATTTTATGTGTATACTACAATACTCCATAAGTCTCTTGTGTTGAGCATATTTAGTCAAATTAATCTTTGTTCGCTTTGGTTAATATGATTGAATATTTCTTGTTGGATTCCAAATTCATACTTGTATGTAATTTGTTGAGTCTAAATAAATCCTTCTTTTCTCTTAAAATTAAGGTCGCTCTTGTTGTTCCCCTAGGAATGACATATAATGGGGGAGAGTTCTTTTGAACTTGTGATTAATTGCCAAATATTTGTGGGGAGTGCGGTTGTGGAATATTATAGGGGTTATCTTGTATATTTATAAACTCCTTGATGAATGCATTTAGCTTCGGATTTATGATTGCATCTAAACAAGATGATATACATTTACCTTTGGTCATGAAATGTCTCTTACGTAAATTTCATTAGGATCCCGTTCTTGTACCTTTGCCAATTTTATTGACAAAAATGGGGAGAATTAATATGTAGTTCACACTAAAAATACATATGGTTTTCGGATCATTATGTAAGGGGGAGTGGTTTCCATGTGAGATGGAGTATTGACTAAGTCACCATAGTATTGTTGTTGAAGTTGTGATACAATTGGACTTTGACGCTGTGTAATAATATTATGACACTGTATAACAATGATTGAGAATTGATGCTTTTCTCATTGTTATAGCTATGGATTTTCAACAACGATGATGCTAAACTTACAACCTTTGGGATCATTGGACTACTTGGAAGTGACGAAGATTTTGAGTATTGTTGAAGATTAGACATGTGGAATAGGAGCTACAAAGTTTATTTATATTTTTTTTATATTCCATATGTATTAATAGTTTTGCCACTAAAATTGACAAAGAGGGAGATTGTTAGAGCATTGCTCGGTCGAACTCGCATGCGTTGCTATCTCAAGCATGTTTTTCAATGTTAGTGATCAAAACTATAAAGTCTTGATTTCTAGTCTACTATAGATAAGGTCTCGGACTAGGATAGAAAGTGTAGTTGAGCTCAAGAAATCCATGGCAATCATCATACAAGACGAAGGACTATTCAAGGAACCAGTGGATCTTCATCGACTAAATGGTATGTGGAGACTTGAACTTATCTATCGCTCAAAAGTCTATCTATGATATCTCCTATCTTGAGACAATAGTCGTATTACTATATAGACTAAGAATATACACATCTGATATTTCGAGCTGAGTATATCTTGTTTATCTATTTCTCGAAATATGTGTTGGTAAAGCTTTCGCTTTAGCCAAGTTCATCTTTACCTAGTGACGAAAGTCATGTTACGTTTCAATCATTTTGGAAATCACTCTGACGAAAAATAGTTTGTGAATAACAACTATATAACGCCCTCTGAGAATGTTTCAATGATTAAAATGAGAGTTTAGACAATATAACCATTGGGGGATATAAACATTGTTGTGGTAACACATATATGTATAAGTCCTTAGCACTTGAACCGAAGTTTGCAAACTTTGTTGATCAAGTGAAACCGAAAATTGAGCAGCCAACTCAGTTCACGAACTCAGTCCGCGAACGTGCGTAGTTCTCGAACCCAAGAATTTTTGCTGGAGTTGTAGCTCGGTTTCAGTCCGCGAACAGACGGTAGTTCTCGAACCCGAGAATTTTTGCTGGAGTTTGTGAACTCCAACCGGTTAACTTGAGTCCACAAACCCTATCCGCTAACTTGAGTGGTTATGTCTAAAAATGATGTTTGTGAACTTATCTTAATAAACTAAGGAATTATATTTCAAACCGTGGATTTATAGTTCATGAATCGATACGAGTGAATCACATCGTTTTTGGTTCAATTGTGTCTTGTGTAGTACATGAGATCTTATAGCAATTGAAGAACTCTCTAACTAGTTCATTTGAGTCATTTGGAATAGTTATGGTGAAGAAGAATATGGTTGATATGAAAGTTATCAGTTGGCTAGCCATTTGGTTAACTAGTATTGAACCAACTATTGTACACGTTTGGGTACGGTTAAACAAACCCAAAATCGTCAAGTACATGTGTGTATGACAAGCTAAGTTTTCGATCTAACGATTGAGAAATATTAGCTTGTATCTAATCAGGTTTTCATCTAACGGTGAATATTGAATGCTTTGTTACTAAGCTAACATTGATTGCAAACCCTGATTTGAAAGACTATATAAGGGAGAACTCTAGAAACTGGGAAACCTAATCCCCACACATTCTGTATGATACTAGTTTGCAAAGCTAGAGTCGATTCTCCTTTAACCTTTGGTTTTCTTCTTCTAAAACCAGGTTAACGACTTAAATACTTCATTGGGATTGTGAAGCCAGACCGATACTAGTTTTCTTGTAGTTGTGTGATCTGATCTTGTTATTTCTATTGTAGAGTAAAATTGTAATAATTGGCTTGAGATTAATTTCTCCGATAGGCAAGATATAAAAGTAATCACAGACATCTTCGTCTCTTCGTTTGTGATTCCTCAATATATAATCTTCTTCGCTGCGTCAATTAAGTTTATTGTGAGGTGATTGATAAAACTAAGTTGTTCTTCGTGAATATAAGTCTTGTTTTATTGATGGTTCCTGTTCACCTCGATTTATCAAAAGACGCAACAAAACTCATAGGTTTATTCGTGGGAGAAAAATTTATCTATCTTGTAGACTTTTTTGTGTGAGACAGATTTGTTTATTAAAGTCATCGACTTTGGGTCATAGCAACTCTTGGTTGTGGATGAGATCAGCTAAGGGAATCAAGTGCGCAGTATCCTGCTAGGATCAGAGGCGTAGGAGCATAACTGTACCTTGGATCAGTGTGAGATTGATTGGGGTTCAACTACAGTCCAGACCGAAGTTAATTTGGATTAGGCTAGTGATTGTAGAGGCTTAATACAATGTATGTTTAATCTGGACTAGGTTCCGGGGGTTTTCTGCATTTGCGGTTTCCTCGTTAACAAAATTCTGGTGTCTGTGTTATTTCTATTCCGCATTGTATTCTGTTATATAATTTAAATAATATAGGTTGTGAATTGTTCAATAAATTAGAATATCCGACCTTATTGGTTGTCGATTTAAATTGATTGACACTTGGATATTGGTTTTTGGTACCATGCAATTTATTTCTCTTTGATTAAGACTCGCGGATTGTATTTGCTTGAGTAAATCAAATTGAGATATAGAGATAATAAACTCCTTGAGATATTTTCTATTTGATTGAGTCTGAATGTCTAGTTGATTCTCTAGAAAGTAACTCGGAGTTGTCCATACATATTTCTAATCGAATTATTGGGTGTGGTTATACCATTACCTATAATTGTTCTCAACATCTTAGAAGCTTCATCCCTTTGTCCCAGAATATGTCTCCAACTCCATGAGGCATCTTGAGGACAGTTCATAGTCCATAAATTCCTATCCTTAATGAGATTAACTTTAATCCAATCTGTCCAAATAGAATCTAGTCCAAATTTTACTTCTCAATAATGTATAAACACTTCTAGGTCAATCTGGGTTCCACGTATTGAGATTGGAGAAATAGTTGGTCAAATTTGGGATTATGTGGGAGACTCATTATTTGCAAGTCTCCTAATGGGGTGCCAAATTACACTGGAGAGTACCAATAAATAACATTTTTTTTTATTTTTTTTGCTGAATCACACAAATTTTATTAATCTGGAGAATAAAAGTTTACATCACCAAATAGGAGAAACAAAGAAAAGAAGTAAGCTAAAATACAAAGGCACAATGACCATAAATTTTTTCAACTACTACTAGATGAACCTATAATAGTCCACTCCAGGCATTTTAATTCTTGCAAGATGAGATGGTCTTCCAATGAATACTTGTCTTTCACCTTCCTTCATTTTAGTCCCCCTTTTAGCAGTAGCATCTGCAGAAAAAAATTTCTTCTCTATAGCTATGACAGAAGATGATAGAGTCAAGTTTATAAATAGTTTTAAACCATCTGGTTTTAATAAACCATGGGATATGACCTTGTGCAAAATTAGCTATAGCATTTTTAGAATTAGAATTCAGTATAATATGATGCAGCTTCCATTCCACAACTAATTCAACAGCACAAAGTAAAGCATATGCCTCAGCAATATAATTAGTTGCAATTCCAATGCCACCAGTAAGAGTACCAAGTACCTGACAAATATGATCTCAGAATACAACTCCAAAATCAACTTCTCCTGGATTTCCAATTGAGGATCCATCATAGCAAAACATTATGACACCAACAACTAGGGGATTCCAATGACAGATGCTAATTTTTTGAAATTTGTTGCTTCTTGGTCCAAGATTAAAAAAGGAAATCACCTGCAGATCATAATTTTGATTCCATTTGTGTCCCTTCATTCTTAAGCCTCCTTCAGCCACCATCTTTTTGATTTTACTTTTAAATAAATGAATATTGGACTTTACTTCCTCAAAAAATCTTCTGTTTTTTTGGAACCAAAGTTCCTTCAAAACAAAACAACTAGATGTAATTCACAGTTCCTTGACAAGGGGACTTTTTTTTTACCTGCATTCTTCCATATGTCATTAAAGTCTTGAGGAGGAGCAACTTCAGAAAATGTACATAGCCAAGCCCAAATTTCTTTGCTAAATTTACAATTCCACAGGAGGTGATTCATGCTGCCCTCTTCTTCTTCTTCTTCACATATACAACATCTAGATGCCATTTCATAGCCATGTTTAATCATGAAAGTGTCATCAACATAAAGACCATGTATAAGTTTACACACATTGCTGGCAGTGCTTGGATGTAAGAAGTAATTCCATATATATTTTGGCCAATGAAGTACTGTCTCTTTATTTCTTATTTTGGTGATTGCAATTGAAGTAGTGAATAATCCTTGTAAGTCACACCCCCAGATTCTTTCATCCCTGATACCACCCACTTCAGGCATTTTTAAATTTACAAAGTAGTGTTGAATATGATGAGGAATGTGCCATGTACCTTCTCTAAGCAAATCAGCCACCTTGAGCTTCATACTTTCTTTAACAAAAGCAATGTATCCAATTTTTTCAATCAATGGAGAGTCATCAATCCAGTTGTCAAACCAAACTGATATTTCCTGACCATTACCAATACACCATCTGACATCTTCTTTTAAGAAATACCAAGCCCATTTTAACCCAGGCCAGATAGATGACAATTGCCAGTTACTACTCCACTGTGAAGTTTTATCTTGAAATTTTGCTTTGATGAACATAGCCCATTCTTCTTTAGATTTGATAATTTTCCACATGATTTTCATTAGAAGAGATTTATTGAGTACCTCCAGCCTCTGAATGCCCAATCCCCCTTCATTATATGGAGTGCAAACCCTTTTCTAAGATAGAATAGTGTAGTTTCTTGTTTCTCCATTTCCAGACCAAAGAAAGTTCCTTATTATTTTCTCGAAAATTTTAATAACTGATGCAGGACACTTATAAACATCCATATTATATATGGGAATGCTGCAGAGTACTGATTTTATGAGAACCAATCTTTCTTGGAATGACAATAACTTTCCTTTCCATGTTGCCAGTTTTTTATGCATTATTTCTACCATGGGCCAAACAGTGTCTAGTTTAACTCTACCTGGATGAAGTATAACTCCTAGATATTTATCTGGGAACTTACTTAGTTCCATTTTCATGAATTCTTTAATCAGATTTTTCCTCACCTCTGAAGTGCTATCAACAAATAATTTACTTTTTATTCTATTAATAATTTGGCCTAAGCTTTTTTGATAGTCTTCTATAAGTTTTAAGAGGCATTCAATGTTTTTCTTAGCACGATTGCAGAAAATAAAAACATCATCAACAAAGAACAAGTAGGTTGGGGAGATACCTTTTCTTGTGACCAGTGGAGTTAAGGAGCCATTTTGGATTAATTGAGATAGTCTTATGCTTAGAACATCCTCCATAAGATCATATAGTATTGGGGATAATGGATCCCCTTGTCTCAACCCCCTTCCAACAGAAAATAAGCATTGGGGTCCACCATTTAGCATAACTGAAATCTTAGCAAACTTAAGAAGTGTATGAATCCAATCACACCAAGACTCAGAGAATCCATATTTACTTAGCACTTGAAGGAGAAAATCCCATCTAACTAAATCATGAGCTTGTGATATGTCTAGCTTCAGAGCCACATTTCCACACCTTCTCTTTTTCTTCATTTCATTAACTAACTCCGAAGCTAGCACTATTTTCTCTTGAATACATCTTTCTTTAATATATGAAACTTGTTGGGGAGATATGAGTTTTGACATTAAAGAACTCATTCTTGTTGTTATAATCTTTGTAAAGATTTTAGAACTTACATTACTCAATCCAATTGGCCTGAACTGATTTGGATTTTGTGCACCTTCTGTTTTAGGAATGAGAATGAGAAAGTTAGAATTTAGCCCATTTGGAATCAATCTTCTCCTCCAACAAAATTACACTGCCTTTACTACATCATCAAGAATAATATATCAGCATGCTCTATAAAAGCTTCCAGAGAACCCATCAGGGCCTGGTGAACTGTTAGGATCCATATCAAAAAGAATTGCTTTAATTTCTTCCTCATTTGGAATGGTGTCCAACATTCTTTGGTCTTCAGGAGTTATGACTGAAGGAACAACTTCTAGTAAATGATCAACTTTATCAATGTCTTTAAATTTGAACTATTCTTCAAAATGATGAACCAACACTTCAGCAATTTTCTTCAACTTTAACAATTATTATTTTTTTAAATAAATTAATTTTTGTTCCGGAAGAACAAAATTCTAAACTTTCAACATGATACGATTACCTCAGAATACATGTTACAACAATCTTCTTTTATCGTAGTTTTAGAGTAGAATTGTCTTATTTCTATTCTCATATATTTTATCAAACCTAATAACTTTTTCACACTCTATTCTAGTAGAAAAATAAAGTATGGTTGATGAAACGACTGGTCAGACACTTTTGTTAGTTTACTCCAGCATCTCAATATCTCCCTCATAATTTTAAATCAAGCATTTTATTTACACTTCCTTATATACAAATCCATTTTATAGTCTTCAAAAAAATTTGATACAATGCTACAGAAACATAATGAACTTGTCATTTAACTATAATGAGTGGCACATTATCAGGTCATATGACTGACGAATACATGGTAGTTGTGGAAGTATACTAGTGTGAACATTTTATTCATTAATATATGAGTGCAAATTAACCATCAGATGTTATCTCAAACCATTCAGGACATTACTATGTCAAGTTATGAGTTTGTTTTTCAAGTTTTTTCCTTTCTTTTAATGTTTTGGGAAACTTGTTTTAGTTTGTTAGGATGATATAAGTTGTCATCTTTTCATTTATAACAATAGTTGTACACTATGGAGATTAAAAATTTTCTTAAAATATTGATAATTAAACTTACACCGTGTTTGGTTCACAATAATTAAATTACAAGAGAAATTGACCAATTCTTCGCCAAACACCTTATCTAATTCAGAGTAATTGGATTACTCCAAAATTGTCGAGTTCCTAACAACCGCATACAACACTTCGGAAAAAAAATAATCTTTACGTCTGGGAAAAATAGCCTCCGATTAGTAAAATTGTGACATTTAAAGCAAAAAAAGAACTTCAGTTGTTATCTATGGCCAGATCGGTAAAAAGATTTTCAAACTGTATTTGGTAGTGCTTAATTAGTCCAAGATAAATGATTACTCAGGGTGAACAAGCTTTATTTTATTTTATTTTTGATCGAAAGAGAATATATTATTAGAAAATTGGAATGTATAGAGAAGCTACCAGAGGTAGCCAAAGAAAACAACACAGCAGAGAGTTGCACAAAAATAGTTTCCCAATTTTGAAGTGTGCCTGCAAAGTTCAAATGACTCTTTTACCCGCCACTGCAGCCCAACTAAGCACCATGGATTTGATATCAATGATCAGGTCTAGATCAATTTTGAATATGTAATCAGTTTCAAACCTTCTGCAGTTTCGTTCACGCCAAATAACCCATATAACTGCTGTTAGTATCAATCCCAAAATGAGGTTACCTGAACTGGAGAAGTGATTGGAATCCCATCCATGAGCTAAAGAAGAAAAAGTACAAGGAAAGACCATGCCTAGACACCACTCGGAGAAAGCGAATGCCATATCTTAGAAGCATCTTTACAATGGAGAAAAAGATGGCCTTGTGTTTCTTCAATATTACTAGAAAGAATGCAAGAATTGTATAACGACATTCCTTTATGATTCAATTGTGTTGAGTTTTCCATGCACTAAACACCAAGCTAGAAACTTTATTTTAGGGGGAATTTCTGATTTCCAGATAAGACCAGCTGGGAAATCATCGAGACCATCATCCTGAACTATATGAGCGTAAAGTGATTTGACACTGTAAGTACCTGAAGTTTGAATGACCCATCGTCTAGTATCTGGAAGGGTATCTAGCGTATAAGGAGTATCACCAACTTCCAAGAGTAGATCAACGAATTCCAAGGCTTCAATGTCAGATAATACTCTCTTGAAATCAAAACTCCAGCTGCCATCTTTCGTAATCATGTCTACAATTTGAACATTTTTATCCCTACAAATTCTGTAAAGGTTTGGAAATGTCGCAACCAGTGAAGTGATACCAACCCCAGATGTCATTCTAGAATGAGATTTGCTTTCCAGAGTGAGTTATCAATTAAGAGTTTGTTGAAATTAACTCATTGTTTTCCGTAATGGCTTTTCAACAGGACACACCATAAGAAAATTTAACTTTATCCAAAATCCACATAAAGAAATCACTGTCATATTTATCTGTAACAATTTTGTTCCATAACCTCTTTTTTTCAACTCCAAACCTCCAACACCATTTAGCTAACATTAATGCTCTATTCATGATTTTAAGATTGCAAATCCCTAGATCACCTCTGGCTATAGATGCTAATACCAAATCCCATTGAACTAAATGAGAAATCTTAGAACCAGAATCATGTTCCCACAAGAAGTTTCTCATCTTTTTGTTGAGGATTTAAAAAACTAAAGCAGGCGCATTGGATAGAAAAAAGTAGCAAATAGGAAGAGTATATAAGATACATTTGAGAAGAATGAGCTTACCTCCCCATGAAAAATTACATCTTCTCCATTGAGAAAGTCTGGCATCAAATTTTAGATTCTACACCTTCAATCTCAACATTCAGATTCTTTCCAACTTCAAGCTGTAAGGTGTAGAATCCTTGTTTCTAATATTCTAAAGCCAATTTGGTTGCTTCATCTGGAGAACATATTGGAACCATCACATAAAAAATTTCTTAAGCAATCAACAACATAGTTATCGAGGAGGCCAACTTTTGCACGGTTCATCTCAGCTTCTTCTAAGATTAAAAAAAAAGTATAATTGTATGATTTTGTTGTTTTAATTAGTCTTTGTTCTTTCAGTATTTTGATCGGATGGTCTTGCTCAGTTTGGTTATCTACGGTTCAAATGCATATAAAGTTTTTCACAACTAGATGGAATATGTTTGAGATCTTGATGCAACCATGTCATTCCTTTTATTCTCCATCGTAAAAAGTTCAACTGTAGTATTGTGTATGGAAATTAAATCTTTCATAATTTTTTCCAGAAGAAAATAATATTTATAAGAAAATAGTACAGATAGTTTCTCAATTTCTTACTATGAAGAACACATCCGGGGCACAATAATAAAAAAAAATATCGTGAAGAATATAAAAAATATATATATATATATATATATATATAAACAAAAGAAAAGAAGACATATTTTTTTTCCAAGAACAAAATTTTAAACTTAAATATGATGTGATTCTCTCCTACCAAGAATACAACAAATTTTTTACTTTTACCTTAAGAAAAATAAATAATTACATTAATTGTTTTTCTCGTAGCTTCAGTTCAGAGTTATGATTATGGATCCTGTCTCGCTTCTTGCATGTAGCCAAGGAAAATACTTAGTTGACCGATAGAATACCCGAGCGAGAGAAGTAGTTGGGCCCACATCACTCATCACCTATCACCGAGAAAACTGGTTGGGCCCACATCACTCGTCCACTTTCAAGTGATGAATTCCCTCCAAAACTATCTGGGTCAGTGCGGCAGAACCTTATACTAATAGCCGTAAATCACCTTTTCTTTAATTGATGACATGATTGACAAGACATTTCTATTAGTTTACTCCAACTTCTTAATATCTCCCTCATAAATTCAGATGAAGTACTTTCTGTTCACTTCTTTCTGTGAAAATGCATTTGTAGTAAAAGTTCAAATAACTTTGGCAGTAACACTAAATGGAAATATAATGAACTTGTCATTAAACTAAAATGAGTGGTTCATTATCAGGTCATATGGCTCACAAATATCAAATCATAATAAATGCCGCACAAATAATCAATATGCTCTTCTTGTAACCGATCTGGCATCAATCGTGAATAGGCAGGATAAAAACTTACTGTAATCATGAGTGTGAGTGATGGATTTATGGCCGTTGGATGAAATATATTGGCCGATCGAGTCTCTACCACGGGCGGTTTATACTACACCGTCCCGACTCCATCTCTATTGCGGTCCTTCTTCCATCTCTTTCGTGAAGCGTTGATTATTGGTAACTCATCTACATTCGAAATATGCCTTTTTAGGAGCAGTACGATCTGCAGCTTAAATGGTCGATCAATTCTAGTAATTAACTCAGTTTCTCCAAGAAACTCAACCATTTCATGATAACCGAAACCGGTGGTTTCAATATGAGCGGTCGAGATTCCACCGCTCAGTAAAGGCTACACTTCGCCTGGCTAAGTGGAAAATTTCTCACTTAATTATTCAGGTCAGTTTGCTAGTTTTTACATTGCCCATAGTGGGTACAAAACCCAAGTCTAATGATTTTCCCTGTCTGTAGAAACTGGCCTAATAAAAAAAGTACAATTTTTTTCTTAATTTCATACTATGAAAAACACCTCAGGGTCACAGTAGAACCTTTTATCGTTATCATGTTAGAATCACATTGCTACATATCGCGGGGAAAACCCCAAAAGGGATCCCGTGGACCCTGTTTGGACATAGCCGAATGACGTGAGATGATGAGATCTCTTGAAATTTTCCACCGGTCAGATTTCCCATCTGGATTTCGAGATTAAACTCGGTTGGCTTAAAATTTTCATTTTGTCGTGAAGAATCATACATAAACAAAAAGAAAGAAAAGATAATTTAGACATTTTCTGCAAGAACAAAATTTTAACCTTTAATATGCTACGATTATTTCCTACCAAGAATATAACAGAATGATTTTTTTCGTATGAAGAAATGGGTATAAGTTCATGATGATGAGAAACCATATTCTAACAGTAGGTTGCGGGCGGTTTGGGACCACGAGGGGTGTGACACCCTTTTCGGCTTTTTTTAAGTTTCCAACTTTTTGGTAAATACGGCTGACAATAGTCAAAATGAAATCCGGCCCCGTATTTAACACAACCAGTCCCTGTGTATAGGTGTCGTCTGTAACATTGTTGTTTTTCTCGGAACTTTCTTGCACGCAGGGAAGGAAAGCAGCTAGTTGACCACCAAGAATTCTCAACTGAGAGAAATAGTAGGGCCCACATGAACCATTAGGTATCACACGATGAATTCCATCGCTGTTTACCTTGGTCGGCCTAGCACAATCTTATTCTACTAGTCCTAGATCACCTTTTTAATAATGCAACAAATGATTGACAAGACATTTTTATTAGTTTACTCCAACTTCTCAGTATGTCCCCCGTAATTTTAAATGAATCAAGCATTTTCGGTACACTCGTTCGTTTCTGGGAAATCCATTTATAGTCTGTAACATTAAATGGAAATATAGTGAACTTGTCATTAAACTAAAATGAGCGGTACATTATCAGGTCATATGACTCATGAATATCAAAATATCTTCTTCTTGTAACCGATCAGGCATCAAACAATTTACATTATCAGTATTGGTCGAGAGTGTAGGTACATAATCTATGTAAATGAAGCTGTGTTTATCTATGAAGGCTGTACAGGCACCAAATGCAGCGACGAATACACTTCATTTAAAAAACATATATAGTAACGGAGATGACACACGAGTCAGGAATACTAGGTAGTTGTGGAAGTAAACTAATGTGAACGTTTCTTCATTGAGCTTCGAAATATCTATCAGTGCAAATTAACCATCAGATGTTATCTGAAGGCATTCTGGACATTGCTAAGATGAAAGAAACCATTATAAGAGTATATGATTATGACTTTGTTTATGTTTTCTCCTTTCTCTAAATGTTTTGGAGTGTTAGTTATAGTCAGTTCGGTTACAATCCGAATACATAATTTTTTTTCCATGAATGGAAGTAAACAAGCTTGTATACCTAACAGTAAAATAAAATAAAATGTTTATTCTCTACGGCTAGGAAAAATAACCTACAGTTACCAAAGTTGTCTTCCGGTCCAAGTAAAAGGTCTTCGCTACACTCCAGGGAAAAGAGCCTTGTAACTCCACTCCAACGTGAAGAACCTCATTCCCCAAAATCATCAATCTCTCACATGACTGGCCATCGTCAGCTTCTCAGATTAAAGACTCCTCAGAGTAATCCCGGATCTCTACCCGACAAATATCAGAGACTCCTCAGGATCGTCCCAGAATCGTTAGTGTTACCAAGAATCTTGGGTCAAGCATGAAGCTAGTTAGTGTCACCACAGGTCCCTCGACAAACCCGCGAACTCCTTAGGTTATCCCAGCTTCGCGTGCAATTTAGTACTCTGTGACACA
Organism: Papaver bracteatum; assembly: GCA_023529315.1. NCBI lineage: Eukaryota > Viridiplantae > Streptophyta > Magnoliopsida > Ranunculales > Papaveraceae > Papaver > Papaver bracteatum. Next base: position 1,482,210 of record JAJJWX010004010.1, read on the forward strand.
ATCACGAGTGCTGCGCCTCTCCATAGCGCCTCATCAACCGATTTAATAAAATTGTTGTTTTTATTGAAGGAGTGTTTTTAAAATTAAATTTAGTGAACTTAATGTGACCGTGGTTTGAATTAATGTATACTTTAAATTTAGTAACTTCATTCCTCGTGTCAAAACTCTAACCAACTCTATTATCTTGAATTAGCATCAACCACCAGATTTTTTAATTATTAATTTAAAAATTAAACTTTGTAAAGGTTTTGCGAAGAAAATAACACAAATCATCTAAAAATGTTCATGGATCCTCCCTCTTTAAATATAGAGCTGTTACAAAATTTTCCAATATAAAAATTATCTATCTTTTAATCGTCAAGAAAACACAAAATCAAGCTTACTTGCATATTTTCTTATTTCTCCAAATTTTAATCATGTCTCCACTGTGTACACACTTGAGGAAGATTTCAGACGTAATCTGTGAGGAGTTATGAGGATTCGCCAAACAACTTTATTTTAGTGTAAACCGGAAATCGTTATTGATCACATGTTTGTAAAATTTCCGCTTTCAACTTTTCAATCTTAATTCCGATTGAATTGTAGGAAAATGTACAATGGGGGTGGAAACTAGAGAAATAAAAATTATCTAGCAAATCATATTTACCAGGAATATCTAAACCCAGACAATGACGCAGGAAGTTAGCCTTGTCGTTAGCTTTGCGGGCTACAGACAGACACCTTATAATTACATTAACATGTTCATAAAGTCAACTAACTCACACATAATCCCCTTCGAAACCAAACCAATTTCCCTATCTGGCTATTCATCTGCCTGCTTGATAGCTTCACGAGCTGCCCAGGTCCCTGCTTCATCTGCTCTCGACGCTTCTAGGCCGCAGCTTTCCCACCTTCCTGAAGTCCCAATCTGAATCCCTTGTTCTCCCCTTTCCAAGCTTCTTGGATTCATTTCTTCTTCCTTTAAGAGAACTAGCTTTGTCCTGCTCATACAATTACAGCACATACATCAGTGATGATCCGTCTCAGAATTTTTATGTTCTGCCAAACAAGAATCCTATTCTATTTCCCGAATAGCAAGCACTAAAGGTGATTGAATACAAAGAGAGTGTGGAGGAATAACCTGTCCATTTGTGCATCGAAAGAGTATGCAGCTTTTGGATATCTATCATCTTTCGCAGTCTGAGAAGTAAACAGGGAGAAGTAAATAACAATAACACAATAAAACAAAGAGATATTTTTACTTCATGTCTCTAAAAACCTAAGTCAAAATGGACACCCCCCATGTTTCTCAGCATCTTAGACAAGAATAATACAAACCTATGTCTCTAAAGTCAAAAATATTAAACTTATGTAGACCTGTGGATATCAAAAACCTGTGGATAAAACTTTGACTGTTAAAAGTAAAATCTCAAGAGTGCATCCTAACACCTATCAGGAAAACTAGAGATAGTTTTACCAACCTAAGAATGAGGATGCTTCTTCCATATGTAATCTGTTTAGGTCTGAAAAATTATGCTCATCTAGACATTGAGATATGTAAGCTCAATAAAATTGTATTAATCTGATAGGGCCTTTGATTAATTCAAAAGTACAAATGCTAAACAGAATTTGATCAAGTGTCTCCAGTGATGCTAGTTGTAAGTGTTATGTTGCCGAAAATCATGAAAAAAATAATAATAAATAAAGACGACGAGGAGAGTAAAGAACACCACGGTTAGCATCAAATGGTCAAACCGGATTGCAAGAGCTTCTTTGATGCTTCTTATGTGTGAATACTGAATACATGTAAATATAGAGCTGGCTAATACATATACTCCAGATAAGACCCAGGGTGCGTAAGTGGAATCAGACAAGCTGAAAGCTGAGCATATAAGAAGGGCTTGTTAGCTAAAGGGTTTATAGAATGCTGCCATGCTAGGAGAGCACTCGCAAACAACGTGGCAGGGCCAAGCAATTCTCAATAGTGAATTCAGGAAAATTCTGAATCATCTCTTGCCAACAACTAATGGTAGAGAGTTTTCCCCACCTAAGAATGAGGATGCTTCTTCCATATGTATAATCTGTTTAGGTCTGAAAAATTATGGTCATCTAGACATTCAGACATGTAAGCTCAATAGAATTGTATGAATCTGATAGGGCCTTTGATTAATTCGAAAGTAGAGATGCTAAACAGAATTTGATCAAGTGTCTCCAGTGATGCTAGTTGTAAGTGTTATGTTGCCGAATATCATGAATAAAAATAAAACAAATAAAGACAACGAGGAGAGTAAAGAACACCACGGTTAGCATCAAATAGTCAAACCGGATTGCAAGAGCTTCTTTGATGCTTCTTATGTGAATACTACTGAATATATAGAGTTGGCTAATACATGTACTCCAGATAAGACCCAGGGCACGTAAGTGGAATCAGACAAGCTGAAAGCTGAGCATATAAGAAGGGCATGTTAGCTAAAGGGTTTACAGAACGCTGCCATTCTAGGAGAGCACTCGCATACAACGTGGCAGGGCCAGGCAAATTGATAGACAGTTTAGCCATAACAAGCTAGGAGTATATTGTGGTGGATACTAATTAACAGGTGGTTGGTAAACTGATACGGAAGAAAATTAGTTAACTAATCATAGAGACAGATGTATATATCCTTACCCACTCCCAGCCCACTGTGTCACCGCAATGGTTGCAGTAAGTGTGTAACTCATCCAGACCTCCGAAGTGAGTCTTTTTTACTACTACTTTGGCATGTACATTAACACTGCAACAAAGACATCGAACTAGATATGAGTTAAGCATGATTCTGTGAGCACAATTAGCAACATGTTAATCAAGTGAAAGTGTTAAACTATCCACCCAAGTGAATATCTAGGATCCCAGACATTATCATGATTGAAAAATGTTACAAATTTCCAGTGATTAAAATAAATAAATAATATGCTGAATTTAAAACATGGCAATAGAAAGTATAAGCATGATTCTCTTTTATCTATGAGCACAACTAATAACACAAGGGAAGGAGATAACAAAAATTTGTGCTAGCCAACAGATTCAGATTGAGTTTTGAAGTCATAACCATCAACATAAACATTATTATTTCGAATTTAATTGGGCATATGTTAGATTTACACTAATGAAACACCAAAATTTGATCAAAAATCATAATAACTTACACAGGACCAAGGTTTCTGTACTCTTTTTCGGGTAATGGACCAACAAAAACAGTGCACATAGGTGCTTCCCAGACTTTATCTTTCAACGCTATGTGGGTTACGCGTCCATACAAGTTGTAGCAAGTAGCGCAGCAGTATTTACTCCCTGGTTCTTCAATTTTGGCCGGATCAACCGCCGGTTGTGTAATTTTCAGATCTTTCATTCTTACATCTGCTTCTTCGATCGCCATCTCTCTCTCTATTTCTTTCTAGACTTCTAGTTTTGTAGTAAATAATAAATAGGGAAAATTAAGATAGAGTGGTGCCCCGAGATTTTGGAGAGAGGATGATTTTTTATAGGGTAAGAAGGGGAAAATCCGGAAAGTTGTTGTCGAGGACTCGAGAGTTGGAAACCCTAGCTAGACTAGAATATACATGCGCGCAATAATACAGCCTCATGGGTGGGCTTCTCGTTGGTCCGCTCGTGGACTTTCATTTTGGAGGAAGGACCCATGAACAATCTTATATGAGCACTATCTTACAAGATTTGATCCAAATTTTCGATTCTGGATAAGAAAAAATTGTGATTTCTTCTGTCTTTTTTTTGGGTTACAACCAGCCAATATGAATGTAATATCGACCTATTTTAAATTGTGAACATTTCTTCATTGAAGGCATTCTGGACATTACTATGTCAGTTCAGCTCAGCTGCTAAGATGAAAGAAACATCTATAATGATACTGACTTTGTTTATGTTTTTTCCTTTCTCCAAATGTTTTGGACGCCTAGTTTTAGTCAGTTCGGTTACAATCCACGATTGGAAGTAAACAAACTTGTATACCTGATGCTAAGGTGTCATCTTTTCACTACCACTATAGAAATTAGAGGTGTCGTCTACGTATACCTCTAATTTCCCAATAATAGGATTCTTTATTCAAAAGCATCAATGCATCATTTTGTAGGATGCATGAGTTCTTGGTTATAGTCTACCGTCTACATATCTATATATGTAGGATACATCCGTATTAAACACGAATACGATCTAAGCAGGATTTTCCATGGAGTTGGTTGCTCTGTTGAAGATCGACATATTCCTTATACTTCAAAAAAAAAGATACAACGGAGGATAGCTTTCGCAATCGACTAAATCTGGGGCTGGAGTTACCACAGCATCCGAAGATGGCCCGTTTGCAGTAACCACAGTTACCCTTGTATAGAGGTGTAAATTTGGTTGTGCCAAAGACGAGCACGAGCAAATTGAAGACAAAGACGCTAAAATTTGAGCACGACCAAAGACAAAGACGTGACTTAGAACGACACGGCACAACACATTAGTTAAATGAGACGTGCTGGGTTTGACTAATTGGCACAGTAGCTCAGCACAACACGCATAACGGATTAACACGTGGCACGGCACAACACGGCACGTTAAGAAAGCACGTCATAATATGTATAAAATGCTACGAACCATAGCACAATACATCATATTTTGTGTCTATTTCACAAAAAAACTCTTATTCTAGCCAACTATTGACATTTTACTACCGTTATGGTGACTTATTTTCATAATAACACATATAATACCTAAATATTTGAAAAACATTTATATTGGAAAATATAAAATAAATGTGCCTGGCACAGCACAGCACAGCACGGCACACCACGTTTATTTTCCTGGCACAGCCCATTGACCCAAAGACGCCTTCTAGCACACTAAGAGACGTCATAATCTCCGACAAAGACAAACACGGCACATAGCACTCTAAGCACGTGATTTCGTGGGCTGTGTTGTGCTGGGCCGGCACGTTTTACACCTCTACCCTTGTAGCCTTACTATTCACTGCAACTCGATGTAAAATGCTCTTATATTTCCCATTGCTTAATATCTATAAAATTAACAAAATATGCAGTTAGAGAAAGAACACAAATGAGGCATTAAATGAGAAAATGTGGGTACCTCCATGTGATCACCAATGTTAACCATAAAAGAGTTTGGTAAAGCGTTTGCTGCAATCCATTTGCCTTAGTGTTTGATTTGCAATCCACCGATTTCGTTTTGAGCCAGAAGTGTGAGAAGTCCATGATCAGAATGTGGAGGCATACCCATAGCGAGTTCTGGCTGTGGGCATGGAGGATAAAGATTTACAATCAGGATTTGTAAACCAGATTTTGTTTCTAATGCCTTCTCAATATAATCTTCTTCAAGCCCCAAACTCTCCGATATAGCTTTAACCAATTCCTTTGCTACTTTTCTTGTTCTTTTACAATATTCATAGGAGGTATTTCTGCATAAACAAATTGAATTTCCAACATGTCATCACATTTGTTTTGGTGTGAAATCTAGTACTACGTTGAAGTGCTAAGAATAATGTGTATACGGAAATTTGGAACGAGGTAGCTTTTTTCTGGCAAATTATTGAAGCGAAGAATATTGGGGATTAGACGTGTACCTTCTTATCTTCTTTTTGTTTGTCTTTTTATATTTTGATCAGTTTGCTTTACATCGTGTGATCACCATTAAAGATCATGCATACTTACCAATTATTGAGAAGATGGATTTTTTGTGCATATTTTCTAAATAATATCGATGATAACCGACGAAATTTATAAGCACACGATAATGAGACCACTTAATATTTGCGTAAACAATCAAATAAAAATCTCAGATAAGCGGATTTTGAAGAAGTGTGCACAAAACTTCACCATATGCTTTTAGAATATGCATGGAGTCTGAACTTTGCAATACATGATGGAGGTTGTATTTGATCGTACCAGCTCGGATAGGCCAAATAATTTGTCAGGAAAATATCTGTATGACGGACTTTATGATAGCCTAACGTTCGAACTCTAACAGCATAAACATAGAAACCCATATTTCTAAACCCCTGGAACTAATTCCATGGAAACACTTTCCATGGAATTGTTTCCTTTCTCTGTTATCAAACACAGCCTAATTGTTTACCTGAAAGCATGTGGTGTGAGAGGGGCATGAAATTCTGGATGAACAAGAATCTTGAGATAATCTCTCCAATAGTAAACCTTTTCAACTGAAGTATTAAAACTGGTTCCACATTTGATCGTATTCAGAACATGTTTTCCAACATTATCCGATTTTTCATCTGGACTTAAATCAAAGAAACTCAGACACAAATTCATCATTTCATTTATTAGACTCTCGGGCACACCATGATTAATCACCTGTAAAGCACAAAATTATCACTGATTATGTTATAAAAATGAGTGTTAATTGTGAGCTAAATTTATGTGTTCAGTATTTTTTTACCATGAAGAAACCCCAATCGAGACATGCAATACGAAGGTTTTCGATGATTTGTGACCGTTGTTCGGGAGAACCGGATGTGAGTAGCTGATAATCAATTATGGGAATTTGTTGCTCGGCTTCTTCGACTACCTCAGGATTTGTGGTGTCCAAAAGGAGTAGAATCGTAAAAATATCAGTTTCTTAATAAAACCTGTACTTGTTGATAAGGTAAGAGTAAATTGTCAAATGAGTGATATCTCAAGTACGTGAAAAATACTAGGATATGAGTTAACTTTTTACTATACAATGGGCGTCAAATATCTAATACAAATTAATACTTGTGATATCAATACCAAACGACTTTCAATTGTGCCCATATCTAGCAACATAATCTTCGCTATGATGGGCGCAATATGTTTTATAGGAGCAGAAGGAAATCAAAAGAAGAGATAGAAGAAATCAGATAAGAGAGTATAAGAGGAAAAGAACAATAACTCGATTTACTCACGTAGAAAAGAAGAACACAGATGTGAGAAACATATTCATATAGTGGACTTTAGATAACAGCAATCACACATAACGTACAGAGCACGCATTTATTTTTTGCTCGATTGACAAAGCACACAGTCAAACGAAGCAAAACCACACAACATAATTATAAAATCCATGCTAATCATAATTGACTTTGCAAACCACACAAGTAACGGCAATGCTCCACCATCTACAAGTGATGTTTTTTTCCAAGAGCTTGCAATTGCCTTGCTGATACTAGTGCTCCTTAAGTTACGTAAGTTTCAGTTGAGGGTCCATTTGTCATAACCAAAGATATTCTTGTTTCCTTGTTGTTCACTACTGCTCGATGAAGCACGCCTTTATACTTCCCGTTACTCAGTATCTACAAACCAAAAACACAAAAGAAAATAAATCAGAAAAGCCTGTGCCCAGGGCAATCAGGGCAATCTAATTTACTCGAATGAGACTTCGGACACAAAACAGAGAACTAGTTTAGACGCACGGACCTCCATATGATCACCAGTGTTAACCATGATAGAGTTCGGAATTGCATTCACCGCAACCCATTTTCCCTTGTTCGTAATTTGCAATCCACCAACGTTATTCTGTATGAGTAGTGTTAGGAGTCCGCGATCAGCATGTGGGGGCAAACCAATTGCAAATTCAGGCTGTGGGCAAGGAGGGTAGAGATTTGCAGAAAACTTTTGAACACCAGAATTTAGTTCAAGGGACTTTTCGATGTCCTTTTCCTCTAGTTCTTGTCCCTCCATTATTGCTCTAAGCAGTTCTTTCATTATTTCTCTTGACCTTTTGTTGTACTCACTTAAAACCTCACTGCATGAGTAGACAATACAAAATTTAGCCAGGTTCATTTACAGACTGGAACAAATCTAATTGTGTGCAAAATTTATAGATTTACCTTAAACCCTCGGGTTTAGCAGGGGAATTAAATACTGGATGCACTAAAATTCTAAGATAATCCCTCCAAAAGGAGACACTCTCAGAGGCAGGGTTAAAATTGGTTCCACATATAATTGGGTCCAAAATGCAAGGGTCTGAAGCATTCTCTCCGTCGTAAACCGACTTTTCTTCGGGACTTAAATCGAAGAACTTCATACAGGAGTTGATCAATTTGTCTTTCAAACTCTCTGGAACTCCATGGTTAGTCACCTATAATTGTCACACGAGCAAACTCATAATTAATAAATCACTTCAATACACATGTAACTGATGCAAAAATCAATATTAATGCAAACACAATATTATTCATAAATAAGTTATTACCATGAAGAATCCCCAATGCAGACATGCATACTGAAGCTCTTCAATTATCTTAGACCGTTGGTCAGTGGAACCGGAAGTGAGGAGCGAGAAATCAATGACGGGTAGAGTAACTTGTTCCACAGCTTCTTCAGCTAACATAGTGAGATCCTCGACTTTTGCATGTTTGGAAGGAACAGAAATCAGATCGGTTGATTCAATCAAGTCTTTTATCATAATACCCATTTTCGATAAATATTATTCTTTTTTTTTTCCGATCAGTAAAAAGGATCGATAAATATTATTCTTCAGCTCAAGATATATCAGTATATATTCTTTAGCTGAAGATGAAGAAATGTTGTGGTTAGAGAAAGATGGAGATACTAGGTATATATAGTGGAGTGCGAGAGGATGTCCCTTGTTGAATAAGTGACATCTAATAACACAAACCAGCCTAATAATGCAATGTTATAGGGGAGATCATATATGTGTAAAATATCTAAAATATCCTCCATAATTTTAATTAATTCCCTTTATACCCCTCATTAACTACCTAATTAATTAAAAAAAAAACTGAAAAAACTGACGCCTTTTAAAACAAAAAAAAAACGTCCCCTCCCCCATTTTATTCTTCTTCTTCTTATCTTCTTCTTTCCTTTTCTTCTTTTCTTCTTCCAGAACATTGTTCAACGATTAATCGTCGATTCAAAAAAAATTCGTCGCCGATTAAACTCATTCTATAAAACCATGAAGCAGAAGGAAAATCTAGGTCAATCCCAGTCGAATCAACCTCCGACTGAAGCAGAGAAACCAAGTTCATCCACTGAAGATGAAAGTGAAGATCAAGTGCCAGTGAATGCAGAAGTTCAAGAAGCCGCCGAATCTCTTGTTATGACAGCAATAAGGTATGAATTCAAAAACCCAGTCTTTATTTAAGCGTTTCGTTGCTTAAGCAGTTAGTTTCGAAAATTTTAGGTCTGGAAAAACGGTTTCTGAAAATGCTTACGGCTGGGAGTTCTTGTATTTCTAGCCATAAATTAGATTAACGGTTGGGAAATGTCGATTTCCCAGCCGTATATAAATTACACGGTTGGAAAATATAAGAACTCCCAGCCGTAACTAAATCGACGTGTACGAGATGGAGGATTCCTAGCCGTAACCATTCGTATACGGCTGGGATATTCCTAGATGTATGTTCTCCTGTGTACATATGTTTTTAGTAGTTTTAGTGTTACGTATAGGTTTTCCCAACCGTGTATGTATTTCCTGACCGTAATATCCAGTTTCCCAGCCGTATTTGTTCCATGTGTTGTACTGTGAACTAGCAATACACAGTCGGTTTGGTTTTCCTATCCGTAATATGAAAACGTATAGGTTATCCATCCGTAATTTTTGTGTCGGCTAGGTCGATAAAATTTTTCCTATCCGTGTTTCATTTTGCGTCTTAGACTCTCCATTTTTCCTAGCCGTGTTTCTTGTTTCGGTTAGGTTTTGTCAAATTTTCCCAGACGTTTTACTTATACACTTTTGGTTTTCCTGCCTTGTTTGTCTTGGAACAGAGAGAAAGAAAAGAAGAATAAAATATCCCAAGAAGTAACACCTTCTGGTGACCCGACTCCGCAACCTCGTCACTCAAAACCATTGGGTGCAGACGCAAGGAAAGCAATCGAAGTTGTGCCTGCTGGAGAAAGGGAAGGTGGTGGAGATGGAGTTGGAGTCACTAGAGGAACTGAAGTAGGAGTTTCTGAAGGAACTGAAGTTGTTGTTACTAAAAGAACTGAAGTTGTTGTGACTGAAGTTGTTGTCACTTCTAGTAGTGGTGGAAATGAAGGTGTACTGGTTGTTACCGGAGGTACTGAAGTTGGCACTTCTAGTGGTGCTGCTGCTATTGATAAAGGTAAAGCCGTAGTCGAGGAGGGCACAAAGGAGGGAAAGAAGGAGGGAAAGAAGAAGTATAAACCTTAGGCATCGGCAAGAGAAGTAATTGATTCCATACATCCTTTACCTCCTAAGAGGAATGGGAGACCTTGGGGTGAGCCAAGAGATCGTTCCGTCTTGATTGGATACACTTCTTCATGGGCTTCTAGGGTTTGTGGCACAAAGGTAATAAATCAAATTACATATATGTTATATTCATTTTGTTATGGATTATTTTTTTACAACCAATTTTTTTTTTTTTGGTAGTTTCCGGATCAAGCTGTCCCAAAACTAAAGCACCAACAAGCAAAGTTTTGGCCGTTGGACGATGAGCATCCAGATGTGCAAGTTTTGTTGAAAGCTTCGGGGTTGTGGTCTGGAATCGATGCTTTGCAGAAGACATATGATGTTGTCACAGTTTGTGGTTTTAGAAAAAGATTTTGGCTAGAAACCATGACTTTTCACCTCCCATTCGGCGAGATGACTATCACTCCGGATGACACAAAGCAAGTCACTGGTCTAGCTTTGGAATGAAAGGCATTGTTTGAGGGTTTCAACAATTCCATGCCTTTTGATGAGCTTTGTGCCTTGGCGAAGAACTGTCTTGCGTGGAGTAAAGATGAAGCTGAAGAAGAGTTTGAGATTGGGTCTGGAGCATCTCCTAGATCTAAGAGACCATGTAGTACACCGGGCGTACTAAGTGAAGCAGTAAATATGTCACGGAAGATTAATTTGGTTCGTTTGAGGGCACAGGGATTCTAAACGCAAGACGGATAGTGGAATGGTGGTGATGGACGCAGAAAGAGCTAGACATACGGCTATAGCTTACTTGTTGCATGCTCTTGGGACCGTCCTTTTCCCCGATTTCTCAGGCAATAAGGTAAATGCATGTTACTTGCAGTGGTTGAAGACTCTTAGTCTGGATAAGGAAACAAACGAGGTACCTAAGTACTCGTGGGGCACCGCCCTCCTTGCTAATGTGTTGGAATGTCTTTGAAAAGCTTCAAGATGGAACGAAACACAAATTACGGGATGTGTTGCTCTTGTGCAGGTATCTTTTTGTTTTAATATAACAAATGTTTATTTGTGTGTAATAACTTATTTATAAACCAAATTTTTATTTTTTTGCCGTAGTCATGGGCTTACGACCATTTTAAAAGCTTGAGGCCTCATCGGAATACAGATTGGGCTTTAGATAAACCTACAGGAGGGAGATATCCTTTTGGAGGGACCCAACACAAGGCTAAAGAGATGGAAATGGTCGACATGAGGAAAAAATTGGATGCTTTGACAATTGAAGATGTGGTTTTTGATCCGTATTTGAAACTTGATGAGGATGGTGAAGAGGAATTTGATGATAGGGTATTTTATGATATGGCAACCTATACGGGACCTTTGTTTCATGCAACCGGGTTCGTCATTTTAGATCCTCGTAGAACGCTCCGCCAAATCGGTATTGTCCAGAAAATTGTGCCTGAAGAGACTCGTTTCAGATTGAGCGTAGGCAACTCCCAATTTAAGGACAAACAGGTGAAATTGAACTATGAAAATTCACTGGAGATTGACCATTGGAATGCTCGTTCCGAACAAGAAAACCAAGTGAGTGGAAGACTCCTTGAAGCAGAACATGGTACTTCCCAAGCGGATGAGGATTACATGGACTGGTATAGAGGGTGGCCTCATCCTTATGTGGAAAATTTGGATCCGGAGGCGCGGAGACATTACAGGAATGCAGAGAAAGATAGTTCTAAGACACCAAGGAGTGAATAAAATGATTGGAGGGAGATGGTGGTACGTATGCTACTTCATACGTTTGTATATGATGTTTTTTTTAATTATCTATGAATAATCGGAGTGCGTGTAATTGATATGAAAAAATAGGTCGAGCGAGTTAATTGGGTGGCCAGAGACCTCAGCCGTTTGATTGATTTGGGTCAGATTAATGCGGAATCAAGTTAAAGGCATAATACTCCCTGAGAAAGGAGGTTTATATCTTGTTGAAGCACCAAAGAGATCTAAATGGGCCAGGTCTCCTTCTCCTGGCAACGACTCGGACACCCCCCCCCCCAAGCAAGTTCAATCTAAGCAACGAAAAGCCGGCCGAGGTGGTAGAGGTAGTGGACCAATTGCAAAATTTAGCCGTGATGTAACAAGTTCTCGAGGTGGACGTGGTGGAGGTAAAAAGGCCCCAACTCAAGGTGGGAGCGGTCGAGGTAGAAAATCTGGAGTTATAGAAGAAGTTGTGGAACCTCAGCCAAGGGACGATGTGGATGACTTTTTGGAAGCCACTGCTGAGGAGGGATCAAGTGAAAGTGAATGACAATTTACTTTTCATTATATTACTTCATTTCATGGAACATTTACTATCTAACACTTTGTCTATTTAATTTTTTGTGGTTTGGTTATGCATTTGGATGGATGAATTCTTAAAACTTTGCATTTATTAATGAATGTTAGTCTTTACAATTGTCAAATCTAAGAAAACTGAGGAATCAATCAAGATTCACTAAATTTTTGTGCTATTTCGGCTAGGTCGATCCTTCACATAACCTAGCCGAAAGTGCATATAATCCTTGTCAAATTTAGTTGCACAGAAACGCGGATGGAAAGTCCCCGTCGTTATAGTAAAACGGTTAGGAAATACCGGGCCGTTTGTTTCTCTGGATACTCAAACTTTAACTGAATATTTGTTACGACTACGTTTCCAAGCCGTTATATAATTTGCGGTTGGGTTTCCTATCCGTAAAACTAACAAAAAAATGGAGCTCTGGTTTACGGCTTGGAAATTCAAATATATCTTGGCCGTATGTTTCCCTGGATACTCAAAATTTAACGGAACCTTTGTTACGGCTACGTTTCCAAGCCGTTAATTTATTTGCGGTTGGATTTCCTACTCGTAAAACTGACAAAAAAATGGAGCTCTAAATTACGGCTTGGACATTCAAATACATCCGGGCCGTAAAACTGACAAAAATATAACACTTTAGTTTTACGGCTTGAATAACCAAGACGTAAATATGACACACCACAAATCCTGTAATTTATACAGAATAACTGCTGGGTCTCTCCTTCAATTTCCAAGACGTAAATACCTATAATTATGAATACCACATCATATCGGCCAGTTTTTTGAATTTTGAAAAATAGATCCGTTTGAAGACTGATCTATAGAAGGTTCTAGCTATTCAACCTCCTATTTAAACTTGAAATAACTCCCATCTCCATATAACCACCCACTCCAAATCAAATTCACACCTTCTACACACTAATAATCTCCACTAAAACTCCTACAAACTCAATGCAATGTATTCAAAGGATAAACCCAACTTTACTTTGGAACAAGACTTATCTCTTTGCAAAAAATTTGCACTATGCTATCTAAAGAGAGGAGAAGAACGAAGGAAAGGTGGTTTAACAAGTCAATCGTATTGGAGTAATATTTTTGAGAATTTTTGTAGTGAAACAGGTAACACTAACAACCGCGATGGATTTTCAGACATACGCAAAAAAGTGGAAAAATATATGGCTTTACGTCGTATGTGCAACCAACTTCGACTTAGAGGTGAGACTGATAGAGAAGTCGCGGCTCAAGCTAAGAAGGAATGGAGAAAATGGAAAGGTTATGATTTCAACTTGGAAGTTCAATTCGCCATCATCGAAGACTTCTTAATACATCGAAAGGGGTGTTATTAAAACCAAATTTGTAACGGGGATCTATTAAGTATGTAATGGGTTTTATTGTGGTCTAATTAATGAAAGTATTACAAATTTTCATGTTGAACATGCAAAATTTCTCAGCTTACAGATTAAATTACGGACGGGAAATATAAGAATTCCCAGCCGTAAAACAGACTCAGGAGATTCTCGTTGAATAACGGCTGGAAGTTCTTAACTTCCCATCTGTTTTATAGTTTACGGCTGGGAAGTCATCATATCCAAGCCGTAATCGTTGGATTACGGTTGTGTCGACACAATTTCCCAGCCGTAACGGCAAAAAATTCCATATTTGTTCAGATTTTTGACGGATTTGAATTGATGAAATTGATGTTGGGAGTTCATTATAAGCTTATCTTGAGTTTTGGGATGAAGGGTTTTATCATTAAGCTGCAAAAAATTCAAAATAATTTCACCAAAATCATCATTTTTCATTCTTCAAAACTCAAAACAATCAAGTTTTGATTTGCAAAAAATTAATGTTTTGATTAGTCTAATTGATTCACTAAGACTGATTAGTTTAGCTTAATCAAGCTAATTAGTACTAATCAAATTAATTAGCACTAATCAAATTAAGGGTAGATTAGACATTATAAAAGATGATGGATAAGGGGTGATATGGGTTGTTATTTCATGACCCCAAATAGCCCCCAAAACCCAGTCGTGGATAGCCCCAATAATAGAGTTCTTAAATATTTTAAGGGCGATAAAAAAAACATCTCACCAAACCTTGTTACTGGCCTTCACGAGCCACCTATATGGTTAGGACTGTATATTATATAAACTAATACAACCGTTGCCACGATAGGAGGGCTGACCGAAGAAGAATCTGAAAATGGGGTTTGTCTGCGATTACTTTCATTCCTTTTCAGAAAAAATGATTCTCAGTTTTAGGAAAAGTGATACTTTCGCTATGTTTCAGAAAAAATGATACTTTCGTTCCGTTCAAAATAGCAAAAGTATCACTTTTCCTAAAACTAAGTGAAAGTGTCACTTTTCCAGAAACGGAAAATTAGTAGATCCATAAATCAAAATATGGTTGCATGATGTGTAATGCATCCTTTAGTTTGTATAATGGTTCTGTATTCAATTTTCGAAAATTATGTCTAAATTGAAAGTATCACTTTTCTTGAAACGGAGGAAGTTCCAAATTCGATATTATTGTTTGTACTCGTTGCAAAGATTTTTTATAAGCTTTCCAACGAGATAAAATTTGTAAAATTCCAATGCACAGATTTTTTAGATATGTTATATTAAAGTTTATATTCCAATTATACCCCTAAAAATAGGATACACAAGGAGTTATAGTAATTAGACTAAAAGGAACTGACAATTTTATCTAGTGAAAAAGTAATCATGGACCTGAAAAATTCCAATCTTTTTAATCAAAGTGAATATTTGTGTTACTCTTCATTTTACAAAAAAAAAAGTTATAAAAGGGACTCCCTCCCTTCGAGCTCTATTGTCGGTCGGCCTAAATAAAATAATTAATACACTAGCCACATTGAAACAAGATGCAGCACGTGGGTGTATGTGTGTGTGACTAGGAGTGGGCCAAGGTCGGCATTAAGATCCACATATATACGTCGGCAGCTAGCATTAATGCAATTATTTGTGTACCAATTGTGTACCGTGTACCAAAAAAATAATAATAACGGAAATGCTTTTCTTAGTCCCGCTCGACGCCCTACTCTGCGCCCAAGTGACGTGGCAAGACAGATAGAAAAAATACGTCACTTCAAAATCAACAGTAAACCCTCTCTCCTCTCTTTCTCACTCCATCTTTTCCAACGAACCATAAAAAAAAACTAGGGCTGTCAATGGGTCCGGGTTCTCCCGGGTAGTACATGGCCCAGAACCGGACCCGGCATATCAGCATCGGTTCCGGGTCCTAACGGTTCCGGGTCCGGTTCCATAATGTGTTGGCCCAGAACCGGACCCGTTTAAAGTCCCTGTCGGTCCGGTACCGTTGGGTATTAAAAAAACTATTAAAATCTTAATTTCTTTCTCTTTTTAACTTGAATATAAATTATTTTTAAAAAAATTTATTATTATTTCTTTATTAATGTACTAAATAAATATTAAATGTAAGAAAAAAATCAAAAAACAAAAAAATTCAAAGCCGAAACTAGCAAAAATACATATAATTTTGCTAAAAAAATGATCAAAAGGTTAAATAAACGGGTACCCGTTACCCGTCGGGTCCTAAGTTGCTAATGGGTCCAACTTTAGGACCTTAACCCGTTTCCGATTTAGCGGGTCCGGGTCGGTTAAATAGTAATAACGGTACCCATTGTGACCCTAAAAAAAACAACTCTTTTCTGCTCAGATTTAGTCCATTTTTGGACTAGACTGAGCAGAATTATTCATTTTTCCTTACTTTCTAAGTTAGTTGTTAGATTAGTTTGGTTTTTATTATATTTTCTACTTATGTACACCATTTTGGTGGTTTTATCTACTCTTTTGAGGTTTATCTTCGCTTTAATGGCGATTCTATGTTATTGGGTTTGGTTTTTAGATCGATAGTGATTCTCTCCAAGCTCTCCAACGAAGAAATCTTCATCTTGGTTATCTTCGACGACGGAATCTTCATCATCAACTTATTCGGCGACGGAATCTCCATAGATGGTCTTTTTGACGACGGAAGCTTAATCACTAGCTATAAGAGATTTGACCAAATCACTCCTATCTTTGGAGCATTTCTTTTTATAGAAGAAAAACAAACTAAATGGTTGGAATTTAATTCCGAGAAAAACCATCATTCTTCCGATTTAATCGGATCTTATTCATACTTGTATTTGACTTACTCCGGTAATCCTTCTCTTTCTCTTGTCGGATTTCTCGGTATTGTATTCTTACGGTATGTTCTTGTTACTTTGTATTCTCTTTTCTTCAATCTTAAACTCATTGTAAACTTGAAATCCCATTAATGAAAAGGTTACTTGTTTATAAAAAATAAATAAAAAAAACTGTTTTTTTTATTTAGTTGTTGATTTCTTTTTATATTTTAACAAACTACGTACTCCTCCTTCGTCTCTGCTTCAAAAGAAAAGAAAAAATTACTTCTTCGTCCTCTTATCTTCCAAACTACAGTATTCATATTTCTTCTTCGTCCTCTTGTATGAATGATTTAAGTGTAAGATTATGGATTTGATTAATTTAAGACTATGGATCTAGCATTATATTTAAGACTATGGATCTAGTTAACGATTGATTGAATACGGAGATATTGTTGCTACATTAATATCATAGTAAGTTGATAAAATTGGAAGGGATGGTTCAATTATAAGAATATCTAGTGCGGATGTTCTGTTCTTAGCTAGTGGGATTTTCATTTTATCAATAGGATCTGATTTAGAATAGGATGTTTATGTTGGGTGCAATAATCAAAAAAAAAAAAAAAATCAAAAAAGTAAAAGTTATTGATACTTAGCCCCTTTTAATGGAAGTGATGGAATTGACGAAACAAGCGAGCTTCACATATCTCCATAACAGCAACAAGGGAAAACTTTGAAAAACAGAGTGAGTCACGTGTTCAACACGTTGCCCTTAAGACATTAGCGCCCGGCTACACTCAAGAGTGATGATATAGCCCTCACAGGACGGATATCTCCAGGATAAAACACCCTAATACACCTACTACTAGCATATGTAGTAGATGCTCAAACTTGAGCTTGGCAACTCCGAAAAAACCATAAAGGAAAATCGCGAACGCTTGAGAAAACATATAAAATATCTTCCCTTTGGGGTCCCTCTAAAATATAGAGCAACCCCTTTCCCATAGATTTTACAAAAGTAGTGAATTTGTTTATATAATGGAACAAAACAACTTAAGAAGAGGAACTCCCCGATGTGGGACTAAAAAGTTTTTCATTCACAAAAGAAAACAATAAATTATAATTTTATTAAAACCTTAAAAATCATTTTTTTAGTAATTGTTTTTCAACAATCCCCCACATGAATGAAAACTCAATAAAACACGAAAACACAGATAGATCTTGGTAAATCAACAACCCAATCTCCCGAACCGATCGAATGCCGGACAAATCGTGCATGTTGAAGTCATACTAGCCATTCCAACGTCATCTCCCTCACACAACAATGTGTTGACCCCGAGTGGTCATACTATGGATTGGAAAAATCAAAAAGTATAGAGAGCTTTCATCTTTAGTTCCCCACAAGTGAGACTAAAGGTTCTTTCACCAAAATGAAAAAGCATGAACTAGTGAACCCTTAGTGACCCTTTGGTCCTAAGTTCCAGTAATACCAAAACCATCAAAACGAAAATCACAAAAAAAGCGCAGGAAATACCATTTTTAGGCAGAGGTGTCCATGAGGTCTTGAACCTTTGCTTAGTGATCTATTACCGAAATTACTTGCTAGATACAGTGAACTATGTCTTGAACTGCTAGCATTTGATGTAATTCGCGATAATGACCACGGATGATATCTCCCAGGGTGCTGCCAAGATCTGCCGTTTTGTCCAATTTGGCCCTGGACATATCCTGTTTCTCAGAATGCTCTAGAGAATAAAAGCTCATATTCTCATAGGAAGCGGCCCCACTTCCTCATTCAGATAGGTGAGTTTCCATAAAGAGTGTTACTGCTACACCCCACTTTAATCTTAAATTGAAACTATAGAACTCATTAAGACTTCTTAAAAGTCATCCTTCACATGCAGTCACACTATCACGTCTACACCATAGGGAAGGGACAGAGAATGAAATTCTCTGATAGTGTTTACCTTTACCCACCATAAATTAGTTGTCTCATTCGAAACCTTGATCTTCGGATCTCTAGTCAGCAAGGTTGAGTATCCTTCATGGCAAGTTTAATTATTGAGCTTAAGCCCCATCCCCTTCGATGCAATTCTAACTATCTCCTTGAACAAACCTTTCGTCAAAGGTTATGCTATATTCTCCTTGGACTCTATCCAATCAATGGAAATAACGCCGATTGAGATTAGTTAATTTTTAGCTTTAGCTATTACAGCTAGGCTAAAACGGTGTATAGATATAGCTGGCACAGGCCTATGCCTGAGAGGAATGTTTTCTAAAAAGCATCTTAGGCACTCGGCCCCTCTCGTGCTTTATCTAACGCAATACTCTCGCATTCCATAAAGAATTGAGCAAAGATATGTCCTGTTTTGGAAATCTTCCAAAAAAAAAAAACCCTCATGCTAGAGTGAAACTATCCACTCGTAGACTTAGACTCCTCTTAGTCAACTATCCAGTTTGCATCATAAAGTCCCTCAAGGACAGCAAGATACCTTTCATAAATCAAATAAAAGGAAATAGAGTATTTTAGGTACCATAATACTCTACTCAGTGCATCTGAATGCTCTTTCTCTAGACTACAATTATATCTACTTAACTTACTCACAATATAGGCAATGTCTGGACTCTTACAGTTCATTAAATTCATCAGACATCCTATAACTCTTGAGTATTCAAGTTAAGATACTCCACTACCCTTATTTTTCTTGAGTATACAAGAATAATCGTACGGAGTACAAGCAGGCTTACAATAACACTGATTGTATCTCTTAAGCACAATTCAGCATAATGAGAATGACTAAGACTATGAATGTTTAATTATCTTCTTATCCTCATCCCTAAGATTATATCAAAAGGGCCTAAGTCTTTCAAGTCAACGTTCTCATTCAGTGCATGTTTTAGTGGAATTAATCACATTTATGTTTGTATCAAGTATAAGCAAAACATCAACATACAAGCATACAATCACACATGCATCCTTAACAAGTTACTTGTAAATATACTTGTCAGATTCATGAACTTTTATCCACTACACATTATTACATGATCAAATTTTCCATGTCACTTTTTACGTGCTTATTTGGAACCATACAAATATTTGTTCAACTTACAAACTTTGTTTTCATAACCTTTCACTACAAAGTCCTCAGGTTGTTCTATGTAAATTTCTTTATCTAATTCACAGTTTGAGAAAGCTATCTTAACATCCATCTGATGTATCTCCAAGTTGTTTATGGCAGCAAAATCAATTAGCATCTCAAAGGAACTAATTCTCGTCACAGTAAAATAAGAAGAAAATTGTTTCACCTTATTTTAGTTTATAGCCTTTAGCTATCCACCTAGCCACATATTTTCCACAGTTCCATCTACCTTATGTTTCCTCTTAAAGACTCATTTAATCATATGGTCTTACTCCCTAGAGGTAAACTAGCAAGCTCCCAAGTCTGGTTTGACGGACTGAGTCCATTTCACTAAATGAAGCTTCTTACCAGAATGGGATTTCAATAAATGTTATGGTTTCTTTACGAGTCTGGAACTCATACTAAGCTAGGAAAATTATGAAGTTATGTCTATAAGAAGTCTCAGTTATAATCCTTTTACTTCTCCTAAGATCAACGTTAGTTCATCTTATTTCGAAGGTATATTCTGACTAGTTGAAAGACATCTAGGGGATCAACAACACATCCCTAAGAAGAGACAGGTTTCAAAATAAACATGTTCAAAGAACTCGGCATCCCTAGATTCCTTAATAATCTTCACACCAATGTCATAAAAATCACACCAAAGTCTGAAAAATCAGAACACACAACCAAAAATCTATATGCAGTAGGGTACTCAAGAAACCTTATCTAAACACCCCCACACTTTGACGTATGCATAAAAAGGTTGTCTATCTTTCCTTTAAAGGTTACTCTATTCAGAATATAACAAAATTATAGAACTACCTCCCCCCACAAGTTTGGGGTTATCCTTTAACCAACATGGCATAAATCATCTCTTTAATAATTCTACTTTTACGTTCAACTATACCATTAGACTATGGTGAATAAGGAGATGCGAACTCATGAATAATGCCATTTAACAAGTAAAGTTCTCCTATATGAATTTCATACTTTCCATCATGTTTATACCTAACCAATTTAGTGGTAACATATACTTCTCTTTCAATTTCAAGTTTATACTCTTAAGGCTTCTGAGGAATCATCCTTACCCATAATCAAGTATATAAGAGAGTACCTCGTACAATTATCTATAAAAGTTACAAACCACCTTTTACCACCTTAGTTTGGGTTGAACTCATTTCAACTAGGCCTAACTGAATTAATTATAAGGGCTTAGAATTACTCTGAACATTTTTGCTAAAAGGTTTTATAGCATATTTTGATTCTACATAGAATTCACTTTTGTGTTCAAAGTCCAAACTACTAGCCAGTTTATGCATTGACTTATAATTTTACGGTTCCAAGTCTACCATGCAAAACATTCAAAGACACACAAAAGAAAGCACAAGAATCAACTATGTTTACTCCATCAGATTTTCCTTTAAGCTTATGTAGACCCTAAGTCCTATAACTGTTGCCTAAAGATCACAGCCCTTAGTTATAACAAGTTTTTCACATTTAATTATAAGATCTTCAATCTTTTACCATCTTCAAGAGAACAAGATACAATATTCTTGCATATGCTCGGAACATGAAAACTTCATACAGTGTAAGAATATTACAGATATGAGCTAATTCTCGACCTTTCCATTTTATGCAACCTCTATCGCAGATGAGTTACTCATATTGAGTTTCTCGACATCCCTTATCCTCTGATAAGAGGTGAACAGGTCTCTGTTTCAACAAACATACTTAGTGGCTCCAGAGTCCACCCACCAGTCTCTCACATTGGTTATTAAAATAACTTCCGACATCATGTCAATGAACTTGTTCTAATTTGTTTCAACTAAATTAGCATTAACTTTCTACTTAATAAGGTTTTATGTTGTCTACACTTTACCGCCGTATGGCCAGGAATTTTACAAACATAACAATCACCCTTAATTAAAGTAATTCCATATTCAGTTTTACGAAACATACCTTTCTTATGAAGACTACGCTTAGAGTTGTGTTTGATGTTCTCGCCTTTTTCAGCTTTGGAAGACTTGTGTTCATCCACATGCGCCTGGTATCCATGTTCCTTTTCAATTTCATGTCACAATCTTCGTATATACTTTGACCATTGACACGGTAATTTCCCAATCACCTAATACACCACATCTCACAAACCTTAGTTCCGAATCGGAAAATAAAATATAAGTTTTGAAGATAATATCTAGATTTACCAACTTCGTTTGAACTACCATATCAAAAAACTCATGGTTACACCATAAAAACTACTTTAGTTAACAACAAATTTCTGTCCGTCAGAATTTTTCAGGAACGTTTCTCTCTTTTGTAAAATATCAAAAAAATACTTTTACAATTCCAAAAATTCTGAAATTTTACGTGGTTAACTATCAGGATGTCCAATACGTTTTTTCAAAAGGGTTCATCGAAATTCCTTCTAGGTTGAGAGATAAATTCGAAACTCTACAGCTGACCAAACAATTCGTTTTTTATTTTTCACTCCATAATTAACATCCATGATTATTACAAATTCTAATGTCTTAAGATTGTTGGGTGCAATAATCAAAAAAAAAAAAAAATCAAATAAGCAAAAGTTATTGATACTTAGATCCTTTCAATGGAAGTGATGGAATTGAAACGAGCGAGCTTCCCATATCTCCATAACAGCAACAAGGGAAAACTTTGAAAAACAGAGTGAGTCACGTGTTCAACACGTTGCCCTTAAGACATTAGCGCCCGGCTACACTCAAGAGTGATGCTATAGCCCTCACAGGACGGATATCTCCAGGATAAAACACCCTAATACACCTACTACTAGCATATGTAGTAGAAGCTCAAACTTGAGCTTGGCAACTCCGAAAAAACCATAAAGGAAAATCGCGAACGCTTGAGAAAACATATAAAATATCTTCCCTTGGGGGTCCCTCTAAAATATAGAGCAACCCCTTTCCCATAGATTTTACAAAAGTAGTGAATTTGTTTATATAATGAAACAAAACAACTTAAGAAGAGGAACTCCCCGATGTGGGACTAAAAAGTTTTTCATTCACAAAAGAAAACAATAAATTATAATTTTATTAAAACCTTAAAAATCATTTTTTTAGTAATTGTTTTCCAACAGTTTATTGTTTGTTTGTTTGAGTTCTTCTTCCAAGCACGAGTCAATGAAGAAAATCACTATCTAACTTATCAATCAAAAAAATAAATCCCTATCTTGCATTTCCATGACGAAGAAGTACATGGTACACCAGATTAACTTATGAAAATCAATGAACAAGTTCTTGATCTAAAAATAACCTTTTCTTCTCTATAATCCAAATCCTAAACCTCAAGGAATCACTCGACTAACTGTCTCCCTAATCATTTCTTCTACATCACTATCGTTCGGCATTAACCTATGAACATAGTATGGTTCTTCAAATTTGGGAAGAAATCCGTCAATCCAAACAGAAAAGAGGAGGGATGCCAGAGCAATTTCTGTTTCTTTCTCTCGTTTTGTAATAGAAATAGAAATATAAGTAATAACAGAAAGAAGGAAATGGATGATTCAGATGATTATTCATGCCTTCACGTGACTAAGAGACACATCATACCGCCACGTTGGATTGGGCACAAACTAGGGCATAATTTAGGGGGCCGTATAGCATCACCGAAATAATAATATAATTATTAGATTTTAATGATTATCATATTCACGAGTGCGAATTTGTGCACATTCCTCTAACGAGTGTGCACGTAACATTTTAATCTTAACCATTGATTCTATTTAACGGAGTTATGTAATGAGGATCGTGATTCTAAACATGGAGGGTAATGGGGTCATCGGTTAAATAATCAACCAATCATAAGACTATGTGAAATATACACTCGTTAGAGGAGTGTGAACAAATTTGGACTCCCATATTCACCCACCACAAATTTAGATATTGTTGGCAATGGAATCTTTTTTTTCTTTTAATAGAAAAACTTAGGCCACGAAAAAGCACCTAAGACCGATATAAAGAGTTGTCATTGTTTGAAGCACACGTCCTGCCAATATGGTTCTTAGGATGAGTCTAATGGGCATCCAAGATCCAAGATTTGGACCCAAAACCGTGGTGTATTGTACCACTGTTTGCTTGATTCCCAGAATGTGCATCAGTTTGCTTGGATGTGATATGGATGCAACCCAGACACACCATTATGAATGGCGTATTAAAAAAGCATCACACGCCATTATGAATGGCGTGCCACGGGATTACAAATGGCTTATTACCAACACGCCATTATAAATGGCGTACCAGTTTTATATTTGTTTGATCTTTTTTTGACGACACCCCGTTTACACTCTTATGATATACATGTAGCGCCCCCAAAGCTAGCAGCTGACTAACCCAAGAATTTAACTAAATAAAGAGGCACTAACGAATCCAAATCAAACACTTAAACTGTCAATTAAGAAATCTGTTACAAAAGAACTTAACCCAAGGTCAACCCTGCTCAGAAACATATATATAAGAATTCCTCTCCGATGATATATATAAAATAATTATTTGGTTTACAAAAGAATATACAACAAAATCAACATATCAGAATATAATCAACTAACGAAGTTAACTTCTCGGAACTTTCGCTGCGCAACTCTGCTTTGTCACTGAAACTGAAAATGGGGAATAATTAACATTTAACTTCTAAGTAATCATATGCAGATTTGGAAACCATTACATGTTTTCCCAAGCATTAGAAGACAACTAAACCACTGAAATAAACAATCATGTATATGGACCTAAACTCCTCCTTTAGTTTCTGCGGTGACATTTACACACCTTATAATTTCTGTGGTGACATTTACCCACCGTAATGCAGATGGTCTTTACGTACCACCTAGTTAGTCTGTGGGTGAAAGGTACACACCCGTAATATTGATGCCAATTCCACACTTATTATTAATATTGCGGTGTATCGCCCTAGCCATAAAATATGAAGGAGCGTATCCAATATACCATAGTTGGAAAAGCTCATTTCCCAAAGACAATCATAAAGACAAATAAAGCACGAAATATACGAATAGACAATGCATGAATTTAATAAGCATAAAGTTTTGTAAAAACAATAATAATAATTACTACAGAGTCAAATGCATTCCCACCTCTTTTGATGACAAGCCACGCTACCTCGAGATCCACGATCCACTGGTTCATCCTTTGGAATCGACCATTGGTAAGACAGACTAACTGTTAATCACACAAGAAGTTTAAGAATATAGCCAAGGCTCATACAAGAATCATATAAGTCTATCTAATGGTTCTAAGCCCATTATGATACCTTATTCTCTATCTTTAGTATAACTAAAAGTTTACTAATCCAATTAGATTGATTCTATAGTCCGTAGCTAAGTCTTGTGAATATCTACAACTTTGTAGAAGGAACCGGATAATAATTCAGACCATAAGAGGTCCAATTCAACTATGTGAGATAAGATAATTATTCATAAGCCCAAGTTCTCTAAACAGGCCCATTAACGAAAGGCCTGGTCCATCTGAGTCAACTAACGGTCTCTAACAGTCAAACTGATAGTCCAGGGTCAACTTAACAGTCAACGTCTAAGTCCATTTAAAGGTCAAGTCCATGGTCAACTGATTCAAATCGGTCAAGGTATACTGAGTTAAATAGGGAATCGGTGAATCAACTCAGGTTTAACTCAGTCAGATTAACTGAGTCAGGCAACAACAATTCAGACAGACATCTGACTGGGGTGACTAATAGGCATATTTCTATTGCAGAACAAGTTCAACTCTAATTCTTATAATCTGAACTTCTTGATTAACAAAACAACTACAAATAAAATACAGTAAACAAACTTCAAATTCTATTTACAAACAAAGATTATGTCTACCTGCAAAATGCAGCTTTTTCTAGCTTTCACAGCAAACACTATCAACATCAGTTCAACACCTTTAACTTCACATTCTTGTGCTATTAGCTCAACATTCACCAACCACTATAACCCCAATTCCATTTACACAACATCATCCGCACCAGATGTGACTCAATTCCAATTCCAATAGAACCATATAACAATCCAGTTCATTCATCTTAAACTCAATTTCATTCAAACCAACATTCTCAATTGCAAGGTTATATCTTCTTAACCTGACCACCAATACTCAACAAGATTCATTTCCAAGAATCTCAAGCATATCAATACCACAACTTATGCCTTAGAATCACTACTTCCATACCAACAAAACCACCAACACTAATCTCTTTTTATCAATTCCACTTACAAACATAACTCCACAACCATCTACAATGATCACAATAACAACAATCTCACCAATTTCACTAACTACAATTACTTATACCATCTCTTGAAATCTCCCAATCATACACAACGAAACAACAACAACAACAACAACAAAACCTTCCTTAACTGAACTCACTAATCATCCAAGCATTCTGAATTCAATCCATAACACCATCTTATTTAACAATAATTACCAACCCTCAAATATGAACTAATTTACTTAGGAATTAAAAGGATTATTACCTCATGATTAAATCCCGAACTGAATTAGATGATTCACCATCTACCAAATCTTCAACCCTGATCTTAACTCACTCAATTGATTAATACCCACCTCAAATCGTCTTTCTTAAACATCAATTTCATCTTCCACAACTTCTCTGGATTTTATACAAACCCTAATTTCAATTTGGGGAAGAACAGAACATAAACCCTAATTCAAATTTCTTTATAAATCTTCTTCTCTGTAACCAATTCTTTAAATTGAAACTATAACAATCTTCCTTACCTAACATTCTTTAACACCCATCCTCTAATCTCTTCTTAATCACCTCCAATCATATTTTCAGTGAGTTACAGAAACCCTAATTATTCAATTCCACTTCAAAACAACCTCACAACTTCAATCGAATATAAACCCCTTCGTTATTCAACCATTAACAACTCAATTACTAATCACTTTGATACAAAACTAAATATCGATCTTAGAACCCTAACTTTGATTCTCTGTGATCCAAACCCTGATTATTCTGCTTCACAATAAACGACCACACCATTATCTCCATCATCTATCAGCACTACCAGATGATTTTCCTCAGTTAATTCTCACTCACCACTCTCAATTCCCTCGCAGGCGATGAACCAGGAGAAGAGAAGAAGAAAGAAACGTGAAGAAGAAAGAAGAATGAAGAATAAGAAAATAGAAATGAGAGTTTATCCTCTCGGTTGATTGGGGATAAGGTCGGCCTGGATTGTTAAAGGCACCCTAAAGTTGATAAGGGAAGCCAAGTCGGTTAATGTTTCTCTTCGAATAATTCTGATAATATCTTCTTCGTCCGATACCCGAATGACACGTTTGAGTAGTCTATTCCACGTAACTTTTCGAGATCTATCTAACGATACTAGTTTCGTACCTAGATCGTTGTTAGATTAATTTCTATTAATTAACGTTCGTGTTAAATTAATCGAGTTATTATCGTCTAAATCGACACTTGACCGGTCTAATAGCGTTGACGAGCTTGAGGGTCACTACATTCTCCCCACCTTTAAATATTTTCGTCCTCGAAAATCGAACTGCCTTCTAGTCTTGAAAATCCCCACATTTTAGAGAAATACTATCTCTTGACTAAGCGCAACCAATGAGAAATAAAGCACAAACTTAAATGGCTTCTACAACTAATATTTGTATCTCTAGGTTATCTATGCTGATTTTAAATTCTAATAAATAGGGAAGTCTAATTTCTTAAACTAATTTTCCATTTTATAAAATACTTGTCTCTAATTACATGGGAGATTCCTACGAATCTTTCTAGGTGGACTTACACCTATTGGTTTTCTAATTGAATCACAGTATCTTTCTATGATCGGTCATCTACAAATTGAATCGAATACAAGCTGTCTAAGGTCAAGGTTGGCCAATCCCAACAATGCCTTCCTACAAACAGAGAAAACACAACCTTCACTATTCTCCAGTGCTAGATAAACTAATTATTAATTTATTAAGATTAATTATATTCTAACTCATTATGACTAATTAATATCTAAAATTTAATTGTAACTGATGTAAGTTTTATAAATTTACTTTGTAAATATATAAATAGTTCGCCGTATTTTTAAACAATTGAATTATCAAAATTTATTTCATTTCATTTTTAATTATCCTTACTATTATTTATTTATTTTAATGAAATCGAATTTTAATTCCAAATATTATCTATTATAAATTTACTACCAGCTTAATTACTCATATATTATTATCAACTGTGTTATTATATTCATTATTCTTATATTAAGTCGATAGTCCGGTTGATGCACTAAGTAGATACAATTTTTAAATTTATTTAAAGATTGATATAATAGATTTTATTTGTTCAGATTAAATCCGTATTCTATTCCTTATTAAATATTGACGTTGGTAATTTAATATAATTTAAATTTGAGTCTACACAAAATTTATAATATATCTTCATAGTCTTTTAGATTTTGCTAATATTGTAAGGTATTAACCTGATTAATGTATAATATATCTTCTGAAATTAGTACCCTGGGATAGATCTTTTAAATTTATAATATATCTTCAAAGACTTAACTTCATAGTCACCCCAGTCATATGTCTGACTGATTTGTTGTTGCTTGACTCAGTTAATCTGACTGAGTTAAACCTGAGTTAATTCACCAACATTAATTACTACAGAGTCAAATGCATTCCCATCTATTTTGATGACAAGCCACACCTACCTCGAGATCCACGATCCACTGGTTCATCCTTTGGAATCGACCATTGGTAAGACAGACTAACTGTTAATCACACAAGAAGTCTAAGAATCTAGCCAAAAGGTTCATACAAGAATCATATAAGTCTATCTAATGGTTCTAAGCCCATTATGATACCTTATTCTCTATCTTTAGTATAACTAAGAGTTTAATAATCCGATTAGATTGATTCTATAGTCCATAGCTAAGTCTTGTGAATATCTACAACTTTGTAGAAGGAACCAGATACTAATTCAGACCATAAGAGGTCCAATTCAACTATGTGAGATAAGATAATTATTCATAAGCCCAAGTTCTCTAAACAGGCCGATTAACCAAAGGCCTGGTTAATACCTTACAATATTATCAAAATCTAGATACGAAATTAGTACCGTGGGATAGATCTCGAAAAGTTACGTGGAATGGACTACTCGCACGTGTCATTCGGATATCGGGCGAAGAAGACATCGTCATCTTTCTTTGAAGGGAAAATTAGTATTTTTACAGTTAGATGAGTGGATTCCTTAATACATACGAACGTGTCATTTGTTGGTCTTATCCCACACCGAGAAGATAAACTCGTTTTCTCTCTTTTCTTCTTCTTTATTCTTCGTTCTTCTTTTTCTTCTTCTCTTTCATTCTTCTCCCTTGTTCTTCTTCTGTAGAATTCGAGTGATGTTTTTGAGAGAAAGTTTGAGAGTTCTTGGTTGATGAAACTATTCTGAGAGTGAAGGAGGTGTTGTCGATGTGATTCAAGAATGAAAAGATTTATTATTGCTGGGGTGTTGAAACGAATCAGGGAGAAGTGAAGTTAGGATTTATGTGAGTTGAAGGTGAACTGATTGAATAAAACAAAAAGAGATTAGAGTGAGGGTTTTAATTAATCTGAGGTGAATTGGAAGCTTATGAGTTTGATTTCGAAGAAGATAAATTATTCGACAGATTGATAAATAATTAGGGTTTGAGAGATATTCAAAAGAAGAATTAGAAAATGAAATTGAGAGTTTAAATGAAGGATTTAAGATGGCTATTGATCAATTAATTGAATTGGGGTTCAGATGAAGCGTAATTAGGAATTGAAGAAGTCAGGGTTATGAGCTCAGATTAATTAAAGCTCGTGTTTGGAGCTGTTAAAGAACTGGGGTTTGATTCTCGTGTAAAGATGAGGTTGGATATTGAGGAGTTAGGTGAAGGAGAACCGAATTCAATTTCCTAAATATTACTAAATTGAGGTAATTGTTCTTCCCTGTAATCTTAGTAAGATTATTTGGTTCTTATTGAAGTTGTGTGATGTTAATGGAGTTAAGATTGAAATGGATATGTGTATCTGAAATAAGACCTTGCAGTTTATAAGTGAAATAATTCTATGAGGTATGTGAACTGTGTAGGTAAAATATGAGAATGATGATATGATGCAGGGAATGGTTGAAGTTCTTTGGATGGATGTTGTCAGGTTGTAACAAAGAATTTAGATTGAAGTATATGGTGTTATAATAATGAATGAGATTTGGAGAAGTTGTAGGCTATGAGTGTTGTTGTTATTCTGGAGATGATGTTACTACTGAAGTATTGTGGAGTGCAGAGGAGTAAGTGATCTATTTCTGAACTGGTGTCGTTGTTGTTACAGGAAATGAATTGATGGAGTGATTATGTTGTTGAAGTTCAGTTTGAGTCGGGGTGTGTAAATTGGAGTTGGAAACTGGTATGTGAATGAAACTGAGGTTGAGATGATTTAACTAATGGAACTATGACTCTAGTTTGAAGTGGTGTTGGTGTTAGAAAGTTAAAAAGTTTGATATAGTTGCAAGTTGAATCATGAACTAATTCTGTAGGTTGGCATCGTTTGTGAATTGATGCTACTGGCAGGGTTGTACTACAGAAGTGGGTTGATATGTGATTTGAGGTTGAACTAATGATGGATGGATGATGAGTACAGGGCTTGGAGGATATGTAGATTTGATTGATATTTGAGTTGCCAATAGTTAAAGAATGATGGATTTGTTGTTGTCTTGAGATGGCCTGTTGAATCAAGTCAAACAAGAATGAGGAGTTGATCTTAATTTGTTGAAATGAATATATTGAGGTGCTGGTGATATTGAACTGTGTATACCAATTGCAGGTGTTGGTGTTAGTTTGTGAGATGATGAAGTTTGAACTATAATTGGAGATGGTATGGAACAATGTTTGTAATATGAAGTAGTGGTGAGCATAAAGATGAGACTGAGTGGAGTGTGCAAGTACTGGAATATATTGAATGTTTAATGAAACCAGAACTCAAGAAGTGAATGAATATGGGGCATTAGATATTTTTGTAGGAAATATCAGGGGTTGGTATTGTTTGTTAGATGGTTCTATTGGAATTGGAATTGAGTCACATCTGGTGCTGATGATGTTGTGTAAAGGGAATTGGGGTTATAGTGGTTGGTGAATGTTGAGCTGATAGCACAAGAATGTGAAGTTAAAGGTATTGAACTGATGTTGATAGTGTTTGCTGTGAAAGCTAGAAAAAGCTGCATTTTGCGGCTAGACATAGTCTTTGTTTGTAAATAGAATTTGAAGTTTTTTTACTGTATTTGATTTGTAGTTGTTTTGTTAATCAAGAAGTTCAGATTATAAGAATTAGAGTTGAACTTGTTCTGCAATAGAAGTATGCCTATTAGTCACCCCAGTCAGATGTCTGACTGATTTGTTGTTGCCTGACTCAGTTAATCTGACTAAGTTAAACCTGAGTTGATTCACCGATTCCCTATTTAACTCAGTATACCTTGACCGATTTGAATCAGTTGACCATGGACTTGACCTTTGACTGGACTTAGACGTTGACTGTTAAGTTGACCCTGGACTATCAGTTTGACTGTTAGAGACCGTTAGTTGACTCAGATGGACTAGGCCTTTGGTTAATGGGCCTGTTTAGAGAACTTGGGCTTATGAATAATTATGTTGTCACGCATAGTTGAATTGGACCTCTTATGGTCTGAATTAATATCCGGTTCCTTCTACAAAGTTGTAGATATTCACAAGACTTAGCTACGGACTATAGAATCAATCTAATCGGATTAGTAAACTCTTAGTTATACTAAAGATAGAGAATAAGGTATCATAATGGGTTTAGAACCATTAGATAGACTTATATGATTCTTGTATGATCAACTTTAATCCTTCTTAAACATCACTAAATCGAACTTCAAGTTCATCTTGAGAAACCCTAATTCATTGATCCTTCGATTTATCTTCAAAACAACTTCATATCAACAATACAACATCAACCCATTCAATCTTCACCTATTATCAACTAGAAATCATCATCAATTTTTCTACACAGATCCAAACTCAAATCCAGAAACCCTAACTTATGATTTCTCGATTCAACTTCCTCTTAAACTCAAACAAAAACAATACCACCACCATCAAGTAATCCCTGATCTTCTCCACCTTCTACTAAACACAAATCTTATGTTCTGATCTCTCGAATCGCACCTCACAGTCAACACTCGAAGCAGCAGAAGAAAGAAGAAGAAATAAAAAGAGAGAAGAAGAATAATGAAGAAGAAGAGAGAAAACGAGTTAATCAACTCGATTGGGAAAAGGTCGGCCAAAATATCTAAAGGCACCCGAACTGATATGGGAAGCCACAACGTGTCCTTGTTGTATCCAAAAGCATTTTCCCAGAAATGACGATTTTACCCTTCAAACAAATCTGATAATATCTTCTTCGTCTGATATTCGAATGACACGTGCGAGTAGTCCATTCCACGTAACTTTTCGAGATCTATCTAACGATATTAATCTCGTATCTAAATCGTTGTTAGATTAATTTATATTAATTAACGTTCGTGTTAAACTAATCGAGTTATTAGAAGCTAATTCGTCACTTGACCGGTCTAATAGCGTTGACGAGCTTGAGGGTCACTACATTCTCCCCACCTTTAAACATTTTCGTCCTCGAAAATCAAACTGCCTTCTAGTCTTGAAAACTCCCCACCTTATAGAATAATTCCATCTCTTTTCTAAGCGCAAACAATAAGAAATAAAGCACAAACTTATATGGCTTCTACAACTAAAATTTGTAGCTCTAGGTTGAACTATGTTGATTTAAATTCTATCAAACAGGAAAGTCTAAGTTTCTTAAACTAATTTTCCATTTTATAAAAACTTGTCTCTAATTACAAGGGAGATTCCTACGAATCTTTCTAGGTGGACCTACACCTATTGGTTTTCTAATTGAATCACAATATCTTTCTATGATCGGTCATCTCTGAATGCAGTTGCCCTGTCAAGGTTGGCCATTCCCAACAATGCCTTCCTACGAACAGAGAGAGCACAATCTTTACTATTCTCCAGTGCTAGATTAATCTATCAGGATTAATTAAGTTCTAACTTATTATGACTAATTCATCTCTAAATTTAATTGTAACCGATTTAACTTAAATTTTTACTTCATAAATTTTTTTTATAACATTTTAAACAATTTAATCATCAAATTTATTACATTTCATTTTTAATTATCCTTATTATTATTTATTTATTTTAATGAAATCGAATTTTAATTCCAAATATTATCTATTATAAATTTACTACCAGCTTAATTACTCATATACTATTATCAACTGTGTTATTACATTCATTATTCTTATCTTAAGTCGATAGTCCGGTTGATGCACCAAGTAGATATAATTTTAAATTCACGTAAAGATTGATATAATAGATTTTATTTGTTCATATTAAATCCGTATTCTATTCCGTCTTAAATATTGGTGTTGAAAAATTAATACGATTCAAATTTGAGTCTCCATAAAATTATATTATATTCTAGTAGTCTTTAAATTTTCTTTTAATTATAATACTATACTAATCATTTCAATACTATTGTCACTATTTCCTGTATATTTGTTTCATTTTAAAAATTCACTGGATCATTTATTAGATTAAAGATAATTTGTGATTAGTTTAATTTACAAAACTTAATTGTAGATAAGTGTAAATAATTTTCCATAGTTATTTAATCATAATTATTATCTCTATCGTTATATATCTTTAGTGATATTTTAGTTAAGTTTAAGTTCAATATAATACTAGTTAAGAAATGCTAACATTACTTATCAAAATTATTACTTTTATTATGATTTATGATTACTATTATAATATTTTTATTATTAATATTGATGGTTGAACTATTATTCTGACTACTCTTACAAATGTTATTGAGTCGTAAAATATTATTAAAGTTCATGCAATTTTAAATTGTTGTTTCTATATGTGAGTTAAGATACTCAATAAAGTTCTATGTGCTTTTCACGATTTATCATTAATACTAATCTTACTATTCTTAGTATTCAATTAGTTATGTGGTCATACTTTTTAGATTAATTATTATCAAATCTTATAGTTATTGGTGTACCCTACAATTTTTTTTACTCCATTACAATTACAAACAATCAACAAACAAATCAATCGATCAGATAAATCTTTTAATTATTGATAGCTTTTAGTGATTAAGATTTATGCCACGAACCCAACCCAGTTCTAATTAATCTAGTTCACTAACTGGTACTGGCTATTTCTATCTTTTCCTATATTAGATCTAATAGTGAGCTCTGATACCAACTTTGTAACGCCCCCTAAGCTAGCAACTGACTAACCCAAGAATTTAACAAATTAAAGAGGCACTAACGAATCCAAATCAAACACTTAAACTGTCAATTAAGAAATCTGCAGCAAAAGAACTTAACCCAAGAATAACCCCGCTCAAAAACATATATACAAGAATTCCTTTCCGATGATATAAATAAAATAATCATTTGGTTTACAAAAGAATATACAACACAATCAACATATTTGAATATAATCAACTAACGAAGTTAACTTCTCGGAACTTTCGCTGCGCAACTCTGCTCTGTCACTGAAACAGAAAATGGGGAATAATTAACATTTAAATTCTAAGTAATCATATGCAGATTTGGAAACCATTACATGTTTTCCCAAACATTAGAAGACAACTAAACCACTGAAATAAACAATCATGTATATGGACCTAAACTCCTCCTTTAGTTTCTGCGGTGACATTTACACACCTTATAATTTCTGTGGTGACATTTACACACCGTAATGCAGATGGTCTTTACGTACCACCTAGTTAGTCTGTGGGTGAAAGGTACACACCCGTAATATTGATGCCAATTCCACACCTATTATTAATATTGCGGTGTATCGCCCTAGCCATAAAATATGAAGGAGCGTATCCAATATACCATAGTTGGAAATTCTCATTTCCCAAAGACAATCATAAAGACAAACAAAGCACGAAATAAGCGAATAGACAATGCATGAATTTAATAAGCATAAAGTTTTGTAAAAACAATAATAATAATTACTACAGAGTCAAATGCATTCCCACCTCTTTTGATGACAATCCACGCCTACCTCGAGATCCACGATCCACTAGTTCATCCTTTGGAATCGACCATTGGTAAGACAGACTAACTGTTAATCACACAGGAAGTCTAAGAATATAGCCAAAAGGTTCATACAAGAATCATATAAGTCTATCTAATGGTTATAAGCCCATTATGATACCTTATTCTCTATCTTTAGTATAAATAAGAGTTTATTAATCCGATTATATTGATTCTATTGTCCGTAGCTAAGTCTTGTGAATACCTACAACTTTGTAGAAGGAACCGGATACTAATTCAGACCATAAGAGGTCCAATTCAACTATGTGAGATAAAATAATTATTCATAAGCCCAAGTTCTCTAAACAGGCCCATTAACCAAAGGCCTGGTCCATATGAGTCAACTAATGGTCTCTAATAGTCAAACTGATAGTCCAGGGTCAACTTAATAGTCAACGTCTAAGTCCAGTCAAAGATCTAGTCCATGGTCAACTGATTCAAATCGGTCAAGGTATACTGAGTTAAATAGGGAATCGGTGAATCAACTCAGGTTTAACTCAGTCAGACTAACTGAGTCAGCTAAATAATTTAGTCAGACATCTGACTGGGATGACTAACAGGCAGACCAATAGCACAAGCCACTGAAGCAACATAACCCTAACACTAGTTCAACCTGATTCTATTCAATTGATCTATACACAAACAATTCATTCTAAAAGGATACAATTTCATTACAACTGTAATTTAAGTCTACCTGCAATGACAGCTTTAAAAACATTCTTTCTACAGTCTACTACGACACTTGAGTCAGTAATCCACACTGCATCCCTCTCTTTAACTCATTTCCCTTATACAGTTCACCCCATACACCACTCAGTCTATTTCCAATAATTTTATAGCATCACCATCTCCAACTCATACACATACAATTTCATAAACAACATCAGTAGCAATCCTACCACATCTCAATTGAGAATCTCAATCCCACCTTCATGACTCGGCTTCATTATTTCAAAATCACTAACTGCAATTACACCACTACCAGATACTCGATTTCATCTTCACAAAGTCTCAAACACAAACCGTACCACAACCTTTTCCTTAGCATCACCAATGCCACACAAACCAACACCAATAACTGACACAACAAAGCTAATCTCATTCTTCCACTGACATAACCCCAAACTCTTCTTTTTTTACAACCATTTCCTGTTATAACACCCAACTTCATCACCACCAGTTCAATAATCACAACTCCATTGTATACTGATAACTTCACCATCACCTGCAATACTCAAATCAACAACACCACTCCTATTTCAACAACTCTGACTACACACACAACCTGAATCTCAACAGTAACACCATTTATAAATCATATTCCAAAGTAGAACCTTTGTAATTCATAAACCACTATAGTTCCAGTTCAACCAACCATTCAGTTTATCAACCATAAATTCATAAATCTACAATCTAAACAGATCGACTTCAATCTAACACATCCCATTTTAGAAATCATCCTTTCCATACTAAATCCAATAAAACAGATTGAAATAGGAGAAATCCTTAATTACCTGGATTGACACCACCACCAACTGGTTATTGTACTCTTCTTTTCTAGATCTGAGTCTCATGATCATCCACCCTTAGAACCCTGCCTCATAATTTGGGGAAGAACATGAGGAACCCTAAATATTAAATTAAATCGATCTCCACTGCTATCACAACTCTACTTCAATCGATATTCTAATTCCCGTCAAAACCAACTTTAATCACTCCTTTATATCTTAAATTTCACATTCTAATCCTCTTCTGTAATACTCATAAAACCCTAATTATCTTCAATCTCAAATTCAAACTCCAAACATCACTAAAACTCCAATTAAACAACAACCCAGTTGTTCTTTATCCTTCAACAACACTATATCATCATCAAATCCACACAAATCCTAATTCCAGTAACCTTATCTTCATTAATTCATTG
The DNA here is from genome assembly GCA_023529315.1 of Papaver bracteatum. Taxonomy (NCBI): domain Eukaryota; kingdom Viridiplantae; phylum Streptophyta; class Magnoliopsida; order Ranunculales; family Papaveraceae; genus Papaver; species Papaver bracteatum. The sequence continues at coordinate 1,519,038 of JAJJWX010004010.1, forward strand.
ATATAACATCTTCAGAACATCGACTAAAATCAACACCACCATCGAACCTTCTTTGGTGATAAACTAACAACATCATCTATCGATTCACTCAAATCAATTTCTCAGAATCGCCGGAGGCGAGAACAGTAGAAAAGAAGAGAAGAAAAAAAGAAAGAAGGAAGAAGAAGAATAAGAAATAAAGAAAGAAGGAAAGATGAGTCTATCTGCTCGATTTGGGGATAAGACAAACGATAAATGATAATGGCACCCTAAAATTGATATGGGCAGCCAGACGGCTAACTTGTGCTTCAAACAGAATTGATGATATCTTCCCCGACCGATATCCGAATCCGAATGACACGTTCGAGTAGTCTATTCCGCATAACTTTTCGAGATATATCTAACGATACTAGTTTCGTATCTAGATCGTTGTTAGATTAATTTTTAATTAATTAACGCACGTGTTAAACTATGATAGGTGTCTAAAACACCTTGTTATTTATCTATTGTTTATGCTTTCTTTGCTAGTTTTCTTGTAAATTATGTATCTTATGTTCTGTTTTTGAGTATTTAGGTACTTTGGAGTCATTTGGATCAAAAGGAGAGGAAACATGGAAAAAGCATTGGAGGCGCATTATTTCTCATTATTTGCTTTTATTTCTTCATCTCTGTCTGAAAAGTATGTCGGCTTTAGTGATGCGATCTCTGTCTGAAAAGTACGACAACTTTAGTGATGATTCTCATTGAAGGGAAGAAGTGAATATGAGAAGTAAGAGACGGATGCAGTTGGTGAAAAGCGAAAGACGACATTCATTTAGAGCAGAAAGACCATTTCACAGGCGAGCGGAACTAGCTACGGTTGCGCAAGGAGGAGATGAAGAATGAGGTCGAATAGAGAATTGGGCTGTCAGATACCTGTAACTAACAAGCCAAAGAATCTGTTTGTGGCCTATATAAAAAAAGTGGGTGTAGATATCCCAATCTGTACGGACAGACCTTATTTAGGTCGAGTTGTTTCTCAGACAACTCAATTTTCCCTTTACTCATTAATTCATGCTCCATGAACAAGAATGGAGGCGCTGCTATGCTTAAATCAAAGATGAGACAGGGATCGAGATGGATACGCCAGGAATCAAGAGCCTCAGTGGTGACTATGGACTGAAACCAACAAGAAAAAGCTGGTTCGAATGTACAGTTTGGGTAAGTCTGGAGCATGAATTCAGTTGAGATTCCATGGGTTTCGTTGAGAATTTGTGTTAATCAGTGTCTCAAGTTCACGAGGAGGTTATAGCTCAAGATTTCAGGCTGAATTAGGTTCAAAATAAGGAGCAGTTGATAGAGTTTCAAGACTACTTGAACCAAGGAAGAAGATAATGGTTTGTTGCTGTTCAAAGGAGTGAATGGTGAATGTTCGTGACTTATGAGAACAATAGAAATTTTGGGTTTGTTTCAGATTGGAGTTTGCATAGAGATTGAAGCATGGAAGCGGCTTAAAAATCACAAGATATTCATCTCCTACACCATCAGGATTGTGCACACAACATATTCAATAGAAGGCCTCAATGAACTCCTCTTCACTACTTCAAAATGCTGCGGATTGGTGGTTTTGTAGCTCTCATTTGGAGCTTAACTGAGCTGGATTTCAATAAAAATAGGAAGCTGATATTTTCAAATTTGGTGTATTGTTTTACATGAATGAATTTTGAAGGCAATGAAGGAGGCATTACTTTGGCTGTGCTGTGGTGGCTTTGAGTTCAAGTTTGAAGCTGAACTGGGTTCAAAACGTGTGTTGTTATGGGTCTATGAGGTTGAATCTTTCAAGGCAGAAAAGGTAGGTTTATGGCACAAATGTTGAGTTTGGATATATGGTAGTAAGTTACTGGAATCCTGTGGAGCCTGGGTCGAGTATTGGGCTGTATTTCAGCCGGAAAAACAATGAGGAAACTAAGCCGATGATACTAGTTAACTATGGTTCATGATCAAGGGGATTTTGGAGCTAAAACATAGGATATGTTACTGCCTTGATTAGTGTGGTTTGATGGTTATCTCTCACAGCTGGAACTCGATTCAGTAATTGAGAAAAAATTATACGCTGGTGTTTGTGCTAGAGCTATTGCAGGTGCTGGCTGTGAATGAATGGAGGAGAGTTTCTGTAGTGCAATTACGTTAGACTGTGATGATGTTGCTGGCAGTAATGAAGAAAGCCAGGGAAGATATAACAGAAACGAGACAATGGACGGTAGCTGCTGTTGGAATGATGAGCTTGAGTTAGAACTAAGTCTTGATCTCGAAGGACAATTGAGCTGTGGATACGGAATGGTGCTACATTGATTGCGGTGTATGCATATGGAGGAGATGGATATTTCCCTGGTCACGACATAGAGTGTACGAAGCACTGCTGCTGATGCCAGTGACCTAGAATGGTGGTTGATGGAACGACACTGTTGGTTGTGGTCGAAACCGGAAGCAGTATGGCCAAGTTAAGAAGGGTAGTGAATCTGTAGTAGTTATGGAGTCGATGATATCAGTGATGGAAGGTACTGTGATAGTGGTAGTTCTCGGTTAAGAAATGGACATCGAGGAGAACATGAGATGGTCACTGCGAGTTTGGACTGAGATAGCAGGATGAAGTGAGACTCAGATGGGAGTTATGGTCTCTGTAGCTATTGGTAGAAGTGATGGTGTTTTTGCTGGTAAGTATGAGGTCTGGAATGTTAGGTGGAGCTTGAGCTACAGGTGATTGTGGCAATGTAACTGGTTGGCACTTTTGGTGGCAGCTAAGTTATCAAGGGGGAGCTGTGTTGAGCTACAATTGAGAAGTTTTTTGTACACAGAAGTGAAGTGGAAGTCAGGGGATGAATGTGATGGAATTGCAGCTATAGTACAACAAATGGGTTTGAATCAGAGTGGATGAATGAATGAGTGATGGTGATTGATTGTGCTGCTTCATGGAGTTACTGATGGAGATTTTCAAGGCTGTTGCTGAGTTACAGGTGCAACTTTGTTAGTGGGTTCTGGTGGAGTTGTGTGTTTGATGAGAACAACAAAGGGTGGTGCCAGGGATGAACTCAGGGAATGATGTTGATGCATTATCTATTGTTGTTGGCTGGGCTCAAGGGAGTGAAGCTGAATGCAGTTGGATGGAATCTGGGAATCTATTGCTGCTTGTACAATATGATGTGATGTTTGCAGGGGAATTATCTGGAGCTGGTTGCGAAAGCTACAGAAAAGGCAAGTGCGGTGGCTGAGCTTTGTTGCAGAAATAGTGCGGAAACGGGGTGAAAATGGCACGCCGGTGAGCATAGTTCCGGTAGTCGGATTTCAGAGGTTCAAGTATTGATCGCAATATTTCAGTGAATCGCGAGGGGGGTATGAGTCGGATGCAAGAATTGATGGCGGGAAGTATGATCTACGTGTCACGCTTTTGGGTACGTTTTCGCAAGAATAGAAAATTGGATTTAGATGGGTTATGCAAATGTTTGAAATGCAGGAAAGCAAAGCTGAGCTACTGGAAGTGTAGAATTTCCTGGTGACAGTTTCCGATGGTTCAAGTGATCGGAGAAAGTTTTCCGGTGATCGGATTCCCGCCCGACACGGATTTCGTGATGACGTCAAGCGTGACCCGTTTTGGACCCAAAATTTCCAGAGATATATTTTTCACACATGGGCTTGGTGGACTGGCAGATGGACGTGGACTTGAATATTTTGAAGACTTTGACCTATTTTTGGAAAACAAAGGGCTATAAAAAGAGAGTTTCTACAACAAAGAAAAAAACAACATTTTATTCTATTCTTGGAGCTTTTGAAGAGAACAACTTCTAGGGTTTGCTTTCTTTTATGTTTCATAGTCTTCCTTTGAATATTTTGATGATGAACTCCATGAATATGAGTAGCTAAATACAATAATTGGTTATGGGATAAAAGTTGATTTCTTCAAGCATGTTATTTGATTCTATGAATTAGTTTTGTCTCAAGTTTATCGTTTATGATTCATCGTTTATATTATCATATGATTTGAATGCTAGTTTGGTTGAGTCCGGAATCAATTGAGTTTGTTTTCATCTCTATAGCTATATTAGGGTTTTTAATACGTAAAAGTTGTTTGTCCCTGATTTCTAGTAGCAACTTGTGGTTAATACTTGTAGTGATACATCTTTTTAATCGCATATGAATCATAACCTTTGTTAAAACGAATTAGTGCTTTTACACGTTTGTTTGCATCGATTAGTCTTATTTCATAGAACTTATTGCTCTTAGGAAGTTAAATCTAATTGTGCTTTTACACTTTAGGTTTCTTTTTAAGTAGATTTCACATTAGCATCTTTTAATGTTGTTTGTGATAAAATCAGGAAATAAACGGGATACTCTTGCGATCAAGATATCCTAGGACTTTTGATAATTGAGAGATTAAATACCAATTCTAATCATAGATGAAAAATACATGTTTATGAATGATACTATCCCTTAACCAATATCTTCTCCTTATTGATTATTCGAACTATTTACTTTGCTTTGTTTAATTTTATTACTTAGATAAAAACAAAAACACAACTTGGGTTATTTGGTTACTTAAGAATCTGAAAATTGCATAACAACAATCGCCTCTCTGTGAATACGAACTCTTTATTATCGAATACTATATTCATATTAGTTAAGTGAGGAAGTGAATTATATTTTTGACGCATACGACACACATCAATTTTTGGCACCGTTGCCGGGGAGGCATTCGGCTTGTTATCTAGTTTTTAGTTTCTTTTTATTATTTTTTCTGCTTGCATACTTGTGTTTCGTTTCTCGTCTTGTTTCTCATTTGTTTGCGAGAATTGTTTTTCAGGTACCTAATCTCTGGCTTCTAAAGATTGGAATTATCCAAGGTGCGGGATAGCTACTCGAAAAGGAACAATACTCTAACCAAGGAAAGGAACGACGGAAGAACACGACTTGGAAGTAGAACACGAAGCTCTTCGGCAAGAAGGAGAGGAAGTAGAACACGATATTCCTTTTGAAGAAGAAGGAGAAGGAGAACAAGAAATGGGTGACCCTGCAAATCGTTCACTCAAAGACTTAGCTTCTCACAAGCTGGATATACAGCAGGGTTGCATTCAAACCGACTCCACTTTTGAAATCAAGACGGGACTTCTTAGAGAATTACCAAAGTTCCATGGTTTGGTGAATGAAGATCCAAACAAGCATCTTCTGGATTTTCACACCATTTTCATGGCTATGCTCCCAGCAAATATGGAGGCGGATGGTGCTATGTTGAAGGTTTTTCGATTCTCATTGGAAGGTAATGCTAAGGATTGGTTATACTACTTGACTTCCGGGAGTGTTACAACTTGGAATGGGCTCAAGAAACTCTTTCTAGAGCGATATTTTCCTGCATCTAAGGCTACTCAAATTCGCAAGGAGATTTGCGGAATGAAGAAAAATGTCGGAGAATCGTTATATGATTGTTGGGAACGATACAAGAGGTTGGTGGCCAGATGTCCTCATCACCAATTTAGTGATGCTATGATCATCCAATACTTCTATGAAGGACTCCAATCAAGTGATAGGAATCTTATCGACGCAGTGGGTGGTGGTGCACTAGTGAGCAAGACGGTGGCACAATCTAGAGAGTTGATTGAAAACATGGCAGCAAACTCTCAACAATTCTTGAGTCGTGGTTCGGATGTGCTTCTTCGGCGAGTCAATGAAATGAGCGAGGTGGAGGAACTTCGTCAACAAATGGGAAACATCACAGCAATGCTACAATAAGTTTTAGCCACAGTGATACCAAATTCTCATGGGTATGAAGACGTCAATGAGCAAGCTAATGCGGTTTTTCCAAATCATCCAAGACGGTATGATCCTTATTCCAATACTTACAATCCGGGATGGAGAGATCACCCCAATTTTAGCTATGCGAACAAGCAAGGAGCGGTCCAACAACCCAATTTCAACAATTCGGGTGGATTTCAACCTCAACAACAACAATTCCAGCCGCGTCAACAATTTCAACAACCACAACAATCAATGCAAAATCAAGTTTCCTATATCGATGCAAAGCTTCAAACAATGATGCAAGGCATTTCTTCTATGTTTAAAGATAGCCAACAAGAAACCAAGAGTGCGATCAAGGAGTTGCAGACACAAATGGGTTCTATGGCTACTGAGTTGAACCAATTGAAGGCACAAAATAGTGGGAAACTCCCTTCTCAACCTATTAACCCAAAAGAGGGTGTGAATGCAATTACATTGAGAAGTGGTACACAACTTGTGCAACCCGAAGTTGCTGATTCGGGCAAGGTGGAAACACCAAAGGAACCTGTTTTGGAGGAGAAGAATGAGGATTCTCCCCAAACTTCTGAGGTACCTATTCCTAACTCTAAAACTCCTATTCCTACTTATGTTCCTCCTTTACCTTTTCCTCGCAGATTTTCAAATTCTAAGAAGGAGGCGCTAGAAAAGGAGATTTTAGACGTTCTTAAGAAGATTCATGTGAACATACCACTCATTGATGCTATAAAGCAAGTTCCAAAGTATGCAAAAGTGTTGAAGGACTTGTGTACCAATAAGCAAAGGCTCAAAGGTAATGAAGTGCTTAGTGTGGGGGAGAATGCTTCGGCAATCTTACAACACAAACTCCCACTGAAATGCAAAGACCCGGGCATCTTTGACATCCCCGTCATAATTGGTACCACTACATTTAACAAAGCAATGTTAGACTTAGGTGCATCCGTTAATGTTATGCCTGCATCTATGTATAAGTTGCTTGATTTAGGTCCTCTCAAAAAGGATGAAATTGTGTTGCAATTATCCGATCGTTCTAATGTCTACCCTATGGGTATTGTTGAAGATGTTCTTGTGCAGGTTAATCAACTAGTATTTCCAGCAGATTTTTGTGTCTTAGATATGGATGAAGGTTCACCGGACTCGTCTCTTCCATTGCTACTTGGGCGTCCCTTCATGAAAACGGCGAAGACCATTATTAATGTGGATAAGGGAACGCTAACTATGGAGTTTGATGGAGAAGTAATACGTTTCAACATTTTCGAGACGATGAGATATCCTAGTGATGTCCACTCTTGCTTCTCCGTTGATGTGATGGATACTTTGGCACAACAAATGTTTGAATTGAATGGTGAAGATTCTTTGGAAACCGTTCTAACTACATCCATTGATAATGATGTGGAGTGTGGTATTGAGGTTAAAGAAGCCCTTGGTGATCTCAACTCACTACAAGGATGCCCGGAAACTCATAATATCTCTTTTATTTCTTTACCACGCAGTGATGAAAAACTTTTACCTTCTATTGTTGAATCTCCAAAGTTAGAATTGAAACCTTTTCCTAGTCACTTAAAGTACTTGTACTTGGGTGACAATGAAGAGTTACCTGTGATTGTTTCTAACGAGCTTAGTGAATTACAGGAGCAAAAACTTCTAAGGGTGCTAAGGAAGCACAAGACGGCCATAGGATGGACAATTGCCGATATCAAGGGTATAAGCCCTGCCATTTGCATGCATAAGATTCGTTTGGAGGACGATGCAAAGCCTACAAGGGAAGCGAAACGTCGTTTGAACCCCCCTATGATGGAAGTTGTGAAAAAGGAGATACTCAAGCTTTTGGAAGTGGGTGTTATCTACCCCATATCCGATAGTAAGTGGGTGAGCCCGGTACAAGTTGTACCAAAGAAATCAGGTGTGACCGTGGTGGAGAATGATGAGAATGAACTTGTCCCAACTCGTGTGCAAACCGGTTGGAGGGTTTGTATTGATTATAGGAAATTGAATGCCACTACTAGAAAAGATCACTTTCCATTGCCTTTTATTGATCAAATGCTTGAACGTTTAGCTGGACACTCTTATTATTGCTTTCTTGATGGCTATTCAGGTTATAATCAGATTGTGATAGCGCCAGAGGATTAAGAGAAAACCACTGTCACTTGTCCTTTTGGTACTTTTTCTTATCGAAGGATGCCTTTTGGCTTTTGCAATGCTCCAGCTACTTTTCAAAGGTGTATGGTAAGTATATTTTCGGAATATGTTGAAAACATAATCGAAGTGTTCATGGACGACTTTAGTGTCTTTGGTGATTCATTTGACCTTTGTTTGAACAATTTGTCACTAATCCTTGAACGATGTGTTGAAAAAAATCTTGTGCTTAATTGGGAGAAGTGCCATTTCATGGTAACTCATGGCATAGTTTTAGGCCATATAGTATCTTCTAAAGGCTTGGAAGTTGATAAATCTAAGATAGACCTTATTCGTACTCTAACCCCTCCCAATACGGTGAGGGAGATACGCTCTTTTCTTGGTCATGCAGGTTTTTATCATAGATTCATCAAGGATTTTTCCAAGATAGCATCACCACTTTGTACCTTATTGCAAAAAGATGTGGTTTTTAACTTTGATGAGAAGTGTATGGCGACATTCAATCGTTTGAAAGAACTTTTGATTTCAGCCCCTATCATTAAACCACCGGATTGGAGCAAGAATTTTGAGCTCATGTGTGATGCAAGTGATTATGCGGTTGGTGCGGTGCTTGGGAAGCGTGTGGGGAAGATACCTCATGCTATTTATTATGCTTCTAGAACGTTAAATGAGGCCCAACAAAACTACACTACCACTGAAAAAGAGTTATTAGATATTGTTTTTGCTTTGGAAAAGTTCCGCTCTTATCTAATTGGTACAAAAGTTGTTGTCTTTTCAGATCATGCAGCACTTAGGTACTTGCTTACAAAGAAAGAGGCGAAACCGAGGCTCATACGATGGATTTTACTCTTGCAAGAGTTTGATATAGAAATCAAGGACAAGAAAGGAATTGAGAACACCATTGAGGATCATTTGAGCCGTCTTGCTGTAGACAAGGAAGCTATCCCATTGCGTGAAAGTTTCCCGGATGAGCAACTATTCTCAATTGCATTTGGAGAACCATGGTATGCGGATATTGTGAACTATTTGGTGTCTAAACAAATCCCAAAGAACTTGTCTCGTGCCGAGAGGGACAAACTTAAGAGGTTAGGGAACCAATATATATGGGATGATCCATACTTGTGGAAGCATAACAGCGACCAAGTCATACGAAGGTGCGTTCCCGAATCTGAATTTAACTCTATCTTGTCTTTTTGTCACTCCTATGCTTGCGGAGGACATTTTGGGAGTAAAAGAACAGCTCACAAGGTACTTGAAAGCGGTTTTTATTGGCCAACTCTATTTAAGGATGCACATATATTTTGCACAACTTGTGATAGGTGCCAAAGGACAGGCAATCTAGGTGCTCGAAATCAAATGCCACAAACTTTTATTCAATTTATTGAAGTTTTTGATGTATGGGGTATTGATTTTATGGGTCCTTTTGTCAACTCTCATGGGAATTTTTATATCTTACTTGTTGTTGATTATGTCTCGAAATGGGTGGAAGCTAAAGCCACCCCAACTAATGATTCTAAAGTGGTTTCAGATTTTTTGCAAGCTAATATTTTTGCAAGGTTTGGAATTCCAAGAGCCATAATTAGCGATGGGGGATCTCACTTCAAAAACAAGTTCTTACAAGGATTGTTGAAGAAGTACAATGTGTCGCACAAGATTGCAACACCTTATCATCCCCAAACCAATGGACAAGACGAGGTGTCGAACCGAGAGGTGAAATCCATACTAGAGAAGACGGTGAATCCGACAAGGAAATATTGGAGCATGCGACTTACTGATGCTTTGTGGGCTTATAGAACCGCGTACAAGACACCTATTTGGATGTCTCCCTTTAGGCTTGTGTACGGTAAGCCTTGTCACCTACCCGTTGAGATTGAACATAAAGCGTTTTGGGCTATTAATCAATGAAATTTGGAGTTAGATGGTGCTGGAAAACAAAGGAAGTTACAACTCCAAGAGCTAGAAGAGTTACGCAATGATGCATTTGAAAGCTCGCGCATTTACAAGGAGAAAACTAAGGCATTTCATGATTCTATGATTTCTAGAAAACAATTTTGTGTTGGGCAGAAAGTGCTTTTGTTTAATTCTCGCTTGCAATTATTTCCGGGTAAATTAAGGTCACGATGGATCGGACCTTTTATTGTTACTAATGTGTTTTCTCATGGTGCAGTAGAAATACGTAGCATAGCTACAGGAAAGGAGTTTAAAGTGAATGGACACCGGTTGAAACCATATTATGAGAACTTTACTTACGAAGTTGTGGAAGGTGTGAACTTTGTGGATGCATTCTCGCTGGAGGAGTCTTAGTGAACAAGGAGTACGTCGGGCTGACGACTTTAAACCAAGTGCTAAGTGGGAGGCAACCCACCGGTTTTGTATCTTTATCCTTTATCTTTTTATTTTATGCATTTGCTTTTATCTTTATTTTTTTTTGTTTTTGCATATCATTTGCGGAATTTCCCACCTTGAACTTTCTTTGGATGATTCAATTTTACATTGAGGACAATGTAAAGTTTAAGTGTGGGGGAGCATTTATATGTTTGTATAGTTTGTTTTAGTGTGTTTTATGCCTTTTAAAAAAAAAACAAAAAAAAAAAATCAGAAAAAAAAAATCAGAAAAATAGAAAAACCAAGAAAAAGATTCGTGCTTTTTGAACTCCGAAATCTAGAAACTTGTGCTTTTAGGATGACACCATTAGTGGATGGAACCATTTTGATTGCAGGAGTTGAGGAACCAATTAACTAAACGGGACGAACATAGATCATAATCATAAATACCATGATAGTTGTTACCATATCTCGGAATATCTCCATATCACGTTCTATTTTTATTTTTCCATATTTATCTATTGTTCTCTAAGTGCTTTGGTGGGTCACTAAACATCGACGTGTTATTACTGCTAGGATGAAATAGAGTGATTGAGTTACTAGAAAAAATAAAAGAAAAAAAAATGAAAAACAAGAAAGAAAAGAAAATAAAAAGACCGACCAATTAGACCAAATGGAATAAAAAGACACTTGGGAATAGCAGTATGTGTGAAACGTAGTCCCTGTCTCCGTCGCCTAAACAAGCGTGGAATGCAGGATCCAAGGCAACTATCATGTACTTGCTGACAAGAATCATGCGCTTGGATCCAGTTTGATCCAATCATGTTGTCTAAAAAAAAGAAAAAAAAAAAGAAAAAAAAAAGGGAAAAAAAAAGTATTATTTTATTATTTTGGTTGAATAAAGTCACTTCTGGTTCCCGTGTATATGCCAGCGAGTTGATGTAGCATTCAAACCAATTAGCTCAATCCAATAGGAATAGGTTCATCTTGGAAGTGACCTTCAGACAGATATGGGAAACATCGAACACTTGTGAACATTCGCCAACATCTACATCTATAACCATCTTCTTAATCTTTACATTGTGATTTTGGTTTGTTAGTTTCCGAGTATTGTGGCTTGTTCGACTATCTAATTAGAGTTTATTTAATAATATATGAATTGAATTTGCAAGGTACCTCCTCCTGTAGTCATTTTGGATTCGTTCATTGATTTGTCACAAATAGACGGAGTTTGAAATATAGGTTTTGTAGGCAAACCTCTTGTAAACCTTCACGAGACTAAAACTCGTCCACTAGGGACACCTAGGGGTTCAAAGGCTTGTTATTTATGCTTAAAGTGACCGTAGCCTCGACGATACGGAGTTGTATGTATTCTTTATAATTATTTTTGTTTGATTTGCTCGAGGACTAGCAAGGTCTAAGTGTGGGGGAATTTGATAGGTGTCTAAAACACCTTGTTATTTATCTATTGTTTATGCTTTCTTTGCTAGTTTTCTTGTAAATTATGTATCTTATGTTCTGTTTTTGAGTATTTAGGTACTTTGGAGTCATTTGGATCAAAAGGAGAGGAAACATGGAAAAAGCGTTGGAGGCGCATTATTTCTCATTATTTGCTTTTATTTCTTCATCTCTGTCTGAAAAGTATGTCGGCTTTAGTGATGCGATCTATGTCTGAAAAGTACGACAACTTTAGTGATGATTCTCATTGAAGGGAAGAAGTGAATATGAGATGTAAGAGACGGATGCAATTGGTGAAAAGCGAAAGACGGCATTCATTTGGAGCAGAAAGACCATTTCACAGGCGAGCGGAACTAGCTACGGTTGCACAAGGAGGAGATGAAGAATGAGGTCGAATAGAGAATTGGGCTGTCAGATACCTGGAACTAACAAGCCAAATAATCTGTTTGTGGCCTATATAAAAACAGTGGGTGTAGATATCCCAATCTGTACGGACAGACCTGATTTAGGTCGAGTTGTTTCTCAGACAACTCAATTTTCCCTTTACTCATTAACTCATGCTCCCTGAACAAGAATGGAGGCGCTGCTATGCTTAAATCAAAGATGAGACAGGGATCGAGATGGATACGCCAGGAATCAAGAGCCCCAGTGGTGACTATGGACTGAAACCAACAAGAAAAATCTGGTTCGAATGTACAGTTTGGGTAAGTCTGGAGCATGAATTCAGTCGAGATGCCATGGGTTTCGTTGAGAATTTGTGTTAATCAGTGTCTCAAGTTCACAAGGAGGTTATAGCTCAAGATTTCAGGATGAATTAGGTTCAAAATAAGGAGCAGTTGATAGAGTTTCAAGACTACTTGAACCAAGGAAGAAGATAATGGTTTGTTGTTGTTCAAAGGAGTGAATGGTGAATGTTTGTGACTTATGAGAACAATAGAAATGTTGGGTTTGTTTCAGATTGGAGTTTGCATAGAGATTGAAGCATGGAAGCGGCTTAAACATCACAAGATATTCATCTCCTATACCATCAGGATTGTGCACACATCATATTCAATAGAAGGCCTCAATGAACTCCTCTTCACTACTTCAAAATGTTGCGGATTGGTGGTTTTGTAGCTCTCATTTGGAGCTTAACTGAGCTGGATTTCAATAAAAATAGGAAGCTGCTGTTTTCAAATTTGGTGTATTGTTTTACATGAATGAATTTTGAAGGCAATGAAGGAGGCATTACTTTGGCTGTGCTGTGGTGGCTTTGAGTTCAAGTTTGAAGATGAACTGGGTTCAAAACGTGTGCTGTTATGGGTCTATGAGGTTGAAGCTTTCAAGGAAGAAAAGGGAGGTTTATGGCACAGATGTTGAGTTTGGATATATGGCAGTAAGTTACTGGAATCCTGTGGAGCCTGGGTCGAGTATTGGGCTGTATTTCAGCCGGAAAAACAATGAGGAAACTAAGCCGATGCTACTAGTTAACTATGGTTCATGATCAAGGGGATTTTGGAGCTAAAACATAGGAGATGTTACTGCCTTGATTAGTGGGGTTTGATGGTTATCTCTCTCATCTGGAACTCGATTCAGTAATTGAGAAAAAATTATACGATGGTGTTTGTGCTAGAGCTATTGCAGGTGCTGGCTGTGAATGAATGGAGGAGAGTTTCTGTGGTGCAATTACGCTAGATTGTGATGCTGTTGCTGGCAGTAATGAAGCAAGACATGGAAGATATAACAGAGACGAGACTAGGGACGGTAGCTTCTGTTGGAATGATGAGATTGAGTTAGAACGAAGTCTTGAGCTCGAAGGACAACTGAGATGTGGATATGGAATGGTGCTACATTGATTGCGGTGTATGCATATGGAGGAGATGGATGTTTCCCTGGTCACGGCAGAGAGTGTACGAAGCACTGCTGCTGATGCCAGTGACCGAGAATGGTGGTTGATGGAACGACACTGTTGGCTGTTGTCGAAACCAGAAGCAGTATGGCCAAGTTAAGAAGGGTAGTGAATTTGTAGTAGTTATGGAGTCGATGCTATCAGTGATGGAAGGTACTGTGATAATGGTAGTCCTCGGTTAAGAAATGGACATCGAGGAGAACATGAGATGGTAACTACGAGTTTGGACTGAGATAGCAGGATGAAGTGAGACTCAGATGGGAGTTATGGTCTCTGTAGCTATTGGCAGAAGTGATGGTGTTTTTTCTGGTAAGTATGAGGTCTGGAATGTTAGGTGGATCTTGAGCTATAGGTGATTGTGGAAATGTAACTGGTTGGAACTATTGGTGGCAGCTAAGTTAGCAAGGGGGAGCTGTGTTGAGCTGCAATGGAGGAGTTTTTTGTACACAGAAGTGAAGTGGTAGTCAGGGGTTGAATGTGATGGAATTGCAGCTACAATACAACAACTGGGTTTGAATCAGAGTGGATGAATGAATGAGTGCTGGTGCTTGATTGTGCTGCTTCATGGAGTTACTGATGGAGATTTTCAAGGATGTTGCTGAGTTACAGGTGCAACTGTGTTAGTGGGTTCTGGTGGAGTTGTGTGTTTGATGAGAACAACAAAGGGTGGTGCCAGGGATGAACTCAGGGAATGATGTTGATGCATTATCTATTGTTGTTGGCTGGGCTCAAGGGAGTGAACCTGGATGCAGTTGGATGGAAGATGGGAATCTGTTGCTGCTTGTACAATATGCTGTGATGTTTGCAGGGGAATTAGATGGAGCTGGTTGCGAAAGCTACATAAAAGGCAAGTGCGGTGGCTGAGCTTTGTTGCAGAAATAGTGCGGAAACGGGGTGAAAATGGCACGCCGGTGAGCATAGTTCCGGTAGTCGGATTTCAGAGGTTCAAGTGTCGATTGCAATATTTTAGTGAATCGCGAGGGGGGTATGAGTCGGATGCAAGAATTGATGGCGGGAAGTATGAGCTACGTGTCACACTTTTGGGTACGTTTTCGCAAGAATAGAAAATTGGATTTAGATGGGTTATGCAAATGTTTGAAATGCAGGAAAGCAAAGCTGAGCTACTGGAAGTGTAGAATTGCCTGGTGATAGTTTCCAGTGGTTCAAGTGATCGGAGAAAGTTTTCCGGCGACCGGATTCCGGTGATGACGTCAGCACTCCGGTGACCCGTTTTGGACCCAAAATTTCCAGAGATATATTTTTCACACATGGGCTTGGTGGAATGGCAGATGGACGTGGACTTGAAGATTTTGAAGACTTTGACCTATTTTTGGAAAGCAAAGGGCTATAAAAAGAGAGTTTCTACAACAAAGAAAAAAACAACATTTTATTCTATTCTTGGAGCTTTTGCAGAGAACAACTTCTAGGGTTTGCTTTCTTTTATGTTTCATAGTCTTCCTTTGAATATTTTGATGATGAACTCCATGAATATGAGTAGCTAAATACAATAATTGGTTATGGGATAAAAGTTGATTTCTTCAAGCATGTTATTTGATTCTATGAATTAGTTTTGTCTCAAGTTTATCGTTTATGATTCATCGTTTATATTATCATATGATTTGAATGCTAGTTTGGTTGAGTCCGGAATCAATTGAGTTTGTTTTCATCTCTATAGATATATTAGGGTTTTCAATACGTAAAAGTTGTTTGTCCCTGATTTCTAGTAGCAACTTGTGGTTAATACTTGTAGTGATACATCTTTTTAATCGCATATGAATCATAACCTTTGTTAAAGCGAATTAGTGCTTTTACACGTTTGTTTGCATCGAATAGTCTTATTTCATCGAAGTTATTGCTCTTAGGGAGTTAAATCTAATTGTGCTTTTACACTTTAGGTTGCTTTTTAAGTAGATTTCACATTAACATCTTTTAATGTTGTTTGTGATAAAATCAGGAAATAAACGGGATACTCTTGCGATCAAGATATCCTAGGACTTTTGATAATTGAGAGATTAAATACCAATTCTAATCATAGATGAAAAATACATGTTTATGAATGATACTATCCCTTAACCAATATCTTCTCCTTATTGATTATTCGAACTATTTACTTTGCTTTGTTTAATTTTATTACTTAGATAAAAACAAAAACACAACTTGGGTTATTTGGTTACTTAAGAATCTGAAAATTGCATAACAAAAATCGCCTCTCTGTGGATACGAACTCTTTCTTATCGAATACTATATTCATATTAGTTAAGTGAGGAAGTGAATTATATTTTTGACGCATACGACACGCATCAAACTAATCAAGTTATTACCGGCTAAAACGACACTTGACCGGTCTAATGGCGTTGACAAGCTTGAGGGTCCTTACTATAGGAGCACAATATCACAGAAACCTTCACTTGTGAATATTTAATGACGCAACATAATAATGTCGCAAAATAAATATTAGAAACGACGCAACAAAGAACGACGGACAAGACATAAGAAAGGCGGGAAGACTTTGCAAATATAGAATTTAAATAGTAGTTCGCGATACTTCGCAAGATTATAGTTGTATAGATTTCACTATAAATAGTAGTTCAAATGTTAAATTAGGGGAGACACATTTTGAGAGAGAGGTCTTTTTTAGGAGGAGAGAGAAAAATGTTAGGAGAGATTTATTTTATTTATCATCTTCTTCCCCAAAAATCTAGAGCTCCAAATATTCATTAACGGAGTCTCAATTGTAAAATTATGTAATTACATACAATCACTAGTGAAGAACCATGGATGTAGATCACAATGATCGAACCATGTAAAAATCTTTGTGTCTCTTTTTATAATTTTAGTACTTTAATTCTTAGTTTCATATCAAATTAATTAGATTTAGGAATCATTTTAATGGATTCTTATGAGGGTGTAGTTGTGAGATAATCCGCAACTACATAATTGGCGCTAGAAACAGGGACTAGCCTTGTGGGTTCAAGAAAGTTAGAAAAATTGGTTACTGTTGGTGATGAATTGTACTGGATTTATGAATTTTGAAGACAGAAATGGAAGTTGCTGGAGTTTTCTGCATCTTCAAACAACAACCGCATCTTAGAATTTCAGGAAGAGAGAAAATGAATAAAGGATGAAGAAATAGATGACGTGAATGTAAGTAGAATAAAGAACACAGATGGACACAAGATTAAAGTTTTGGTGAAGATTACTGTGTACATTTCTGGGGATCTTCAAAATTCAGGGAAAATAGGATAACAACTATTTTAGTTCTTCCCTGGTTTGATTGGTATTTTTTGAAAACATGAAGTGGAATCACCAATTACTTTAACATACACTATTCCAAATTATTGTTTTGGTAGTTGTTTGCTCGCATCAAAATATTTTTATAGGCGAAAACACGAAGCTATAGGCAGGTGAAAAAATGAAGGAAAGATAAAACCAGTAACAGGCGGTGTATATTGAATTGACGAATCAAAATTATTACCTTCTCTTTCGCTCCTAGTGAATTCTTTCCTACTGGGGATCTGCGAACAACACACCCCTTGCAAACACGAAGATAGGCAACTTACAAAGGGAGTCAACTAGTCTAGAACCAACACAATAAAGTAATGGATTACTTCGCCAGTACCGGATAAAGCAAACACGATCAATAAGCATAAGTTTCATTTCTGCGAATTCACAGTCTGACAAAACACAATCAGAAAACATTGCTATTTGCGGATAAGAAATCAACAAAGACAACCAATTGGATTTAATCACCGTTCACAAGAGAAGCTAAAAGCCGGTTAGAGAGGAATCGTCCTATTCATACAAAGTTCAATAGTACACTTAATCAACCACTCCAGCGAAGCCACGCCAATCCCACAACATAAAGAATTGGTTTAGAAAAGTCTACACTATTGCAACAAAATATACTTTCAACATTTTCGCAACAAAGTCCACATCTTCGCAGAAAAATTCATATCTGTGAAAACAGGGCTAAAACGAAGAAGAAACAAGGGACAAAACAAGGAACCAAGTACAGTAGATAGTAGTAATGTTTCTTGCAGGATAAAACGTGATGACTTGAGATACAAAGGATAAAATAAAGGAGAAAAGAGAAAAAGTAATAATTTAGGAGACGCAATAGCTGCTCTACACCACCTAAACTATAACCTGAATCATTGTTTCCCTGATAAACAAGGGAGGACAGGTTTCTCATGTTAATGGTCAAAGATCAAAGGAAGGAGTAGCGTGATGCACCCTCTTGAAAGGATGCAGTAGGTAACTATGTTTCAATATTGGCAACACAGCAGGAACCAACATGATGGGAAGAATTATCGAAGATAAACATGAAGAAGAAAAAGAGTGATGGAGAGATACTGCGAGTTGAACGCAAAGAACAAACTCGCTACTTATGCAAAAGGGATAGCCAAAGACAAGGAAGGAAGATCAGCACGAACCAATAATCAGTTTGCGTTAATCACATATTTACGAAGGTAATACTTCTAGCGGGACCAAGACAGTAGATAAAGAGACAAGTTTCTGCGAAGAGCAACTAAATAAGAAAAATATTTGCGAAGAATCTCTGTGAAAGAGAACAAATAAGCTGCGAGAAACAACTCCAAATGCAACCACAGGAAAAACAAATAAATAAACCATAGAAAAAGTGAACTTTAAGAAGAAGAACCTGAAAAGCCGATGCAGCTAAGATTTTTGCACGCATAAATTCACCTGCTGGATTCACCAGAAAACACGTTGCTGTTCACCTTAAGGAGTTCCAGTTCATACGTGAATAAGAAGAGTTTATGAGAAGAGAGTAACAACACAAGTGAATAAGAAGAGTTTCAACACGAGTGCCCTTCGGAAAAAAATTTGACGAATGTTCGCAAATATTTTACGAGTGGAAAGAGTCTTCTATCTGCACAAAGACGTGGAATAATTCTGTTCTTCAATTCATGAAGGTTTCTGATATGATGGAAGCTGATGCTGGATTTCTTGTGCGTGAC
This sequence comes from Papaver bracteatum, assembly GCA_023529315.1. NCBI lineage: Eukaryota > Viridiplantae > Streptophyta > Magnoliopsida > Ranunculales > Papaveraceae > Papaver > Papaver bracteatum. The sequence goes on from JAJJWX010004010.1 coordinate 1,537,581, forward strand.
ACAATTGTGTTTGTTCGTGAAATCATCGATTGCTGCCCTTGGTTTGAGTTTTCAGACCTTGAGGTTTTGGCTTCTGAGTATGAGAGGGATGCTTTGTCAAATGATCCAGACGAGCCTGTTGACTCCGAAGACAGTGAGGCAATAAGTGGTGATGAAGAATATATATTTAGAGATCTCTTTTCCATGGCAGGCTTTCATCTTACATACGGAGATAATCCTTCACTTTCTCAATTTCGGGTCACTTTGAGGGAAAAACTTCTTATGGATACAAGTGCTATAGATGGTTTTTTGACAGGATTTCGTGTTTATCTTGATCACCCTGCCAAAGTAAAGCGCTTAATTCTTCCTACAAAGTTCACGAATAGCACCGATGGGAAGAAAGAGGGCGCAAGGAATCGTGAATCTTATCCAAGCCTACGTGTTTATGCTGATGGGAGTTAAAATACTTGCTCGCAAGATGAATCATCTTCGCAAGTTAAAATACTTCACTAATGTTGGGGCAACCAAGGTTGCTCATTTGGTCCACAACATCTACTGTTACAGCGACAAAAATCTCTTCTAAAGGGAAGAACAGAACATTGCGAAGAAATAGTAAAGAACATCTAAAAGAAAACGTTTATCAAAAGGACCATACGAGAACAAGAGGGACATATTGAGGCAAACATACATAACAACTAAAAGGGAAGTTTAACCTAGTCACAGCCAAAAGGGAAATACAGCCATAAAGATGAATACAAATTCCGCAGTTCAGATAATTGAAGGGGAGATAAAAAGTGAATACAACACGCACAGCTTATTTTCATTTCGTAAAAAAGAAGCCAGCAGAGAGGAAGACTATGAGTTTGAAGACTCAATATCGAATCTTCCGCTCGCAAATTTTTTTTTTTTTAGTCATCTTTTTCCTTTTTTGCAGCAACTTTCTTTATTACTTATATATTTTATTACTCGCAGAAACAACAAGCAGATTCACTAAGAACACCATCGCAACATTCCAGAAATTCGCAAAATATTTTTGGATATTTCTCAAGAAGAAAGTGGGAGATTAATTTGCAGACATATTTCGCAAAAAATGGCAAATCATATACTTCGCAAGTAACAACAGAAGATTACATGAAAGAGTTTATCCTAATTCATTGTAGTATAACTAAGAGTTTACTAATCCGCAAAAAAGAGATTATTCTCTATCTTTAGTATAACTAAGAGTTTACTAATCCGATTAGATTGATTCTATAGTCCGTAGCTAAGTCTTGTGAATATCTACAACTTTGTAGAAGGAACCAGATACTAATTCAGACCATAAGAGGTCCAATTCAACTATGCGAGATAAGATAATTATTCATAAGCCTAAGTTCTCTAAACAGGCCCATTAACCAAAGGCCTGGTCCATCTGAGTCAACTAACGGTCTCTAACAGTCAAACTGATAGTCCAGGGTCAACTTAACAGTCAACGTCTAAGTCCAGTCAAAGGTCAAGTCCATGGTCAACTGATTCAAATCGGTCAAGGTATACCGAGTTAACTAGGGAATCGGTGAATCAACTCGGGTTTAACTCGATCAGATTAACTGAAATGCAACAACAAATCAGTCAGACATCTGACTGGGGTGACTAATATGCATACTTCTATTGCAGAACAAGTTCAACTCTAATTCTTATAATCTGAACTTCTTGATTAACAAGACAACTACAAATCAAATACAGTAAAAAAACTTCAAATTCTATTTACAAACAAAGACTATGTCTACCTGCAAAATGCAGTTTTTTCTAGCTTTCACAGCAAACACTATCAACATCAGTTCAACACCTTTAACTTCACATTCTTGTGCTATTAGCTCAACATTCACTAACCACTATAACCCCAATTCCCTTTACATAACATCATCAACACCAGATGTGACTCAATTCCAATTCCAATAGAACCATCTAACAATCCAGTTCATTCATCTTAAACTCAATTTCATTCAAACCAACATTCTCAATTGCAAGGTTATATCTTCTTAACCTGACCACCAATACTCAACAAGATTCATTTCCAAGAATCTCAAGCATATCAATACCACAACTTATGCCTTAGCATCACCACTTCCATACCAACAAAACCACCAACACTAATCTCTTGTTATCAGTTCCACTTACACACATAACTCCACAACCATCTAAAATGCTCACAATAACAACAATCTCACCAATTTCACTAACTACAATTACTCATACCATCTCTTGAAATATCCTAATCATACACAACGAAATAACAACAACAACAAAACCTTCCTTAACTGAACTCACTAATCATCCAAGAATTCTGAATTCAATCCATAACACCATCTTATTTAACAATAATTACCAACCCTCAAATATGAACTAATTTACTTAGGAATTAAAAGGATTATTACCTCATGATTAAATCCCGAACTGAATTAGATGATTCACCATATGCCAAATCTTCAACCCTGATCTTAACTCACTCAATTGATTAATACCCACCTCAAATCGTCTTTCTTAAACATCAATTTCATCTTCCACAACTTCTCTGGATTCTATACAAACCCTAATTTCAATTTGGGGAAGAACAAAACATAAACCCTAACTCAAATATCTTGATCAATCTTCTTCTCTGTAACCAATTCTTTAAATTGAAACTATAACAATCTTCCTTACCTCACGTTCTTCAACACCCATCCTCTAATCTCTTATTAATCACCTCCAATCATATTTCAGTGAGTTGAAGAAACCCTAATTCTTCAATTCCACTTCAAAACAACCTCACAACTTCAATCGAATATAAACCCCTTCGTTATTCAACCATTAACAACTCAATTACTAATCACTTTGATACAAAACTAAATATCGATCTTAGAACCCTAACTTTGATTCTATGTGATCCAAACCATGATTGTTGTGCTTCACAATAAACGACCACACCATCATCTCCATCATCTATCAGCACTACCAGATGATTTTCCTCAGTTAATTCTCACTCACCACTCTCAATTCTCTCGCAGGCGACGAACCAGAAGAAGAGAAGAAGAAAGAAACGTGAAGAAGCACTAGGCCAAAAATCAACATAGGTGACATTTCAAAACTGTCATTGTATCGATTCCATGACGGTTCAGGTGAAATTTGAAAGTGTCACCAATGTCAATGTCACCGTAGGGGTTATCTTATACTGACGCTTATGAACTGTCACATAACCGTTACCAATTAACCATCAAAACTGTCATGAACTATCAAAACCGTCGTTATAAGATACATCTCCTATGTTTTCTCATTGAAAGCGTCACCTTAACAACATTACGGTGGCAGTTTACCCAAATAAACGTAAGCATAAGAAAGATTTGGGACGGTTGATTATAGAAACCGTCAAGTTAGTATATCATTACGTGACACTTTTCTTTACAAACCTCCACCTTAAGAATGATCAAATAATACCAATTTATCGATTTTTCCTGTACGTACTGATTTAAAACTTTAACTGGAACAAAATATGAAACCAAATTAACAACATAAGACTTGTATATATTATATTAATGACTTCAATTTACAATCTCATATTATCCATAAAAAAAATTACATTTCAACATTTCAATTGTTGTAGCATCATCAATTCAGCTTCTTCCATCACCCTTTCCATACTTTCCGTATGTGATATAAGCAAATCACCAAGCTTCATTACCACTTGATTCTCAATGTTCGAACGCATATTCATCTCTTCCATCTTATCATTCTCCAAGTTCAAATCCCTTACACCGTCATTAATTTCTCCCTCCTCTACTTCCAGATTTCCATTTTGAGTATTTTCTAAATCCTTAAATCGATTAGCAGTCGTAGTGTTATGGTGACCAAACATCTCCATCAGACCAGAATTTGTTTTCGGACTTGACCCCTGCCCCGACCATCCTACCCGTCTGCCCGATCCACTCACTAAATCCGCTGCTGAGCCTCCCCCACCCACTGACCCAACATCTGACTCCCCACCTCCTTCTCTCTCCTTACCCCCATGTGACCCACTTCTTACCATACTTTCCAAAAGCAATGGCTGATTTTGCTCCATCAACTTTTTGTTAACAAGATTTTGAATTTGATCCGTAATTTGCGGCAACAACTCCCTAATCAAAAAGTTAAAATTTCTCACCTCCCGACCATATTCCATGTCCACCAACTTGTTTGTCTCCTCGTAATTATGATCCCATTCCGCAGTACGACTTTCTGTCCCTCCACCTTCGCCACCAACACCGCTGGAATTGTACCGACATTTCCGTTGCGATAATATGAGATTTTAAATTGAATATGAACCCACCAATCAAAATCAACGAAAACAACGATAGCTTGGCCTAGCTAATTTATACTCGTGATAGGTCGGTCTATCACATGATAAATCATCATAAATTAATATTAAAAGACGTGAATATGTGATGTGCCTAGCTAATTTATGTTACTTTGACTAACGCTCATACCACCCAATCATTCACTTTCCATTAAACACAAAAACAAGGGAAAAAGTCAAGCAATGATCGAGTTCTCAGTTTTTGGCTTCTAATTCTTGCTATCAGTTTCATTCTTCGGTGAATAGGGATCTTGTTCAAAGTGCAACCTACATGAAATCAAGTCGGACTCTAAATAAGAAAAATGGAGAAAAAGAAGTGGAGAATTTTGATATATTTCAACTTTAAGGAAAGAGCATTTGCTTACTGTAGTGTATACAAAAAGAATTTTACATTACCTTATCCTTGAGACTAGACACTTTGTCGTACGCGTCTTCGGATGAAAATGCTGGTGTGTTAAACAGATTAGTTCTGCAATTAAAGCAAGTTATTAGCAACAGATGAAGGCCTCCCCAGCATGCAGGATTAGTTCACTAATTTCATTGAAGACTGAATAGTGATATCAAAAAACTATTAAGAAACACATACTTTTTCTGTTCAGTCTCCTTATCTGCCAACCATTTCTTGAAATTCTCAGCCTCACTTCGAACCTGAAAATATCATGGATCACTTGAAAAGACTATCCAAGATATCCCTAGATAAAGCAAGAATAGAGAATCGAAAAGGCTGAAAGATGAGTTGCTGATAGAATACCTCATCGATTTTCTCTTTTGGAAGCTAAGATTTATTTTTCTCCCAATCACTTACAATCTGCATAATATGCAAAATATTCCTAGATTTAGTGCTGCTGAAACACTGATTATATTTATTATTTATAATTGTAAGAAAATTTAAAGACGCTTTAAAGGAATAGCTGCTGTGGAAGTCACGATCATAAAAATGCATCAATTTTGGGTTGTATCTGTTGCCTTTTTTTGCAAAATTAATAATAAGCCGGATTAACACGAAAAATGGTCAAAAATATAACAAACTAGAAATCAGATCCATGTAAATTGAACCTAGATTCACCAAACATTCCTCCCACTTTTTATTTTCCATCTGAAAATCTTAAAGTGAGATATTGATGGTAGAATATGAGATCAATAAACTTGAATTCATCAAATATTCTGTTCTTCAAAAGAGAGAACACAATTTCTGAACTGTACCTTTTTTGATTTTGTGATTACTCCTGGAGGAAATCTGGACATGTTGATTGCATTGTCCTAAGCTTAAAAAAGAAAGATAATAGTTTCAGAGAGAACTGGGAGAAAAAGAGGTGATAATCAAGAAGGTGAGATAGAAAAACAGAGGTAGAGAAGAGACTAGAGAGCGGCGGCGCGGAGAATGATATATTAGAGTTGTTTAGGGTTTTATTTTTCGTGGAAAATCTGAGGGTCCAGATTCCTTATTCGTGGATCTCGCACGCGCTCTTCTGTTTTGCCCAAGTTTTAACCAATGTGTCCATCAGTCTTGCAAATTGTTTTTCAATGGATTACATTTTCTTCCCACGTGCACAATTTTATTTATCACTCGTCAAAGTAATTGAGGTTGAAATTAATATAGATGGAGGGTCAAGGGTAGACCAAGCTCCGGTTACACCTTCGCTTACACAAATTTGTGTTGAATTCGGGTACTTTCATCCATTTACACAAGAGTACGCACTCGTTCTGATGTACCCAATTTACAGCTAATAATCAAACCCACCCACGATATTTTGAAATGTCCTGTAGGTATAGTAAAATAAATCTCCCAAACCCACCCCAATTATGATAGTAGACCACAATGGATGAAGTTATCCTGAATTTCTAACTCATATACGGTTGTCAGTTCATGTTTTTCGCACCGTATATGAGCTCATTCAATATTCATGAAGAACATACTTATCTATGCTTAGAAATAGTGAAATCCTAACTATAAAGTTCTTCATTTCCTAGACTTAGATATTGTAAAACCCAAATATAGTTTTGAGTTCTCATTTGTGACCCAGACGTAGATGGGTTTTTAGCTCTCATTCTTTTACTTCTTCCCTCTAAAAATAAAATTTCTCACTCTAATTTTGAATCACTAACTATAAAAAAGTTTACTAATCTAATCTAATATATTTATTTATTTTTAAGGTCGTGTTTGGCCCCTTGGAAATGCCTATCCTAGGTTGGGTTATCAAGAAAATACAATTAAATTATATTTATCTTGTTCTAATTCTAGTCTAGGATACGAATAACTAAATTTTCCTTGATTTTAGGAAGCTAAAAAAGCAAGGTTATGATATTCTCCAAAATAGCCAGGATACCAATATCCTTACCTGGGTTAGACGGTTATACAGGTAATTATTTTAATTAATCAAAATACTTTCAAATTTTTTTAACTTTATTGTTATGTTTTTATTTTTTTTCTCCAACAATTTTATCCATAATATATGATTATTTTATAAAAATACAGATTTAGAATATGGTGAGACAAACATAATATATGATAAACCTGTGATGGATATAACGGAAAGACAAACATCATCTTTATTAATACATCTTGTGATAATCCTGTTCATGTTAGAGAAAAAAATTCCCTAGCTAAGCTTTATGTAGTCAAAGCTCCCAAACACAGCCTAAAGGAACCCGATTCATTAAACAAACAAAAAGTTACATACTGAAAGGGATACTTATGAAATAAATCCAGAAAGAAGCTGATCTTTTTTTTAGTTACACGATGTTTTCTTACTAGTTTAGCTAAAGCATCCACTTGCTTATTATATTTTCTATGTATATACAAACATCTTGAATTTACAAGAGGAATTCTGATTTTATAACAAATCATAATAAAAAATTCCGTCCAATGCAGTTATGAATGAGCGTCATTGATAGCTTGAACTAGAGTAAGATTATTTGATGCATATATGACTTTCTACAGTTGCATTTGATTAGTCCATTGAACAACTTAATACAAAGCTTGGGGTTCTGCATCAATCACCGAATCTTCATATATTTTCTAGCACTTTGCTTCTCCAATTTTTGTTGATGCTTCAAAAGTTGATAATTCAAATTTTGCATATATGGGACAAAGCCAGATGATTAACATGAACCAGGGAGAGTAATCTAATCTAATAGATAATGCTTAATTAGTTAAACTATTTAAAATAAAATTATTAACACAAAGGATACAATGACATAATTAGAATGAATAATGTTAAATTCTAAGTAAAAAGTCTAGAGCGGAAAAAGGGCAATTTTCAGGAGACGTTGACCCGAGTCAAAGGTTTTTTCCTTCGCTTTTTATGGTGAGATCTTCCTTGATTTAGGTTTTCTGCTGGGGTTTTTTAATGATGGGTGTTGGTTGATTTTGTGTTTTTCTCTTGTTTGCAATTCTTTTCTTATTTTAATAATGATTCCTAGTTATGTTCATAATTCAGGGGGTTAGGGTTTGGTAATGGTGTTTCTGGTTGTCTTATGGATGAGGGTACTAGTGGTTTGAAGGATATTAGATCAGGATTGGTCTAATTCTCTACTTGCAAAGGAATAATTGGAAACTATTGAATCCGATCCTTTGGTTCGACGTGATTCTTTTATGGTAAATGTGGAAAGGGTATGGTGGTCGATCCTATAGATTTTGAATATGATATCAATTTCTATGAGCATTTAGTTGTTGGATGTTTCGTTGGTCCCAAATTTTCTTATATGGGGGTTCATATTGCAGTGAAAAAGGCTTGGAGGATGCAGGAAGAAGTTAAGATGAAAATCCATGGGAATTCTGTTTTTGTGTTTGATTTTTCTGCTTCTAAGGATATGAACACAACTGTACAACATGGGGCTTTTTTTATTTATTGTAAATAAATTTCTCATGGTTAGAGCTTGGTTACCTTTGTTAGAGGGTGAGATTGCTGAGTTGAAGATCCTTCCAGTATGAATGAAATTTTACAAGGTTCCAATTCATATGTGGAATACCAAGGGGATGAGTTTGATTGCTAGGTATGTAGAAAATCCTATTATGGCTGATAAGCAAATGCTTTCTAAACAGATAATGAATTATGCTCGTGTGTGTGCGGAGATTGAAATGAACTGCAACTTTTATAGTGGGGTGCCTATGATTATTGGAGGAAAGTGCATTGTTATCCATGTGGATTATCCTTGACAACCTCCAAAATTTGTTCATTGTGGTATTTTTGGTCACTCTTTTGAGAAATGTAATTTAAAACCTAAAGAGCCTTTGGTAATGCCTGAAGTTCCTCAACAAAAAAATAGCTTCTATTCCTATTGGTATGTGGCAGAAAAGAACTACCAAGAGCAATAGAGTGGATGATCAGGCAGAGGTTGAAGATCGAGAAGTAGAGGTGGCGGTTGAAATAGAAGGGTTTGAGAAAAGTTCATTAAGGCAGGAGACTGTTAAAGAAAGGGTTTTTCTAATGTGTCCGTCAAAAATTAGGGTACTCAACCCTTATTGGTGGAGGTGCATGTTGTCATTAGGAATAAATTTATTTTTTTAGGTACAAAGGAGAATGGTTTGAGTATAAATGACCTTAAGCTCAAAGGTTGCGAAGCTCGCAGGAGTTAAAGGACAACCCTTAACCAGAACAACAAAGAGACAAGATTTCGATGTTGACTACTCATAGTGAAAGCCCCGATCAACAATTAGATAATTATCACATCAAGATGTCAGTTCCCTTAAGATGAGTAATCCAACCTTCACTTATTGTGGTGTTTTTTTAGACAGCCATTTAACGGCCAATTCTGAGGCGGATAACGCACATTCCACTTAACAGATGTACCAGGTTAGCCTCCTATTCAGTCAAGTCTATGTGGGTTAGGCCTAATTTTAGTCTCGCCCCTCTCTTTGGCAGTCGAGTCTCTTTGAGCCTTATAAGGTCGAGCTATTACATTCTTTTTTCAGTTCTGGCTGTTACTAGTTGACCCTTGTGCCGAAGATTATGTGTCAGTGTTCAAATCGTCTCTTTTAGGAATGACCATTCGGCATTGGGGGGGGATTACAAGATTCTACGGTAATGCATGCATCTGCCAATAATTCTCAAGGTGCAGTTCTCTTCTTCAGCAACAAGTGGTTCTTGGTAACTAGGGTTTTCATCGTGAGTATAAATCTACTAGCTTGACCTATCTATGCTTTGTAGATGATGTTCTTGTCTTCTTTAAAGGTTATGTTGAATCTGCTGAGACTATTAAGTTAGTTCTCAATCAATTTAGTGATTGTTCTTGGTTGGAGGTTAGTGTTCAAAAGTTTGTTTTATATCATTCTGTTGTGTTAGAGGTGGAGGTTGAGGATATTCTTAATTGTGTTGGTTGCAGTGAGGGCGTTCATCTTGTTACCTCTCATTTCTACCAGACTATCTTATAAGGATTGTTTTCCCCTTATTGCTTAAGTTATCAAAAGAGTTAAATCATGGAAGGAAAGATTCCTAACTTATCCTGGAAGGCTTTTACTAATCAAAGTTGTGCTCTATGGGATGGTATATTTCTGGTTCTCCTGCTTTGTTCTTTGTAAAAGAGTAATCAAAGAATTGAACACCATATTTAAGAGGTTTCTTTGGACTGGTATAAAGTTGGGAAAGAAGCATAGTCCAATCGGGTGGATACAGATCCGTAAACCTTATGAGGAGGGAGGTTTGGAGGCGAAAATCTAAAATTGACTAATATTGCTGCTAATCTGAATCATATTTGGGATATGGAGTCAAGTAAGATCACTATTTGGACTCAGTGGGTGAAAGTAACTTGATTAAGCACAAAGACTTTTGGAGTATGACTATTCCACAAGACTTCTCTTGGAGTTGGAGAAGAATTCTAGATTGTAGGGAGATGGCTAAACCTTTTATGGATAATGGGAAGGATACAAGTTTTTTATTGGACTTCTGGCGTCCAAGGCACAGATTGTGTGATTGGATACCCATTAGTACTTTAAATTCAGTAGTTCAACAGGGAAGTCATGATGCGACTGATTTTATTCAAGGGGATAATTGGTGTATGTTTTGTGGAGTAGTGGATAGTGATTCTTTGCTTGATCAGATAAAAGATGTCCAATTTGATACCAAGATGGAAGACATGGAGATATGAAAATCTGGTGATTTTTTGGGGACTTTTCTATGAAACATACTTATAAGGATATTGTGCAGCATGGTCCTTCTCTAGATCGGGCTAAATTGGTATGGTTGAAAGGTATGATTCCTAGACACTCATTTATTGGTTGGCTCGCTATTTAGGAGACTAAAAATTGAAACAAGCAGAAAAGGTGGGGTGTTTTGGAAGATGCTAAATGTTTATTGTGTCAGGAGTTAAATGAGAATGGAGATCACTTATTTTTCTTTTGTAGTTGTTCTCCTGTGATATGGCAAGGGTTCATTTTCGAATTGGGTTATACTTGAAGCTGTTCTTTAGATTAGGCGCAAGGGTTACAATGATGTGGTGAAGTTCTTACGGGTTTTGGGGCTGTGAATATTATCAATAGACTGACCATGAATAACTTTATCTATCATATATGGAAGGAGAGAAATAAGAGATTGCATTATTCAAAGTCAATTATGGCTGCCTTTGTAAGTTTTTGACCACTACTGATGTAAGACTCAAGGTTGAGGCTTGTAAGTTTACTGATGTGGATAGTGGATGGGTGAGGGACTTCTTCTTGAATAGATGGAATGTCTCTTGTAAAGAAGGTGGTGATCCCTTGTAGATGGAAATATCATGCTGAGGATGAAGTGCTAATAAATATTGATGGTTGATTCTTCTGGTATCTTTGGAGCTATTATTAAGAACAATGAGGGTATCCATGTAGTGGTTCTGATCCTCAGACTATTTTTCTCCATGAAATGCAGACATCAGACTTGTGTTTGAAGTTGGCTTTAAGATATAAGTACCCTAAAATCCAAATCAATACCGACTCAATGACTCTTTTTCATTTGTGGAATTAAGTTTATCTGAGTTGAGTGAGGAGATGAAAATTATTATAGAGGAGGATAAATGTCATAAGGCTTATATTTGTAGTTAATTTTTTATAAGGTTTGGATGTCTTTAGCCCAGCTGATTGTTTCAAAACCAAAAAATAAATAAATTAGAACGATATTTGGTTGACATTTCAACGTCTTTTTTATTATAAAAATCAGGCATTGGTTGACATTTCGATGTCTTTTTTATTATAAAACTCAAACGACGATAAATTTTAATCTATGACATATATTCCTCTTAGAGCAAGTTTTATGGTGGAATCCAACTTATTCCAAGTGTGGAAAATTCATGGAATGTCAAGTCTAGTGGCTTCCAAGTTGGGGTTTTCCACATAAAATCCAAGCAAGGTTCCATGGTTTGGTGGAAGGGTCCGTGAAATCCATCTAAAACGCCAATAAGAATAGCGTAAAACGCCAATAAGAATAGTACTAAAAGACAAAAAACGCTATTAAGAATAGCGTTTTTTTTTATCCGTAGATTTAAACTGAGTTGTTGAGAATCTAACGGCTGAGAAAAAAGCTCCATTAAGAATGGCGTTTTACGCCATTCTTAATAGCGTTTCTACTATTCCACCATTACACTTGCGCTTCCATCCACAATTTCAAGTGCTGAGGTGGCGTGAAAGATGGAAGATTGATGGATTACACCATAAGACTTGCTCTTATAAAGATCTACATTCTTATAAAAATGTGTATTTTCCAAGATGTATAAGGCAACGATCTATCATGTAGAATTTAAACTGTTGAAGATTAGCGACGGAAATTAAAATTTATAGCAACACCTAGAATTGCAGCCGCCCTTAAAACAAAATTTTAATGCCCAGGAACGGCTCAACGAGAAGTCCAGTAACGAGGCTATATTATTGCGCGTATATCAAGAGGAATCGTAATGTCTAGCTAGGGTTTCCAACTCTCCACAACTTTCCAAAATTTTCCCTTCATATAAATGATTACCCTTTCTCCGAACTCTCTTGGTATTCAAACCACTCCTTGTTTATTGATCTGAATCTGATCTGATCGGATCTGATTATTTATTACAAAACTAGAAACAAATAGAGAAAGATGGCGATCGAAGAAGCAGATGTAAGAATGAAAGATCTGAAAATTACACAACCGGCGGTTGATCCGGCCAAAATTGAAGAACCAGGGAGTAAATACTGCTGCGCTACCTGCTACAACGTGTATGGATGCGTAACCCACATAGCCTTGAAAGACAAAGTCTGTGAAGCAGTACCTACCGGCTGTATTTTTGTTGGTCCAAGACCCCAAAAAGAGTACAGAAACTTTGGCCCTGTGTAAGCTTACTCCGTCTTTCTGATTTTTGATTGAGTTTTGGTGTTTCAGTAGTGCATATCTCAATTATTTTCGAGTAGTAGTGTTTAGGTTGATAGTTTCGAGCACAGAATTTTTATTTTGTTTATCTTCTTCGGTTGGTATGGATTGTGTTACACAGTGTGCCCATAGATTAAGAGAATCATGCTTAAATTGTTGTAATGCCATGGTGATCAGATTATGTATAATGTTTTATATTCAGCAGATTGGGTGTCACATATTTTTTTTTTTTTCAATCACTTGAAATTCGTAACGATTTCAAAGCATATCAAGTCCTGTCCTGAGGTATGATTTTAGCCACCTCGAAATTCAGTTCGTAGGATACACTAATTAACAATTTCACTTGATATAACATGCTACTAATTGTGCTCATAGAAAATAATAAATCATACCTTAACTTATATCTATTGCGAAATCTTTGCAGCGTTAATGTACATGCCAGGGTTGTAGCAAAAAGAACTCGTCGCGGAGGTCTTGATGAGCTACACACTTACTGCAACCATTGTGGTGACACGGTGGGCTGGGAGTGGGTAAGAATATACATCTCAGCTCTCTCTATGATTAGTTGACTAATTTTCTTCCATTTCAGTTTCTTGATGAGTGATGATATGATAAACATACCTGGTGTTGATTACCAATAATTAATTTCAAATGTTCCTGATTATCTATTTTACCACATTATACTCCTAGTTTTTTTTTTTTTGGCTAAACTGTCTTTCAATTCCTGAAGAATTGCTTCGCCTGCCACATTGTTTGCAGAGTGCTCTCCTAGTATGACAGCATTCGTATATGCCCAGCTTTCCACTTGTTTACTCGCCCTGGATCTTATCTGTAATCCAACTGAATCTATCTAATAAATGTATTGAGCCAATTCCATATTTACCTTTATTTAGTTTTTACGTAAGAAGCATTGAAGAAGTTCTTGTTGGAAATAAGTTACAATTTCGTATGCAACTGAGAAATAATACTTTGATTACACTGATAATAGTAACAAACAACTCAAGAAACATGAGAAAAATACTTAACACTCACTGATGTGTTATTGTTATACCGGAGATGCACTGATGATAGTATTTAAAACTTAGTAGAGGCACGTATGAGATACGCTTGAGCTAAAGGTAATATTGCCCGCTACTCCTCCGAGATGCTATAACAATTAACAAATTACCTCCAGTGATACAACTATCGTTAGTTCTCCTCTATGTGTAGCATACACAGAGAGAACCCTTAGAACTTGGCAACAAATAATGAAAACAAAAACATAAATCGAAACTACAACCAGTTCAGAGAAATATAAAAAGTAATTTATGTTTCAGTAAACTAACTATGTTTTTGTAAAAAGAGAAGTAGTATTACAAAATTATGTTTCGTAAACTACAACTCGTTTTTTATGTTTTCAGTAAACTAAGAACTCTATTTAATGTTTTGTAAACTTAAATAAAATTTTGAAAGAATAAAAGAAGAAGAAGAATTTTAGAGAGAAGAGTTCAAGGTATGGTTTCAAATGAAATTCTTCTCTCGTATTTATAGAAAAAACATTTCAACGTTCGACCAAGAATCCAATGTGCGTTGATCGTCCGTGATTCACGTCGGCTTTTGTCGGACGAGTAAAAGCATCCGTTAAAAATAAAAGAAATGTTTTGTCGGAATTCAATTTTTTTTTTTTTTTTCGAGATTCTTCTCGAGGTGCACAGGTGTTACAACGACATTTTTTCAAAGATGCTTCACGAGGTTTTTTGCACACGGGTCGGACACCCAAAACCGAGAAGGCAAAGAATAAAATTCTTTATATGTGTGGGAGAAACGTGTGGAAAAATTCAGTAAAAAGATAGGGTCGGATAAACCCACACCCACACCCACACCCACACCCACACCCACACCCACACCCACACCCTCACCCTCTCCCTCTCCCTCGCCCTCGCCCACGCCCACGCCGAGCCGAGCCGAGCCGAGCCGAGCCGAGCCGAGCCGAGCGAGCGAGAGTGCGTGCTTCTGTGCGAAGCACCGCGCGAACGGGAAAGGCAATAAGAAATGCAATACGGTTTAGGCAACCTTGCCATAGTCTAGGGCTTTCCCCATACACAAAGGTCTAAAGACCCAAAGGGCCATACCCTTAAGGCTAAACCAATGCTATTTAAGTCTAAAACTCTAAGTGTTTTAGTCTATATGGGACTAATGTTTTATTCATTCACATGAAAAAACATCTTGGGAGTAAGAGGTCTTGGGATCAAAACATGGTCTATGCATTTTTTGATTAAAACAAAACATTGTTTTTTCTAACAATCCCCCACATGAATAATAAAACATTTCGATAAAACACGAGAAAACATAAGGCAACAATATAGGCTAAGGTGTCCCAAAGATTGAACCTTAACTTAGTGAGAGGTTACCTGAACTGCTTGTTGATACGGTGAACACAATGTCTTGAACCGCCAACAATGAATGCAATTCAGAAATAACAGCCACACTTGATGCCTCAACCGAAGAAAACAGGTGCCAAGCTCTTCATGTTGTGCCCATTTTGGCCGTGGGCTAAAATCCCGGACTTAATGAATGTCTCTAGAGAATCAGCTCAAATTCTCATAGGAAGCGGCCCCACTTCCAACATCCACAAAGGTGAGTCCATAAAGAGTGTCCTGCCACACCCCGCTTTAATCAAAGCCATGGTACCCATTAAGATCGCAAAATATCATCCTTAATTCTCGCAGTAGCACTATCGCACAAGATTACACCATAGGAGGGACAAAGATAGTGCTTTACCCAATATCACCATAAATTAGTTGTCTCATTGAACCTTGATTTTGGAAATCCAATCACAAGGTTGAGTATCCTTCATGGTGATTTATTCAATGAGCTTAAGTCCCATCCCCTCGATGTAAATTTAACTTCCTCTCACGGTTAAGCCTTTCGTCAAAGGATCTCGCAAGATTATCTTTGGATTTTACAAAGTCTATCGAGATAATACCAGTAGAGAGTAGTTGTTTCACCGTCTTGTGTCTTCTTCGTATATGTATAGACTTCCGTTGTATACATTGTTCTTTGCGCAACCAAGAGCAGCTTTATCTGTCACAGTGGATTGCGATTGAAGACACAGCTTTGGCTGAGTGGAATTCCTCCCAGAAACATCGTATCCATTCAGCCTTCCTCTCCAGCTTTTTCCAAGGCTATAAATTCAGACTCCATAGTGGATTTAGCTATACATGTCTGTTTGGTGGACTTCCATGAGACAGACGCACCTCCAAGTAAGAAGATGTACCCACTAGTAGATATGCACTCTTCGAGTCCGATATCCGATTGGCATCACAATACCCTTCCAAGAGACAGGATACTTCCCAAAACTTAAGCAATAGTTTGAGGTCCCTCTCGTGTAACGTAAAACTCTAAAGAGAGCATACCAGTGATCCCGCCCTGGGTTGCAAGTATACCGCTTAATCTACTCACAGAGTAAGCAATATCGGTCTTGTACAGTTCATCAAATACATAAGACTACCAATAATGCGAGAATACTCAAGTTGATCAATACCCTTACCCTTGTTCTTTCGGTTTACAAGTGGGATCAAAAGGAGTAGATGCAGTTTAGCATTTTCATAATTAAATCTCTTTAATACGGTTTCAAGATAATGAGATTGACTAAGACTATATCCATCGACGTCTTTCGATTTTCATCCCTAAGATTACATCAAGAGGGCCTAAGTCTTTCATGTCAAAATTATCTCTAAGCATGCTTTTAATGTTATTAATAATATCAAGGTTTCGCCTAATATGAGCATATCATCAACATATAGGCACACAATAACATGAGAATCATCCACAGATTTAATGTAAACACATTTATCAGATCATTAACCTTGAAACCATTAGTTATCATAACATGATCAAATTTTTCATGCCATTGTTTAGGTGCTTGTTTTAAACCGTAAAGAGATTTGTTCAACTTGCATACTTTGTTTTTCACAACCTTTTACAATAAAGCCTTCGGTTGATCCATATAAATTTCTTCATTCAATTCACCATATAAAAATGCGCTTTTAACATCCATCCGATGTATATGCAAATCATAAATTGAAGCTATAGCAATCAACATCCTAATCGAGGTGATTCTAGAGACTGGTGAATAAGTATCAAGAAATCTAATCCTTCCCGTTGTCTATAGCCTTTAGCTACCAACCTAGCTTTATATTTATCTATAGTTCCATCTGTTCTAAGTTTCCTTTTGAACACCCATTTACAACCTATGGATTTACTACCAGGAGGTAAATCTACAAGCTCCCAAGTTTCATTTTGCTGAATGGACTCCCATTCATTTAATGAAGCTTCTTCCCGAAGGGAGCTTCGGAGAAGTCATAGCTTCTTTGTAGGTTTGGGGTTCAGACTCTCACCGTTAGAGTCAAAAAAATGGGGCCAAAACTTGTTTCAGTTCTTACCCTTTTACTTTTCTCAGTTCAGTCTCATACTCCAAAGTTGGAGTTTGACTAATCGATGGAACATCCGGGAGGTCATCATGGACCCTTTTTCGAGGTCCAGACCTTAAAGGAAAAATGTGTTCATAAAACACAAAGATCTCTAGATTCCAATATGGTGTTCGACCAATGTTATTATGGTGGATCGATGACCAAGAACCCGTATGCAATTGTATGCTCGTTGATACCCTAAGAAAACACAGTCAATTGTTTTAGGACCTAATTTAGTTTTCTTGGGATGAGGAATGGCCACCTTGGCCAAACACCCCACACTTTAAAGTATGCATAGGAAGGTTGTTTACCATTCCACAATTCATAAGGAGTTTTATCGATTTTTTAAATGGAACTCGGTTCAAAATATAGCAAGCGAAAGGATAGCTTCCCCCACAAGTTCGAAGATAACCCTGAACTTGTCAACATAGCATTTACCATATCTATGAGTGTTCTATTTTTTCTTTCAAGCTACACCATTCGATTCTGGTGAATATGGTGCAATTGTTTCATGAATGATTCCATTATGTTTACAAAACTCACCTATGGGTATCACATACTCACCGCCACGATCCGACCTAAGAGTTTTAATTTTAACTCCTTTTTGGGTTTCTACTTCAATTTTATAAAATTTGAAGGCCTCTAAGGCTTCATCTTTACTTCTAAGAAGATGAAATCCGACAATAGCGTGAGTAATCATCTATAAAAGTGATGTACCATTTTTTACCACTTCTTGTTGGTGTTGATTTCAAATCTCCTAAATCCGAGTGTATTAGTTCCAAAGGAACTGTTTTACGTTCAATCCTTTTATTAAACGGTTTTCTTGTATATTTAGATTCAACACAGATTTCACATCTTTGATTTTTATCAAAGTTTATTTTTGGTATGCAACCTAAATTAGCAAGTCTTTCTAGAGATTTGAGATTAACATGCCCAAGTCTATCATGCCAAACATGTGAAGAGTCACAAACATACGAGAAGAAGATGCATTAACATTCAATTTCAAATCGATACACTAAGCTTAATCATGTTATCGGTAACATAACCTTTTCCTTTTAATTCACCATGCTTAGAAAGGACAACAAGATTAGATTCAGCAACAATCTTAAATCCTTTTCCTAGTAAGATGGTTTCGAGATAAGGTTTTTGCATATGTCCTGGGACGTAAAATACGTCATTCAATGCGAGAGTTTTTCCTGAAGTTAACTTCAGTTCGACCTTGCCTTTCCCCTCCACTTTCGCGGTGGTAGAGTTTCCCATGAACAATTTCTCATCATCTCCTACTATGGCATAAGAGGAAAAAGCATTTTCGAATTTTACAGACATGCTTGGTGGCTCCAGAATCAAGCCACCAGTCTCTCACATTAGTCACACTAGAGACAAGGTCGACTTCAGACACCATGCCAGTAAAGTATCCAGGATCATCTACTAGGTTTGCCTTATTTTTCTGTTTTGGATCATATTTGATCCTTTTAGGGGCCTTACAGTCTTTAGCCATATGTCCAGGTTTTCCACAGTTAAAAACAGTCGCCTTTGATGGTGTGCTTAGTGACACCACCCTTAGGCTTAAAATTGTTACCTCGGGTTTTCGACGTCTGTTACGTCTATTACCAATTTTCTTTGGATTCTCCAGAGTTTTCTTTGAAGCAGCTTTATCATCCAAAACATGAGCTTTGTAGTTCATGTTTTTGCTCAGCAACATGCTCTTGTCCTTGCTGCACATAAGCTCCTCAACCTGGATCTTTTTGCCAAGCTCCACCATGGTGATTTCACGAGTCTTGTGTCGCAGCCTCCTCTTGTATTCGCTCCATGAGGGTGGAAGCTTTTCAATCACAACCGATACTTGTAGAGCTTCATCAAAAGTCATGCCTTCAGCAAGAATCTCGCTGATGAGGAGTTGAAGTTCAACGAACTGTTCTACCACAGGCTTTTCGTCAGTCATCTTGTATTCTAAGAACTTAGCCATCAAGAATTTCTTACTTCCAGCAGCTTCAACATGATATTTTTCTTCTAGAGCTTCCCATAAATCAAAAGCATTAAAATCTTCTTTTGCATTATAGAAGTCATACAAGGAATCATCAAGACAATTAAGAATATGATTCTTGCACAAATAATTCTTCCTATTCCACCTGTCCAATTTATCTTCATTACCACGGCGATGAAGTTTTCTCGATGGTTTTTCTAAAGCATATCCATCTAACCTTTGGTCATTTAGGAAGAATAGCATTTTAGTCTGCCATCTCTTAAAGTCCTTACCACTGAACTTTGGTGGTTTTTCTACGGTATTTTTTCCCATGTTCTTACAAAGAATTACAATATCACAATATTACAATATTACAATCAGGCAAGCTATTACCTTTAGATTGTTGGAAATAAGTTACAATTTCGTATGCAACTGAGAAATAATAATTTTATTACACTGATAATAGTAACAAACAACTCAAGAAACATGAGAAAAATACTTAACACTGAATGATGTGTTATTGTTATACCGGAGATGCACTGATGATAGTATTTAAAACTTAGTAGAGGCACGTATGAGATACGCTGAGCTAAAGGTAATATTGCCTGCTACTCCTCTGAGATGCTATAACAATTAAAAAATTACCTCCAGGATACAACTACTGTTAGTTCTCCTCTATGTGTAGCATACACAGAGAGAACCCTTAGAACTTGGCAGCAAATAATGAAAACAAAAACATAAATCGAAACTACAACCAGTTTCAGAGAAATATAAAAAGTAATTTATGTTTCGTAAACTAACTATGTTTTTTAAACAGAGAAGTAGTATTACAAAATTATGTTTCGTAAACTACAAACTCGTTTTTTATGTTTCAGTAAACTAAGAACTCTATTTAATGTTTCAGTAAACTTAAATAAAATTTGAAAGAATAAAAGAAGAAGAAGAATTTTAGAGAGAAGAGTTCAAGGTATGGTTTCAAATGAAATTCTTCTCTCGTATTTATAGCAAAAAACATTTCAACGTTCGACCAAGAATCCAATGTGCGACAGACTGTCCGTGATTCACGCTTCAGCTTTTGTCGGACGAGTAAAAGCATCCGTTAAAAATACAGTAAAATGTTTTGTCGGAATTCAAATTTTTTTTTTTTTTTTTTTTTCGAGATTCTTCTCGAGGTGCACAGGTGTTACAACGATATTTTTTCAAAGATGCTTCACGAGGTTTTTTGCACACGGGTCGGACACCGAGAAGGCAAAGAATAAAATTCTTTATATGTGTGGGAGAAACGTGTGGAAAAATTCAGTAAAAAGATAGGGTCGGATAAACCCACACCCACACCCACACCCACACCCTCTCCCTCTCCCTCTCCCTCGCCCTCGCCCTCGCCCTCGCCCTCGCCCACGCCCACGCTGTGCCGAGCCGAGCCGAGCCGAGAGAGAGTGCGTGCTTCTGTGCGAAGCACCGCGCGAACGGGAAAGGCAATAAGAAATGCAATACGGTTTAGGCAACCTTGCCATAGTCTAGGGCTTTCCCCATACACAAAGGTCTAAAGACCCAAAGGGCCATACCCTTAAGGCTAAACCAATGCTATTTAAGTCTAAAACTCTAAGTGTTTTAGTCTATATGGGACTAATGTTTTATTCATTCACATGAAAAAACATCTTGGGAGTAAGAGGTCTTGGGATCAAAACATGGTCCATGCATAACCTTGATTGTGCATTCTGCTGTGAAAAAAATGGTGACCTCTGTCAAAAAAAAAAAAAAAAAGGCTTTAAAATAGTTGGTTTTTGTTTTGCAAGTCGTCAGTTAATAGAACTGGGAAAACAGGAAACAACTCATGATAGTAATTTCGAGTTTTATGATGTATATATCTAATGCGTACATGTGTAAGGCCAAGTCCTATGGTCTTCTAATTGTGCAACAAGCATAACACTTTTTATTCATGAAGTTTTTGCCAATGTTTTAGTTTATAATTTTTTGTGCATAAAGTTCTTCTTATATGTTATAATAGTTTGTTTTGGTAGGTTGTTAAAAAATTGAAGTGATTTATTGGTTTAGATCAACTAGTCACAGTTCAAGGTAACATATGTAAGTATTATTCGATATGTTAAATATGAAATAAAAAATCCAGTAACCGATTCATTATACGGAAGTAATTTGGAATGACATACATATGTGCATGCCTAATTCATATTACTTGTGCGAGTTCGACACGACACATATTAATTTACGGAAAAGGTTTTTTTAACATGAATTTAAGTTAGTGTTAGTAGATTAAATTTATGAGTGATTTTTTGAAATATTGATTTTTTTACACAAATCCAGAATGAAAATTCTTAGAGCAACTCGGGCGAGGTTGGAAAATTCACAGTGGAGCAGAAAAATGGTCCAACTGGATGGGCAAAGGCTCAAATCTAATCGCTTTCCATCCTGTCTGAAGTTGATGTGATCAAATCAACTAGAGTCGATCGGTGGCTAAGGGAAAGTCGAGGCTCAACACTGGTTGAGAAAACCATCGTCTCAGATTTAAGACGGTCATGCAGTGACTAGTTTATTCCCTATAAATTCGACCATTTTCAACTCTAAACCTTCTCCACCTAAAATTTCTTATAGTTTCACTTTCAATTCGAAACTCTTAATCTCTAAATTAGAGAAGAAAAAAAAAATCCCCAAAAATTAGTCAGTTCATTATAAATACAAAATACTTCAACAAAAAATATTTCATTACCAAAATTTTGTGGTCCAAAGTATAGTCTGGATGAAGATAAAGCTATTTGCAGATGTTATATATCAGTTACATTTAATCATATTGATGGGGTTCAACAACAATATAGTACGCTTTCGGAGAATATTTATAAGCATTTTATTAAGGAAACTAGAAATATTCATAGACATGATGCTGCTAGGCTGTCATGTCATTTTCATACAATCGCCAAAGACATGAATAATTGTGTAGCTTTAATGATGAAAACAAATAGTTTTCAAAACGAGTGGTCATACCAAATTCGATGAGGTATGTCGCATTTTGAATTGTTGAATTGATTTTAAAAAGTGTTATGCTTGTTGTAATAACTAATTTATAAATATTCAAATTGCAGCAATGAAAACTTGAGAGGAATATCAAAGAACAAGAGATGCAGTTTGAAGCATGAATCCTATTTCCACATTCTCAGAAAGTTGAACTGATATGACCTTGATCTGTTATATAGATATCAAGTATCCAAGGTGTTAGAGCATAACTCGGTTGAACCCACCAAGCGTTGGTATGTCAAGTTTGGTTTTCATATTTTAGCATCAAAACTTATCCAGAGTCGCTTGATTAAACACTAGAGTCAACTTTTTTTAGGTTAGATTAGTGAAAAAGCGGGGGTCAACCAACCACACCCAATATTTCGCTTAGCAATCTGTATGGACAAACTCCAATATTCTTTCAAGAGAATCAACTAGACAGTCATACTCAATCTTAGAAAAGTATATCCAAGAGTAATATCTCTATTTCTCAATGTAATCAGCAAACCAAATAGATGGAAACCCACGAGCCTGATTAATATGAGAAACAACTTGAATGGTACCAAAGACCAATGTTCACGTGTCAATCAAATTATATCAAAAACCAAAGGTTAGATTATCTAATTGATTGAACTACGCACAACCTGTGATATTTTAATTATATAAAAATACAATGTGGAAAAGAAATAACACAAACACCATAAATTTTGTTAACGAGACCTAGTCCAGATTTGAACACCACAATGTATTAAGCCGCTTCAGACACTAGCCTACTCCAAGTTAATTACTTCAGACTGGAATGTATTTGAGCCATAACCAATCTCACACTGATCAAGGTATAGTCGCGTTCCTTACGCCTCTGAATCCCAGCAGGACTCTACGCACTTTATTCCCTTAGCTGATCTCACCCAAAGTCGAAGACTTGATAAACCAATTTGTCTCACATAGAAAAGTATATATATTGAATAGATAAATATGTCTCCCACAGATAAACCTATGAGTTTTTGTTCCGTCTTTTGATAAATCAAGGTAAACATGAACCAATTGATATATCAGACTTATATTTTCGAATAAAAGCGTAGAAATATCAATCACCCCATAATAATCTTAATCGTATGGTACCAAAACAAGATATTATAGAATCACAAACAATGAGACGAAGACGTTTGTGACTACTTTTTATCTTGCCTATCGGAGAATAATTCTTTATCAAATCTTAGAGAACTCAATACGATAGAAAACAACAAGATCAGAACACACAACTATAGAGAAATAGTTGGGTCTGGATTCACAATCCCAATGAAGTCTTCAAGTCGTTAACCTATAGGGTTTAGTGAAAAACCTAAGGTTAAAGGAGAATCGACTCTAGTCGCAACTAGTATCACACAAGAGGTGTGGGGATTAGGTTTCCAAGTTTCTAGAGTTCTCCTTTATATAGTCTTCAAATCAGGTTTTGCAATCTAAGTTACCTTGGTAACAAAGCATTCAATATTCACCGTTAGATGAAAACCTGATTAGACTCAAGCTAATATCTTTCAGCCGTTAGATCGAACTTACCTTGTTACCCACAAATGAAAAGTGACTTCATTTAGATATGGGTAACCATACCTAAAGGTGTACACCTTGTTGGCTCAACAATAGTTAATCGAATTTAGCCATATGAACACTTTCATATCAATCGTATTCATCTTAACCATAACTAGTTCAAGTGACTCAAATGAAACTAGTTCTAGATTTTATCAATTGTTTATATTCTAACAGAAGTATCCAAGACATAATTGAAGCAAAATCGATTTTGATTCACTCGAATTAATTCACGAATATTATAGCCACGGTTTGAAAAAGATTGCATTCCTTATTATATATAAATAAATGTATTAGTTCATGAACAAATCGATTTTATAACATAACCCACTCAAGTATGCAAACGGGTATGCATACCTAAGTAGCCGGACTTGGATTGTGTTTGCAAGTATGAAAATGGGTACGCATACTATCGTACACATCCAAACTTATGTTGAAACCAGTAAACGTACAGGTACGCATACTCTAGTACCGGGACTTCAACCGACTTCGACAGTACGCGTACATGTACGCATACTATAGCTCTCAGACTTTACCTGACCAACCAGTACGCATACGGGTATGTATACTTAGTTCCGGTCTTGGATCAACACATATGTAAGTATGCATACTGCGCTTATAATCCAATTATGGTTAAGTGTTCTAAACTCCCATTTTAATCATTGAAACATTCTCGGAAGACGAAAATAGTTGTCTCACACAAACTATTAGCTTCAAAGAAATTTTCAAGTGATCAATACGAAGCATTCTGAGTCTACATCAAATGACTGTCTCACACAAATCATGTAAGATGTTACAAGGATATTTTCACATGATCATATTTTAACTTTCGTCAAGAATATAAGATGAACTTGGTTAAAGCAAAATCTTACCAACACATATTTCAAGAAATATGTAAGCGAGAATGTGTATAATCGAAGTCTATATAGTTATACGACTTTTGTCTTAGATAAGAGATAGAGTAGATATACTTTTGAGTAATAGATGAGTTCAAGTCTCCACATAATTTTTGTTGATAAAGTTCCACAAGCTCCCCTAAGTAGTTCTTCGTCTTCAATCGATGAACGCCGTAAAGTCTAATGCCCAACTACACTTTCTATCATAATCCAAGACTTAGCTATAAGTAGACTAGAAATCAAGACTTATAGTTTTGGAAACTAAACTTGAAAACAAGCTTGAGATAGAAACGCTTGAGAGTTTGACCAAGAAGTGCTCTAATAATCTCCCCATTTGTCAATTTTAGTAACAAAACTATCAATACATATGGATTACAAAATAAATAAAAATTGTAGATTCTCATCCAAATGCTTGATTTCCTTGGTTCTTCAACATTACTCGAAATCTTCATCACTTCCAAGTGCTCCAGTGATTCTGAACGTGTTCCACTCAGCATCATAGTTGTTGAAGATCCGTAGCTATACCAATGAGAAAACAGTAGCTCTCGATCATTGTTATACATTGTCATGGTATCATTACACAACATCAAAATCCAATTGTATCACAATTTTGAAAAAAATACTATGGTGATATGTATCACTCCCCCTTAGTCAATACTTCATCTCACATGAAAACCACTCCCCCTTACATAATGATCCGTAAACCACATGTATTTGTAATGTGAACTACACATTAATTATCCCCCTTTTTGTCAATATAAATTGTCAAATTAAGGTACGAAAACTAGTGGGATTGATAAGATTTCAGAATACCCTATATGTAATAACCGCAATCGCACGGTGTCTAACTAGTAGACACAGGCAAGTACAGGTCGTTCCCACGAGGAGCGGTGAAAATACTGTAATCAATAATTCTGATTGACTAACCAGAGATGAAGTTTTTGGTATTTTTAAAAGAATAAAAACAAAGAAAATAAACTAACATAGTAAATGAATTCAATGAGAAAACTCGGTAACAAGGTTTTTAGCATCCAGCACTTTTTGTATCCAAATACTGAAATGAAACATAATCCATGAATTATTTTGTCCGTTCTATTGATATCACCTATTATATGTATTAGAGTCGCAAATATCACTGGGACGCCCTAAGCACGGCACATTGAAAGACTGAACCGAAGCATGCACCATCAAATTGCATTAGCGAGAAAGTTATACAAAATTAAATATATGTTCACAAATAATACCCGACTATTCTAAGAATACCCCATCAAAGGATTAACCCAAGCATGAAATATCAGACAATGAGACAAATAAATTTGTGATTCTAATATCAAGTGCATAGGTTACTGTATTGTACAGAACCGGTGAAGCAACAACTAATTTCATTGCAAAATCAATATATAAAATCATGGAATTAATTTATTCAAATCATAATAGTCTTCTGTTATATAAATCAATTCGATTAACCTAAAACTCCATGTGGTTTCAACATAAACCCTGGTTATGAAAATCTAGCAACACATGATTATGCATTTCTTAAAAACCCAAATAAAATGATTACAAGAAAATAGAGGAAAATATTAAACCCTTGTCACCGAATCGTCTCATTTCCCTTCGATCTCTTATTCTTCCGTTCTCGCATTCACGGCTGTTCGAACTGCTGCTACGTCATCTCTTTTTCTCTGTGGTTTGAGAAATTTATTGTTTGGTCCCAAAACCTGACCCGAGATTAGTGTGTAGTCCAGCGGGATAAATAAATTATCCAATAGTCCAAAATGGTTTAAAAATACCTAAAATTACTAGCCTACCCTCACCACTCACGTGTGGAGTTAACCGTCTCCTCTTTATTCTTCTTCTTTATTCTACCCTTCTTTATCAGAAAAGACTACAAACCCTTCTTCCTTCTTCTCAATCAACAACACCAACAACAAAATCAAACTAAACCCCATGCTTAATCATCTCTAAATTCGATCAAGAACCAAAATCTGCAATCAAATCTTATTCATTGTTACCTTAACTTCATTTTCAGAAACCCTAAACCATTTTTGGACTTAAACCTAAAAAAATGGTTACCAAAAGAGAAATTAAACGAACAAATAGAGAAGTAATTGTAGAAGAATCTCCTTCACCGGCAAAAACAAGAAAGAAAACTGCCGTTGATTCACCAACAACAAAAATAAAAGAAAAAACCGCTGCAAATTCACCAACAACAAGAAATATGTCAAAATCTTCTCGATCTGTCACTCCTCCGTCAACAAAAACGAATGAAAACGACGGTACTCCATCACCAGCAGCCAAAGAATCAAATGTAATCCTGGAAAAAGGTAAATATTCAACTCTGCATGTGCAAACTTGTGGTATGTATTGATACTGTTTACATATTCAAATTATTGAAATACACTATGTTATGTGTTACTTTTGGATTACATTAGATGGTACTACATACCTGTATGTAGTGTTTGTAGGTTAGCATGTGGGCTACATAACAATAATATATGTCATGTATTGATA
Source organism: Papaver bracteatum (assembly GCA_023529315.1). NCBI lineage: Eukaryota > Viridiplantae > Streptophyta > Magnoliopsida > Ranunculales > Papaveraceae > Papaver > Papaver bracteatum. The sequence goes on from JAJJWX010004010.1 coordinate 1,564,616, forward strand.
CTTTTAGACACTACATAACAATATGTTATGTATTGATACTGTTTACATATTCAAATTGTTGAAATACACTATGTTATGTGTTACTTTTGGATTACATTAGATGGTACTACATACATGTATGTAGTGTTGGTAGGTTAGCATGTGAACTACATAACAATAATATATGTTATGTATTGATACTTTTAGACACTACATAACTATATGTTATGTATTGATACTATTTACATATTCATATTGTTGAATACACAATATGTTATGTGTTACTTAGATGCATGTAATTCGACCCCCGTAAATGGTGATACATATGGCATTGTTGTGTTTGTTTACAAATATGTAGTGATGCATTGTTGTGTTTGTTTATGGATATGTAGTGATGTTTTGATGATGTTTATGGATATTTGTTTTGATACTTTTTTTGGTTTACAGCAGCAAAAAAAAAAACCAAAAGAAAAGCAGCATCGGTTATTACTGGAGCAAAATAAAAAAGGCGACAAAGGATGCTACACCTTCACCAAAAGAAAAGGAAAAGAAAGTACTTGTCCTGAGAGCTGCTACCCCTTCACCAAAATCAAAGGGGAAGAAATAAAATGTACCCCTGAAACAAGGTATGTAGTACACTACATATTATAACTACATATTACCACATAATAATATATAGTAGATATTATAAGTATCATTTAACGTTCAAATATTGATATGTAGTTATAACACCAGTATGTAGTGGTATCTGATATGTACCATAATAATATGTAGTACATAATATATTTTTCTTGTTATTATGTAGGTGGTAATAAGCGTAAGAAAGGAGATGGAAAATCACGAAGTTTATACCGAGCCGGTTTCAGGGGCTTGTGAAGAAGATTAAGACAACACAAAAACTTAAGTTGAGTAAGTTGAAGCTGCAGCTGATCACTGAAGCATCACGTGGTAACATGTTCCCGATGTTCTGGAACTTAAGTTTTGTTTTAGAACATTGGTGCAAGCTTGAATATGCAATCACCAAAATGTTACACTTTTACAACAGAGGTTAAGAGCCAAACAAGATTACATTTTGCTTTGTAAGTCACAACACACCGCATGAGCTAGTATCCACACTAGAAGAAATGACACTCGTTTACGGGATACAAAGAAGGCCAAATAGGGAATATCAAGATTTAACACTTACATTTAAAAGTGGATGGCGTGAAATTGCATTCTTCAAAAGGACTTTTCCTGCTAATATGAGATGTGGTGATAAAGTTACTAGGACAATTATTGAGAAGGCAATCTTGAAAATCCTTAAAAGAACACCAATTAATGTAAAATCTTATAAAGATTCTCTACAAAACGTAGGTGATCAATCACATGAAGATTCTCAAGAATCTGAGGAAGACGAGGAAGATGTCGAAGATCTTGTTAGGATTATATGCCTATTTATGTGCACTTCATTATTTTTCACAACCAAGGATGCAAACGATTTGACTGAAAAATATATTGGTTTCGTTCTTGATCTTGAGAAGGCCAAGAATATTTCATGGACTGACCTTACTTATTCTTACTTAGAGCGAGATCTGAATGAAAATGAGGAAACCGTAGAACACACTAATGGTTGTGCTATTTATTTGTTGGTAATATTTTCTTTACTCTTTTGTTTTGTGTGTTTTCTACATTTTGATAGTATATATAACACTGCATATCAATACTTACAGCCTTGGTTTGCGGAGCATACTCATTTGGTGGAGCCAGAGCGTATAGTGACAAAACATGAAGGAATGTATGTTCCAAGAGTGGCTAGATGGAATCATACTAAGATATGTACTGAGTTCCTAAAAAATATTGATCTTTCTGAGTATGAGGTAAACTTGAAGTACATATTTTATCGAAAAAAAATACATATTGATAAGTACATGTAGTTTTACATATTCATATGTAGTGATATTTGGATAGTGTTACTTTGTTGTGTCAGTATGTAGTTATTAGCATTGAATATGTGGTGATAGATGTGTAAAACAAATACGGGTATCTAATATGTAGTTGATTTTTACATTCTTGATTTGTACAGTTCCATGATGAATCCATTGACGAGATCACAAACTATGAAAAAAAAATTTTCTTAATCGTATCTCTAGAAGGATTCAAGGGGAAGAAAATACTCAAACTTCCAGTGAAGAAGATGAAAATTCTCAATCGGAGAAGAGAAAGAAGAAGAAAATGGAAGTTCAACGGATGAAGAGAAGGAAGAAGATGACTCAGTATTGGGGGGAGAATATTGGAAAATAAAATACGATGAGTTGAGGAGTACAATATCTTCCAAATGGAGCGAAGTGAACACAATGCAGCAAGAGGGCACAATGGTTGACGCTTCAAAGCTTGTGATGATGATGCAAGAAATTTACTTGGAAGCTTTCCCTTTGCAGAGAGAAGCCATCCATGAAGATTATGTTAGCTTGGGATGTACACCTACTCAAAGAAACCCTAATGAAGGTTTGTATGTGGACCCAATAGTTGAAGTCGAAATGCAATTTTCTTCGAAAGATCAAACATAAGTTAATGTCACCTCTGAAGTTGGTTTTTCAACACCGAAAGATCAAACAAATGTTAATGCCACCTCTGCTGAAGTTGAATTGTCAACAACACCTACAGTTTTGAAGTTTTGTGATGTTGAAGTTCAGTGTTCTGAGGTTAGAAGCTGGGATAAATCTTATTTAGAGAAAAAAGTCAAAGAGATACAAGAGAAAAATAGCAAAGAAAACACACAAGTAAGTAGCATATCAATATGTAGTCTAAGTATGATTTAATGTTCACTTTTTACTGTATCAAAAGTAGATACTTACATTCTTTTAGTGGTATCTACCATTACATATTGCTATGTACTGTTACATATCAATATGTAGTGGGAAATACTTACATTCTTGTAGTGGTATCTACCATTACATATTGCTATGTACTATTACATAGCAAGACATATGTAAGTAGATTTATGTTGACAGTTTCAATTGCTTTTTGCAGACTGAAGATGAGTGCCAAATATTGCATATTTTTACACCTTTTTATTGGCAATTATCTCATCTTTTGTGCTTTAAAATCATATATTATCCCAAATTTTGTATTTTCATTGTTTTCAAGAATAAATGCTTGTACTAATTAAATTTGTGTTTTTAGGTACTAAATAAAGCTTGGATGAATCAAGGAGACAAAAGAGCAAAGAAGTAGAGACAATAAGAGAGAGACAACAAAGAATCGCGCTAGAAGGCAGTGAATAATATCTTTTGCACCTCATCCGCAGGTGAAGAATGTTGCTTTCACGTCTCAAAACTAGAAGTGGGATTGAGATATTGTCTTTAAAGAAGACATGGGCTTAGAAGAAACAAAAACAAAGACTCAAGACTGTTTATAACCTAAGTCGTCAGATTTGATCTAGCTGCAAAGCATCTAACAAAGGTCTCCAATTGATACATTAGATTTCGCTACACATGCCTCACACCCGAGTACCTTGTATCATTCCTGTATTCGAGCCGACCCAAACACACCTTTACTTCGTGTTATTCTTTTCTATAATCTATGCAAAAACTCCCCGTACACCTCCATCAATCACTTCCATCCTCAACAAATCTCTGATCACATCCACCTTCTCAAGAGCCATCAATCAACCTCCTAGTATCCATCTACCTCTATCTTAGCTTCTTCCCCAAAACAAAAACCCTAAAAGATAGGATTGAGAGAGATAAGGCTAGGGTTATCTTCAATAGAAAAAAGAAACATCAAATCAAGAGTTGCAGGTCTGAATTGCAGAAGAGGTTTGTCGAAAAACACGATTTGAGTGAGTGGTTGTTCTCTAAATTAACAAATTCTAGTGTTTTGGGAAGAAATTTGTGTATAAATATAAGCACTATTGTGTAACAAATTATTGAATTCTTAGATTGATCAACTAGTTGGTAATACAATTGCGTTTTAATCATCTTAATCATGTTCTAAATTACTTTGCTAGGGTTTAGATGAAACCCTAACTCTCTGTTATGTTATTCATGCTGTTTATGTTACTCTTGAATGTTTAAATTATTATAAGATAAATTCAATCTTAGTGATTCAATACTTTGCTCTCACAGTATATGTCAGGCATCCATTGTAGTTAGGATAACACTATGTTGATTGTGATGCATCTCATGCCTCAGATACTATTATTAATCCCTTGACTAGTTGTGATTAATTAGACATTTAGTGCTCCGTATTGATACTTTAGTTGCGATTGAGCTATCCATTGGTGAAACACCTTAGGTAAGTGTTCGGATTGATACTACTTCCTTATCTGTTGCAAGAACAAGAGTAGTATATTTAGTTGAATACATAGTGTGAGTTAGTGGTGGATTTGACAATCTTAGTGCCTTCACTCTCAGTGTTAGTATCGACACCTAACAAAACAACTCCTTTATGTTACTCTCTTCTGAATTGAATCAGTAAATAAAGACTTTAGAATCAACTCTACACCCACATTGTCCCTGTGGATCGACCTATATTTTTACTATACACAATAAGGCACTGTGCACTTGCAGTTAATTGTAGGCATTGTTATAGACCTACCAAATTTTTGGCGCCGTTGCCGGGGATTAGGTAGTGGTGTAGCTGAAGTTTCTTCATTACTTTAATGATTTTTAGTATATTTCTTATATATATGTGTTAGGTAATTGCATCCTGTTAACTAGTGTAGTTGTAGTTTCGATTTATCTATCACCTGCATCATAGTTAAAACCATCTGTGTATATACATTCCATCTCACCTATTTAGTATTTTCTGCAGGCTGTATATACTTGTTTAAAACATAGCTGTAGTTTTTAATTTTCCGTATCATTGCATATCTCCATCTGTTTTCAGTTACCAACATCCTAGTCTCATTGTTCTATTGTTCTTGTATTGGTTCTAGAGCACCATAACTCTGTAAAGCAGTGGTTTACTTACTTCTCTCGCTTTTACTGAAGCATAGAACAACACATTTGTTTTGACGGTCAGCTACATTCTATTGCTATACAAAGTGATGTAATTTTGAGGCTTCTTGTCACATATTTTTCATGTTAGTTAAAGATACTTTCACTCGATTTCATCTGTATGTACTAGTAGCATCCTGTAGGTATCGATGGATGTTATCAGTTTGACTCTGTAAGTCCTCTTTGAAGTGTTTTAGATGTATGTTTTTTTTTCCAGTTTGCTTTGTGTAGCTACAACTTGTCACTTTTGCACTTAAATTGATTCTGCGGCTATAAACATTTCAGCATAACATTAGACTTTGCTTAGAAAATCATCTGCAATCTGTGTTTGTACTTTGTAGTTTCAGCATATATGTCAGTAGCTTTGTTAGTGTCACTATCCTGTAAAAATATCTTTTATTTTCTCTGTAATATAGTGTTTTCTGTTAGTTGTGTCATTTAGCTGTAAGCTGCAGTCCATTTTCTTAAATCTGTAAAAGCATAAAGTCACTCATATTTTCCATCACCTTGTAAATTTTTGTTCCATCTCTGATACGTTTCATCTCTGTTTCTTTTAATTTTGCTAGTAGCATCCTGGGTTGAAGTCAGTTTGTTTTGTCTGCTCATCTATATGTTAATCAACATCACTAACGTGCTGTAGATTCCTCTCATTGTTCGTTATATTGAGTTCCTACACTGTATTTTCCTTTCTTTATCTGTCCATTTTTGAGAAACCGAGACTTTTTTTGAGTTACCAAGTACTCCTGAAGCTTAATTATACACTCAGAGAGAAAAAGGAAAGGATCAGGACTATTTTTGGAATTGCCTAAACCCGGTTTTATACTGGCGGTTTGTTCTTGAACTCCTTTTTACTCTTGATGTTTATGTGATTACCATTTTATAAAACTTCTTCAACTAATGGTATTTAGTAATCCTATGACATCTGTTTGATATTATGGCCTGCTAAGTTTGTTAATTCCGGAAGAACAGTGTGCTTATGCGCATTTATGTGTGAGTTTGTTACCATTTTCATTATATGGTTTATGCATATGATGTTTGCTTCTCATTGCAACATAAGGTGTTAGTCAACATAACCCTGTAATTCTAAGCAACCCCTGTTTTAGCTGAACTGTTCTATCATTGTGTGTAACTTAATCTCGGAAGAACCTACGCATTCATCCCTGAAATTTATTGCCATTTTCTTAAATATTATTTTGTGGCACATCATGAATGTCTGTTGAACTAGTCGGCTTGGTACCATTTTGCATGAATATGTGATGCTTGAATAACATTTTTACTTGCTGATTCTGTTGAGTCTTGTGTGCTATCTAATTTATGAACCACGATGTTCTAGGTACACATCTCCAACAAATTGATATCTTCTGATTGGTACATTTGCTACTTGATTGATCAATACAATATATTGAACCTGTGAGCATAACTCCGGAAGTTAAACTTTGAATGAAATAAGCATTGATTCCCCTAAATTATGAATTTGTTGTGACTCTGGTTTTTATAACATGTTTATTGATATCCTGTCTAGGCTATGATTGTGTCCTTTAGAGTACAAACAAATAGACTTGTTAGAATTAGCCAAGAGGAGATTGTTGACATACCTAGTTCTGAGGTAGATAGCCCCGACCAAGATGGAAAAATGGGTGAAGAATTGAACCATGACTGTAGTATGAAGGATCACATGTACCCAACTAGGGCAAGCCAGCCCTCGTGTATTGTTTTACCAGCTGATGCTGGTCAATTTGAGATAAAATCTAGCACAATTCATATGTTGCCTTTGTTTAGATGGGTTGATGCAGAAAACCCTTACAACCATGTAAGATATTTTGAAGATATATGTGAGACTCTGCGTTTTAACCAAATGCCGGAAGAATCCCTCAAACTGAGACTGTTTCCATTATCTTTGAAAGAAACAACTAAGTCCTGGCTGTATGCCCTACAACCACAGTCCATTAGAACATGGGAAGATCTCACTAAAGAATTTTTCCCTAACCATAAGACTGCGACAATTCATCTAAGTCTGAATAGTTTTGTGCAATTAAAAGGTGAGACTTTGGCCATATATCTGGAGAGATTCAATGAATTATTACTCCAATGTCCTCACCATGGTTTTGAAAAATGGAGACTTCTGCAAATTTTGTATGAAGGCTTAGATGTCAGAACCCGAACCACAATCGAGTCAATGTGAAATGGTGCGTTTATTGACAAGAGTGCTAATGAGGCTTGGACTTTCTTAATCGAATTCGCTGAATAGACTCAGCAGTGGGAGTCCATCCATGAACCTTAAAAGACTTCCCCTGAAGTTAATTTCCATAGGATTGAGTCAGACTTTGAGGGAAATGTAAAGATTGCATCATTGGCTAGGAGAGTAGAAGCTCTAGAGCTACAGAAGAGTAAGAAACCTACTGTACCTACTCTCCGTGACCAAATCGAAATAGCCATTTGTGCGGAATATCATAGTTCAGACCACTTAGTGGATAGTTGTCCCGACCTACATGCATTCCAAGAGTATAAATTTGAGCAGGATAATGTTTTGTATCATAAGCAAGAGAACAACCCTTATTCTCAGACTTATAACCCAGGGTGTAGGAATCACTGGTTGGCTCGAGAAACCCACAATAAAATACTGCAAGTACACAGTGTCTAACTAGTATAACAATGGAAAGTACATGTCGTTCCCACGTGGAGTGTGAAATACTCTACCAACTAATACCAAAAACTAAGTAATCGCAATATGATGCTTTTGAGAGTTTTCAGAAAGTCAGACAAAATGAAATAATAAATAACAAAGACGTAACCAAAATGAGGAAGGGTTGCTAGGGTTTTCGATTTCCACCAATTCAATCATACAAAACTCCACTAATTTCTATTTATTACTCAAGACAAATATCGAAACAATTTCATGTCTCGGAAGAAGGTATGTTAAATTATAAAAGTATAGTTTCTCCGCTGTAATTTTCTTCGCTTCTTATGTAGTGATCCTAAAGCATTACCTATCTATCCTTGCATAACACGTCTAGGGATTTAACCAAAGCACGAAATATCAATTCAAAAGCATAAATAATCTAAAAAATCACATGAACGATAAAACACCAAGCTATATGAAGAAAAATCACTAATCAATGAATCATTCTTAGAAACATCATTGTCAAGTTTATATAATTCAATGGCTTCTATCTAAACCCTAACATATATTAGCTAGACATGACTTTCTTAAAAGCCATAAATCAATAGAAATAAAATCCTAGCTAATCGAAACAAAAATGGGAGAAAAACTTCAAACCCTAGTATCCCCCTTCGGCTCGTAGCCGCAGCCTCCAACTCCAGGCGCTTTCCCCCTTCTTCATTCTCTATTTTGTATTTTAAGTATAGGTCTCCGGAAAATCACGTTAAGACCCAGCCAAGGCCCAAATTCAAACGCAGCACCCATTAAAGCCCAGTCCGAACACCATGCCCATCTCCTTGCCAACTCCGGACACAGCAACAATTTCTCTTCTCTGACCATCTTCTTGAACTTCAGTTTAAATCCAACCAACTTGTTCCAAAATTCGTGAACCACTTGAGCCAATACCAGTTTAAGAAATATAAACTCCACCTCCGGCACCAACACTTCAGCTAGCTTCCTTCTCAACTGCTCAGTCCGTAGATACTCCACCGTCCAACCAGCACCAGCATCTCAATATGCAAATAGTCCAAGTGGTTCTCTATCTCGGCTACACTTGACCAATTCCAGTCGACACACAACACCAGCATTCTGATCTTCTCCGTCACCTCTGTTCACCGGAAAACCCAACTTTACACAGCTGTTGTTATCATCAGGCACTAGAAACATCACCGCTACTTCCTGCAGCTTTAGTTCGATTCCAAGAAACCATTAAGCTTTTGTTACCATCTCCATTCGAGTATCGGCAGTTAACAATGCAAACCAGCCATCACAAGTCCGGCTGACAGCGTCAACCGCATAATCACCACTGCCAGCAGATTCAGTCATCGACAACACCATTATCTTTCTTTGCTGCTGTCCACTTCTCTTTGTTGAGAACTTCCATTTAAATCCAAGCCTAAACACTGCCCGTATAGCAGCATCTCAAATGATTGTTTGATGCATGCACAGCCACGTACCACCCTTCTATCAAAGCCTCTCCTTGACAATCCCATTCTCAAATCTTCTACTTCTCAAGCAAAGCTGGCCAATGTAAACATTTTTCCACTGCTTAACATACTCACTTCGCTGAACTCAATTTCGAGGCCATACTACACAGAACTCCATTTTCGCTACTGCAATATGAGTAACTCCATTATCACAGTTCCATCCTAGACGACATGCACATCTCCTTGAAACCTTTGATCACCATTCACAGCCATGACCAACTTCATCCAGTTCTCGGCACCTTCACTAAGCTAATGTCCTGCCTGCAACGGACCTGTCATATCCAGACCAGTTTGCATCTGAAATTCCATGTATGCACGGCAACCACAAACACCATCGTCGCCTGCAATTATCTCCACCATGAATTCAAATCACCGATCCCAGACTCCACCTAGCCATCACGACTAATAATCATGTACCCTGAACTTTCTCGACATTACCAGACATTGCACTATCTACAATATTTCTTTCTCATCACAGCACCTCAACCAACTCCATGTTTTGCTGTTGCCAAACCCCTGAACATCCACCACTGATTCATTTAATTCCAGCCATCACCAATCACCGTTGTCGATCACCGAGACAACACTACTCGACCAACCAACATCACTTTCTACCACTGTCTTCTCGCATGGTAGCCACAAAAGCTGACGTGCTTGACCATCCACATTCAAGGTTCTCAGGCAGTGAGCAGCAACATTGGTTCTTGTGATCGCAACGGCTATTTAGCTTCCATTTTAGCCGTTAATTGTGCTAGTGACCGGAGTTGTTTGTACTTTCTACAAAAGCACTAAAAATAGTGTTATTACCCAAAATGTCGAGTACTAGTTAATATAAATATGGGTATAAAAAATAGTATTTATGTGCTTATCAATCACCCTAATTTTTCATGGTCTAAAAGGGTCGTACAAGGGGGTACAACGAGTAATAACCAAGGATACTCATATACTAGAAACCCCCAAGTACAACCACACTCTCAGTACCATGTAGAGAAAAAGCTTAACTTTGAAGACAGTGTCGGTCTGTTGACCCAAAATCTTTTACAACTTCAAAAGACCACAGCCCAACGTTTCACAAGTCTAGAACTTTAAATGGGTCAAATATGTGATGTACTAAATGAGAGAGAAAAGGGTAAACTCCCTAGTTAACCTCAATAAATTCAGAAAAGTGCATTTCAGGCAAGCACCTAAACTTGTAATGAAACTCCACGTGATCATGTGAATGATGTCACCACTTTTCGTAGTGGTAAGGTTGTTGATAACAATGTAGGTGTACCACAGTCAATCAAGTCTAAATCAGACTCACCGGTGCATACAACTCCACAGAAAACACCCGTTGTGGAAAAGGAATCTTATCATGATAATGACTCTAAGAATTCCACTGATGTTAATATCCCTGCACCATCTAATGTGTCAGTCGCCCTATTTCCTCAAAGGTTGATGAAACAAGAAGGGGGTACTCACTACAATGATATGTTGGAAATGTTTAAACGTGTAAACATAAACATTCCATTTCTCGAAGTAATCAGGCAGATACCCACCTATGCTAAATTTTTGAAGGACCTATGCACCCAAAAACGAAAACATCATGTGCACAAGCGTGCATTTCTCACTGAGCAGGTAAGTTCCATAATTCAAAGCAAAACCCCACCTAAGTTTAAGGATCCAGGTATCCCAACTATCACTTGCATTATAGGAGACCATACGGTCGATCGGGCTTTGCTAGACTTAGGTGCAAGCGTGAACCTTTATCCATATTCTGTGTATAAGAAATAAGGTCTTGGGGAGCTGAAACCCACTCCTGTAACGCTATAATTAGCAGATAGATCTGTAAAATCCCTCGTGATACTGTTGAAGATTTATTAATCAAGGTTGATAAATTTTATTTCCTGGTGGATTTCATTGTTCTAAACACGCAACTTGTACAAAACCCAGTGTAGTTGTAGGAAATCCCACAACACACCCCATATCATATTATGAAAACAATTTCTATATCTAAACATGTTAATCATCTAAATCTCAAATTTAAGTACTGGAAATATAAATAGACACAAGGATTTTTTTACATGGTTCGATCAATGTGATCTACATCCATGGTTCTTCACTATGATTGTTTGAATTACATGAGTATTATGTTTAGACTCCATTAATGGGTATTTGGAGCTCTAAGTTAGAAAAGGAAGAAGAAGGAGATAATAATAATGCAAATTCTAAAAATAGTCCTCTCTCTCTCTTTGAGTTTCCCTTTATATAGGTGTTTACATAGTGGATGACAGCTCACATGTAGTGGAGTACATCTCATATTCTCGCGAGATTTTGCTACCTTCTCGCGAACTCTGCTACATTCTCGCAAGCTAAGGAAACGGTTGAATCTCGCACACAAACAAATGTTGTGTGATATTTTGCCTCTTTTTTCTTGAATATTGCTTGAAGAGCGATCTTTAATAAAAAAATCTATTGTTGTAGTAGTCTTTGATCTTTGTTGATGAAGCAACTACGCGAAAGAATACTTTTCTTGAAAAGTACGTACTTGCCTCTATTCTTTTGCGAAGTTCTGAAGCTTTGCGAAATAAATAAGAAGTATCAACCCTTGAAGTATAAGAAGTATGAAGTATCCTTGAAGAAGTATAAGAAGTATGAAGTATCCTTGAAGAAGTATAAGAAGTACTCAATCCTCTAAAAATAAGAAGCATCCGTCCTTGAATGCAAATAAGAAGTATTGAGAAATTATTACTCCATGTTCTCTACCTCATGTTGTGCTATGCAAAAAAAAAAAAGATTAGTATTCAACATTTCTTTTATCAATTTTTTTTATTTAATTGTAAGTTCAAATCGTTTTTCTTTGTTTTGATTTCCTTTGTATAACTTGTTTCGTCTCATCCGATAAACATCTTTCATGGAAATGATCCTAATAAGGTCTTATGCAGCCTGTTGATGGAAGGTCTTACTAGCCTGTTGATGGAAGGTCTTATTTTTCCTCCTACTACTCTCCATGTTAGATATCATTCTCATTTGAAACAAATCAAATATTTAAGGGAAATATATAAATTTATCTGCGAGATATTTTTCTCGGTTTCTTTTGTAATTGTGGAAACTTTGTAATTCTGAAATCTCTGTAATTCTGCGATTGTATCACGTTTTGTAAACCAAACCAAATCAAAAATATTTTATTTTCTGTAAAAGTAAAATGTTCAAGGAAAGTGGTACTTAGATTTTGTGGTTTGATGTTGTCAATTTCGCGCAAAAAATACGTTGCATGAAGTATAAATGTCGCTTAGCAAAAATGACGCGAGAGGCAAGAATTGATCCCGCGACCTGCTAATTGCATATTCTCACAACATACCAACTATTCTAACCCTCTCTTGCGAAATATCTCTGTGAAATAATCATCAACTCTCTTTTGTGCGAAATAATAAAAGAAATATCTGTGCGACATAATCAGCATGTGTTGGGACTTGAACACGCAGCAAAGAACTCATTAATTTCGCACATGACCAACTGTGCTGCCTCTTGTTTGCGAAATAACCATCTGTATTAATTAAGGTAAAAGTCTACGAAAAGCCAAAAATATGTGCTAAGGAGTAGAGATTCGAACCCAGGTACTACAACTTGTTCTGTTGAAGTTTTACCTCTGCGAACTTAACCATCTGTTCAAGAATTTCTTTGCGAAATATTCGCATAACACTTGTTACTTGTTCTTTTATTCGCTACTGAAGATGAGAAGAAAATGCAAAATATGTATTTGTGCAAATTCGAACCCGTGACCTATTTGTTGTTCGCTCAGCCTTGAACCACCTCTGCGAATTTCTGTTTGTGATAGAAATTGTAGCGTCTGCCTCTTATCTTCTCTTTGTTCTTCCTTAATTTCTTTCAACAATTTGCCTCTTGCTTTTCTCCTGAACATGGAAATATTCCATTGAAACCTTGGTTTTCTTTCCTGAAAGTGTAATTTCTTCCATAAAATTTCCATTTTGAACCTAAACTTTGTAGATCTAGAAAAATATGAACAGTAGCTAATCTTCATTGAAACTTCTTGAACCAACAAGTTTCAAGAAGGATAAATCCTTTACTCCTTCTTGTTTCTAGCGCCAAAAATGTAGTTGCAGGAAATCCCACAACACACCCCATATCATATTATGAAAACAATTTCTAGATCTAAACATGTTAATCATCTAAATCTCAAATTTAAGTACTAGAAATATAAATAGACACAAGGATTTTTTTTTACATGGTTCGATCAATGTGATCTACATCCATGGTTCTTCACTATGATTGTTTGAATTACATGAGTATTACATTTAGACTCCATTAATGGTTATTTGGAGATCTAAGTTAGTGAAGGAAGAAGAAGGAGATAATAATAATGCAAATTCTAAAAACTGTCATCTCTCTCTTTGAGTTTCCCTTTATATAGGTGTTTACATAGTGGATGACATCTCACATGTAGTGGAGTACATCTCATATTCTAGCGAGATTTTGCTACCTTCTCACAAACTCCGCTACATTCTCGCAAGCTAAGGAAATGGTTGAATCTCCCACACTAACAAATGTTGTGCGTTTTTCCCCTACACCCAGACTGTCACATTCCTGTCATTTTAGGATGTCCTTTTCTGGCGACGTCCAATGCTATCATAAATTGTTGAAATGGAGTATTGAACTTGTCATTTGGAAACATGACTGTGGAATTAAATGTTTTTTGGGTTATCCAACAACATATTGTTTTGATGATAATGAATTGCATGAGGTTTATATGATTGAGAGTCTGATCCAAGACTCATTGCCTGACATCTTATCTGTGGACCCTTTGCAAGCATGTTTAGATAACTTTGACATAGATCTTTTTGATTTTGAGTACATTAGTGAAGTACACTCTTTGCTTGAATCTGTGCCACCCATGGATATTTCTAAATAGCAAAATGCAGTGGAACCACTTCCACTCTCTGATTCCGAATCTGCCCCTATTCATGTCGAACCACCTAAGCTTGATTTGAAACCATTGCCTGATACTTTGAAATATGCTTTCTTAGGTTCTTTTGAGACTTTGCCTGTTATTATTGCATCATGTTTAAACACAGAACAAGAAAGTAAACTTCTAGAAGTGCTTAAAGAGCATAAAGAGGCCTTAGGTTGGACCATCTCGAACCTTAAAGGTATAAGTCCCACAATTTGCATGCATCACATAAATCTTGAAGAAAATACTAAACCATCTAGGGAAATACAAAGGATACTTAACCCCAACATGAGAGATATTTTTAAGGGTGAGATTCTAAAATTGCTTGATGCGGGTATCATATACCCAATTCCGGATAGCCAGTGGGTCAGTCCTATCCAAGTTGTACCCAAAACGTCTGGCATTATTGTAGTTCAAAATTAAATAAATGAGTTAGTCCCCACTCGTGTAACCACAGGGTGGTGAGTCTACATTGACTATATGAAGTTGAACACAGTAACAAGGAAAGACCACTTCCCCCTTCCCTTCATTGACCAAATTCTAGAAAGGTTGGCGAGGCATAGTCAATATTGTTTCTTAGATTGCTATTCGGGTTATAACCAGATTCATATAGCACCCGAAGACCAACCAAAAACAACATTTACCTGTCCTTATGGTACATTTGCTTATCTCCGCATGCCCTTTGGGTTGTGTAATGCACCTGCTACTTTTCAACATTGCATGATGAGCATTTTTCCTGACATGGTAGATAAATTTCATGAAATTTTCATGGATGATTTTTTCATCTTTAGGTCTTCTTTTGATGAATGTTTACATCATCTTACTCTTGTGCCGATTCGATGTAAAGAAAAGAACTTAGTTTTAAACTGGGAAAAATGTCATTTCATGGTTAATTCAGGCATCGTTCTAAGGCATATTATTTATGAAAAAGGCATAGAAGTAGATTAAGCCAAAGTTGATCTCATTCAACACTTGCCTCAACCTCTCTCGATGAGGGAGATAAGGTCATTCTTGGGCCATACCGGTTTTTACCGGCGATTCATCAAAGAGTTTAGTAAAATTTCAAGACCCTTGTGTAGTCTTCTTGCAAACGATGTTGCATTTATCTTTGATGACGCTTGTAAGGAAGCATGGGAGTAATTGAAAGCTCTTCTCACATATGCCTCTATAGTCAAACCACCTGATTGGACCTTACCATTTGAAATTATGTGTGATGCGTCTGACTATGCTATATGAGCTTTTTTAGGACAACGAGTAGACAAACTCCCTTATGTGATCTACTATTCTAGTAAAACACTTAACGATGCTCAAATAAATTATTCGACCACTGAGAAATAATTGCTAGCTGTTGTGTTTGCATTGGATAAATTTAGATCTTACTTGATAGGGTCTAAAGTCATCATTTATTCTGACCATGCTGCATTGAAATATCTTTTGTCTAAGAAATATGCTAAGGCTCGCATAATTCGATGGATACTCTTGTTACAAGAGTTCAATCTCGAAATTCGAGATAAGAAATGGTCTGAAAATGTTGTTGCTGATCACTTTTCTAGGTTGAATGTTGAATCTGTTGATGAATCCTTGCTTATTAGAGAATCATTCCCTGACGAACAATTGATGCTTGTGTATGAAATGCCTTGGTTTGCTGATATTGTTAACTACCTTTTTACTGGTAGAATGCCCTTGCATTGGTCTAAACAATACCGTTCTAAATTTTTGGCTGAAGTGAAATATTTCTTTTGGGATGACCCATACTTGTTTAAATACTGCCCTGACCAACTCATTAGGAGATGTGTCCCCAATTCTTAACAAAAATATGTCATATTTTTCTGTCATGACCATGCTTGTGGAGGCCACTTTAGAGCCAAGAAAAATGCTGCAAAGATCTTGCAGAGTGGTTTCTATTGGCCATCGTTGTTTAAAAATAGTCATGCCTTTTGTGTTGCTTGCGACCGATGCCATAAATTAGGAAGTATCTCAAGAAGAAACATGATTCCCTTAAAACCTATTTTAATTGTTGAATTGTTTGATGTATGGGGTATTGATTTCATGGGTCCCTTCCCTAACTCTGAAGGTAATTTATACATTCTTGTTGCTGTTGATTA
This sequence comes from Papaver bracteatum, assembly GCA_023529315.1. Taxonomy (NCBI): domain Eukaryota; kingdom Viridiplantae; phylum Streptophyta; class Magnoliopsida; order Ranunculales; family Papaveraceae; genus Papaver; species Papaver bracteatum. Next base: position 1,580,773 of record JAJJWX010004010.1, read on the forward strand.
TGTCTCTAAGTGGGTAGAAGACATTGCCTCCAAAATAAATGACCATAAAGTAGTTCTTTCTTTTCTTAAAGAAAACATTTTCTCTCGTTTTGTAACACCTAGAGAAATAATCAGTGATGGTGGTACTCATTTTTGCAATAGACCTTTTGAATCACTTATGCGCAGGTATGGAATCACTCATAAGATAGAAAAACCATACTATCCACAAACCAGTGGCCAAGTAGAAGTTTCTAATAGGAAAATTAAGCATATTATTGAAAATACTGTTAATCCTACTAAGAAATATTGGTCTTTATGTTTAAATGATGCTTTTTGGGCCTATAGAACTGCGTACAAAACTCATATTGGCATGTCCCCTTATATACTTGTGTATGGTAAAGCATGTCATCTACCTGTAGAGCTAGAACATCGTGCTTATTGGGCTATTAAGAAATTGAACTTTGATCTTGATAAAGCTGGCACCCAAAGGAAACTTACACTCAATGAGTTGGAAGAACTAAGAAATGATGCATATGATAGTGCCAAAATGTATAAACATGGAATGAAATTGTTTCATAACAAGCGCATTCTGCACAAGTCTTTCACACCTAGGGAAAAAGTTTTTTTATACAACACTCGTCTGCATCTTTTTCCAGGAAAATTAAGTTCTCGATGGTCAGGTCCATTCTTGGTACGTACTGTTTTCCCTCATGGAGATGTTGAAATCGAAAATCCAGCAAACAAGAAAATCTTCAAGGTCAATGGCCGGAGATTAAAACCATTTCTGAAATATCTTCCACCAGAAGTTGAGACCATGGACTTGGAAGACCCTTTTTATGTGGACTAAACTGGTTCACATGTGTACATACATATGGATTAAAAGTCCATTCTCTTTCCCTTTTGTTTTTCTTTTTGCGTAATTTTTATGTGTGCTAACCAAACTTTCTGTCTTATCGTTCTATATGTTGTTGTTTTCTTTCAGAGGTTTAGCACCATCCTTATGGTTTAGCACCATCCTTTTTGCATCCAGTAATCTCTACCCTTTTCTCTATTCAACATGGTTCTCATGGTATGTTGTTGTTTAAATTCTTATCATCTTTTGAAACATTGAGGACAATGTTCAATTTAGGTTTGGGGGTGTATTTAGCATATAGAGTTTTTAGTCTTTTGCATTTAAAAAAAAAAAAAAAAACTTCAAAAACATTTGTAAATATTTTCATAAAACCTCAAACTTTTAGAGATCTTAGAGTTACTAGCATGCTTCTAGCTATGTTTACATAGAGAGTCTGACCGAAATAACTTAACTTGGAAGTATTGGAGAACACCATCGGGTTTCTTGTTTGTCTGAGCGTTAAAGTTGGATTTAACCATGCCGGTGAGAAAATTTGGTGCAAAAAATATATTTGGTATTAGAAGTTGTGATCGCCTTTAGTGGAGACTACCTATTTTTACATCAAGCGAGGCACCGACCTTCAATTTTTTGTGACTACCTAAAAATTCCTTTTAGAGTGTGTATCACCGTAAGTAAATTCCGGGTAGGAATGGTGAGCTACCCAACTTTGCACTACTTTCAACACTATTTTTGATCTGTTGAGTGCTAATTCCGCCAATCATGAGGATGACGTCTAAAGATGAAAACTCCTTCTTATAGTTTGATTTGCAGTTAGCACCATTCTCTCTCTCTATCTCGACAACATCAACAGATCCATAGAAACACAGCATCATCAACAAGCAAAACAACATCAGAATACATGAAGAAAGTTGAAATAACCCAGGGTTTACATGCAACAATTCAAGGAAAAGTAAAAAGTTCACATTTCAAAGTGAAGATACAGTACAAAAAGCAGAATCCTATACACAAGTGAAGACTTATCTTACAAGAGCAAAGAAAAGAAAATAAGATGAGAATTAGTGAAGTTTATAAAATCAAGACAATATAAGTTGTGGAAAATTGAGTGATAAAATCCTTCATCCATGGATTTAGTAGTTTCATTATTTATTTTGTTGTTTCGTTTTGATAAAAAAAAAATGATGAAGAAAAATAAAATTTGTTTTTAGTTTGTTTGTATTTATCTAATAAACACCTTGGTAAAGAAGAAATTTAAGAGGAAAATTCAAGCAACGAGGAAATTGATTGAAGAGAAGAATTAGAAATTGTCAAGATTTTACGAAGTTCATCATCAACAGTTGAAGACCGAAGATTGAAGACGTTTCCATGGATGCTGTGAGAGTGGTGTTGATTGTCGATCATATGTGAAGGTAAGTGAGTACTCCCATCCTTGATAATGATTGACTTCCTTTCTTAGAGATCATCAGAAAAAGATTTTTATTCCCATAATTTTGTGGAGTCCCCAGAAATTACTTCGGAAGGTTTTCCTTTCCACCATTCAACGTGTGAAGGATTTCTCTCTTTATTCATGTCTGCACACACGAGACTAAAAAAAAAGCGGTCTTTTTGAGTGAAATTAGCATAAAACCCTATTGGTGAGGCAGAAGTCGAGGCTTGTGATCACTCTCGAACCCGAATTCTTTCATATGGTATGGTTATTTCTCGCTCAATTCTTAAGGATGAGAATGCGTTCTTTGGTAGTTCTAACTTATTATTACTAGCATGCAGAAACTCTATGTCCTCATAGCTCATTGGATGCTTGGGAATCCATTACGCTCTAAAGTTTGAGAAGGTTTTATGGGTACACCTCTGGTAAACCCTCACGATACTACAACTCGTCTACTAAGGACACGTAGGGGTTTAAATGCTTAGTGCATACGCTAAATGCATTCGAGAGCCAGCGACAGTGGTATAATGAGGTTTTCCTAATTTTTGTTTCATTTGAGGACAAGTAAAATTCAGGTTTGGGGGTATTGATGAGTGCCAAATATTGTATATTTCTACACCTTTTTATTGGAAATTATCGCATCTTTTGTGCTTTAAAATCATATATTATCCCAAATTCTATATTTTCATTGTATTCAAGAATAAATGCTTGTACTAATTAACTTTGTGTTTTTAGGTACTAAATAAATCTTGGATGAATCAAGGATCCAAAAGAGAAGAGAAGTAGAGACAATAAGAGAGAGACAACAAAGACTTGCGCTAGAAGGCAGTGAAGAATGTCTTTTGCACCTCATCCGCATGCGAAGAATGTTGCTTTCACGTCTCAAAACTAGAAGTGGGCTTGAGATATTGGATTTAAAGAGACATGGGATTAGAAGAAACAAAAACCAAGACTCAAGCTCGTTTCTAACCTAAGCCGTCAGATTTGATCTAGCTGCAGAACATCTAACGACGTCTCCAATTGATACATTAGAGTTTGCTACACCTGCCTCACACCCGAGTACCTTGTATCCTTCCCATATTTGAGCTGAACTAACTACACCTTCACTTTGTGTTCTTATTTTCTCCAAGCTCTGCAAAAACTCCCCGTACACCTCTATCAATCACTTCCAACCCCGAAAAATCTCTAATCACAACCACCTTCTCAAGAGCCATCAATCAACCTCCTAGTCTCCATCTACCTCTATCTTAGCTTCTTCTCCAAAACAAAAACCCTAGAATCTAGGATTGAGAGAGATAAGGCTAGGGTTATCTTCAATAGAAAAAGCAAACATCAAATAAAGAGTTGCAGGTCTGAATTACAGAAGGGGTTTGTCGGAAAACACGATTTGAGTGAGTGGTTGTTCTCTAAATTAGAAAATTCAAGTGTTTTGGGAAGAAATTTGTGTATAAATAGAACAACTATTGTGTAACAAATTATCGAATTCTTAGCTTGCTCAACTAGTTGGTAATACAATTGCGTTTTAATCATCTTAATCATGTTCTAAATTACTTTGCTAGGGTTTAGATGAAACCCCGACTCTCTGTTATGTTATTCCTGCTGTTTATATTACTCTTGAATGTTTAAGTTATTCTAGGATAGATTCAATCTTAGTTCTTCAATACTTTGCTCTCAAAGTGTATGTCAGGCATTCATTGTAGTTAGGATAACACTGTATTGATTGTGCTGCGTCTCATGCCTCAGAGACTTTTATTAATCCCTTGACTAGTTGTGCTTAATTAGACAGTTAGTGCTCCGGATTGATACTTTAGTTGCAATTAAACTATCTATTGGTGAAACACCTAAGGTAAGTGTTAGGCTTGACACTCATTCCTTATCTATTGCAAGAACAAGAGTAGTATATTTAGTTGAATACATAGTGTGAGTTAGTAGTGGATTTGACAATCCTAGTGCCTTCACTCTCAGTGTTAACATTTTTGTTATTGCTTATTTATTTTACTGTTGTAATCTCTATTATCATCTTGTCGTATCGACACCCAACAAAATAACTCTTTTGTGTTACTCTCTTCTCAATTGAATCAGTAAAGAAAGACTTTATAATCAACTCTACACCCACCTTGTCCCTGTGGATCAACCTGTAATTGCACTATACACAATAAGGCATTGTGAACTTGCAGTTAATTTTAGGAATTGTTATAGACCTACCAACTGATCCACTTGAAGTTAAGCAGGTAGCACTAAAGGAGTTGCTTACTACCATACAACAAACAAAGGATACAGTTGAAGTTATGTCCCAGGAATCTGAAGACTATAACGATGCATCAGCGGCGGAAAGTTTTTATCTCATGGATGTACCTTTTTTTAACGAGATGTCGAGTTTGGAACACATCGAACAACTCTATATCAGAGATTATTCAGACGTGACAAACTACGGCTTTGGAGTTTACGTTGAAGAGTATGCAGACCTCCTTCCAGATAGTGGTACTGATCAAAACCATGGTCTTTTTGGTATTGACATACGACAACAATTTGATAATTTATTGGGAAGAGATTTGCAACATGTAGAATTTCCACAAGATACAACTGAGCAGCAAGAAACCAGTGAACCGAAAGATGCAAGTGAAGTTACAGCTAAGCAATAAGAAAACATCCCATCGAAAGGTTCACAAGATTATTTGGAGGTTCCATCACAAGATGTTTTGGATGTTCCATCACAAGATGTTTTGGAGGTTCCATCATAGGTGAACGATATGTCCTTAATGTTAATTTATGTATACTTCGTGTACTGAATGTTAATCATCAGCTATGTTGTGTTTTTACATTACATTTTTTTTTTATGTTGATAAAAAATGCAGGAACCAATTAGACCAAGCCAGAAACAAAAAAAGGTAGCAGTGAACAAAAAGCTCATCACAAATCCCGCAAAGTAGCAGCATACACCTACCAGACCCGTTACTCGTTCCCATTGTGTAAAGAAGAAAGATAATATTTACGAAAGTGGAATTAAGTTCTCTACATCATATAAAGAACCTAAGAAGCCGAAAGCTGGAGGAACATAAGAAATAAATTGCGCCGCAAGGTATTTCTGAAACTAAATAAATCGCCATTCTATAATGACTTGAAGGATGATCAAAATACTATACTTTCCACATTCTTCTATAATGCAGACTTTATTAGGCGAGTTCTTAATTGGCATTATTATTTGGAACATCTGCATAGACTTTTGATATTTGATCCATAGAGTAGTAATTTTCGTGTACTGTTATATTCGTAGTGAGCAATACATATTGACATCAAAAAATAATTGATATCCATATCTATTACATATTGATATTGATATGTAATTTTGATATCCATACATATTGGTATATTATGCTTGGGAACATATCAATATGTTCCGTTACACAAGAATACTAACCTTTACGTCGTTATTTTCCAGCTCAATTACTTGGAAAATGGGAGAAGGTGGTCTTTGTGTTAGTGGAACTACATTTGAGGACTTGGTATATAACTATTTAATAGAGCAATATATTCTAAACTACGGACAATACAAGCTTAACAAAAAGTTTCAGAAAGAGCAGTCGATGCACGAAATAGACAAAAAATACTTACCTGTCTTGCATCCGGATCTGTCCGCTTGGGTAAGTTGTTATCTTACAGTGAATATCTACACAGTACATATTCATATTAAAGAGTGTAGGAATAGGTACTTGCAATGTTGTTGTGTTTAATATAGGAATAGGTACACTACATATCTATATTGCATAAAATCCTGTTAGATGTAACTATTCAAGTACATCCATGTTTTCAGTTTAATGTAGAGTCCCCATATATGCTTAATGGAGGAGCAGAAGATTCTTTTTACAAACCAATATTGGCGATGGATAAATGTATCAAGAATATTCTTGTACCAATGTGCCATCACAATCTTCATTGGACGCTACTTGAGTATGACTGCGAAAAAATGGTGTTCCACCACTACAATTCTTCTAAGGCTGAATGAGGAGGAATATGTTATCCAAACGCCACAAAAATGGCAGATTACATGTTCGAACCTATCAACATGTACTTTCCGGAGAACAGTAAAGAAACATTGACGAATGTAGTTGTCAATGAATATGAAACACCTCAACAAGGAAAATCACCAGACTGCCTGCTATTTGTGATGCATTTTATGAAGATGAAGTTGAAAAAAAAATATGTGGGAGTACCTTTGGGAGATGATGATGAAGTGCAATTGAAGATTCGGAACAAAAGGTTCGCTTTAGCATGAAAATTGCTGACAGCATCTCCACCAGAAATCAGTTAAAAACTGACACAAAGAGAGTCCTAATTACTAAAAGTAGTCTGACAGTACATATTAATATTTACCTATTTTACTTTTATTCTTGGTTACATTTCATGAGTTCAAAAATGTTCAAAAACATATCTTAAATATTTCTTTTCCTTTTATTAGTGATTTTTAATTTGCACTTGGGTTAAGTTTATGCCGATTCTTGAACATAGTGAATATGTAGTGATATTTCAATTGTGTTACTTTGTTATGTTGTCTAACTTATCTTAGTCATATTTCAATTGTGTTGGTGATACGAGGGGGTGCTGCCCCCTCGACCCCCGTAGATGGTGAATCAGCAGGAAAACCATAAAGTTTAAACTAATCTAATGTAATGGTTTAAATTTGCTTTAACTAATGGAAAGGTCAGTATGTAGTGGAAGATGTTATCAGTATACTACATCATATCAGTATGTACTGATTGTATTCTTGTTACAATATTAGTATGGTTACACTACAATCAATACATATCAATATGTAGTGGAAGATGCTTACGCTAAAATACTGACATGTAATATCTGTTGGAAAAATTTACCGGGCTGCAATGGAGATGAATGACAGAAATCTTTTGTGGTTGTACTCAAAACTTTCAAGGCTCTGGTGATTTCTTTTAGACAAATATTTCTACCCTCCCAACGAATTGGCAATTGCAACAGGTATGTGAAATACTGCCTTCAGGATACAGTGAAAGCCCTACAACCGAAAATTGGATTCAAGGTTTGCACCCCTTGACCCAATCAAGAACACATGTAAATAAGTTTCTGATGATGCTTTGTAAGAAAGAAGAACAGAAGATAGTTTTTTTTTTGATGATTTCGAAATGGGTTTGGGAGATGCTACTTATAGGAGTTTTTGCATCTGTTGGGAAAAGACATGTCTTTTCACCAACAGGTTTCTCTTCACAAAGAGATGCGTCTCTTCATCAACAGCCACTGTCTGTTGAATTTAGAATTTTCTGTAAACGTTTTCCAACTGTCCAAACAATTGCATATCCAAAAAATTCTTCCCGGGGCGTTGCCCCCTAGACCCCCACCATGAAACAAAGTTAAAAACTTTTAAAACCGGAGCGCCCCCCAGGACCCCCCTTCGTAGGTGTCCAATGAAGAAGACTTGATTTAGGATCTTCACTCGGTAGTCCCTTGAACTTTGGAACCCAATGAAGAAGACTTGATTTAAGTTCCACTGTGTCATTCAGAGTAATACACAGGGGTTGAGAATCCAAACATGGGGATGTTAGATCTCTCAACGTGCTCCTTGGTGGAGGTGGATTTGCGCCTTCTACCATCTCTTCTGAAGGAGGTTCTTGTTGCAACTACTGACGTGCTTGAAGTACTGTTCCTTTACGGGTTTGAATACCGCACCTCTGGTATTCCTAGTCTTTCGGTGCCAGAGGTTAAGTACCCGAAAACATAAATCTAGAATACGAAATAAAAAAAAAACTACAAAGAAATTCTAAAAAAAAGAAAGAATAAAACTAATAAAAAATAACAACTAAAGCTACCGACTGCTCCCCGGCAGGGGCGCCAAAATTTGATGCGTGTCGTAAGTGCAGTTAAATTAATAATATTATTTCCACACAATTAACTGGTAATATAATGGAAGTAAGGATCGTTCCCCCTTCGTAGCGCGGTTGAAAATATTCCAACATTCTCCCCTTATTTTCAAAACCATGAAACAAAGTTAAAAACTTTTAAAACCGGAGCGGCTGCATCACCGAAGTGACTGCCTACGTACCCGAGTGGGATCAAGCCAACGTAGTTCTAGCACAATTGAGACTAAGCATCATCGTTGAAACCAATACATAAATGATAGGTACCTTCTGGGTTTGAACCTTCACTTAGTGTAAGAAACTCAAAGCTTTATCGATATTCTATGGTGAAACTAGTCTTGAACCAAGAATCCCTTATGACAAAGCCGGAGTCTCCACACATATTGATTCCATAAGACATGTGTTCTGTAGCCAAGCACTATAAAGGCCTTGTGCTTATATCCTTATTCATGAGTCTTCTTTAGAGAACGGTCTTCTTCTCTTAGGAAACGGCCCACATTTCCATACTCATATAGGTAAGTCTCGAAGGTGTTTCTGCGAGACACCTTTTACTAATCACTAGACTCATTAAGGATTTACATCCATCCTATTTTCTTGCAGAAAAACCATCACTAACTTGAAATGGGAAGTTTTATGTTAGTGCTCCATAATCTACAGCCATAACTTGTTGGTACCACATTGAACCTTGTTTATCCTTTTCAAAACATAGGTTGGGTTTCTGCTATGGGAGATCAACCTTCCTTCACAGACCTTAGTCCCATTTCATTACATTTTATTGAAGCAACTGAATATGGTAGACTCTTTGTGAATGGGTCTGCCAAATTCCTTTTTGATTCAATAAAGTTAACCATAACCACTCCCCTCTTGAGTAGTTGCCTAACCAATTGGTGTCTGAGACTCGCATGTCTACACTTTCCATTATAAGTCTTATTAGAGACATTATAGATTGTAGCTTGATTATCACAATTAATCAAAACTCCTGGAGATGGCTTCTTCCAAAGTGGAATTTCCATAAGAAGGTCCCTAAGCCATTCTGCCTCTTTACATGCATTCGTTAAAGCTATCAATTCTGACAACATTGTTGAATCAGATATACAAGTCTGTTTCTTGGAACTCCAAGACACAAGAAGACCTCCTAAAGTAAAAATCCATCCAGATGTCGACTTGGACTTGGATTCTACATTGTTCCAGTTAGCATCGCTGTAACCTTCCAATACAGCGGGATAGCCTTGGTAATGCAAACCAAAATCAATTGTTCCTTTCAAGTAAGCCATAACTCTGGAAACCGCTTTCCAGTGTTCAGAACCAGGATTACTTGAAAAACGACATAACAACCCCACCGCATGGGCTATGTCCGGTCTTGTGCAATGCATAGCATACATAAGACTCCCAATGACACTGGAATACTCAAGTTGTGCATGAGTACGACCGGTGTTCTTATTTAACTTGATAGTATGGTCTAAAGTAGTAGGTGCTGGATCGTCATCAAAGTGATCATACCTTTTGAGAAATTTCTCAATATAATGAGATTGGGTTAAAGCCAACTCATTCCCCTTTCTTAGGATCTTAATTCCCAAGATTACATCAGCCTCTCCTAAATCCTTCATATCAAAGTTAGAGCCAAGAAACTTCTTTGTTTCTTCCACCATAGATATGTCAGATCCAAAAATAAGCATATCATCAACATATAAACAGAGAATCACACATCTAGAACTATCATGCTTACTATAGATACATTTATCTGCATCATTCACCACAAAACCATATGACAAAATCACTTCGTCAAACTTCTCATGCCATTGCATGGGAGCTTGCTTCAAGCCATAAAGAGATTTAACCAACTTGCAAACCTTCTTTTCTTGGCCTGGCAATATGAAACCTTCAGGTTGTTCCATATATATCTCTTCTTCCAAATCTCCATTTAGGAAGGCAGTTTTGACATCCATTTGATGAATAATTAACTTGTGAATAGAAGCAAGTGCAATTAAACAACGAATAGATGAGATGCGAGCAACAGGAGCATATGTATCAAAGTAATCAATTCCATGTCTTTGCTTATAACCCTTAGCAACCAATCTTGCTTTAAACTTACCTTTTGTACCATCGGCATTTACTTTTCTTTTGAATACCCATTTACTTCCAATAGGCTTTAATCCTGGAGGTAAATCGCAATATATCCAAGTACCATTAGTAAGATGGGAATCTTTTTCATCATTGATAGCCTCTTTCCAAAAACTAGCATATTTGGAACTAATAGCCTCAGCATAAGTTTTAGGGTCATCATCAACATGCGCAACATATTTGGTAATATTAAGAATTGTATTCTTATCACCTTCTACAAGATATGTTATAAAGTCTGGACCAAAGCTTGTCTCTTTTCTTGCTCTCTTACTCCTTCTAGGTTCGATATCTTCTATGGGTTCAGAAATATCCTCTATGTCTTGAGTAGGAATAGAATGACCATCATTCTCATTAGTCTCTTCAGATTCTAGACTAGGTAACAATGAATTCTCCGTGGGTTGCATTTGAGAACTGTTCCTATTCAGGTTCTCAAAAAATTCCACATCTACAGATTCTATAATCTCGAAAGTATCAAGGATTAAAAATCTGTAGGTGATACTATTAAGAGAGTATCCCACAAAAGCACATTTATAAGCCCTGTTTCCCAATTTTGGTCTTTTAGGATCAGGCTTTCGAACATATGCCAAACAACCCCAGACTTTAAGTCTCTTCAAGTTTGGTTTCCTTTTAAACCACAACTCATAAGGAGAAACATTCTTCTTTTTCAAAGGAACCCTATTCAAAATATAACATGCAGACAACATAGCTTCACCCCACAAAGAATTAGGCAAACTAGAACTTATAAGCATGCAATTAACCATATCAATCAAAGTTCTATTTTTCCTTTCAGCCATGCCATTTTGTTGAGGTGTATAAGGTGCAGTAAATTGATGAATTAAACCATGCTCTTGACAAAAGAATTTAAATTCATTAGGAAAATACTCACCACCACGATCAGAACATAAAATCTTAATTTTCAGTCCTAATTGTGTCTCTACTTCTGCTTTATATATTTTGAACATGTCAAAAACATCATCCTTAGATTTCATCAAATATGTGTAAGCATATCTAGTACTATCCTCTATAAAAGTGACATAATACTTATTTCCACCACGAGTGGCAGAACCATGCAAATCACCCACATCACTATGTACTAATTCAAGTAAGGAAGAATTTCGTACTACAGACTTATGGGAAATTCTAGTTATCTTTGCTTGCACACATATTTCACATTTAGAAGCATGATCAAAATTGCAATCAGAAACCAAACCTAATCGATTCATGTTTCTAAGGGAACCATAATTTACATGACCAAATCTACCATGCCATAGATTAACATAGTCAACAATATAAGCAGAACCATTATTTATTATATTAAGCTTAATCATCCCATTACAAGCATATCCTTGTCCAACAAACACACCGTTTTTGGACAATACAAACTTATTAGACTCATAAGTAATCTTGAATCCAGCCTTCATTACAAGGTCGCCGGAAACAAGGTTCTTTACAATGTCAGGGACATGTAATACATTAGTAAGAGTGACAGTCTTTCCCGAAGTAAACGAGAGTTCAACAGTGCCTTTCCCAATGACTTTGCTGTGTTGACCGTTTGCAGAGACAACTTCGTTTCCTTCTCCACAAACCGGTTCATAAGTCTTGTAAAGATTTCTATCCTTACAGATATGGACAGTTGCACCATTGTCGTACCACCATCCACTCCCAGTTTCAGCAACAGCATTGGCGGCTTGCACTACAATCACAAGATTGTCATCGACCATATTTGCCTCTTTTTTCTGGTTCTGCTGTTGTTTCATTTTGAGACGACAGTCACGAGCAAAATGGCCGGGTTTGTCACAGAAGTAGCAATTGCCCTTCTTCTTACTCTTCTTGTTGGGATGATTCTTCTTCTTAAACTGGGTATCATTCTTAGGTTTCAAGGAATTTGGTGTCTCTACGCTATTCACCTTAGAATGGTTTTCAGACTGTGAACTATCCTTAAGTTCTCGTTTACGAGAGTCCTCTTCTATGCGAAGATGACGTTGTAAGGCCTCTAAATCATAGTCAGTCTCAGCATGCTTAAGTTTCTTCTTATAACCATTCCAGGAAGGGGGAAGACGAGAGATAATAACACCAACAATAAACGCAGGAGGAAGTTCAATTCCAGCATCCTTAAGATGATTAACAATGAGTAAAAATTCACTGACCTGGGCAATGACTGACTTACTGTCAACCATCTTAAAATCCATGAAGTTGCAAGTCAGGAATTTCTTGTTGCTTGCCTCAGAAATCTTGTATTTGTTGTCAAGCACAGTCCATAATTCCTTTGCAGTCGCAATACTCCGATGTGCATTGTAAACAGAAGTTTCCAGGGCATTCAAAATATGACCACGGCACATGAAATCATCTTCCTGACGCTTCCTACGTTTGTTGATCAATTCAGGAGTATCCTTGTCTGACACTGCGGGAATCGTCTCCAAACCATCTTCAAGTATGTACCACAACTTGATGGTGATCAGGAAAAACTTCACAGTCTCTTGCCAACGAGTAAAATTTTCACCATCAAAACGTTCCAGATGAGTTAGAGTTTGGTTCATCACTTGCAGGGATTGTGCAGTAGCATTCGAAGTTGAAGATTCACCCTCCATTGCCAGAAAATTATTTGTCTAAAACTGTTGGAAAAATTTACCGGGCTGCAATGGAGATGAATGACAGAAATCTTTTGTGGTTGTACTCAAAACTTTCAAGGCTCTGGTGATTTCTTTTAGACAAATATTTCTACCCTCCCAACGAATTGGCGATTGTAACAGGTATGTGAAATACTGCCTTCAGGATACAGTGAAAGCCCTACAACCGAAAATTGGATTCAAGGTTTGCACCCCTTGACCCAATCAAGAACAAATGTAAATAAGTTTCTGATGATGCTTTGTAAGAAAGAAGAACAGAAGATAGTTTTTTTTTTGATGATTTCGAAATGGGTTTGGGAGATGCTACTTATAGGAGTTTTTGCATCTGTTGGGAAAAGACATGTCTTTTCACCAACAGGTTTCTCTTCACAAAGAGATGCGTCTCTTCATCAACAGCCACTGTCTGTTGAATTTAGAATTTTCTGTAAACGTTTTCCAACTGTCCAAACAATTGCATATCCAAAAAAATTCTTCCGGGGGCGTTGCCCCCTAGACCCCCACCATGAAACAAAGTTAAAAACTTTTAAAACCGGAGCGCCCCCCAGGACCCCCCTTCGTAGGTGTCCAATGAAGAAGACTTGATTTAGGATCTTCACTCGGTAGTCCCTTGAACTTTGGAACCCAATGAAGAAGACTTGATTTAAGTTCCACTGTGTCATTCGGAGTAATACACAGGGTTGAGAATCCAAACATGGGGATGTTAGATCTCTCAACGTGCTCCTTGGTGGAGGTGGATTTGCGCCTTCTACCATCTCTTCTGAAGGAGGTTCTTGTTGCAACTACTGACGTGCTTGAAGTACTGTTCCTTTACGGGTTTGAATACCGCACCTCTGGTATTCCTAGTCTTTCGGTGCCAGAGGTTAAGTACCCGAAAACATAAATCTAGAATACGAAATAAAAAAAAAAACTACAAAGAAATTCTAAAAAAAAGAAAGAATAAAACTAATAAAAAATAACAACTAAAGCTACCGACTGCTCCCCGGCAGGGGCGCCAAAATTTGATGCGTGTCGTAAGTGCAGTTAAATTAATAATATTATTTCCACACAATTAACTGGTAATATAATGGAAGTAAGGATCGTTCCCCCTTCGTAGCGCGGTTGAAAATATTCCAACATTCTCCCCTTATTTTCAAAACCATGAAACAAAGTTAAAAACTTTTAAAACCGGAGCGGCTGCATCACCGAAGTTACTGCCTACGTACCCGAGTGGGATCAAGCCAACGTAGTTCTAGCACAATTGAGACTAAGCATCATCGTGGAAACCAATACATAAATGATAGGTACCTTCTGGGTTTGAACCTTCACTTAGTGTAAGAAACTCAAAGCTTTATCGATATTCTATGGTGAAACTAGTCTTGAACCAAGAATCCCTTATGACAAAGCCAGAGTCTCCACACATATTGATTCCATAAGACATGTGTTCTGTAGCCAAGCACTATAAAGGCCTTGTGCTTATATCCTTATTCATGAGTCTTCTTTAGAGAACGGTCTTCTTCTCTTAGGAAACGACCCACATTTCCATACTCATATAGGTAAGTCTCGAAGGTGTTTCTGCGAGACACCTTTTACTAATCACAGACTCATTAAGGATTTACATCCATCCTATTTTCTTGCAGAAAAACCAGCACTAACTTGAAATGGGAAGTTTTATGTTAGTGCTCCATAATCTACAGCCATAACTTGTTGGTACCACATTGAACCTTGTTTATCCTTTTCAAAACATAGGTTGGGTTTCTGCTATGGGAGATCAACCTTCCTTCACAGACCTTAGTCCCATTTCATTACATTTTATTGAAGCAACTGAATATGGTAGACTCTTTGTGAATGGGTCTGCCAAATTCCTTTTTGATTCAATAAAGTTAACCGTAACCACTCCCCTCTTGAGTAGTTGCCTAACCAATTGGTGTCTGAGACTCGCATGTCTACACTTTCCATTATAAGTTTTATTAGAGACATTATAGATTGTAGCTTGATTATCACAATTAATCAAAACTCCTGGAGATGGCTTCTTCCAAAGTGGAATTTCCATAAGAAGGTCCCTAAGACATTCTGCCTCTTTACATGCATTCGTTAAAGCTATCAATTCTGACAACATTGTTGAATCAGATATACAAGTCTGTTTCTTGGAACTCCAAGACACAGCAGCACCTCCTAAAGTAAAAATCCATCCAGATGTCGACTTGGACTTGGATTCTACATTGTTCCAGTTAGCATCGCTGTAACCTTCCAATACAGCGGGATAGCCTTGGTAATGCAAACCAAAATCAATTGTTCCTTTCAAGTAAGCCATAACTCTGGAAACCGCTTTCCAGTGTTCAGAACCAGGATTACTTGAAAAACGACATAACAACCCCACCGCATGGGCTATGTCCGGTCTTGTGCAATGCATAGCATACATAAGACTCCCAATGACACTGGAATACTCAAGTTGTGCATGAGTACGACCGGTGTTCTTCTTTAACTTGATAGTATGGTCTAAAGGAGTAGGTTCTGGATCATCATCAAAGTGATCATACCTTTTGAGAAATTTCTCAATATAATGAGATTGGGTTAAAGCCAACTCATTCCCCTTTCTTAGGATCTTAATTCCCAAGATTACATCAGCCTCTCCTAAATCCTTCATATCAAAGTTAGAGCCCAGAAACTTCTTTGTTTCTTCCACCATAGATATGTCAGATCCAAAAATAAGCATATCATCAACATATAAACAGAGAATCACACATCCAGAACTATCATGCTTACTATAGATACATTTATCTGCATCATTCACCACAAAACCATATGACAAAATCACTTCGTCAAACTTCTCATGCCATTGCATGGGAGCTTGCTTCAAGCCATAAAGAGATTTAACCAACTTGCAAACCTTCTTTTCTTGGCCTGGCAATATGAAACCTTCAGGTTGTTCCATATATATCTCTTCTTCCAAATCTCCATTTAGGAAGGCAGTTTTGACATCCATTTGATGAATAATTAACTTGTGAATAGAAGCAAGTGCAATTAAACAACGAATAGATGAGATGCGAGCAACATGAGCATATGTATCAAAGTAATCAATTCCATGTCTTTGCCTATAACCCTTAGCAACCAATCTTGCTTTAAACTTACCTTTTGTACCATCGGCATTTACTTTTCTTTTGAATACCCATTTACTTCCAATAGGCTTTAATCCTGGAGGTAAATCGCAATATATCCAAGTACCATTAGTAAGATGGGAATCTTTTTCATCATTGATAGCCTCTTTCCAAAAACTAGCATATTTGGAACTAATAGCCTCAGCATAAGTTTTAGGGTCATCATCAACATGCGCAACATATTTGGTAATATTAAGAATTGTATTCTTATCACCTTGTACAAGATATGTTATAAAGTCTGGACCAAAGCTTCCCCCAGGACCCCCCTTCGTAGCGCGGTTGAAAATATTCCAACAATATCAATATGTACTAGTACAATGTGGTGATAGATACTGACATGTAAGATCAATATCACTATTTCATTTATGGTGAATGACACTTCACGACATATTTCATTATTCGACACTTAATGACACTTAACGACATATTTCATTATTTGAAAGATCAATATAACTACATATTGATAGACTTATAATGTTTGAAAACCAAAAGAAGTTCTAAGAAACAATAAAAACAGTAAATTCAATACACTTATAAATGTTTTGTACTGTAAAGATACAGTTATTAACCAAATTCAGTTGGTACCGACGAATCAAAAATAGAAGAATAAAACAAGGACTACATGTTGATAGCTGGTGGTGAGATTTTCAAATAATAGCTGGTGAAAAGAATGGCAACGTCATCGGTATCACATTATGCTGCACGTTTAATCCCGTGATAAGAGAAAGGGTTATTTGGTTTTTGGTACTTACTTTTTGACCTAAACCTGGGTTTGGTCTAACATTTGTCCAGGCTTTGCGTTTGGTCTAAAGACCAACGTTGACCCGCGTTGACTCAGTTAGATGTTGACTTCTATTAATTAATTATTAAAATAATATATAAATAAAAAAAGTAAATGAAATTATTACATAAAATTACTTTACTAACCATAGTTTTCTTAACATTTACATAACTCGACTTTTATTGGAAATCAATCAAATCCTCACATACCGATCTCTGAAGCTTCTTTCCTCTTATCACCTGTTCTTGCAAACCAATTAAATCTTCATTATACATAGATTTAACTCTATATTTCTTTATTTACTATATTCCATTTATTATGGATTCTGGTGGGAATCAAAATCAAGTTGGTATACCCTTAGATATGCAGAAGTTATTCAAAAACCCTTCAGGGCCATCACTGAACCCTAATAATCAGAATCCACCATTATCATACCCACAACAATCTTCTTATCCTGCACCGCCACCAACTGCTTATCCTCCACCTACTTTCGCATACCCTCCTCAAACCTCACCATTTCAGCATCAATTGCAGCAACAATACTATCCTTACCCGCAAGACCAACAACAATAAATGATTGCAAGCGTTCACCATCAAAGACCTATTTCATATTATGTACCACCTCCACCTCCGTTACGATCTCCTTCTCATGTATCCAATCAAACCCTAACTCTAGTGCTCGGATAATGGTTGTTAGGTTCAAATCCGGCTTCGAATGTTGAATTTTCGTCTTCAACTTCAATTCCTCACCCTCCATTGCCTGCGTATACAGCTAGCCTCACCAATTCCTTGATTCCTCATACTATTATATTACTATAGATGGGAAATCCAATTTCCAAATTCAGCGAAACCTAATTTTGAAAAATACCAGTTTAATTCACAGTGTTGATGAGCAAAAGCGAAAACCCATTTCAAAATTAACCTAATTAAAACTTAATTCATCAACACAGTTGTGAATAACTATAAAATCAATATGGAAAATTCATGGATTTCATACCTGAATCAGGACAAGTAAGATTGGGATGAAGATGGAAACTGACTTCTGCAAATCGTAGACAAAAGTAAGCAGGTAAACAAGAAGGACAACTAGTTTGTATCTTCTTTGTCTTCCACCATTTTTTGTCTGTTGATTTTGAGGTTGAAGAAGGGGAAGAACGGGTTTGATGTTGTGTTATTGGTAATGGCTTCTAAACAAATTACGAGAAAAAAGGAAAAGAGTTAGGGATATGAATATTTAATACGAACCATAGGATTGGTAGAGTTATATTAAACCATTGGATTCTATGACCACTTCAAGGATATAATTGTAAACAGTTATATTTATTTATTATTTTAATAATTAATTAACAGAAGTCAACATCTAACCGAGTCAACGTGGGTCAACGTTGGTCTTTAGACCAAACGCAAAGCCTGGACAAATGTTAGACCAAACCCAGGTTTAGGTCAAAAAGTAAGTACCAATAACCAAATAACCCTAAGAGAAAAGAGAAATCAAAATACTACTTACTTAAAAAATACATTCTACTGTATCATCCCACCCTAAGACATATCTTTAATATGTACTACTTTTAAACACATACCTGTCACAAATCATTCTTCATAAATTTCATACTGACGGATAAGAGTGTATGTTGCCTTTTTGTGATGAGTTTTTAAATTATAGTTTGAACACTTAACATATTTTACACTATTCTCATATGTACTTTTAATACACTTTCCATTTTTCCTTCCTTGTGGAGCCCTAATTATAGCTGGTGGGATAACGATATCGTCTACGTGATACTCATCAGACATGTAAGAAAAATACAGAATCGTAACTACACAAAAATATGTACACAATATATTGTTTCTTAAAAAAATAATCAAAATGTACAGTTTAAAGACACATACCTGTCGTGGTTAGGAATATGTATAATATCTATTGAATATAACGCACAATAACAGGTAACTTTGAAGTAATCTTCGTCGTAATCAAGTATCCTTCCTAGAGATCTAGTAATAGATGCATTAGCGTGTGAGCATGGTGTTAGAGCACTGCTCGGTCAAACTCGCATGCGTTGCTACCTCAAGCATGTTTGTCATTGTTAGTGATCAAAACTATAAGTCTTGATTTCTAGTCTACTATAGCTAAGTCTCAGACCATGATAGAAAGTGTAGTTGAGCTCAAGAAATCCATGGAGATCATCATACAAAACAAAGATCTACTCAAGGAACTGGTGGAACTTCATCGACTAAAAGGTATGTGGAGACTTGAACTTATCTATCACTCAAAAGTCTATCTACTCTATCTCCTATCTTGAGACAAAAGTCATTTCGCTATATAGACTTTGATTATACACATTTTCTATTTAGAGCCGAGTTTATCTCTCCTATCTATTTCTCGAAATATGTGTTGGTAAGCTTTTGCTTTGGCCAAGTTCATCTTTACCCAGTGACGAAAGTCATTTTATGTTTCAATCACTTGAAAATGGCTTTGACGAAAAATGGTTTGTGAATAACAACTATATAACATCCTCTAAGAATGTTTCAACGATTGAAATGAGAGTTTAGATTATATAACCATTATTGTATATAAGCATTGTGTGGAAACATATACATGTATAAGTCCTTATTTCTTGAACCAAAGTATGCGTACTTTGTTGATCAGGAAAACCGGAACAAGAGTTCGCGAACAGTCCGTGTATATGTCGGAGGTTCTCTTCTCGAGAATTTATTCTAGAGTTTGTAAACTTGTTACAAACTTATTACGGGTACTTAAGTCCGCGTACTTAAATTGGATATATCTAAAAACGATTATTCGTGAACTTATACTTATATTAACTAAGGAATGCAAGGTTGCAAACCGTGGCTATAAAGTTCATGAATCGATTCGAGTGAGTCAATTTATTTTTTCTTAGATTAAAGTCTTGTATACTTCTATAAGATCTAAGCAATTGAACGACTCTCTAACTAGTTCATTTGAGTCATTTGAACTAGTTATGGTGAAGAAGAATATGGTTAATATGAAAGTGCTCATATGTATAACCATTTGGTTAACTATTGTTGAACCAACAAATGTACATGTTTGGGTACGGTTATACAAACCCAAAACGTGCATTTCATTTGTGTGTAACAATCTAAGTTTTCGATCTAATGATTGAAAGATATTAGCTTGAATCTAATTAGGTTTTCATCTAACGATGAATATTGAATGCTGTGTTACTAAGCTAACATTGATTGCAAACCCTGATTTGAAAGACTATTTAAGGGAGAACTCTAGCAACTTGGAAACCTAATCCCCACACCTCCTATGTGATACTATTTGTATTAGATAGAGTCTATTCTCCTTTAACCTTACGTTTATACCGAGACCATGTAGATTAACGACTTGAAGACTTCATTGGGATTGTGAATCCAGACTGATACTACATTCTTATAGTTGTGTGATATGATCTTGCTGATTCTATCGTGTTGAGTACAATCGTAATGATTGGATTGAGATTTATATCTCCGATAAGCAATATATAAAAGTAATAACAAACATCTTCGTCTCATCGTTTATGATTCCACAACATCTTGTTTCGCCGTGTCGATTAAGATTATTATGAGGTGATTGATAATATTGAGCTGTTCTTCGAGAATATAAGTCTGGTTTATCAATTGGTTCATGTTCACCTTGATTTATCAAAAGAGGGAACAAAACTCGTAGGTACTTCTGTGGGAGACAGATTTATCTATTACCGTAGACTTTTCTGTGTAATACATATTTGTTTATTAAAGTCTTGGACTTTGGGTCATAACAACTCTTAGTTGTGGGTGTGATCAGCTAAGGGAATCAAGTGCGTAGTACCCTGCTGGGATCAGAGACGTAAGGAGCGTAACTATACCTTGGATTAGTGTGAGATTGACTGGGGTTCAACTACCGTTCAGACCAAAGTTAGTTTGTAGTAGACTAGTGTCTGTAGCATCTTAATACAATGTGTGTTCATTTTGGACTAGGTCCCGGGGTTTTTCAGCATTTTCGGTTTCCTCATTAAAAAAACTTCTGGTGTATGTATTATTTCTTTTCTGCATTATATTTTGTTATATAATTGAAATATCACAGGTTGTGCGTTTGAATAAATCAATTGGAAATCCGATCTTTGGTTGTTGATTGAAATTGATTGATCCTTGAACATTGGTATCTGGTACCGTTCAAGTGATTTCTCTTGTATTCAATTAGACTCGCAGATTTCAATTTGCTTGAGTAAGAATTGAATCAAGAAAGAGAGATATAACTTTTTGATATACTTTATTAAGATTGAGTCTAGTTGATTCTCTTGAAATTAGATTGGAGTTAGTCCATACAGATTTCTAATCAAAATATTGGGTGTGGTTGTTAAACCCCCGCTTTATCACATGAGAACCATACACGCACCATCATTGGCAAGTACACATTTTTTTTCTTTAGATCTACCATATGAGACCTACATACACAAAACACACCATATTATCTACCAAATATCTACACAGTACATATTCATATGTTATATGTAGTACACCTAAGATACTAGTTTGGTGGATATCACAACATAGAGCATGTTGTTTAAAAAGAAAGAAAAAAATAACTAAAATTCAGATGATATAGATTAGGGGTAAATGCTAACCTTGGAGAATGTACCTCAAAGAGGTTAGCATATGACTGGCTAACTTTCCAGGAATGGCCAATTTGAATGTGTAGTTCAATCAAGGCTTGATACACAGGGGTTAGCAATTCTAGGTTCATCAAGACACTCTCTTCACGACGTTCTGACATAAACTCCATAATACGTAGCCTACACGACAAGGAAACAACAAGTCTATTATACTACATTATACGTAGATTATCAGAACATACATGCTTGTACTGTTACAAAATAAACTAATAAATTTTTTAACACTACATATAAGCTTGTACTGTGACTAAGGGAACTGATGCAAACTTGATCTTGTCAACGAACGCACACACAGGTAACTTCTTCTGGCTGTTAATCCAATTATTGAACGATTCGGCAACTCTTAAAGAAGTCTTACCATACCTACAACCCTTGAAGAACGTTCTGGACCACTTTTCTCTTGGAATCTTGCGGTAGTACTCAGCAACCCAAGGCCTTCCCAAATTTACCATTTTTTGAAGAACTTCCTCGTATATTGTAGGAGAAAGCGCATATGTTGCCTTTCGGAAAGCATCAGTCACTGCTTTATACTTTTCGTCAGACTTTGTGATAGGTAAGTTTTTATCCAAGTGGAAGCGGAAATAGCTTTGATGAGAATTAGGGAAGACTTTGGGAATATATTTAACCAACCCTTCACCTTTGTCAGTCATAAAAGTGATTGGACGATCATTATACAAAGCTTCCTTCAGATTCTTGAAAAATCTTTCCCAATTGTCATTAGTTTCACCCGAAACTAATGCATATGCGAGGGGATAAAAACCTGAAAAATGAATTATTAGTTATGGCAAGCAACTGCTAAAAGGAAAACAACCAGTACATATCGACTGCAAAAGGAATTATTAGTTATGTCAATATCTAGTGTTAGTCTTTTTTCTGCTAAAAGGAAAATAATAACCAAGTGTTTGAGTATGTGAAAAGATACCAGACACTACTTATCAAAAATGTAGTTATATGTACTTGTATAGATAGTACTAGTTGTACTAGTTACATGTCCTTGTATTGTTACATAAATAGACAGTACATACTAAGATTACAAATAACGAGGGGCGCTTCCCCCTCGATCTCCATATATGGTGAATGACACTTAGAGACATATTTCATTATTCGAAAGATCAATATCACTACATATTTGGAAACCAAAAAAAGTTCTGCTGCAGTATAGTTTACCCCATACTCATATACAGTACATATTAAGTGTTTGAGTATATGAAAATCTAACACTACATATGTATGGTTTACCACATACTCAGTAAGGTCAATATGTAATAGTATACTCATTGTCAGTATTGTAGTAAATGAGTAATCTAACTACCAGACACTACTTATCAACATGTAGTTATATGTCCTTGTATAGATAGTACTAGTTGTACTATTTATGTCCTTGTATTGTTACAGAAATACATAGTACATATTAAGACATCTTTCCGTTAAGACATGTTGTTGCAATGAAAAAAATAAACAAAAAAGTTACCTTGATTGCCATTAAAACATGTTTCCTCCATAAGACCTCCTCTAAAAGTCCCAGTAAGAAATGTACAATCACATAAAATCATCGGACGACAGAATTTATAGCCTTCTCTACAAGATCCAAAGAAAATAGAAAGTTTATTGAATCTCTGTGTAGCATCATTGAAGTCGAAATCAATATATGACCCAGGGTTTGTTCCCCTAACTGCATTCACCCACCAAGCAAGATCGGTGTAAGATCTGACATCATCACCAAAAATATGTTGATACGAAAACTCAAGTGCATGATATATGTGGTGATAGTTGATGTCGATCCCACCACAAACTTTAACATAATCTACAATCTCTGCTGGCTTTATGAGAGGGTTGTTCCTGACACGTTCATGAATTAAAATGTTCATAAGCTTTCTCGAAACTATTGGATTCTTCAACATATAACCATCACCATAGGTGTGCCTCCCCACATATTCCTTTATCTTAAGAACATCAATATAATTACCAATGGCAGTTGCATGAAGCCTCCATGAGCAACCTTCCACGCTGCATACGTAAGTGAATCTCTCAAGGTCATTCTTCAACTTATTTACCTTATATCCGGTTCTTATGAAGTATTTTCGGCAAGCTATACGTACAACATCAACACCACCATAGAATAATTGTTTTGTATCCTCAAAGATGTTCTCCCAATCATATGAAAAAAAACGCATTTGGAACCTCTTTACCATCTTTCAAATAACCATTTTTTGCGCTGACAACTAAGTTTGTATTACTGTCAACATCCATATGCCTAGAAGAACTAGATCCCCCAGCTGAAATAGCATCCACATGCAAATCAAAGAAAGCCGATTTTTTTGCAGAATATAATGTAGCAAGACTTTGGAGCATTACATTGGAAAGAATAGGAACTCTCTCTTCATTCTGGACATAGTTAACGACAATAGTCGATGGAGTCAACCAGCTCCACGTATTATACATGGTAAATTTCAAATCCTCTAAAGTCGAAGACGATGTAACCAAATATCCAAAGTGGTATTGCTTATAGTGTTTGTGGTGGGATCGTCCAATCACTGTCGAACTCGGCCATTCTTCATTGTCGACTTCCGCAAGACTCACAAAACAAGTATTAAGAGCATTAAATCACGGCAGTTGATCACCGCAACTCCTTATCTTCTCACTATTTTTTCTCTCTGTTGTAATATCCATCTACTCCACCGCCAGTAACTACAACCCCAAAACTCTGTCGACGATGTACTGATGATGACCGGATCTTTCCCTTTGTATTCTTCCATCTCCAATTTCTCTGTAGATTACTATCTATCACCATAAAGAAAATGGGATACCAGCTGCTTGGAAGAGAGTATAGGAAATGCATTTTCGGCCCCATAAGTTAAAGAGACAGTTGGGAAACTAAACATGTCTCCCAGACTCCCACTTCTTTAACCTTTCTCGTTTAACAAATGCCACCTGCATAAACTCCTTTTGTCTCATAAAAGAAATGAAATATAAGGTTGTGATGGACACGTCACTTGCTTGAATTAAAGAAAGCACTTCTCTGCTTCACCATTTACTATCCTTGAACCAACAACACCACGTCCCCTTACACATTTTATTTATCTCCTTTGCTAGAATAAGACAGCTTAGTGGTGCCAACAACAAAAGTGGTTCTCTTGGTATCTCCACGAACTAATTAACTCAGCATGCCTCTCGTGCCATGAGCAGCTTTGAATATTTTTTTTGTCACAAACGCCATTTAGTTCATCCATCTAGCTATTTATTTTCCGAGTGATCAGAATCGCTTGCATTTTCTACAAATAGCTCAAAACAGTGTTATTGGCCAAAATATCGAGTCCTAGCTAATACAAATATGGGTATAAAATGAAGCACTTACGTGCTTATCAGGGGTTATAATGAAATTCTCATAGAGATACTTCACGACTAATAGAGAACATATCAACTTTGTTTCGATGATTTCACATAGTCGAAACTTAGTGTATTTATCAAGGAGTTGATAAAGATACAAGAAAACTCCTACAATATTCCACAGCCGCACTCCCCACAAAGATTTGGCAATTAAGCACAAGTTCAATTAAGAACTCTCCCCCATAAAATGCCATTCCCGAAAGAACAACAAGAGCGACCTTACTTTTAAAAGAAAAGAAGGATTTATTTGGACATTAACAAATTACATGAAACATGAATTTGTATCCATAAAACTCAATTAAATTAACCACAAGAGAACCCATGATCAATTTAATCGGAAATGCTCAACATAAGAGAACTTACGGAGCCACACAGTACTTTCACATAGAAGTGGATCAAGCAAAGACCAATACTGCATAATATTCAAAGGTTCTTTCTATTTTTCATCAATATTTGCATAAAGACATATAATAGACTTAATCTTTACAATAAAAAGTTCATCTTATCTTCATTAATATTTGCATAATGACACAATATCCCATACTAAGTAGAGGTTCTGCTCACAAATATTCCAATCTTTCAACGAAATACACACACTCCGCTTGATGCATAAACAATAAACCCAAACAAAGGGACAATGGACCAACAGAACTTAGATTTAAACTAGGTTGTAGTATTTTATTTATCGCACACTTAGGGTTACACACTCTTCTTGTTCCGGATTACCCAATCCCTTCACATGATCAGGCTTTTATATCCTTACAAAAGCTATATACTTGTAACTTTCAGGCAGTTACAGTTTTACTTTACAAGGAAGTTGGCCAACTGTGCCAGCTTACCTAATCGCTCCCCTAAAGCCAAACATACCCATGCTATATGTTAAGAAAGCATAAAGTAAAACAACTTCCATGTAACCAAATCGAAACCGTCAATGTCATGTGCCCGACACATGTCATCCATACTTGTTGCACAATGATTGCATCTGCCAGCCAAAGTCGCGCAATCATTGGTGAACATCATTCTCCCAATGATGCAAGTGTGCTAATGCAAGTCTTGCTCGTATGCCTGCATGCCTAATGCATACCATTTACTTTCCAAACTCATTTGGCATCTCTTGATGCTAATCTAGCATCATTGGCCATGTCCAAACCCTATTTGGCACATGTCATTGTCAAAATGCAACTCAGACATGCGCCTCACATATATGACCTTGGCCAAGTTATTGATAATGTGCTACTGTAGTGCATTGGTACTTTTCCACTTGACAACCATGTCATAGACCTCCCCCACCAGCCAAACTCGACGCCCTCGTTGATTTTTGTTGTTGTAGGTAAGCCTGAATACAATGTAGTATCCTTCTCCTAAGAAGCTTCGGAGTCTGGTAAGCCATGCCACTTTACCAAGAAATAAGTTTTCCAATTCTTTTTCTTTGCCCCTCAACTCAATCATCAGGTATAACCTCAACTTGCTTGTCGAATTGTGATCTGATTATTGGTGGTGCACGCTTTGCTTGTTGTCTCGAAGTGTCCAGCAAATCAGGATGGTACTTTTTTAAAATCTGACATGAAAAGTGGGATGCAATTTCAACCGTTCTGGCAAAACGAGTCTGTAAGCCACCTTATCAACTCTTTTCATCAATTCAAAAGGACCATCGTACCTTGGAATTATGCCTCTATGCACTGTCTTGCTAGAATCTTCTTTCAAATCTGGGGCGTTAGCTTTAACAACACAATATATCCCACATCTAATTCCACATCCTTGTGACATAAATCAGCATACTTCTTCATTCGTCTCTGCGCCTTGGATAAACTATCACGCGTCTGCTCAGTCATCTTTATTTTTGACATTGCATAACGATATGCTGCTGGACATAAACCTTGTTTCTTAGGCTTTGGCACCTCATGAGGGGTTAATAGTTTCTGGCCTATTGCTAACTCGAAAGAACTCAACTCTGTTGATGAACTCTTGCGCAAATTGTAACAAAATTAAACTCTTGATGAACTCAGGCTTTTATAGACTTTGCAAAATCTATATATAAGTAATTGTCAGACAGTTACAGTTTTACTTTACAAGGCATTTTGCCAACTGTGCCAACTTGCCTAACCGCACCCTAAAGCCAAACATTCCCTCCCATATGTTAAGAAAGCATAAAGTAAAACAACTTCCGTGTAACCAACTCGAAACCATCAAGGCCATGTGCCCGACACATGTCATCCAGCCTTATTGCACAATGCCTGCGTCTGCCAGCCAAAGTCATGTAATCATTGCTGAGCATCATTCTCCCAATGATGCAAGTGTGCTAATGCAAGTCTTTCTTGCATGCATGTACGCTTCATGCATATAGTTTACTTGCCAAACTCATTTGGAATCTCTTGATGCTAATCGCGCATCATTGGCCATGTCCAAACCCTGTTTGGCACATGTCATTCTCTAGTTGCAACTCAGACATCCACCTCGCATATCTGACCTTGGCCAAGTTACTGATAATGCTTCATTGTAGTGCATTGTCACTTGGATACTTGGCAGCCATGGAATAGTAGGCCCGAGTGGCTAGTTTGAAAAAAAAGGTCAATAAATTCATGTATTCATTTTAAATTTAGGATTAATTCTCTTACAATTTACATTTTTGACAAAAATGTGATCTCATCCTAGTGGAACAAACGAGTAGCACTATAATTATGAGGCGTTATATAGCACGACGTAATAGAGAGAATCCCGATTATTATTGAGATACTAGAATTTCTAGTTTGAATCTTGCTATGGTGGTTGCATGGAGTATATGGAATGACAGATGTGAGACTATTTTTCAAAACAAAAAACCTGATCCAAAGGTCACTACAGAAAAATCTATATGTTTTTCTAGTTACATTGGAAGGTTACACAGGAGTGATGGCCCAATACGAACTATAACACATAGAAATATGCAGTCTACAACAACTTGGACACCCCCTAAGCTGCCCTTTTAACTATTAATTGTGATGGCTCTTTTGATCCAAACACATGACTAACTGGAGATGCTTTAATCTTGCGTAATTTTGCAGGCATGTGTAGCAAACTGCTATGCAGGAATAAAAGATGTTGATCAAGCATAGTGCCTGGCTTTTCTTGATGTTGTTAGATGAAGTAAGGAGATGCATCTTACACATGTGATATTCGAAACTGATCTGAAGAGTATCCCGGAATACAATAACAAGGCCTCTCCAGTCATAGCATGGTAGAATATAGACATCTTGCTTGATGCTTTATATGTTTTAAAGTTTGTATATTAGAGGGAATGCAAGTACATTCACATATTATGTAATAAAGTAGCCGCAAACTAGCTAAATTCAGTAGGAAATTTAGAGTAAGTAAGATTTGATTTGGTAATCCTACTAATATTATAGAGGATGATCTTTTGTTAGACACTTTGCACTCTTTGAGTTAATAAAATCTTCACTTGTTAGTAGCAAGAAGATAAATAACCTTGCATTTTTAGGGGAGACCCCAACGGAATTAGTGGCGACACAAAAAGTCAAAATTGGTCACCACAAACGTAAATCTAAGCTACCCCTTATCTACGATTTTTCGAAATGGAAACTATTCCCTTACATAATCGGTAGGAAATACCTCAATCGGTAGGTTTACATACAATCGGTAGGTTAAAATCAATATTTAGCTATCGATTAGTATGTGGATATTTTGGCTCATGTTCCCTTTTATAATCGGTAGTTAATTGGACCTGTAAAACTACCGATTGTGAGTATCTCCAGATTCAACCTTAAACAAATTCCATAGAACAATAACCACTTGGTTTGTGTTTTGGATGCAACAATAATCGGAATAAAATTACGTTCCAAAACCTTACGATTATCGGTTGCCCCAAAAACAGATTTTTCATAAATCCTTCATCTGGTGAATTTTGAAACTTGCAATAATCGGTAAATAATCCAACGTATAAACCTATCGAATATAATCCCTAATTCAACCTTCATCAAATTAGCCGTTGCAGTTTAAAGTTAATTGATGATATCCATTGGAGTTTTTTGGAAAAATAAAAAGATTCGTTGGCCCATAAACCTATAAAGAAACTCAAATCTATCTACCCATTTGCACCAAACTCTTTCCTCTCTTCAGTTCTAAATTTGAAAAAAAAAACATGGATATTGCTTTTGCCGAAGAAGAAGATTGTGCTATTTATAGAGTGTATGTTGTGGTAACTACTCATGATCGTGTTCACAAGCTCCACAAATCGGAATCCAAATAGTAGTTATGGAACCGTATTTTAATGGTTTTTGACGCATTAGATGGTAATCGAATTTGAAGATCATCCAATGACATAAAGAGGAGAATGAAGGCGGTCGATAAGGAGATTGACAAACTTGAAGATGAGGAACGATTTTTTAGGAATGCTTTTCCTTGGTGGACATATAAAAAACGAGTAAGTATCTTTGTAACTCCGGTTCACATAAACATTAGTTAGTACTAACTTGATACTCATTCGTAATTTCAGAGAAATCTTGCTGATCACCGGGATGTGGACCTCTACGGGAAACGATTTGAACATGAAGAATGTTACAAAATCAAGAGGGACAATTTCTATGGTCACTGGAAGTTGTGATATTTTTTAATACTTTTATGCCTCCTGTGAGAGTATTTAGGTGGTTTTAAAGCGATTGTAACGTTAAGGTATTTATGTAATGGATGTAATCGGAAGATTATTAATATAAAAGACTACCGATTAAATATAAGCGGTAGTTTATTTGGTTAAACAAGCAATCGAATACTATAATCAGGAACTTTATAAGTTAACTTACTTTCCGAATATGGTGTTGTTTGGATACATAAAACAAAAGGACTTTCAATTGTTATAATCGAAATCCAAGGAGTGATATAAGTTTCCAATTATGGTGTTTCAGAAATAATCGAAACCAAATTACGTTTCGAAACCTTACGATTATAGGTTGCCCCAAAAACAGATTTTTCATAAATCCTTTATCTGGTGAATTCTGGAATATCCTATATTCTTTAGATAATCCAACTTAAATACCTACCGATTATACGTAGCAAACCATAGGTTATGAGGGTGCAGATCCAACCATAACCACTTGTTTTGTGTTTTGGATGTATCCATAATCGGAAGTTTAATAGGTAACTTTACCTTCCGGTTATAGGTTGCCCCAAAATGTGTTTTTCCAAAAATTTGAACTTTTCCATAATCGGTAGGATATTTGGATACCAATTATAAGTAGTCCCACATCGAACCTTTGCCAAATTCCACAGGTTTTAGGGTGTAGAGCCAACCCTAACCATTTGGTTCGTGTTTGAGATGTACCAATAATCGGAAGTTTAACAGGTAACTTTACCTTCCGATTAAGATAATCGGAGGCATTCAATTGTAATCGGTAGGAAATGGTCTATATTTAGTGTTTGGAATTTGTGTTTGAGTCATTGAGACCGATTGAGTGAGAGAAGAAGAAGAAAAAAAGAAGAAGAAGAAGAAGTGGGTATATGTTGCCAACTTCCGATTGTTTCCAACTTCCATAAACATGGATGGGTACGAAGAAGGACGTGAAGTTGTTGAAGTTCAAGGTTCACTACCGTTTAGAGGTGACGATTTGGGGTATATGTTCAATGATCCACACTTTGATGTAGATGAAATCCTGGACGATGCTTTCATGAAAGAATATGGAGAATCACTCGAAATCGAAGGTAACAATGCGTCAAACATACGGGTATGTTGTTAACAAACTCTAATAGAAATGTTATGTGTGTTTGTGTGTGATTTTGAACGTGAAAATTCGATTACTACATGTATTGAATGCCATTAACGACATTCAATCGGTAGCTAATTGAGTAACATACCTACCGAATATCAACAATCAGAGATTATTTTATGTATTACCCTACCGAATACATAAAAAATCCCCAAATTGAAATCTTCAATTTGTAAAAATCAGAAGTTTTATACATAAACTAACTTCCGATTGTAAAAAGTGGCCCCAAATACAAATTTCTCCAAAAATAAAATATTTGTGATTCTTGGTATTTAATAATCGTGTGTTTATGAATTAACTTATCCTCTGATTATTGTAGTTTTTATACATAGAATAATTGTATATTTGTCCATTTTGATAATCAGTAGCATATCTCAGTATAAGGCTTCCGATTATTTTTAATAGGTTAGGTATATAGTTTAATAGGTTAGGTATATAGTATTTGATTACCGATTGTAAACAATCGGTTATTTACTTTCTAAACTTCCTTCCGATTACTAATGCATAACTTTTTGTTATGGGGCATAGGATGTTGTTGCTGTTGAAGATGATTATTATTTGAGGCATGATACTTCCCTACACTATGCAAACGATTTGGTATGTTCTTAAATTATCTTTTATTTTTCTAATCATGTATGTTAGATGGTTATGCTTATTTTGTTTGTTTTGTTATATTCGCATTAAGATATTTGGAAGTAAGACAGAGGCCAAGGAATGGCTTATGAACAAGGCAAAAGAGAAGATGTGCATGGTAGTTCAGAACCCTTGCGTTAATAATATTCGGTTTGAAATGA
The DNA here is from genome assembly GCA_023529315.1 of Papaver bracteatum. Taxonomy (NCBI): domain Eukaryota; kingdom Viridiplantae; phylum Streptophyta; class Magnoliopsida; order Ranunculales; family Papaveraceae; genus Papaver; species Papaver bracteatum. The sequence continues at coordinate 1,612,180 of JAJJWX010004010.1, forward strand.
TATGTGAGCGAGGTGGGGTGAAAAAGAGTCATGAGGGAAAGAATATTAAGTACATAAGGAAGATGGATAGAAAGAAATACCGAACTCATACAAAGAAAATTAGATGCCCATTTAAGATTGTATTCTATAAGCCGAATGGTAGGGAAAGTATAAAGTGGAAAATGTCTAAAGTTGCTAATGGTTTTCACAACCATGATAATCCGGATACTCTTATTGTACATGTAATGGTTGGGAAGTTAAAACCACATGAAATGGAGACGGTGAGGTCTATACGGATCCAAAAGGCGAGTGCGATCATAAGTAAAATTAAGGAGGATGACCCCGACAACTTGTCTTCTTTGTCTACAATAAAGTCGGCCCTAGATACGATCAAAAGGAGGGAATAAGATGGTAGAACGGTCATGCAACAGTCGCAGTGGTTAGTTGAGTTACATGACTACATGTTGAGAATGGAAGAAAAGGATGGTAAAGTGGTACGTATTTTCTTGGCACATCCCGAAATGATAAAATTGGCTCAGTGTTTTCATCAAATTGTGTTGATAGATGCCACTTACAAGAAAAATAAATATAACATGCCATTGTTGAACATTGCTTGTCACACTTCGGACAAAAACACGTTTACGATTGCTTGGGGTTTAATGGATCATGAAAACAACGTGAGTTTCATTTGGATGTTGGAGACGTTGAGGTACATTTATGATGGCGATGGTTTTCCAAGGGTTATTGTAATGGATAAGGATCAAGCCTTAATGCATTCAATAGCGGTAGTGTTTCCTGAAGACAAAAACTTGCAATGTGGCACATTCAATGCAACCTCAAACACAATTTTCATCTCCATTTCCAAGCTAAGAAACCAAGGAAGGGTACCAAGAGGTCGAAGGAAGAGGATGAGCGCATTAGTAAATTAAACGTGGAAGAACAAGAGGAAGAGAAGAGTTTATTTGATGAAAAATGGAAGGAGGATGGAATGATTTGGAAAATGTTCATGAAAGCATGGGACAAGATCGTTTGGTCGAAGACCGAGGAAATTTACGAATGAAACTTGAAAAAATTTGAGGATGAATATGGAAAGCACTACCCAAAACCGGTTGAGTATTGTAAGACACAATGGTTACCGATTAAGGAGAGGTTTGTGTTTGCATGGACATATGAATATCGTAATTTCAAGAACGAGGCGACAAGCATTGCGGAGGGGTCTCATGGCCGATTAAAGAAAATACTTCTAGGCAGTCAAAATGGAGTTGTGTCGATCCAAGAAGTAATCCATGAATTCACCAATCGTGATCTCGTAAATATTAAGGGTTCTATGTAATTTAGTGTACATCAATTCCATACAGAACATGAAAGTGAAAGATTGCTTCTAAGGGGCATTGTTCATAAAGTTTCAAGATGGGCAATAAATAACATGATGGAGCAATTGAAGTTGTATAAAGATTACGATGATGAGAATATGGTTTGTGTTTGTAAGGATATGATAGGTATTGATCTGCCATGTCATCATAAAATGGGTAGGTACGTCGATGTGATTGACATCAATGATATTCATCCGTTTTGGAAGCAATTAAATTTCACTCCAAGCGCTCCCGTAGTTGATGGTCCTTCGTTCATGGAGTCGGAATTGTGTGCAAGAATAAACGAGCGTTATGATACAACAAATGGCGCTAAGAAGAAAATATTCATGCATAATTTGGAGTAAGCTCTCCACCCTCGTTTAAAGGAGGTTGATGAACCTATTAAGAAAAAGGGTGAGGGTAGGCCAAACACCGAAGTGTCGAGGACCATTGAAAGAAAAGAATTGAAAGACTATTTGTCTAATAAAAGAATATTGTGTAGGCATGAGCGTTCGGAAGCCGAATTTGAAGATGAGCCCCAACCCAAGAAAAGAGGTCGTCCAAGAAAGATCAAAGTGGACCAACTGACCGACAAGTGAGGCCAAAGGTCTCCACGAAGCCTTCTCAAGTTAGTCAAGCCGAGGCGGTGGAATAAGTTATGTTAGTGGAGAGCCAAATTAGCTCCGTAGTTGTAGATCAAATGAGCGACTCGCAACAAACACAATCAACGGAAATGGTGACTATAAAAGAGAAGTATGGTATTCTTCGTTGTCCTAGGGTTTTTCAAGGAAGACCCAAGCGATCAAGGTATACGATTATAAAATAGTATATGAAACAACTCCCTCCCGTCATTATTCCATTTGTTTTGTCCACCGACGAGGTGGATGGGGATGGAAATTGTGGGTTTCACTTCACTACAGAACAAATTGGTTACTTTGGGGAGGTGGTGAATGAAGATGTCAACGAGTGGAAACATTTAAGAACTAAGATGGTGGTACAACTAATAAAGGACAAGGATTTCTATATGGGGATGATAAAGGAAGGAGATAGACACGACAAAGAACTACAGTTCAAAGACTTAGTTGCGCGTGTAAAGTGCCGAAAGGGATTGAAGAAAATCAGATACAAGTATTGGATGACAATTCCTAAATGTGGATATCTCTTAGCGGACGTTTTGAATTGCGTGGTACATTTCTTTGCTCCTTCTAGGTATGGATATTTCTTTACGTTTTCACCTACAAGGACGGTTTGCAATGATTTGGTTAAAGATAGAAGAATTGTTATGGCATTTGTGAATGACATGCATTTTATCGGTTTAAGAATAAATAAAGATTTCCCATTACCTCAGTTGGGTGGTGCAACGGATTACTTCCCAAAGAATCATTGTAAGGATTGGTTGAAACAATATGAGACCAACATGTTGGATTGGGATCGCGTCATGAACAACAACTTTCCCGAAGGCATACTCGAATTGGTTCCCTCGGATGATGAGGATGAATGATTGTTACTTTTGATTTTTTGGAATTTTTTGGAACATTCTGTGAAGTATTAAGCTATAATGGGTAGTTATATTATTAATATATCAACCGATTATACAAGCTTTTGTATACAAACTCAATCAATATTATAATCGGTTATTAAAATTTCTAATTTAGCTTTCGATTCTAATAATCGGTAGATAACATATTACATAAACGTCCGATTGTCAACAAACTCTGACAATTTTATTTTTTTTTCAAGAATCGGTAGACAACATATTACATATACTTCCGATTATCACCAAACTCTGACAACAAAAAAGTGAAAATCTTCCCATAATCGGCAGACAACTTATTACATAGACTTCCGATTATCAACAAACTCTGACAAAAAAAAATGAAACTCTTCCCAGAATCGGTAGACAATATCCGATTGTAACTATCAATCAATATTTATACTTTTGTCACAGACTTCAGGAATTCATAACTTCCATCATAGGTGAATTCTTCTCCCTTTTCCACTAAGTACTGTCTTTTGGCAAGTGCCTCCTACATAAACAAACACAAAATAAGAAAGATTAGACACCCGGTGTTATTTAAAAGAATTATGCAAATACTTACAAATTGTTGGATCGACAAGCTTAAGTGGCTAGTGTTAAACATCCTCTTTTGTATCGTTATGTAATCATTTACCCCTTTTTGGACAAGTCGAAAACGATGATGAACTTGTTGGAGTGATCTTTGCTTTGGATTTCCATACTCTCGCAAAAATTGGCTATATACCCTCTCCCAAAACACTTTGGGTGTTAACCTTCCTGCTATGACATCTTCACGTCGTGTTTCATGATACCATGTCTTCACAATGACCAAATCTTCATCTGCGTCAAATGTTGCCATTCTAGAAAGTTGAAATATAGAATGAATTCACAAGAGTAGATGATGGAAAATCTAATTGTAGAATACACGATGCTATATGTGTGTTGTTTGCTGCATAAATAAGAAGAGGTTACTCTCCTTATATAGATGAGAGTCCCAACGTCTCTTCTTTTTTTTTTTGAAAATATGGTCGCCGATGCGTACTTTTACAAGAATGTACTGAAATTACGTACAATTATTACATACAATCGGTAGGAAATGGTTAAACAAAATCAACCAATTATTCATACTCGGAAGATAATGATAGTTGTATACCTACCGATTATAGGCTGTTTTGTCAACAGAGTTTTCAGTTTCATTAGAGTAGTATCATCAGAGGTTTAGGAGTATGTATTAGCTACCGATTGTTTGGGGTTTTCGAGGCACGGCTAGTTTCTTTTGAATGAAATAGCCGTTGGAGTATACTCGGTAGTTAGATAAATAATTTAAACTTCTGATTTTCATAAATTTTTTGAAATTCATAACAATATCACCCATACATCATCATAATTTTACATTCAACTTCCACAATTCTATTACAAGGTATTGTGATTAGCGTCGTGGACGTGTTGGACGAGTCTTAAACGGATTAAATCTTTCCATCTCCCTAAGAATTCTAAAATGAGCTTCATAACGGAAGCTTGATCTTTTCCATCTCCGTCATTCCCCGAGAGATCGTTCTATAACCTCATCATTGGTTTGACCCCTCAATCGATAATGATTCACAAGATAAGTTAAATGGACGAATTCTTCGACGCGTCCATTTATTGAACCAATTCGGCAGAAAAGATCAGCCGAGTGACAGTTGTTTGGGTTATCGGTGTCGGCGCAGAATTTTTCGTGAATTCTCCCCAAATAACTCATACTCAATATGCCTCCTTGCCTACGTTCTTCTCCCTGTCTCGGATAGAATTGAACATAGCGCCTACATAAAAATAAATCTTCTTCAATCGTGAACTCCGTAGGATTAATGAATGGAATTATGTTGAAGATGATGTTGGAGAGAGCTTAAAGGTATTTGTGTTCCATAGAGGGTAAAAAGATACAATCCTTATATAGAGTTTAGAGTTCCAACAGCTCTATTTTGTTGGGGGCAAATGTATAATCGGTAGCCAAATAAGGTATTTTAACTTCCGACTATACAGTTGCCCCAAATTTTGTTATTGGAGAAATCTCAAATTTTTCGAATTTGAGAACTATAATAATCGGTAGTTAATATCACTACCGATTATAAAGTTGCCCCAAATTTTTTCTCTGACTAAATCACCAATAATCGGTAGTCTAGTGAGGTTTTTGTTCCTACCGATTGTTATAGGAGCAAGATACACGTTTGGCAAAAAATCTATATTAATCGGTAGGCCAAAGGCGTTACTAAGCTTCCGATTAAGTTTTCACAATCGGACACAAAATGGCTTCCGATTATATAAGGGCATTAACATAATCTCCGCATTTTTGGACATCCCTTAACGTTGTGTATGGATTGAGAATAAAAAAGTCGCCCTAATTTTGCCGGGATCGCCCCTATAAATCCAAGGATAAATAAATAAAGAAATTGCTAGTTTGAGAAAACTAAATTCATTTGGTGTTTGTTCGGCTCTATTTGTCCCACCTTTGGTGTTTGTCTCATTGTGTGTGTTCTTTTGGGAACGAGTTTGCTCTAGCAGCGATTCTAATCATTAGATCTTGTGAATGTGACGTCATTGCACGTTTTTTGTCTTCTGCTGACATCACATTTTTTCCATCCAACAGCCGTAAACGCTGCTAGTTCAAAAAAATGCTCTAACACTGCTAGAGCAAAATAATTTCCTGTTCTTTTTAATGCGAGTTTGGTGTTTTTTCACTCCCTCACTCTTCTCATGCAGAGCAATAACTCATTTTTGACTGCCTAGAATGTGAGGTTGAAATGACATAACAATTGTACTTTGTACTAGCAGTATGTATTATTGTACTAGGAATATGTACCATGTATACACGCCTCTCATTATTTTATTTTATTTTTTGGACATAACACCTATCATTATCGTACCATATATGTAAACACGATAACTAGTTGTGTATGGAATCTATGGATATAAGTACATCTCGTGATCCATCGAATCGGATAGAGTAGACAAGTAAAGATCCATCATCTTTGTGCATACCGGAGATTTAAAATACTTGCAGCCCTAAAACCAATATTCTCAAAAAGACATGTAAAAAAATTGTTGTAGCACAAGGCGGCGGAGAAGCTTGAAGATTAATGGGCCAAAATGTGTACCAAAAACGTGTAAAAAGTAAAATCAAAATTTCAAAATGAAATAAATAAGCCTCCCTAGTTTGGGTCCGAGTCCATTTATTTGGGGCACGAATACTAAAATAAACCACCTCTTTCAACACAATATATGCACGAAAAAAATACTCGCGTATGAATTTAGGCACAACGCCACAACCTTTGCCGTGATCCATTATCACTCATCAATAATGTAGATTCGTCATTCATTCATCCCTCTCTGTTCACTGACATAACTTTATTTGGCACCGGCTAGCTAGGTTCACAAGACCCAGCAAAAGATTGATTCTAAGGAAAGTTCTCGGAAGGCCAATTATGAATTTGTAGTACATCCTGTGATGGTGGTGTGTGGTACACGCATTGTTAAATAATTTTGTAGTACTAACGATGGACGTCATCATTTTTGTAGATTTTAATGGTTGAAAATTCAATTGGTGGTCCAGTAAAAAATATAAGTAAATAAATCACTTTGTGGTCTCTAATCCTAGACTCCCCACCTTCCAATTATTCAACTTTTTTTTTTCTTTTTTTAAGAAAACTTAGGAAAACCTAAGAGCATCTGCAGTGGTGCGACTAAACCTAAAAAGTAAAGAGTAAAAACAACGACTAAAATTTGGTTTAGTCCGTTGTGTGACGCAGTGGATAGTGAGTAAATTTGGTCGAGAGCGTAGTTATATTGTGGAGCGGAGATATTAAGTGTGCCCCGTTCAGGCGTTGATAAAGACTACGCCCGGTGTGGGGCGGTGATAAAGATTACACGCGTGACAGGGCGTTGGTAAAATTTACGCCAGGTTATGGGGCGGTGGTCTAATCAACGCACCATGGGGCGTTAGTAAAATGTACGCCTGTCAACAGGCAACGCCCCATGGGTGTGACTTTGTCTTGGTAAATAGTTATATGTTTATGTGCAAACATGCGTTTCAGTGGGTTGGAATGTTGTAACTTTTATATTTCATTTTTGGTAAAACATTTGCTTATTCTAGAGATGAGAAGTAAATTAGTCTAATAACATGTCCGAAGTAAATTAGTCTAATAACATGTCCGTTTGTTTACACCCGAATGACTTCTTATTAGCTCAAGCAAAATCAAGGTTTTTAAATGGTGCAGGGGTGCAAATTTGTTTTAATTCCATTTTTACCGAACGTTTTCAGCTTCAGTGCCTGATGCAAAAGCACCAATATTTTTGTTCCTTCACTGAGGCGTAAACTTTATCAACGCCAGATGCCAAGCGTTGAGTATATCACCGCGCCATTGGGGCGTACATTAAATCAACGCGACATTGGGGCGTTAACTTCAGCCCCGCCCGATGACATGCGTTATCTTCAGCTCCGCCCGATGGGGCGTACATTTAATCAACGCGCCATTGGGGCGTTGTTTATATCTACGCCTGATCGCGGGACGAACATTATACAAACGCTTCATGTCAAGCGTAGATTATACAACCGCCCGTTGAGAAGCGAAGATTATATAAACGCCCGACTAAATTTGGATTTGGTCTTACTCGCCGACCAAATATACTCTGGGATTTAGGTATAGTTTGATATTTCATCGATAGTCCGTCCCACTACGTCTCGTTCTCAACTCAAATTTTTGGTCTTGGTCGCCCACTGAAGTTGCTCTAAGCAGAGTAAAAAACAGTAGAAGTAGTAGGGGTGTCATGGATTAGACAAGCCTCTGGCCCCCTGTTAGTGTTCTTACAGACCATAGCCATGTTTAAGGCTTGAAGATTTTGGGATCTATGGATAAGTTTAACACCCGTTAAAACAAAAGTTACAGGTTTAATGTTTAAAGAGCTGTCTTCATTCCGAAGTTGTTTTCCTCTGTAATAGGACCTGTCGAAGCGTCCCTGAATTTCTTTGATGTAAATTTCATTAAAATATTCCAGGATTTCATTTGTTTCAGCATGTATCTCGATGTTCATGTGCTGCTTGTTCTCATCCCATTCAAAAGCTAGGACTTCTCCTCATGTGACTCCTTCTGCTCCCCATTGGCATGTGTGTCCTCTACAATCAACATGTTTGCCTGCAAAATCAGTAAAAGTTAGGGAAGAAAAGAACAGGTAATGTTAGGGTCCTATATGGTGAAGATTTTGATTTTGATTTTGAAACCAAATTGCTTATTTTGCTGGGCAATCCCAGTAGAGATTCCAGTTGTGGCATTTTGGATACTCATGTCAGTGATATACTCCTGAGAGTTCAGAACATGTAGGGGCATGTTGTGGATTCTGTTGTAATCACATAAGTGTTGATGAATGCTATTGACAGTTTTCTTAGCATTAGGAGTGATGTTTTGGAAAACTAGATCACATCTAGCCTTCCAGATATACCAGCATATGGTAGCATAAGTGTTAGAATTTCCACTGTTGCTTTGGTGTTGAAACCAAGTGTTGAATCAATCCATGAATAGAGTTTGATGATCAAAGAGATTATGACTGTCTCCTAGCATCTGCTGCCAAACATCAGTAGCAGCAGGGCGGTTTAGAAACATATGTGTCATTTTTTCCTCCCCACTTTTGCATATTGTGCATATAGGATCAATATAGTGCAGAATTCTAGCAGTTTTAGAGTTAGTAGGGAGGATTTCATGAGCACATTTCCAGATGAAAAGTTTGATAGCAGGTGCAACTTTCATACTCCAAATAGCTCTCCAGTTTCTTATTACTTGATCATTTATGTAAAGATTCTCTACTTTGGCTGTGTATAAGCCTTTGACAGAGAATTTTCCTGTGTTGTTTAGATTTCATTGCATGATGTCCTCTTCACTGGGGAGGATAAGCAGATTAGTGAATTTCTGAGCAGCATCAGGACTAAAGATTTGATGAATTAGCTGAGTGTTCCATTCCTTGTGATCTTTCATTAAGTGATCTAGAAGCTGAATTTCACTTGGACAGTGTGCTGGCTTGGAGAGCTTGTCAGAAGCAAATGGTATCCATATGTCCTCCCAAATTTTTATTTTATTTCCATTTCCTATTCTCCAGAAACAGTGTTGTTGAATGTTTTGTATTCCTTCAAGAAACCCTTTCCAAATCAAGGAGTCTCCATCCTTAGCTTTGGTGTTCATATTCAACACATTTCTGCCTAGTAAGTACTTGGCATCCATCATTTGAAACAAAGAGGAATCCTTATCCTGCTCCAATCTCCATCCTATTTTTGTGATCATAGAACTGTTAAAGAGTTCTATATTCATAAAACCTAGACCTCCCAGTTCCTTGGGTTTGCATAAAGTTGTCCAAGCTTTGGGATAGTAACCAGAAGGATTTTCCAGGTTTTTCCCCCAGAAGAAATCCCTTGTAGCTTGTTCAAATCTTGATAAGTTTTCTTAGGTAGTCTAAAGCAGTTCATCTGATAAATGCTGGCAGTAGAGGTGACATATTTTATTAGAACTTCTCTTCCAGTTGGATTCAAGGAGGAATTCTTCCATCTTGAGAGTCTTGTCCTCATCTTATCCACTCCAGGTTTGAATGATTGAATCTTTCTTCTGTGTGTAAAGAGAAGAGAGTGCAAGTGTTTGTCATTTAAAGGGAGAACATGGACTCCTATCAAGTTGCATATGGTTGGCATTATAGCTGGATCAGTGTCTTTCCTAAAGAAGGCACCAGATTTATTGAAATTAATAAGTTGACCTGAAGTATCTCCAAAAGTGTTGAGAATGTCTTTGAGATTCTGGGCTTCAATAGGATTAGCCTTGCAGAAAACCATACAATCATCTGCAAAGAGAAGATGATTTATGGAAGGAGCATTCTTGCAGATTTTGATTCCAGAAATAATTCCCAAATCCTCAGCATGAGATAAGGTTCTAGAAAGAGCTTCCATGCAGAAAAGAAAAAGATAAGGGGATATAGGATCCCCTTGCCCGAGCCCTCAACTTTTGCAAAATGCCATTTTTGCAGCAGTCCATACTGGTCAATAAATCTAGTTTTACCTCCAAATTACCAATACCGTTCCAAGATGTCATTGATGAATTTTTTGTACAACTAATACGAGTGTTTTTGATCCATTATAAATTTGTATTAGCATTAGCCCTGGGCAGCACGGACGTATTTAAAATGGTCACGTGTTCGTGTCAGATTTTTGGCCGCGTGCGTATTCGCGTCAGACACATTGGTGACATCATATAAATATACTACCACGTACTATTTTTTTTTTTTTGATCAATACAACAAAGAATTTTATAGAAAAGAAGAAGTGTTACAAACAGAGAAGAAGTGTTACATACAGAGAAGAGGAAAAGGATAATAGTAGGAGAAAGAAGTGAATGCTAGAAGCAGTGCAACTCCCTAAACAGATTACCAAGAAGAAACCAAAGTTTACAATCTACTGCCTATTCACAACAAGACCCCAGTTATGATACAGGCTTTGGAAGGTAATGCCTCTAAAAGAAACAGATGTAGAAGTCCAATACAATAAGAGAGCCTTTATCTTCAAAATCAACTTTTCTTGCGAGTACTCTACATCTTGAAAAGTACACTTATTCCTTTGCTTCCACACTCCCCAAACGAAAGCAAAAGGTAGCAGCTCCCACAGCTTCCTACCAACCTCAGTAAGGCCATTTTCCCCTTGCTCGACAAACAGGTCCGTGGCATTATTGCTAACAACCCAATCTCGGTGAAACTCTTTCATGAAAACCATCCAAACCGCATGTATGTTAGGGCAGTGAACGAATAGGTGATTAATTGTTTCTTCATTAGCCTTGCAAAGGATACACCTATTTGCCAACTGCCTTCCCTTCTTAGTGAGATTATCTAGTGTTAAAATAGCTCTATGATGGATTAACCAAACGAAGAAGGACACCTTTGTTGGAACTAACGGTTTCCAAATTTGATCAGAGGGGAAAGCGATACCTGAGGTCTTTGCCAACCCATGGTAACACGACTTGACCGAGAAGACTCCACTAGCCTCCCACCTCCATCTTCTTGTATCTTCAACATCGCATAAGTGAATACCCTCTAAGAGATGGGAAAGGGTTGCCGCCTCTTCTATTTCTGTGTCAATGAGTCTTCGTCTAAAATTCAAGTTCTAGCTGATCTCCCCTTCACAGTTGGTAGTAGCAACTTCACTGATCCAGCACCGTTGATTTCTTGTAACTAAGAAAAGGTTTGGGAACTTTTCCATGAGAACTTCGTCACTTAGCCATCTATCCTCCCAGAACAGAGTTCTTCTACCGTTTCCCACTTTGTGTTGTATTCCACGCTTGTACTTATCACCCCTATTGCAGATCCCTCTCCACACCCCCAAGCCATACGGTTGTTTTATTTGTTTTGTATCCCACCCATTGATATTACATCCATGCTTTTCCTCCATAATTTTCCTCCACAGCGCCTCCGGCTCATTCGAGAATCTCCACAGCCACTTGCACAACAGAGCATCGTTCAAGACTGAAATAACTTTTATGCCCAACCCCCCTTCTTGTTGTCTATGGAACACTTTGTGCCACGCCACCAGTGCCCCTCTATTTCTTCCATCTATTGTTCCCCACAGAAAATTTCGCATAGCTCTTTCAATCTTCTTGACCACACTAGTTGGAATTGTGAATGCAGACATCAAGTAAACTGCAAGAGAACACAAAACACTCTTGATAAGAACCAATCTCCCCCATATGAGAGATACCTTTTTTCCAGCCTGCCAATCTCTTCTCAACTTTCTCCACCGTCCGAGATCTTCTTGCACATATATCGTGCTTTCTTGTCATCCCTAAGTACATGAACGGTAACTCTTCAAGTGTACAACCTAGAAGATCTACCACCAGTTCATCTTGTGTCGTATTTCCAATACTAATAGCTGTGCTTTTAGTAAGATTAATGCTCAACCCCGACACTAACTCAAAGCAAGTTAATATTGCCCTGATTGTTTGTAAACTTTGGTTGTTGTCAGCACAAAAGAGCAAGGTATCGTCCGCAAAGAGCAAGTGGGAGAGCGCCTGACCAACACGAGTAACCTTGAAACCCGATATCATTTCGTTCTCTTCAGCTTTCGCAATTAGCCGACACAACCCTTCCATAACCATGGTAAATAAAAAAGGAGACAATGGATCACCTTGCCTGAGACCTCTAGAACTCCTGAAATTATTACCCGGTAATCCATTGACCAAAATGGAGAAGTGTGCGTGTGAGATGCATGAACGAATCCAATTTCTCTATGTAAAACCAAAACTCATCCTCTCCATTACCTTTAGAAGAAAGTTCCAATTCACCTTATCATACGCTTTCTCTACGTCCAACTTCAAGACCCAACCAGCTTCTTTCTGATTCACCCTACTGTCCATACACTCATTTGCCAATAATATGTTGTCTGTGATTTGTCGACCAGTGATATAGGCACTTTGTGTATCCGAGATCAATGAAGGAAGTACTTGTTTCAACCTCGTGGCCAGCGTTTTAGCAATAATTTTGTAGGAGATGTTAATCAGACTTATAGGACGAAAGTCCTTAACCACCTCCATTGTTTCCCTTTTTGGAATTAATGTAATAAAAGTGTTGTTGATTCTCCAATCCAGGGACCCCGTGACTTCAAAATGCTTCACCACCTTCATAAAATCCGCTCCTATAATCATCCAGTATCTTGTGAAGAACTCAACTGGATATCCATCGGGTCCTGGGGCCTTATTTAGCTCCATAACCTTAATGGTTCTCAAAATTTCTTCCTCCAAAATAGGAGCTTCTAGAGTAACATTGTCTTCCAGAGAGATTGATGAGAATTGAACATCCTCCATGAACAGTCTGTTAGGAGTATTTTCTCTGTAAAGGCTAGTGTAGTAGTCATCAATGTGATCCTTAATGACTGTACTATCTTCTTCTATGTTCCCATCGATAACCAAGCAACTGATGAAGTTCTGTCTTCTCCTTTGATTAGCACAAGTGTGAAAATAACGAGTATTGTTGTCGCCCTCATCCACCCACTTGTCCTTCGCCTTACTCTTGAGCCTCAAAGCCTCCAGCCTAGCCCATATTTTAAACTCGCTTTTAAGATTAATTCTATCTAGTCTGTCCTCTAGAGTCGCCTCAGGAGCTTCGTCTTTCCGGTCGATGGCATGAATATTGTTCAGAATCTCATCCATCACTCTCTTTGTGCTGCCAAAATGGGTCCAGTTCCACTTCTTCAAATCCCCTTTTAGAAGTTGTAATTTCTTCCAGAATATGTAGCCCGGGCTACCAGTGGCTTCATAACCCTCCCACCAACTCTTGATCAAGTCGAAAAGTGAGCTGTCTTCCATCCACATAGTCTCGAACTTGTATGGCCTGTGATTAGTCGACATCCCATGTGTATTCAGCATCAACGGAAAGTGATCAGACGTCGGTCTTGGCCTAGCACTTTGAGTGGTGTTAGGAAACCTCTCCTCCCATTTTCTATTGACTAACATGCGATCCAGTCTACAGCAGATTGGGTCCTCTTGAAAATTCGACCAGGTGTAATGCGCGCCAAACAAGGGAAGGTCAAGCAGCTCACAGTCCGAAGTGAAATTTGAAAACTCTATCATACCTCTGTTGACGGAAATATCTCTGTTCTTCTCCTCTACAAAACGAATTGTGTTGAAATCACCTACAACACAGCCCGGTAAATCCCAGACTCCCAAAACTCCAGCAATCTCCCTCCAAACTTTCCTTCTTAGAACTCTATCATTTGGTGCATACACCCCAGTGACAAACCACTCAGTTCCATCCCTTCGAGACTTGAACTTACAAGAGAGAGTATATTGGTCTTCTAAGGTGTCTAGTAGCTCATACTCATCTTCACTCCACATAATGCAGATACCTCCTGAAGCCCCTTGTGATGGAATATAATAGTGTTGTACCCCATTCCTGTTCCATAATTCTCTGCAAAAACTCTGAGTGATAACCTCCCTCTTCGTTTCTTGTAGAACAACAACATTTGGATTGCTACTAAGTAACGCTTCATTAATGATAGCCCTCTTGCTCGCATCTCCCGCTCCCCTAATGTTCAGTTTACTATGTTTGCATTCATTGATAACATTTCCTACCCCCGTTTTCCTCTCTCCTATCTGATTTAGAACTGCTTGGAACAAGGTTACTCATCGAGCAAGCTAACCTGTTTGACTCCCGCTGCACTTTTGTAGCACTGGTATTTATTGATATAATGGTTGTGTTCTCTTCAGCTGTGTCTTCCCGGTTTGTATCTTCAGTGTCACCTTCTTCACTATCCATGAGAAGTAATCTTACCCCCTCAAGTCCATTGTCTAGAGCCGCCTCATCTAACGCTCTGCTGACATGCCTTTTTTACGCTTTCCTGATGAATTTCCTTTGTTTAATTTCCCCCAGTTGTTGTCTTACAATTTCACTTATTTCTTCATTCTTATCATCTTGTGGAATGACAAAGAGAGCCATAACTGTTTGAAGTGCACTCGTCAGTTGTTGTTTTGCTGAAAGTTCTTCTTCGCTCTCTATGATTAAAGTGGTTCGGCACGGACGCCTACGTCTACTGATGAAACCCCGTAGGGTGAATGATATATTGATCATTAGTAATCACTGAGATGATTTACAAACCCCACACACATAAACTCACGTAAGGAGAGAGCTCTCAACTCTCACTTACTAAGGACCCAATCTCACTCATTTTGGGTGACTACAAATGTCTATTTATACTAGTTAGCTAAGCCTCCAAGTGACCAACTCCAAATTGAGTTCTACTTCCTTAGCCTACAAACTAGACTAACATATTTATCACATGTTTTACATTATGGTATTTGACCAACCTCTCTTGATCATTCTAGATACTTTGAACTCTACCTAACTCTAGACTTCTTTAAACCTTGTTCACATTTGTTCATATTAGACATTACAAATTAGGTAATTCCAACACTTATCTAGAATATCTTTGACTATATCTTCATGGTTGCATTTTATTTGGAGGATATATTCTAACACCCCCCCTCAAGTTGAGCACGGAAATGTTTAGAAGTGATCAACTTGAACTGTTGTTGAGAAAGATGGTTTATCTTGGCAGGAGAACGTGATGGCATGATTACAGGTGGAAGAGCTCGATCTGGAAGGAAGTAAAGAAAACATGGCAGTAATGATGATGTTGTTTAGATGGAAGTTGTTGTGATGGGAGGATGACGAACTCGGTATGCTGTCTGTGGAGTACGATGACGTTCATGGGAGGGAAGAGCTCGAGATGCTGGTGGGTGAACTACAGATGCAGCTGTTGGTGGTACTACCGGTTCAACTAGTGGCTCAACTATGGGTGAAATTGCTGGTGCAGATGTTGGTGTACCTACTGCTTCAACTGGTGGCGCACCTATGGGTGCAGCTGTTGGTGGAAATATTGGCGCGCCTCTTGGCGGGACAACTGGTTCGGATGTTGGTGAAACTATAGGTGGAAGTACTGGTGCAACGGAGAACTTGTTGTATGATAAGTTGAGATGATTGAGAGTTGAAACTTCGGAGCTCTGATATCATCTTAGATTTGTGGTAAGAGTAAGGATCAAATGTAAATAAAGAAGACACAAGAGATTAAAGTGGTTCGGCACGGACGCCTACGTCTACTGATGAAACCCCGTAGGGTGAATGATATATTGATCATTAGTAATCACTGAGATGATTTACAAACCCCACACACATAAACTCACGTAAGGAGAGAGCTCTCAACTCTCACTTACTAAGGACCCAATCTCACTCATTTTGGGTGACTACAAATGATACTACAAATGTCTATTTATACTAGTTAGCTAAGCCTCCAAGTGACCAACTCCAAATTGAGTTCTACTTCCTTAGCCTACAAACTAGACTAACATATTTATCACATGTTTTACATTATGGTATTTGACCAACCTCTCTTGATCATTCTAGATACTTTGAACTCTACCTAACTCTAGACTTCTTTAAACCTTGTTCACATTTGTTCATATTAGACATTACAAATTAGGTAATTCCAACACTTATCTAGAATATCTTTGACTATATCTTCATGGTTGCATTTTATTTGGAGGATATATTCTAACACACTACTCTTTCTCCCATGTGACTCTACCTCTAGCCTGGCATCAAAACTGTTTCCAATAGGACTGTTGTCACGGATGGTGTGTAAAAATTCAAACTGGTTACTCGAATAGCCTCCTGACGCTGAACTTTCTCGTGCCTCCATTCTGATGAATCGTCCCTCCGATGTAGCCGGCGATTGTACTACCTTATCGTCTGCCTGACTTGGTTCCACAGTAGTTTCCATAGCGATGACACCCGAACTGCTCTCCCCATTATTTTGATTTGTTCTTGGATACGTCAGTCTTGGTGCTTCCTGAGTAAGAATATTGTGACTCTTTAAATCTACCACCGTGCACATGATCTTATCCAAGTTACCCGTTGGTATTACCTCAATCAACAGACTGATTTCCCGGCCATCTAACCAAATAGTCATTGCTTCCGGAACTTCATCCAATTTTGCTTCAGCACAGATTGTTGCTTCCGTTAGCTTAAAAAATCCAGTAGTTGCCATCGATAATGCTCTAAGTCTTCCCCATCTGTTGACAATACTTATGAACGAAGTTTCCGTCCAAAGATCCAGAGGTAATCCTTTCAATCTTAACCAAAAAATCTTTTGAGAGAAGACTTGTGGTGATGTGTTATACCATTCTCCTGACCATTTCTGGAAATTGAGATTGCTATGTTTGATGTACATGCTTTTACTACTAAGAATTTGCTCTAGCTGAGTATCATTCTCAGCAATAAATAATGCGTGAGTTGCATCTAGTGGTCTTAAGCTTATGTTTCTCGTCCAACCCATGTTCTCCTTGATCGTGCTCGCTACCAGTCGCCAACCTGGATTCCATCTTCCCGTTGAGCAAATGATGCCAAAGTCTTTTATTTCCTGCATCTCATGTCCCTTGTTCCATGTTGTGGAGAAAAGAAGTTTTTCCTGTTTGACTGCTTTTCTTGAAGACTCAGCCTTAGCATAGTTCTTCTCAGGTAAGCTAATCAGGTTGGTTTTCTGTTCTTGTAGTTGTGGAAACTCTTGAAGCTTTGGTTGAAATTGTTTGTTGTAGCATTTTTTGTCACCACCACTTCCAACCGAGATGCCCAAGTGTCCCAACCCCATCTTTCTACTATTGGGAAACAGAAACTTTTCTTCTTTCCATTATTGTTCGAAAACAGGAATCTAGTGGCCCTAATATACTCACCACTCACATTGGATAGTCTTTCATAAACCCATTTCCCTTCTGTTCCACGCACTTCACCGGGTCGTATGAGCTACTTTTTTGCGTAATGATCTGTGAAAACCAATTAAAACGTAGATGGATTCAAACGTTAATGTCGACCATGAGTACCCCTTCCCTTTTTCCGATATGTCAATAAGGGAGTCATTACTCCTGATGCAGGTGAACGATTTTTGTTCGATCTCAAATCTTCTAAGCAAAGTAGCCATAGAAAAAACCAGAGCCGAATGTAAGGATTGAGGTAATCCGACTAGTAGTAAAACAACTAATGAATCTAATTTAAAAACACACCCTACTAACCAATGAGACTCAGGACCCAAGGGGAAAGATCAGCGCTGACTACCGTCCTCGTCATGGACGCGGAGAATATCAATTAGCACACTCCCAAGAAATTTCAGACCCAAGGGGAAAGATCAGCCATGCCGATCCGTCCTTGGACGCCGGAAAAGTTCAGGAGGCTGGGTTGTTCTATCATTTCCACTCACAAGAGAAGAGAGGAGAGAGGAGAGAGGGATCCAAATTAGTCTCCAGTTTCCACTCTTCAACAGTTTGAATTCACTGAATGACCACCACGTACTATTTCAACATGTATGATGTATATGTATGCTAATGATGTCTGAATCTTTGGTTATGTATTATTTCATTGGTATTTGTTTATTCTTGCACAAATTTGTTAATTTATTGGGATTCTTAATGAATTTACATTCACAATATATGGTACTAATATCACTAACTTCGTAACAGAACATATCGCCGTCCTTGTTTTTTTAGAATTTGATCGTGTCCGCGTTGCGTATTAGGGTAAAGACACCCATAATAAACCTTGTCTATTTAAAGGAAGGCATGCTCCCCCTCGACACCACAACATCAAACAGGCACACTCTTTCCCTCTCTCAAAACCAACAAACCATAATTCTGTAGCCTTTTCTCTCCTTCAGTAATGAAGTCTAGTGGGAAAACAACTGCAAGCAAGTCTTCTTCTTCATCATCGTCATCTACAAGACAAATTGATGTTAAAAGTGTTCAAAAGGAGCTTCTAAGGGGGGATGGTGTGAGATTGTGTTGCGCAAATTGTTACTACCCAGGTGGTAATGTTGTCGGATTAGCTCTTGATAGCTGGAAGATTGCTCGGAAACAACCCATTCAAATTGAACGCGGAGGTGAGATAGTTGCTAGAATGATGATTCCTATGAGAAATATGTAAGTATCATGTCTCTAACCTAGTACTAATTACATTTCCTTTCAGTGCTTTTATTCCAAAGTTTCAGTACTGATTGATCGTGAATGGATTTCGCAGTATAAATGTGTATGTTAAGAAAGAGCAAGTGAGAGATTATGCTGTTGGCGAGAAGAAGTCGTTCAAGCTATACTGCACAATATGCGACGATGTCGTTGGTCTCGCACTTCTCGGATGGAATGACGAGTTCGCAATTCAAAACATGGAGTTCTTTCTTAACAAATCGGCTACTGTAGAGCAAGCATACTAGTTTCCAGGAAAGGTAGCTTTGGACTCTTTAATTCTGTTGTTGCTGTGTGTCTTCAAGTTATTAGTTATTAAGAAGTTGGCGCTGTAATGGTATCTCAAGTAACTGGTTTGGACAATATCTATGGCAGATGTTATTATTGTAATCGTTTTTCTAACTTATTGTGTTGTATGAGTTATCATTGTGATCTTAAGTAACTCAAATCCTGTTTAGCATCTCTACGTTCAAATTGTTCGAAGGCCCATATCAAATTGCAACCATTTATCCTTCTTTCCAAGTTCTTCAAAGAGAAGAAAACAGTGTTCAGTTCTAACAATTTTAACATGCTTATTTAATGTAGAGTCAAAGGTTTTTGGTCATTCAAAAGAAGATGAACTAATTCTTGAGACTCTGATTTTTCACTCACTAAACCTGTTTTCCTCTTTAACGATACACAACTGATTCTAAGAGAGTTTTCTAGTTAACCCTCTCTGTCGAGGAAATGAATTAAAATCAATAATGGTGGATTTTTTAAGTTAACCCTCTCTGTTCCCTGCTATAACTAGCCAGTCTACTATTGGACTGATCTCGACTTAATTTGCTTACTGAGCGAGATGACCCAAATACTACTATTTGGCGAGACAGTACCCTCTTCTAGTTCTTGGAACAGTGCATTTACTTGATGCCCCGCCAGTGGCTATCTTGTCTTCATCATTAGCATCATCGTATAATATATACACTATATCCCACAATAAATATGCAGCCAATATGTGGAACCATTCACACAAACAGAACTTAAGAGTTCGTCAGCAGGGTGAAATAGGTGGGATGCCATTGATCCTTCTCCATGAATTTTGTCTTGCAGTTAAGACCTAACAAACGAAATCAATAGCTGCAATACCAATTGCAGGCACAAGCCTAATAAGGCGGTAGCAGTAACTCTGCTGAAAACAAACATCTTAATCCCAATTACGTGTTGTTTCGATTGGAAGAAGTGTGAATCAATGAAGAACTGATCTGTTAAAATTATACACTGCCAACATTTGCATACATGCTTGAACCTCATGAGTGGTTCCATATGAAGTCAACTAAATATCTCTATATATTCATCACCAACCTGACAAACTTGCTTCGACCTATTCTCTTTCATATTATTTGAAACTACAGTCCTGTCATACCTTCTACTTTATTTCCTTCCTAGCTGGGGTCTGTTGCCATTGATGATACGCCCAAAGTTCCATAGCTTTTGTTGGGTTCTGAATAAGTGTAAAGGACCTATAATTGTCTGGGGAAACAATACCCTCTTTTAGTTCTTTGAACGACGCATTTACCTGATTGACATTACGCGCTTGGGAGAAAGCTCTCAAAAAGAATGTTGTAGGCAACATTATTTGGATCACATATTTCTATTCCCTTCATCTCCTCGAAGTACCCAAGGACTTTAGCATCTCTGAGAAAAGCCACATTTCCATTCTCGTTTGGCCTTTCTTTCCCATCGCATATATCAACTTTGAATAACCACCATTATCTGCAACATACCACCCTCAGCTTCTGCATCCACCAGAAAACCTAAGTGTAAAAATGGAACACTCAATCAGTCAAGCTTAGCTAGTTGTAACATATACGTCCATAACACAAAAGACCAAATAAAGGGTATCTAGCATATAAAAATTGCAAAATTTCATAACATTTCAAGCTCACAGGGATTAGACAAATCAGACAAGACACTCAATTTTTATCCTTACAACAGGCACCACTTGCAGCAGCTGCGGGATCAACATTACACTATTCCATGGAGCCATTCATTTTCCTCCTTGTGCAGGTTATCATTCCCAACAATTACATTGGCTCAAAAAATTAACCTCATCAAAGGGTGCCTAAAAGTGGGAAGTTGGAGCTCAATGAAACATTAACAGCTCAACTTTCAACCAATTTTTTCCGCAAGAGTTTAAAAATGATGCAAGCACCATAAGAAAATCCCAATTCTTGATTTTGAGTGGCGGAAGAAACCCAGAAATTAAAAAACCCTAATTCATGATTCAATGACATCTAAAATCCCCAATTAACAATCACCAAAATTAACTAACAATTGAAAATTTAGGGAGTAGGAGAAACCAAACCTCAAGGCATTGCAGCCATTTATCCTTCTTTCCAAGTTCTTCAAAGAGAAGAAAACAATGTTGAGTTCTAATAATCTTAACATAATTATTCAATGTAGAAACCGAAAGGTTTTTGGTCATCAAAATTTCTACTCTGTTTTTTCACCGACTGTACCTGCTTTCCTCTTTTGCAATAAGAAAAATTCGGAGGAGAAATTATTTGTGGGTTTTTGTGGTTAGGGTTTTAGAAAAGGTTTTGCGTGAGAAATTTGACAATTTTCATTGTTTACAGAGAGTAATAGGGGAGAAGAGGAGGCTAAGGTTAAAAGAGTAGACAGTAGTTGGGGTTGCGCAAGAAATTGTGAACCGGACATGCAACCTTGGGATATGGAGTCAGACGCGCATTGCATCACAGATCCATCCTTTGGTTAGGTAGACAGTAGCTGGGCTAAAGGTATTTTTGCAAAAGTGGGCGGCATGGTTTATTAGAGGGGCGTCAATGTGATAATAAACCGTAACTGGTTTTACAGTTGGGTTTTCTTCAAATTTAACCAGTTACGGTTGGTACTTCATCTTTTACGAACTGTAACTTTGATTTACGGTTGCTTATGGGCAAAATTTCAACTGTAATTAACTCTGAAAATGTAAAAAAATTGAATTTGTTGCGTACTTTAGATAACTTTGATCAACAAAAAGCTAGTTGGGACTAATTTAGAAGTATACCTGGTCATTTTCAGGTCCTGGTTCTTCATTTTGTTGGTTAATTTCTTCAATTAATTGAGATTGACCTTCTGCTCTAATTTTTTTTTAACTCTAAAAATCTGATTTTGGTTTTGATTTTGAGTTAATATAAGTGAAATTAATCATTAACACTAAACTTGATTATCATCACTAAACTAGGTTATCAATTATGAGGGTTAATTTGTCATTTCCAGTTTTTTTTTTTGATATATAAGGGACACTTGAATATCATGTAATGACCCTTTTGGTCCTATTATAATGCCGCCCCTCTAATAAACCATGCAACCCCTATAACAGTCTTGTATTTTTAAGTGAGCTTTAACAACGTCCAAGCATATTTTTTGAATGAATAAAACTTGTTCTCAGGGTCATGGCAAACTCGCCTTGCCATTGTGCTATATAGTTTTACTCTTGATCGATGGTGATAAATACTCCATCACTTGGTAGATACTCAAGTCGTTCTCTATTATGGGAAAATGGCTCCAACTTGAGTATCTATCGAGTGATGGAGTCTTTGTCGCAATCGATTTTTTTCTCTCGAAAAAGAGGCAAGCCTTATATAATATTCATCAGAAGTCTCTGATCCAATATTAAGAGCAGTTACAGGACTGACTCAGAAATATTCTATGATTACTACAAGTTCAAGAAGACTACAAGGACTACCAGGACATCCACACCATTTAACACCATAGTCCCATGACCTAATTTGAGAACGAACACCTACTATTTCAAACTGATTCTGAGGTAACAAGGAAATTTTAAAGGGTGTTGGTTGGATCAAAAGTGCATCCAAACCATGTAACAAATCTAAAACCAATAGAGATGTTAGGATACATATATCCAACCATTTCTCAAGGTTTTTTTCCAAAATAATAGTGAAAAATGTGACCTAAGTATAAAAGGATCCATAGATCCAATAGTTAATGATTTTTTCAAAGTAACAATAACTAATGTAACAAGTATAACAGTAACAAAAGTAACGAATACAACCTAAGTCGGTTATAGTTTTTTTTTAATCTGTTTATAATGATATGGGTCGGTATCGAAATCAGTCTTGGTGTCTTAGGTGTCTTTGTAAAAACTTGTATCCATGTCTTGGGTGTCTTTGTAAGAACTTGTTTTTGTGTCTTTGAAGAACATTTTGCTGCTGGAAAGTGAAAGTGAAACGGAGTCAGGACTGCTAGAGATGAAACTGATGAGATAATCTTTTATTGCTGCTGCTTGGTACCCGTAACTTATTGGCGAACTGAGGTTGAAGATTACTCTTTCTAGTGAATAGCTAAACTTGCTTGAATGAAAAAAAGAAAACACCCAGATCTTGAACAAGAAATTGATGATATCTGAACCATTAAAACCTTAACCTTTTTAAATGATAAAACCACTTCAAACAATAAAACTTGCAGGATTAAAGATCACAACAATAAGAAAAAACCAATCAAAGAATCAAAGAAAAGAATGGCCGTAACAAACAAGCATGAAAATAATTTAAATAAAAACCAGATCGAATTAGCAAGAGAGGTTGTAAGAGAACATGCCAATAATTTAAATAACTCAATCTTAACTTGGTTACTACAAAAATATAGAAAAAAACCGAAACAAAAGGGGGAAAATAAGACGAACCCTGAAAAAAAAACGGAATTAAAAGAAATAGAAAAATAAAAAAGAACACATAGGATGAAAGAAGATAAGAAAAATGGATTGAAAAGAGGATTTGGATTCTCATATCAGCTCCAAAAGATCCGATCCGAGCAGTGCAACAGTTAGAAATTAAGGGTTTTCGTTATCTTTTTTTATGAAGAGAAAATAGAGAGAGAAACCATGAATTGTGTTTAGAACGCAATCGATCAAGACGATTAAAACTATGTATCCCTATTTAAACTCCATTTCCAACTGTCGAGTTTAAATTGGCAACGGTCAGTTCTTTACCGTTTATAAATACCGTCTTCCTCTCTTATTTCTTTATACCTTCTCCATATTACTTTCTCCAAAATGTTTCAGTTAAACCTATTTTCTATAAATTTTCTCAAAATGAGTAATCTAAAAGAAAAAATCAATAGAAAATGCAAAGTTATAAGAAGCTCCCCATTGAGTGGATTAACCTGGAATCAGAATAAAAACAACAAGATCGTCCTATCCAGAGCAACATATTAAACCAAATTGTGTATTTTGTTAAATGCGTACAAGGACTTGTGGTGGTGAACAATGTCGTTAAAATCATCTACGAGATTATAGTTCGGTAACTTCTTGAATGTCTTTGTTTATTATTTCTAATTCCCAGAATGGAAAATTATGTGAAATAAATGTCACTGTATTTCCACTTAAGTTTTAATTAGCAAATTTTATAACATGTACAAAGTTAAAGCGCCCGACTACGATGTGGTCCGCCCACATACATTTTATATGTGGCCATTTCTTATTTGTTGACGCCTATATAACTAAAAAACCTTCCCCTCCAAATCCCCATAACTGTTTTACTTTTTGAATAAAAAAAATGGGAAGTTAAAAAAACAAAAAAAAAACAGTTAAGTAATAAAACTGTTTTTTCAAGTTTTTTCGTACTTTGTACGACGTGTCAAATCCAAGCATTATTTGTAGAAAACTCGATCATAATATTAGTAATCAAGTATTTTGAAAATAATTTAATTATTATATTGAGTAGATTGTTGTAGAATATCATTTTAATGGCGTGTGTAATACACATAACATATCCCGTAACCAGTTTTTTTAAAGATTTGACATGTCTTTGTAACTGTGTCGTGTCGTATGTAACCGTGTCCCGTATCTGTGTATTACAACATAGGTATTAACATTATACTTTCAAGCATAAATTGATACCCATATCCCCTGCTGGTAGGTTGGATATAAATTATTACGCCCCACTTTAGGGAGGCTGTATAAAGAGAGGCAGGCTCCCACTCAAGACCACACCTTCAACAAGGACATTCTCTCCATCTTTCTAAACCATCAAAAATATCTTGTAGTTTTTTTTTTTTCCCTATGAGTATGAAGTCTAGTGGAAAGAAAATTGCAAACATATCTTCTTCTTCCTCTTCTTTATTATCATCTGTAAGAAAAATTGATGTTAAAACTAATAGGGAGCCTTTAATGGGGTATGGTGTAAGATAAAGTTGTGCAAAGTGTTACAACTCCTCAAAATGTTGTATTGTTGGATTGGCCCTTGACAGTTGGAAGACGGGAAAAAATAAAGCCATTCATATGGAAAATGTTGTCGGCGAAGGTGATATCGTTGTTAGAATGATGACTCCAATGTCCAATATGTAAGTTAATTATGTCTCTAATCTGGTAATTAAATTCTTTATAGTGATTTTATTAGAAAGTTTCAGTACTGATGGACCATGAATGGATTTTGTGGTGTGAAAGTGTATGTTAAAAAATAACAAGTGAGAGATTATGTTATTTGCGAGAAGAAGTCGTTCAAGCTTTACAGCACAATAGAAAATGCAAAGTTATAAGAAGCTCCATTTCCAACTGTTGAGTTTAAAATGGCAACGGTTAGTTCTTTACCGTTGATAAATATACACCTTCCTCCCTTATTTCTTTATACCTTCTCCATATTACTTTCTTCAAAAAAATTCAGTTAAACCTATTTTCTATAAATTTTCTCAAAATGAGTAATCTAAAAGAAAAAATCAATAGAAAATGTAAAGTTATAAGAAGCTCCCCATTGAGTGGATTAACCTGGAATCAGAATAAAAACAACAAGATCGTCCTATCCACAACAACATGTTAAACCAAATTGTGTATTTTGTTAAATGCGTACAAGGACTTGTGTTGGTGAACAATGTCGTTAAAATCGTCTACGAGATTAAAGTTTGGTAACTTCTTGAATGTCTTTGTTTATTATTTCTAATTCTCGGAATGGAAAATTATGTGAAATAAATGTCATAGTATTTCCACTTAAGTTTTAATTAGCAAATTTTATAACATGTACTACGTTAAAGCGCCCGACTACGATGTGGTCCGCCCACATACATTTTTATATGTGGCCTTTTATTATTTGTTGACGCCTATTTAACTAAAAAACCTTCCCCTCCAAATTCCTTTAACTGTTTTACTTTTTGGAAAAAAAAATGGGAAGTTAAAAAAAGAAAAATAGTTAAGTAATAAAACTATTTTTTCAAGTTTTTTCGTACTTTGTACGACGTGTCAAATCCATGCATTATTTGTAGAAAACTCGATCATAATATTAGTAATCAAGTATTTTGAAAATAATTTAATTATTATATTGAGTAGATTGTTGCAGAATATCATTTTAATGGTGTGTGTAATACACATAACATATCCTGTAACCAGTTTTTTTAAAGATTTGACATGTCTCCGTAACTGTGTCGTTTCGTATGTAACCGTGTCCCGTATCTGTGTATTACAACATAGGTATTAACATTATACTTTCAAGCGTAAATTGATACCCATATCCCCAGCTGGTAGGTTGGATATAAATTCTTACGCCCCACTTTAGGGAGGCTGTATAAAGAGAGGCAGGCTCCCACTCAAGACCACACCTTCAACATGAACATTCTCTCCATCTTTCTAAACCATCAAAAATATCTTGTAGTTTTTTTTTTTTTTCCTGTGAGTATGAAGTCTAGTGGAAAGAAAATTGCAAACATATCTTCTTCTTTCTCTTCTTTATTATCATCTGTAAGAAAAATTGATGTTAAAACTAATAGGGAGCCTTTAATGGGGTATGGTGTAAGATAAAGTTTTGCAAAGTGTTACAACTCCTCAAAATGTTGTATTGTTGGATTGGCCCTTGATAGTTGGAAGACGGGAAAAAAGAAAGCCATTCATATGGAAAATGTTGTCGGCGAAGGTGATATCGTTGTTAGAATGATGACTCCAATGTCCAATATGTAAGTTAATTATGTCTCTAATCTGATAATTAAATTCTTTATAGTGATTTTATTAGAAAGTTTCAGTACTGATGGACCATGAATGGATTTTGTAGTGTGAATGTGTATGTTAAAAAAGAACAAGTGAGAGATTATGTTATTAGCGAGAAGAAGTCGTTCAAGCTTTATTGCACAATAGAAAATGCAAAGTTATAAGAAGCTCCATTTCCAACTGTTGAGTTTAAATTGGAAATGGTCAGTTCTTTACCGTTGATAAATACACATCTTCCTCCCTTATTTCTTTATACCTTCTCCATATTACTTTATCCAAAAAATTTCACTTAAACCTAATTTCTATAAATTTTCTCATAATGAGTAATCTAAAAGAAAAAATCAATAGAAAAAGCAAAGTTATAAGAAGCTCCCCATTGAGTGGATTAACCTGGAATCAAAATAAAAACAACAAGATCATCCTATCCAGAGCAACATGTTAAACCAAATTAAGTATTTTGTTAAATGCGTACAGGGACTTGTGGTGGTGAACAATGTCGTTAAAATCATCTACGAGATTATAGTTCGGTAACTTCTTGAATGTCTTTGTTTATTATTTCTAATTCTCGGAATGGAAAATTTTGTGAAATAAATGTCACTGTATTCCCAATTAAGTTTTAATTAGCAAATTTTATAACATGTACTAAGTTAAAGCGCCCGACTACGATGTGGTCCGCCCACATAAATTTTTATATGTGGCCCTTTCATATTTGGTGACTCCTATTTAAATAAAAAACCTTCCCCTCCAAATCCCCTTAACTGTTTTACTTTTTGAAAAAAAAAGGGAAGTTAAAAAAAGAAAAACAGTTAAGTAATAAAACTGTTTTTTCAAGTTTTTTCGTACTTTGTACGACGTGTCAAATCCAAGCATTATTTGTAGAAAACTCGATCATAATATTAGTAATCAAGTATTTTGAAAATAATTTAATTATTATATTGAGTAGATTGTTGAAGAATATCATTTTAATGGTGTGTGTAATACACATATCATATCCCGTAACCAGGTTTTTTAAAGATTTGACATGTCTCCGTAAATGTGTCGTGTCGTACGTAACCGTGTCCCGTATCTGTGTATGTACAACATAGGTATTAGCATTAGCCTTTCAAGTGTAAATTGATACCCATATCCCCTGCTGGTAGGTTGGATATAAATTCTTACGCCCCACTTTAGGGAGGCTAGATAAAGAGAGGCAGGCTCCCCCTCAAGACCACACCTTCAACAGGGAAATTCTCTCCATCTCTCAAAACCATCAAAAATATCTTGTGGTTTTTTTTTCTTCTGTGAGTATGAAGTCTATTGGAAATAAAATTGCAAACATATCTTCTTCTTCCTCTTCTTCTTTATCATCTGTAAGAAAAATTGACGTTAAAACTAATAGGGAGCCTTTAATGGGGTATGGTGTAAGATAAAGTTGTGCAAAGTGTTACAACTCCTCAAAATGTTGTATTGTTGGATTGGCCTTTGACAGTTGGAAGACGGGAAAAAAGAAATCCATTCATATGGAAAATGTTGTCGGCGAAGGTGATATCGTTGTTAGAATGATGACTCCAATGTCCAATATGTAAGTTAATTATGTCTCTAATCTGATAATTAATTTCTTTATAGTGATTTTATTAGAAAGTTTCAGTACTGATGGACCATGAATGAATTTTAAGTGTGAATGTGTATGTTAAAAAAGAACAAGTGAGAGATTATGTTATTAGCGAGAAGAAGTGGTTCAAGCTTTACTGCACAATAGAAAATGCAAAGTTATAAGAAGCTCCATTTCCAACTATTGAGTTTGAATTGGAAACGTTCAGTTCTTTACCGTTGATAAATACACATCTTCCTCCCTTATTTCTTTATACCTTCTCCATATTACTCTCTCCAAAAAATTTCATTTAAACCTAATTTCTATAAATTTTCTCATAATGAGTAATCTAAAAGAAAAAATCAATAGAAAAAGCAAAGTTATAAGAAGCTCCCCATTGAGTGGATTAACCTGGAATCATAATAAAAACAACAAGATCATCCTATCCAGAGCAACATGTTAAACCAAATTAAGTATTTTGTTAAATGAGTACAGGGACTTGTGCTGGTGAACAATGTCATTAAAATCATCTACGAGATTATAGTTCGGTAACTTCTTGAATGTCTTTGTTTATTATTTCTAATTCTCGGAATGAAAAATTTTGTGAAATAAATGTCACTGTATTTCCAATTAAGTTTTAATTAGCAAATTTTATAACATGTACTAAGTTAAAGCGCCCGACTACGATGTGGTCCGCCCACATAAATTTTTATATGTGGCCCTTTCTTATTTGGTGACTCCTGTTTAACTAAAAAACCTTTGCCTCCAAATCCCCTTAACTGTTTTACTTTTTGAAAAAAAAAATGGGAAGTTAAAAAAAAGAAAAAAGAAAAACAGTTACGTAATAAAACTGTTTTTTCAAGTTTTTTTGTACTTTGTACGACGTGTCAAATCCAAGCATTATTTGTAGAAAACTCGATCATAATATTAGTAATCAAGTATTTTGAAAATAATCTAATTATTATATTAAGTAGATTGTTGAAGAATATCATTTCAATGGTGTGTGTAATACACATATCATATCCCGTAACCAGTTTTTTTAAAGATTTGACATGTCTCCGTAACTGTGTCGTGTCGTATGTAACCGTGTCCCGTATCTGTGTATGTACAACATAGGTATTAACATTAGCCTTTCAAGCGTAAATTTATACCCATATCCCCTGCTGGTAGGTTGGATATAAATTCTTACGCCCCACTTTAGGGAGTATATATAAAGAGAGGCAGGCTCCCCCTCAAGACCACACCTTCAACAGGGACATTCTCTCCATCTCTCAAAACCATCAAAAATATCTTGTGGTTTTTTTTCTTCCGTGAGTATGAAGTCTAGTGGAAAGAAAATTGCAAACATATCTTCTTCTTCCTCTTCTTCTTTATCATCTATAAGAAAAATTGATGTTAAAACTAATATGGATCCTTTAATGGGGGATGGTGTAAGATACTGTTGTGCAAAGTGTTACAACTCCTCAAAATGTTGTATTGTTGGATTGGCCCTTGACAGTTGGAAGACGGGAAAAAAGAAAGTCATTCATATGGAAAATGTTGTCGGCGGAGGTGATATCGTTGTTAGAATGATGACTCCAATGTCCAATATATAAGTTAATTGTGTCTCTAATCTGGTAATTAATTTCTTTATAGTGATTTTATTAGAAAGTTTCAGTACTGATGGACCATGAATGAATTTTGTAGTGTGAATGTGTATGTTAAAAAATAACAAGTGAGAGATTATGTTATTTGCGAGAAGAAGTCGTTCAAGCTTTACAGCTCAATAGAAAATGCAAAGTTATAAGAAGCTCCATTTCCAACTGTTGAGTTTAAATTGGGAACGGTCAGTTCTTTACCGTTGATAAATATACACCTTCCTCCATTATATATTTATACCTTCTCCATATTACTTTCTCCAAAAAAAATCAGTTAAACCTATTTTCTATAAATTTTCTCAAAATGAGTAATCTAAAAGAAAAAATCAATAGAAAATGCAAAGTTATAAGAAGCTCCCCATTGAGTGGATTAACATGGAATCAGAATAAAAACAACAAGATTATCCTATCCAGAGCAACATGTTAAACCAAATTAAGTATTTTGTTAAATGAGTACAGGGACTTGTGGTGGTGAACAATGTCGTTAAAATCATCTACGAGATTATAGTTCGGTAACTTCTTGAATGTCTTTGTTTATTATTTCTAATTCTCGGAATGAAAAATTTTGTGAAATAAATGTCACTGTATTTCCAATTAAGTTTTAATTAGCAAATTTTATAACATGTACTAAGTTAAAGCGCCCGACTACGATGTGGTCCGCCCACATTAATTTTTATATGTGGCCCTTTCTTATTTGGTGACTCCTATTTAACTAAAAAACCTTCCCCTCCAAATCCCCTTAATTGTTTTACTTTTTGAAAAAAAAAATGGGAAGTTAAAAAAAGAAAAAAGAAAAACAGTTACGTAATAAAACTGTTTTTCAAGTTTTTTCGTACTTTGTACGACGTGTCAAATCCAAGCATTATTTGTAGAAAACTCGATCATAATATTAGTAATCAAGTATTTTGAAAATAATTTAATTATTATATTGAGTAGATTGTTGTAGAATATCATTTAATGGTGTGTGTAATACACATAACATATCCCGTAACCAGTTTTTTTAAAGATTTGACATGTCTCTGTAACTGTGTCGTGTCGCATGTAACCGTGTCCCATATCTGTGTATGTACAACATAGGTATTAACATTAGCCTTTCAAGCGTAAATTGATACCCATATCCCCTGCTAGTAGGTTGGATACAAATTCTTATGCCCCACTTTAGGGAGGCTATATAAAGAGAGGCAGGCTCTCCCTCAAGACCACACCTTCAATAGGGACATTCTCTCCATCTCTCAAAAGCATCAAAAATATATTGTGGTTTTTTTTCTTTTTTTTTCTGTGAGTATGAAGTCTAGTGGAAAGAAAATTGCAAACGTATCTTCTTCTTCCTCTTCTTCTTTATCATCTGTAAGAAAAATTGATGTTAAAAACTAATAGGGATCCTATAATGGGGGATGGTGTAAGATAATGTTGCGCAAAGTGTTACAACTCCTCAAAATGTTGTATTGTTGGATTGGACCTTGACAGTTGGAAGAAGGGAAAAAAGAAAGTCATTCATATGGAAAATGTTGTCTGCGGAGGTGATATCGTTGTTATAATGTTGACTCCAATGTCCAATATGTAAGTTAATTATGTCTCTAATTTGGCAATTAATTTCTTTATAGTGATTTTATTAAAAAGTTTCAGTACTGATGGACCATGAATGGATTTTGTAGTGTGAATGTGTATGTTAAAAAATAACAAGTGAGAGATTATGTTATTGGCGAGAAGAAGTCGTTCAAGCTTTACTACACAATACAAAATGCAAAGTTATAAGAAGCTCCATTTCCAACTGTTGAGTTTAAATTGGCAACGGTCAGTTCCTTACCGTTTATAATTACACACCTTCCTCTCTTATTTTTTTATACCTTCTCCATATTACTTTCTCCAAAAAAAGTCAGTTAAACCTATTTTCTATAAATTTTCTCAAAATGAGTAATATAAAAGAAAAAATCAATAGAAAATGAAAAGTTATAAGAAGCTCCTCATTGAGTGGATTAACCTGGAATCAGAATAAAAACAACAAGATCATCCTATCCAGAGCAACATGTTAAACCAAAGTGTGTATTTTTTTAAATGCGTACAGGGACTTGTGGTGGTGAACAATGTCGTTAAAATCATCTACGGAATTAAAGTTCGGTAACTTCTTGAATGTCTTTGTTTATTATTTCTAATTCTCGGAATGGAAAATTATGTGAAATAAATATCATTGTATTTCTACTTAAGTTTTAATTAGCAAATTTTATAACATGTACTAAGTTAAAGCGCCCGAATACGATGTGGTCCGCCCACATACATATTTATATGTGGCCCTTTCTTATTTGTTGACGCCTATTTAACTAAAACAATTTCCCCTCCAATTCCCCTTGACTGTTTTACTTTTTGAAAAAAAAATGGGAAGTTAAAAAAAGAAAAAAAGAAAAATAGTTAAGTAATATTCGTACTTTGTACGACGTGTGAAATCCTAGCATTATTTGTAGAAAACTCGATCATAATATTAGTAATCAAGTATTTTGAAAATAATTTAATTATTATATTGAGTAGATTGTTGTAGAATCTCATTTTAGTGGTGTGTGTAATACACATAACATATCCCGTTACCAGGTTATTTAAAGATTTGACATGTCTCAATAACTGTGTCGTGTCATATGTAACCGTGTCCCGTATCTGTGTATGTGCAACATAGGTATTAAAATTAGTCTTTCAATCGTAAATTGATACCCATATCCCATGCTGGTAGGTTGGATACAAATTCTTACACCCCACTTTAGGGAGGCTATATAAAGAGAGGCAGGCTCCCCCTCAAGACCACACCTTCAACAGGGACATTCTCTCCATCTCTCAAAACCATCAAAAATATCTTATAGATTTTTTTTTCCTTTGAGTATGAAGTCTAGTGGAAAGAAAATTGCAAACATATGTTCTTCTTTCTCTTCTTCTTTATCATCTGTAAGAAAAATTGATGTTAAAAACTAATAGGGATCCTTTAATGGGGGATGGTGTAAGATAATGTTGTGCAAAGTGTTACAACTCCTCAAAATGTTGTATTGTTGGATTGGACCTTGACATTTGGAAGAAGGGAAAAAAGAAAGCCATTCATATGGAAAATGTTGTCTGCGGAGGTGATATCGTTGTTATAATGTTGACTCCAATGTCCAATATGTAAGTTAATTATGTCTCTAATTTGGCAATTAATTTCTTTATAGTGATTTTATTAAAAAGTTTCAGTACTGATGGACCATGAATGGATTTTGTAGTGTGAATGTGTATGTTAAAAAATAACAAGTGAGAGATTATGTTATTGGCGAGAAGAAGTCGTTCAAGCTTTACTACACAATACAAAAAGCAAAGTTATAAGAAGCTCCATTTCCAACTGTTGAGTTTAAATTGGCAACGATCAGTTCTTTGCTGTTAATAAATATACACGTTCCTCTCTTATTTCTTTATACCTTCTCCATATTACTTTCTCCAAAATGGTTCAGTTAAACCTATTTTGTATAAATTTTCTCAAAATGAGGAATCTAAAAATAAAAAGTCAATAGAAAATGCAAAGTTATAAGGAACTCCCCATTGAGTGGATTAACCTGGAATCAGAATAAAAACAACAAGATAATCCTATCCAGAGCAACATGTTAAACCAAATTGTGTATTTTGTTAAATACGTACAGGGACTTGTGGTGGTGAACAATGTCGTTAAAATCATTTACGGAATTATAGTTCGGTAACTTCTTGAATGTCTTTGTTTATTATATCTAATTATCGGAATGGAAAATTATGTGAAATAAAATTCACTGCATTTCTACTTAAGTTTTAATTAGCAAATTTTATAATATGTACTAAGTTAAAGCGCCCGACTACGATGTGGTCCACCCACATACTATTTAACTAAAACACCTTCCCCTCCAAATCCCCTTAACTGTTTTACTTTTTGAAAAAAAAATGGGAAGTTAAAAAAAAAAAAAAAAACAGTTAAGTAATAAAACTGTTTTTTCAAGTTTTTTCGTACTTTGTACGACGTGTCAGATCCAAACATTATTTGTAGAAAACTCGATCATAATATTAGTAATCAAATATTTTGAAAATAATTTAATTATTATATTGAGTAGATTGTTGTAGAATCTCATTTTAATGGTGTGTGTAATACACATAACATATCCCATAACCAGTTTTTTTTAAAGATTTGATATGTCTCCGTACTGTGTCGTGTCGTATGTAACCGTGTCCCGTATCTGTGTATGTCCAACATAGGTATTAACATTAGCCTTTCAAGCGTAAATTGATACCCATATCCCCTGCTGGTAGGTTGGATACAAATTCTTACGCCCCACTTTAGGGAGGCTATATTAAGAGAGGCAGGCTCCCCCTCAAGACCACACCTTCAACAGGGACATTCTCTCCATCTCTCAAAACCATCAAAAATATCTTGTAGCTTTTTTTTTTCTTCTGTGAGTATGAAGTCTAGTGGAAAGTAAATTGCAAACATATCTTCTTCTTCCTTTTCTTCATTATCATCTGTAAGAAAAATTGATGTTAAAACTAATAGGAAGCCTTTAATAGGGGATGGTGTAAGATAATGTTATGCAAAGTGTTACAACTCCTCAAAATGTTGTATTGTTGGATTGGCCCTTGACTGTTGGAAGACGGGAAAAAATAAAGTCATTCATATGGAAAATGTTTTCGGCGGAGGTGATATCGTTGTTAGAATGATGACTCCAACGTCCAATATGTAAGTTAATTATGTCTCTAACACTACACCATTTTTTTGAATTCGTAACAACCTATAGGCAGTTATGAATTCATAACAGGAAAATGCTGTTACAAAAAGGTTGTAACAGACCGAAGTTGTTACAAATCTTGTCAGATTTCGTAACTCTTCTATAGATGTTACGAATTCGTAACTGGATATGGTCCGAGCGTGCCATTCGTGTGCGTGAGTGGTCACACCCTTATCATTTTTCTACCCAAGCCAGTTTTACCTGAGGATATTTCCTCCCTTGGTCACAACTGAGGTTAGCCACTATATTCCCCTTGGTCTCGGTCATTCCCTTCTATTTTTCTCTCGACTTATCCGCTTCTTCTCTTTCCTCATCTCTGTAGAAGATGTTCTCTGTTAGGGTTTCATTTTGAGGATTTGGATTTGAAGATCGGATTTGAAGCTGCTTGTAGAAGAAAGTTCATCTGTTAGGTTTTCATCTTGAAGGTTTGGATTTGAAGTTTCGATTTGAAGCTAGATAGTTCAACTGTTAGGGTTTCAGTTTGAAGTTTCGATTTGAAGCTTCGATTTGGAGCAGAAGACCTAAGTAATCTCGATTTGGGTTTCTATCTATTTGTTTAAAGTTTTCAATCTGTTTTTCCAGATATTATTTTCAATTAGGGTTTCGATTTCACTTGTTGATTTTTGGTTTTTCTTATAGGGTCTCTATGTTTTACTAAGTTTATGAAGTTTGACATGATTTTGATTTCAGTATGAACAACTTGAGGTGGAGATATTTTTGGAAGAAGAAGCTGATGCTGGGTTTCAATTTCTACTGAATAAAGGTGTATAATTTTAGAATAGAATTAGTTGTAGGATTTATGCATTGAATAATTTGATTTGGTTTCTCTTATATCAAACTTGATTTGATTTCTTTTCTTCCTGAATTTTCAATTTGATATGAAGAGGAAAATGGTGTACAATATTGCCTATAACTTGTTTGATAAAATGTTTATATGGAATTCCTTTCATGATCTATGCAAACTAAATTTTAAATGGATCATTACTTGATTTATTTCCATGGGTAATAAAAAAAAAAACTAGTTTCACCAAATGGGTATTTATGAGGCTTACAGGATAACCAATTTTGTTTACGATATTTGGTGTAAACCATCCATGCTCTTGGTTTGAAATCCTACCTTTTGTGTGTTTGTTATCTTCATTGAAATGTAAATGATTTATGAAGAACAAAAATGAATTTGCGGCAACTCAAATATTAGTTTTCATCTTAAATATGAGTGATACTATTTTCTTCATAAACTGATTTTTTTTGCAAAATGGTCAAATGAGTTATGTATTTAGGACTCCACTCATAGCTAACAGTTGAAATCATTCATAATCATTTTATGGGTTTTCCTTGTTTTCACTCTTTTGGATACCTCGTAACCCAAATTTAATTTACAGCCTAAAGTTTGTTTTATCCTGAATGTCTTTCATCCTTTTTTTTAGCAATCCAGCTTTAAAGTTATACTGCCATATACATGAAATCCTTTGTTTTCCATTTTATTTTAAGGCCAATTGATCACCTGCTTGATATTGAATGCATATCCCTTGGGCAAGACTCTTTGGGATGAATTATGTGTATCTTGTACTTTGTTTTTTTATAGATCCGTTTAGTTGATTCCATGGTGTATAAACTGTACTTCAAGTTTGGTATTTTTGCTTGGCGGGCTTTTGGTAAGTTGTGGCGTCTTTTCTCTTGACTGTTGAGAATTGGATCCTGTTTCAGAAAGTGTTCTTTACATGAGAATTCGTTTGTGATTTGTTATCACGAAGAACTAGACTCTCCTTTAGGAACATCGGGCTTTAGTGGCACCCCACCACCTCGGTGGCTACCCAGAATATCGTTGCGGCAACAATGGATGGTAATTAGAACTTCCCTGACGGTAGCACTGGCCATATAAATAGTAGAGTAAATTTATTATGGGATTTAGTAAGTGGGTAAGTTAATATCAAACCTCTCTTGCTCCATTGAATAAATGTTTCTCTGTTACCTGGTGTTATCACACATAATAAACTGTATAATGGAAGAGTAGTTACTCGATTTAGTAATTGGTTCGTTATTGTTAGAGAAATTAGTAAATGTCTAAGTTGAATTACTTATAAATATGTGCCCAAATATGCCTATAGGGGATTCATAGATTACTTAGTTTCTGGTTCAAGACTGTACCCAAATCTGTCTCTTAAAAGTTTGGGATATAGCTTAGGGTTTAGGGGGTTTAATCAGTTCGTCGTGTCTTTTTTGAGAGGTGACTTGCGGACCTCCACCACCTGACCTAGAATTTTCTCAGTGGAAATGTATTATGTTAATACTTGCAAGAGTTTTCAAGTCTTCATGACAAAGTTTGCAACTCTACATGACAGAAAGATAGGATTTGGTCCAGTGTTTTATAATTCGGTGGTGAATTGATAGCTAATTAGATTCTCAATGGGGCTATAAGATGCAAAACACTATTGGTTTTCTCTTAATTGTTCGAATGTAGTAGTGGATAGTTTGTCATAAGATTGTAATCTGCACACTGAGTGTTTCACCTCTGGTTTGGTGATATTTGACAGCAACTTGTTTTAAGTAACGTGACATAAAGTAAAAGATATTGCAGAAACTTTTATGAGTTCCACCGGGAGAGTATAGCTATTGGATTGTAGAGTTTCTTAGGATTGATTAGCTTATGTTTTGGAGGAAACATATGAAAAGTAAGTATTTCTCTTGATATAATTTGTCTTCTCTCTGGTAAACAATAAGCGGATTGTTTTAAGTATTTCGCTTGATATAATTTGTCTTCTCTCTGGTAAACAATAAGCGGATTGGATTGGTGATACAACATCATTGAATGTATTTTTTTGTTAATTGAATTTGAGTTTGAAATTCTAGATATCAAATTCATGAATTTAGAATAGATTATCAATGATGAAAATGTTTCATTTTTCAGTTTCGAGATAAACCCTATTTATTGATTAGAAATACAAGTTGGGTTTAGTATTTTTCAGATTTATGTAAACTTATGGGAGAACAATTAGGAAAGATTGATAACTTTCAGTTCTTTCATTGTATCTCTCGTTGAGCCTTGCAGTGCTTTTTTCAAGGGATTGCTCCTGCAGATTGATTTATGACCACCCAAAGCTTCATAACTACCGAAAGATTTTCCACAAAAAGCACAACTGAATTTACCAGAAGTACAAGACAATATTGTTATCTGCATCTGAGATGCTTCTAACTTTCTCTTCTTCGCAGTATTTATTATGATTTGTGACCTGAATGTACCATCCTTTGTTGTTGAACCATATTTCTTATTGAACCATGATTCTTTTGAAGTCATTTTCATCCTTCACAACTTAAAGACTAACCTGATAATCAAGATTGGTACATTTAGGTCTTTTAACTACCAAACCTGACTTGTTTGACTATTCTTCTTAGATAATGAAGTGGAGAAGCCAGGAGAAGTAGAAGTCCGCGCTAAAGACGTTCAGAAGACAGGTTGCTCATAACATATTCATTATCAGTGAGTTTTCATTTACAACTAAATTGAAAAATGAGTTTTTCTTAGTTAGAGTGACAAATGGTGCATCTTGAGATTATATTTTTATTGGTTATCCCCTAACTATGCATCGTATGTGTTTATCTGCTCTATAGAATCTATGTTTCTATGGGTCCAGTTCTGTTGTTCAATTTTACATCAACTCATTGTATTGATCTAATGAGAGATTGTTGTTTACAGGGCAAAAAAGTCTGCATGCATCTCTTTGTTTGATGTGGATCTGGTGCAGGGACAGTGGGAAGGGTTTGGTTTTGTCTAGTTTGCACATATTTAAGATGCTAGAGCTGCTCATAGTTTGAATGACAATTACACATTGCAGGGAGGATCATCAAGGTAGGAATCTACCTTGAATTAACCAATGATCAACTATTGCAATGATAAATTCAACTTGTGTACCTGCTATTCGCTGTAAGTACTTAACTTGTATACTTGCGAGATTTCCTGTTTCTTACAATTTTATTACCCTGGTGAGAGAGATTATGGAATTTGGTTTATTGCAGGACCAATTGCATTGATTGCCTGGAAGAATCTTCATTAAAGATAACTTAGTTGTTGATTTGTGCTTGGCTAAATCTGTAGCGGTAAGTTGTCTGCTCCAGTTCTCTTACTTCCATGTAACAATAACTTCATCACTTCTCCATTCTTCTCATGTAGGATTTGACCCAATTATTTGCATTTTTTTAATACGTGATTTCAGGTGAATTCACATTAAGTCAGTTGAAGCAGTAGCAGCCATCCAATGAAATTTCAATCCATGGTAAGCACTTTACTTGGTTATACTTTTATTCTTAAGTTTAAATTTTGGATTTTTACCTTGAGTTTGTACTCGGGAGGTATTACGCTAGTGGGAAATGTACTGCAGTATGATTGGAGGAGTGGAAGGTGCATCTAAGGTACTTTATTTATATCCAGATTAAGTACCTATTATCCCCCCTGCCTTATTGATATATGAAATGTATGAACTTTCAGTAAAATGCCATGTGTTCTTAAATTACCCTGCAGTCACAAAAAGGAGTATCACTGATCTTTATTTTTTTATATTGTTAAGATTTTATGAACTTTTGGACAAGTCTTGGCCAGTTTAGATTCCATTCACTGCCTTCAGTAAGGCAGCGGGGATAACATCAAATATATGCTACTGTCACTTTTAATACTAAGGGAATAATATTATTTAGTTTCTAGAGGAAATGTGGATGTCGACTGTATACTTGGCAGTGATTTCTCTTTCTTTATAATGCACTTATTCGGAGTTTTTCAGTAATTTGTATTTCTCATCGTGACTTGAAGGTTTGATGATCTGTGGGATGGATGGAATGTGATGAAGGTGCAAGAGCAATGGGTATTGAAGTTACTGCATAGCTGCTGCGGCATTGGATTACATCAGCTTCACCAATTCTACTTCAAATGTGAAGGCAAATACTGATTATGTGAGTTTTTTTTTAGGAATTATGCAATAGAATAAAACTTAGGGATTGTCTTTTAAGTTCCGAGCCAATTCGAATGTAGAAAGAACAAAAGTTATTGTTAATAAAGGAAGTTATTGTTGAATGGTGTGATTGAATCTATGGATGGATGGAATGAATGATTTGTAGGTTATTTTGAATTCCGGCGTATTTCCGGCAGAATGTGTAATGACCATGGTATTGACCTGGTCAAAGAGGGAGTAATTGACCGGCGGTAATTTTTTTTTGATGTTACTAAAAAATTCGTAACTGCTCCTAGATGTTTCAACCTGTCCCGTAGTAACAGTTGTAAGCTGTTCCAAAATGACACGTAGTAATAGCCGAGGTCTGTTACAACTCCCCTGTTACAAATAATTAGTAACATGTCCAAGATGTTTCAAAATGACACGTAGTAACAGCTTCCGCCTGTTACAACCCAAAATTCGTAACAGCTACATTGCCGTTACAAAAATTTGTCACGCCACCTTTTGAAACAAAACCTGCCAGTTGCAACCCTGTTTTGTAACATGTAAAATCTATTTATAATCTGCCAAATTGGTGTAGTGTAATCTGGTAATTAATTTCTTTATAGTGATTTCATTAGAAAGTTTTAGTACTGATGAACCATGAATGAATTTTGAAGTGTGAATGTGTATGTTAAAAAAGAACAAGTGAGAGATTATGTTATTGGCGAGAAGAAGTCGTTCAAGCTTTACTGCACAATAGAAAATACAAAGTTATAAGAAGCTCAATTTCCAACTATTGAGTTTAAATTGGCAACGGTCAGTTCTTTACCGTTTATAAATACACACCTTCCTCTCTTATTTCTTTATGCCTTCTCCATATTACTTTCTCCAAAAAAATTCAGTTAAACCTATTTTCTATAAATTTTCTCAAAATGAGTAATCTAAAAGAAAAAATCAATAGAAAATGCAAAGTTATAAGAAGCTCCCCATTGAGTGGATTAACCTGGAATCAGAATAAAAACAACAAGATCATCCTATCCAGAGAAATATGTTAAACCAAATTGTGTATTTTGTTAAATGCGTATAGGGACTTATGGTGGTAAACAATGTCGTTAAAATCATCTACGAGATTATAGTTCAGAAACTTCTTGAATGTCTTTGTTTATTATTTCTAATTCTCGGAATGGAAAATTATGTGAAATAAATATCACTGTATTTCCACTTAAGTTTTAATTATCAAATTTTATAACATGTACTAAGTTAAAGCGCCCGACTACGATGTGGTCCGCCCACATACATTTTTATATGTGGCGCCTTCTTATTTGTTGACGCCTATTTAACTAAAAAACCTTCCCCTCCAAATCCCCTTAATGTTTTAGTTTTTGAAAAAAACATGGGAAGTTAAAAAAAAAAAAAAAGTTAAGTATAAAACTGGTTTTTCAAAAATATTCATACTTTGTACGATGTGTCAGCATTTAAAGAGGACCCACATACTTGAAGTAATGTTTATAGTACTTCAACGGAATTAATATGATTATGCACATGATATTTTATAGTAATGTTTATATTGTTTTTCTAGAGTAGACACAAACCACCAGCAAAACCTCTAAGGGGAAATGCCAATAGTTAAAAACATTTACTTTTCTCATAATATTGTGCATTTCCTTATTGTGTTTTTTAGTTTCAGAAATAAACAAGATATCCGTGTTAACTTTATTTAGGTTGTCTAAGAGGCTGCTCATGGTTGGGATGTTACCTCGGCTTTGGAAATTCCAGGATAGAACACTAATGAACTTCCATAAATAGGAAACAATGGGTATTCTAATTTACACAACACATGACTAGCAACTATATTACGTTCCAAAACAGTGTTAACAGAAGAAATCCACAGAATGAAAAAAATCCTAGGTATGTTACATCAGTTATTCTTATAACAATTATAACAGTTGTTATCAAGACAAACATAATTGTTACATATCACAACCATGGGAATATGGACATCACGTAAAACCCAGAATATGAGAAATTTACATCGACGCAATTCAAAGGATTTCAGTAGAAAATCAACGAATTACTATTATATATCTAAACATTTACATTAATGTACTTATAGTCATAATCTATGATTGTTATTTGCATGTGTTTTTTCCAAATCAAGCACAATCCCCCTGCGGTACCTCTAAGAGAAACTAGCCAGTAATTTAAACATTTACTTTTCTCATTATATTTTTTATTTCCTTATTTTGTTGTTTAGTTTCATACAAAAATAAGATGTTAGGATTATGTTTATCTAACAGATCTTTTAGGATATTAGTAGTTTCCGTATTTCCTAGTCCTTAGTAGTTTTGAGTTAAACTATGTTCTTGTCTGCTTTGGCTCTTGTATACATTTTGTTTTCTTTTATCTATTAACATCATTCGGTGGTCATTGGTTAACATTAAAAAAACCAAGGAGACTTCTAAAATTGTTCGATCGATCGACGACGGTTTTAAAAAAATAAAAGATCATGAGAGGATCCATCATGTCAAGGTTTGGCACTTGGAAGTTTCCTACCTTGTTGGGATGGTTTCCAAGCCTTTTATCTTTCCTTTCAAACATATGAGCTCAAAATCCCATCCATACCATCTTGCACATCCATCCTAATTTTTCTTTTGGCGTTCCTGGAGCAAAATTCTTAACTCTGCCTCTGCAATTGATGCTTTGGCAATAAGATAGAGTGATTGTTGCTAATATTCTATTTTTCAATTATGAATTTACCCGTCAGTTTAACATGATCGAATCATTGATAATATGGGATATCAAATTCAACTCGGACAAATAAGTAAGACAACAATTTGAGATTCTTGCTAAATGCAAAACGTTTGCAAAACTAAACCCAAAAACTTTGGCAAAACCAAACCCATGTACATAACACAAAATATATGCCTTCGAGGATGACAATATTCAGAGTATGTCGGTGAAATTGACACTGATGAAACATCAATCCTAAGTTTCACCGTCTAATAGTCCAAATAATTGGGCCTCGCACCACAAATGTCCATCAATCAATCTATCTTTTATTTCTCATTACTAAATTCCAAAACTGTGGTGCCAAAATCTTACGATACTTGTCGGTTATAATTTGATCTCAATGATCAGTTGGAAGAGACGTGATAGTATCTTCCTTTACACGTGCAATGGTAGATAACAAGGCAAGACTCGGTGGAGGCATATCGAAAGCTCACCATCACCATTTTGCATGGAAAGCATGGTCCGTAAGCATGAGAACAGTTCGGTAAACTTGAACCTCTGGTCGGGTACATTTCCGCTGCTACTTCTTCCTTATGATTGACTCCTAATTTCTGCAAAAGTTGAAATC
The DNA here is from genome assembly GCA_023529315.1 of Papaver bracteatum. Taxonomy (NCBI): domain Eukaryota; kingdom Viridiplantae; phylum Streptophyta; class Magnoliopsida; order Ranunculales; family Papaveraceae; genus Papaver; species Papaver bracteatum. The sequence goes on from JAJJWX010004010.1 coordinate 1,654,785, forward strand.
AATTACTAGTTGTTCAAAAATCAAATTGATTGTATTTCCTAAAATGTAATTTGAATTAATATGTTTGTCGAAAATATTTTTAAACTTGATTAGCGAATTCATATGTTTCGATTCATATTATATAAAGTTTAATCATTTTAGGTGTAATAAATAAATTAAAATATATATATAAGTATCGTATTCCGACCCGTAACACTTCGAGTTCGGATCTCCATATATATGGGTTTGATCCTGGTCCGGAACTCGGAATGTTACAGGGTATCTAAAAGTTCACATATAAATATTTTTTATTATGAAAATATAATTTTAATTGTTTAAAATCTAGATACCGTCAAATATATAATTGTTTAAAGAAATGCTTTCCACCTAGATTTTAATTGTTTAAAATATAAATTTGTGGGTATAAGATACCCACTGTAGCAGATTCTTAGTTTTCTTTCGTTGTTTCTCATGCTTCAAAGAAAAAAAAATCAACGAGTAGATCATGCGACTCAAAAAGGGAAACAAACAAACATATTTCTAATTTGGCTAGCATATCAACCACGCCGATGTGTTCATTACTCTACCAAGAAATACCGAAAAAATGTTTATGAAATAACCATTAGCTAACACTGACCCGTAGTCTTCTTAGTATTAAAAATATGAAATAAAATCAATTTGAAGTTAAATTATATTCTTGCCTCCTGTTTTCCTTTTTCTTTCTTATATTAAAAACATTTTGTGGTTATTGGTTAATACTTTTTTTTGAGGAGAAAGGTTAATATATTAATAAAATAAAAGAACAAACATATAAAGAAAAGTAAAAATAAAAAGCTCCAAAGAGTCCAAAGCAAGGTCAAGAATGAACAATACAAGAAGCAAGGGACCAAACGAAAAAAGAAAACAGAAGCAGGGAGACAATGCACCACTACAACAAGTCATTTTTTCTTTGCCGACTTTCAGTGACCCCTACCAAGCTTGTCATTTTTAGGCTCTTCTTTCCATCCTAGTTTTTGAAGCTCCCTTTCCTTCTTAGATTTCTAAATCTTATCATTTATTTTTCTAAATATGCTCATATTTGTCAGTTTTCTACTAAGATCTCTTATCAAATACGAAATGTTTTTAATACGTTGAGCTTTAGTCTTATGGATGTTGATAGGAATGTCTGCAAGATATTTTTCCTTCACAATTTCCATATCATGGACTTCTAAAATGGGATTGATCTATCATGGATCTAGAGTGAGTTGGAAATTGCATATCCTAATTTAGGTGGTTCCCAAACCAAGTTTTTTTTTTTTTGTATGTGTGGATAATATAAGCTCCAAACTATTTTTACCAATTTGCATATCCTAATTTTCTTTAATTTATCCTTCATATAATTAGATTCTTAGCTCTGTTGTGCGGTTGATGCTTTGGTCATGAGATAAATGAGAGTATGCTAATTAGGCTTTTAGAATTACCCAAAAAATACATTGTATTGTTATTTTAGTTTTTGATTAATATTATTTTGATTGATTAACAATATAGTTATCATTAATAGATCAACCTTGTTTATTTTAGGGTCCTTCTCTTCTGATATAAGGCCACTCATGTTTGTTCAAGCATTGACTATTTAGATCTAGTGATCCAAAATTTGTAGATAGAATTGTTGATTATACAACGTTAATAGACTCTGCTATGTGTGATTTATCAATACTGGATCAAGTTGTTTATGCAATGATTAATTTAAAGATTAAAAATTCCTTTCCCAAGAGGGATAAGTTGACAATGACCTTTGAGATTTGGTTTCCTCCTCGGAAATGACTCTACAACTTCAATGTTAGTTTCACAAAATCAAGACGACATATTAAACTAAATTTCCATTCATTTAAACTCTGATCTACGATATCATCAGGGTAAAAATAGTAGGATCGTCACCTCTCTTTCCATAATATGGAAGATTAGAAATATCAAGGTTGAAACCCTAAAACTAAATCTAAAGCTTTTTGTTCTCAGAACAGATTCTAAATCTTATCAAAAATTTGTCATTTTGCAACAAGATTTACCTGATTAATGAAAATATTTGTTATTAAAATTATCACCAATCACTGAAATATCCTCTTCTATCTATTCAGTTTTAATACCACCTGAATAACGACGTTGAAAACTAAAAGATCAGAAAAAACAATTAAGAAAATGAGTTGGTTACCTGATTCACAAAACATGAACCAAATTAAACTATCAATATTTTGAATGGAAATTTCTATGATGTGTGCCACAGTATTGCCACTTAAGTTTTAATTAGCAAATTTTATAACATGTACTAAGTTAAAGTATTGTAAATCTTATTAACTAAATTCCTCAAGTTACCCAATAGATGGTAAAGTTAAACGTTATGAAATTTTGTAAATATATATTCAGGAATCGGTTAATTTTTTTTGGAAAATACCTAACTGACACTAGGGTATAAAAACTTTAATTCTGAAGAACATTTATGATAATTGGTTGTTCGACATGACCTAGATGATTGTGATAAATGTTCTTCAAAGATTAGAGATTTTTAATTGATTTTGACTGAGTTGTGTTTCAGTTTAGCAAACAATTTTCTCCCAAAAGCTTAACCAATTTTCCCAAGGTTAAAGTTACTGAGATTTGACAAAAGTAATTAAAGAAACCAAAATTCTATCCTAGATCCTAAGCTTTTTCAATATCTGCCCCACAGATTTACATAAGGTTTCTCCCGATTATTCTATCAGAAACCCCAAACAGGTGGAAAATGAGTACTTATGAGCGAAGAAACCAAAATCTTGCGTGCGTATCAACCGAAGATAACTGTCCCTATAAAGTCCCATGGATAATCTGGAGCATCGAAAAATGCGCCAGCACTATTGTTTGAGGGTGAAAATGGTTTCAGCTGATTTCGGTAATTTCGGGTGTGTGGGTGAGAAATGAATTTAAACCCTAAACAATGTACTGCAAGGTAGTACTTTAGATTCGAGAGATCAATCTGTTCAAGTCCAGCCTAAACCAAGAAATGGCCATTCCAGACTTGCCTCGGTCACAAAGTGAAGGAGAATGGTTTGGTTTTGGGGAGGGAAGCAAGGAAAGTGATGAGACCAGAATAGTTAATTTCTGGAAGAGTAGTTGTTTTCTACGACTTGTATCAGAAAGTGGGAAGCTAACAAATGGAAAGATAGCAAATATTTTCTGAGTATTGTATGCTCCTGACTGAACTTGTTGTTCGGTGGAAATAGGTAAGACCTATTTATACAAGTCGAAGTGAAACGTACTCTGGTCTCATTAAGGAATGAAAAATGGCTGAGTAAATGGGAGGAGGTGTTAACCGTTAACACATGGAATTGATGTTCCATAAAAAAGAGTGTTTCACCATTAACTCCCTGTATTTACTAACCTCCTCATCCTTATGACACTTCCTTATGACGGGCGTAGTGTACGCCGCACGCTGTAAACCTCCAAATCAAAACCCAAAGAGGATCCCCCAGTTTGTGATATGTGTTGATGTCTCGAATGTTTTTGTAGAAAACATGTAGCATATTGTTGTTGCCTGGAAAGTCAATCTCGGGAGACTTGTTAGCTTGGCGACCTTCGACGGTCGAGATTTTGCATCTAAAGAGGAAAGGTAGCCGTTGATCGTTGCACGCTTTCATTTTTGGTGGCCGCATAGGGAAGGCCAGCATGGTGGTGCGGCTAGGTCGGCATGCCATTGGCATAGCATGCCTTGGCATTATTTGGAGTGGCCAAACTAGGGTTTCAGGGCAAAGGTTACCATGTGTTGTCTGGTAACCTAAGACGTCTAGGATTTTCTCATGTGATTGAAGGGAGACCGTTGATTTTCGCACGCCTTCGTTTTGGTAGCCGCATAGGGAAGGCCAGCATGGTGCCATTGGCATGGTTTGGCGTGGACAAACTAGGGTTTCGGGTCAAAGGTTACCATGTCTTGTCTGGTAACCTTGGACGGCTAGGATTTTCTCCTTTGATTGAAGGGCGACCGTTGATTATCGCACGCCTTCGTTTTGGTAGCCGCATAGGGAAGGCCAGCATGGTGGCACGACTAGGTCAGCATGTCATTGTCATGGCATGCCTTGGCTTGGTTTGGCGTGGCCAAACTAGGGTTTCGGGTCAAAGGTGACCATGTGTTGTCTGGTAACCTTGGACGGCTAGGATTTGCTCATGTGATTGAAGGGCGACCGTTGATTGTCGCACGCATTCGTTTTGATAGCCGCATAGGGAAGGCCAGCATGGTGGTACGGCTAGGTTAGCACGGAGCCATGGCAAGGTGCGTTTGGCATGGCACGGTGAGGGCCAAAGGCTTGGCATGGACGGTTTGTCTTGGAATGGTGGGGCCAAGGGCTTGGCATGCCATGGGCGCATGGTGCGGCTAGCATGGCTAAGGCAAAGGAAAAGGTGTGGTTTGGCTTGGCATAGTGGGGCCAAGGGTTTGGCTTGGCATGGTGGGGCCAATGGCTTGGCATGCCATGGGCAGATGGTGCGGCTAGCATGGCTAGGGCCAATGCAAGGTACGGTTTGGCTTGGCCTGGTAGGGCCTAGGGTTTGGCATGACCAAGCTAGGATCGTGACCAAGCTAGGGTTTTGGCATAGTTTATGAGCGACCATAAATTAGGGTTTGACGTTGGGCCAAAGGTTACCACGCGTTAGCTGGCGATCTTGGACGGCTAAGATTTGCATCTTAGATGGAAAGATGGCCGTTGATTATTGCAGGCCTTTGTTTTGGCAGCCAGCATTGTGCATGAAGTGTTGGGACGACAAGCATGGTTGGCATGCTTTAACGTGGATATGTGGCTGGCATGGTTTGCCATTGGCATAGTGGTGCGGATGGCATGGTTGGCATGCCTTGGCGCGGTAGGTGTGGTTGGCACGGATTTCCATTGGCGCAGGGGGTGCGGCTAGCATGGTTGCCATGCCTTGGCGCGGTAGGTGTGGTTGGCACGGCTTTCCATTGGCACATGGGTGCGGCTAGCATGGATGGAACGCCTTGGCGCGGTGGATGTGGCTGGCATGGTTTGCCATTGGCACATGGGTGCGGCTAGCATGGTTGGCATGCCTTGGCGCGGTAGGTGTGGCTGGCACGAATTGCCATTGGCACAGGGGTGCGACTAGCATGGATAGCATGCCTTGGCGCGGTGGATGTGGCTGGCATGGTTTGCCATTGGCACATGGGTGCGGTTAGCATGGTTGGAATGCCTTGGCGCAGTAGGTTTGGATGGCATGGTTTTCCATTGGCACAGGGGTGCATCTAGCATGGGTGGCATGCCTTGGCGTGGTAGATGTGGCTGGCATGGTTTTCCATTGGCACAATGGTGCGGCTAGTGTGGTTGGCATGCCTTGGCGCGGTAGATGTGGCTGGAATGGTTTGCCATTGGCATAGTGGTGCGGCTAGCATGGTTGGCATGCCTTGGCGCGGTGGATGTGGCTGGCATGGTTTTGCCGTTGGCACATGGGTGCGGCTAGCATGGTTGGCATGCCTTGGCGCGGTAGGTGTGGCTGCTATGGTTTGCCTTTGGCACAGGGGTGCGGCTAGCATGGATGGCATGCCTTGGCGCGGTGGATGTGGCTGACATGGTTGTCCATTGGCACAATGGTGCGGCTAGCATGGTTGCGCATGCCTTGGCGCGGTAGATGTGGCTGGCACGGCATGCCATTGGCACATGTGGTGTGGGAATTAGTGTTTGGCCTATCGAAACCCTAATTAATTTTAAAAAAATGTACCCTGGTAATTTTATCGCAGGCATATTAAAGGGTTCAATATATGCATTTAAGTTCTGTGACGTCACTGTCTGGCTAGGGCTTTACGATTTTACCCCTAAGTTAAAAACCACCAACAACAACTATAATAATATACCAACGTATAAATCCGATATTATTTTCATAATTTCTTACTCGAAGTTAAAATTTATATGTTTTTTATCAACATGAAAATTTCATCGACTTAATTGAAATATATACACCGTTTAATACATAATTGTTCAAAAAAACGCCTTCTATCATCATCAAACATATTGCAAGACTTAAAAAGGGAATCTGACCTATTCCTAATACCTTTGGCTAATACATCAACTATTTCTCTACTAACAAAATCTGACAAAATATTATGCAGCAACCATACACTGATTGACATTGAGCCATAAATTTCGTAGCATTAGAAACATGGAATGAAATTAGTTTTGAGTTAAACCATGTTCTTATCCCATTTGGCTCTTGTATACTTTTTGTTTTCTTTTATTTATTAACAACGTTCGGCGGTTATTGGTTAGTATTGGCAACTTCTAAAATGGGATTGATCATATGCGAAACTCTTGCAAAACTAAACCCAAAAACTTTAGCAAAACTAAACCCGTGTACATAACATAAAATATATGCCTTTGAGAATGACAATACTCATAGTATGTCGATGACATTGACAATGATGAAACATCAATTCTAAGTTTCACCATCTAAAAGTCCAAATAATTGTACCTCGCTCCACCAATGTCCATCAATCAATCTACCTTCTATTTCTCATTACGAAATTCCAAAACTGCGGTGTCCCAAATCTTACGATACGTGTCGGTTAATTTGATCTCACTGATTAGTTGGAAGGGACGTGATAGTATTTTCCTTTACACATGCAACGGTAGACAACAGGGCAAGACTCGGTAGAGGCACATCGAAAGCTCACCATCACCCTTTTGCATGGAAAGCATGGTCCACAAGCATGAGAACAGTCCGGTAAACTTGAACCTCCGGTTGGGTACATTTCCACTGCTACTTCTTCCATCTTATTGACTCGTAATTTCTGCAAAAGTTGAAACCAGTTACTAGTTGCTCAAACATCAAATTGTATACAAGAGAGTTATGGCATTATTTTCTGGAAGGATACAACCTTTCTTGGGTGTTTTAAGCTACTGTAAGAGATACCATATGGGAATGGAGAAGAAAAAAAGGGACTACTGGCAGTTTGAAAACAAGAATTTGGGATATTATCCCATTCACCATTTGGTGGGAAGTGTGGTTGGAAATAAATGCTAGAGTCTTCAACAAAGATATGGAGAAGCTTAAGGACAGTATCAAGATTATGATATATAACTGGTGCATAAGGACTAATATTTTTGAGGGCATTCAGTTCAACACTGTTTCGAGTAATTGGGGAGTTGTAACACTAGTGCAATTTAGCTAGTTTTTATTTTTTTTTAAGCTAGTTTGGTTTTTGCTTATTTGTACTTGCAACTTTACTAAAATTGAGTTATTTTTGTTTCTTTTTTTTATCTTCAGATTGTTACCTTCTTGGTGATAGCCTGAATTTTTAATATATTTTTCCCTTTGTGAGTCAAAAAACAAACCATAAACTGCAGATTATTGGACAAGTTTGATAATGAGAATAACAAACCTTGGGGATAATGTAAAATCGATCTCCTCTGCCTCCTTCACCGTTAGTACTCAAGCTCACTGTCATGTCTTGATAAATCAAGCAGGGAAAAAACTTTAGTCCAAAGAAGAAATAAAAAAATATCAACTAACTAATCAAAGTTAAGGTAAACAAATACTACCATGAAATTGTCGAGGTAATGCACTATACGTACCATGCGTTAAACGAAGACTTCTACCGACGACAAAAGACGAAAAGAATATTGCAGCAAGAAGTGCAGTATACGATCCAAATGAGATGCCGTTCTTCATTCTTCTTCTTGTAATTTCTAATGAACAAAACCCAAGTTTTATGTAGATAAATTCAAGAGACGGAGGAGAGTATTACTAGCTAATGTAAAAACTCAAAAAGATCAGCTAGAAAAGTATAGCGCAAAGATACACTGGTATCAATTTAAGAAATGAGCTCACAGTTCTTATAGTGAGATATACATTAAATGAAGGACAAGGTCTTTATGGCATACTTCACATGACACATGAGAGACTGCGAGAGACCAGCTAGCTATCACTACTTACTTTCTTGATTAAAACTTCAAATGATTTCGTGAAGTCATTCAATCTCAAAAGGAAGACAAGAGGGCAAGGTCAAGTCAAGTCTAGTCACATTGTCATTTTGTTGGGTTAGTAAAATCTAAACATCTTCTACAATTGTTAGGTAGGTAGAGTAAAATTAAAGAAGATAATTCACGTGTATAGACATGAACATTTATGTTGTGCAGCATTACACACAAAGCTGTATCGTATATGTAGGGAATTTAAAGGGCAACTGCGATAAGCGTGATTGTATATTCTCTCACCTCGCAAGACATGTTGCTGTCCTTGACCAGACACGTACACTTATTACGGCTGATTGCAACTTATTGAAAGCATACATGCATCCTCGTGTTGCATTTAATTCAGGTGCAAACAATGAATGCCATGCATACTGTCTTTTCTTCGTATAAGCAATATTGATTAAAAGTAAAACAAACTAACTTGTGCCGTTCCATTTATTATCGTCCATTAGAAGATCAACTAAAAATTGAGGAGGTAAATACTAAATACATCCCCATTCTTCAGTGAGGCTAAAGCTATGATTGAATACAAAACTAGTTGCTTTACGTGTATTGTATTATCGAGACAAACTCCTAGTCTAGATCGGCATAAACATGGATAAATATGTACACTGGCTTCTCATTTAAAATTAGTGTGCAAGTGCAACAGCTAGCCAAGGACCGGAAACATTCAAATGCAAAGCCTAAGACCCATGACCAACAATTTACTTGAGAAATGCGCCCATGAAATTTTGAATGTTCATGAGATCGAGAAGTTTGAAGCATGAGCATGGGTCTTTTGCTAATAACATTATGTCTATAAATACTTTTATTTACGAATTAGTAGTATAACTTTGTGCAACTTCTCTTGTCATTTGATTGTTATCTTTGAGCATAACATATTATCGCATGTAGTTAAGACTTGAAAGCAGGGTGCGACCGACCGTTGTATAATTGTTGTATCAGTCAAACAAGTGGATATGAATGGTTAATACAACTAGTGAATTCTTATTAATACATCTGGATATGAGTGGATTGGGATATCGAGAAAACTAAAGCTTCCATGAAGAGGAAGCATAATTCTTAAGCAGTTTATTGATGAACCCAAAGTAATGTTAACCAAGCACAAACCTCAAATATGTGGAACGGGGTGTATATCATTTCACCGTTCCTTTTATTTACAAGCACCTAGTAAATGGTTGATTATTGTGTTGCTTCGCGGGTGAATTGGTCTCACACCTTCTGTTCCATTGTAAGTTTCCTTCTCAAATATGGGACCACTTTATATCGGGAGTTGGTCTTCTGAGCACTTCCGAGTTGTATGGATTCAATTATTAAAGGTTGGAGATGTAATATTGTTCATTCTAGGTAAGAAACTTTAGACTAATTTGATTCCTGTAGCCATTTTGTTGGATATTGTGGAAGTCTAGGAATGCCATATTGCCTTCGAAGATGCTTCTGTTACATTTAAAAAAAGTTATTAAACAGGTGAAGAACCAAGTTTATAATTAGGCTCTCAATGAGAAGTGCTTAAGAGCATCCACAGTCATGAGCAGGACTAAAGATCAAATTCCAGACCAAATGCCAATTCTTTTTGGCTTTTTTGGAGGTGAACCGCAGTGGTAGCAGACTAAAATTTAGTCCGACGGATGTATATTGAACGGATGATATTGAGTGCAAGTATAACAAACGCCTCAAACTTAGGCGTGGTTATAGTGCTCGCGCGGTGTGGGACGTACGTATTATGGACGCACGATGTGGGGCGTGGCTATAGTGAATGCCTAGTGTGAGACGTTAATCAAATTAACGTACAAAGGTTAAACAGATGTATTAAGCTCATTTGGGAAAGTGGGATCATATTTTTCATGTCAAGCGCACTTATAATGACCGCCTGATATCAAGTGAACTTATAATGAACGTTTGGTTCCACTTAAACTCTCATTGTATTAACGCTTCACTCTTAAACGCTCACCATACCCACGCCTAGTCCTAGACGCTTGTTATACTCACGCCTAACTTGAAACGCTCGTTATACGTACGCCCCATTAAATTTAGTTATAATCTCGTCCGGCTACTAAATTTAGTCCCAAACCCTAGAAATCCAGACCAAATATACCTTTAGTCAGTTCCACTACGCCTCCATTTCAGACCAAATTTAGATATAATCCCCAATTATGGCCGTGATTGTGGATGCTCTAAGGGTGCCTTTCTTTATTCGGTTATTGTTAACTAGGGTAGTTATTTGATTTCCTAGTAATTTCTCTTGTTTAGCTCTTAACAACGGGGTTTGCTGATTTCTCTATTGTTGTGGTGTCTTGTGTTGTAGCTCTTAAGATTTCTTACCTACTTCTTGTAGGATTTTCTTAATATATTAACTTTTCCAGATAAAGAAAATACATGTATAGGAGGGTAAGCATTTGACATTAAAAACCTTTAGAAATATCATTTATCTCTAAATAAAATTTCTAACTGTCAATGATAAGTATTAAGAAATAAACTAGTTCCTCCTCTCACGAATTAAAAAAATAAAGATAGTCTTACGCATTAGCTAGTGATCACGAAGATATAAATAGGCACACTCTCAACTATTATCATCCACTCATCTCGAAGCATAGAGTCTACCAAAATCCTTCCTCGAACACAAGCTTTTATATGCACCACTTTCACATCTTTGTTCCTGTTTGAGGGTGAAAACAGTTTCTGCTGATTTCGGTAATTTCGGGTATGTAGTTGAGAAACGAGTCTAAACCCTAAACAATGTATTGCACGGGAGTACATTAGATTCGAGAGATCAATCTGTACAAGTCCGGCCTAAACCAAGAAATGACCAATCCATACTTTCTTCGGTCACAAAGTGAATGAGAATGGGTTGGTTTTGGGGAGGGAAGCAAGGAAAGTGATGAGACCATCATAGTTGACTTCTGGTAGAGTAGTTTTGTTACTACGACTTGTATCAGAAAAGTGGGAAGGCTATCAAATGGTAAGATAGCAAGTATTTTCTGAGTATTGTGTATTCCTGACTGAACTTGTTGTTCGGTGGAAATAGGTAAGACCTATTTATACAAGTCGAAGTGAAACATACTCTGGTTTCATTAAGGAATGGAAAAATGGGTAAGTAAATGGGAGGAGGTGGTAACCGTATGCATGGAATTGATGTTCCATAAAATCGTTAACGCATGGAATTGATGTTCCATAAAATCGTTAACGCATAGTAAAATCGTTAACATATGAAATTGATATCCCATGAACGTTTCACCTTTAACTCCCTATATTTACTAACCGCCCCACCCTTATGACGGGAGTAGTGTACGCCGCACGCTGTAAACCGCCAAACCAATACCCAAAAAGGATCCTCCAGTTTGTGATATGTGATGATGTCTCAAATGTTTTGTGGAAAATATGTAGCATGTTGTTGTTTCCTGGAAAGTCGAGCTTGGGAGACTTGGTAGCTTGGTTACCTTCAACGGTCGATATCTTGCATCTTAATAGGAAAGGTAGCCGTTGATCGTCGCATGATTTCGTTCGTAGGTGGCCGCATAGAGAAGGACATTATGATGACGCAGGCTAGGTTGGAATGTAGTTGGCATGGCATGGTTTGGCATGGAAAAACTTAGGTTTTCGGGCCAAAGGTTACCGTGTGTTATCTGGTAACCTTGGATGGCTAGGATTTTCTCCTGGGATTGAAGGGAACCGTTGATTGTTGCACGCCTTCGTTTTTTGGAGCCGCGTAGGGAAGGCCCGCATGGTGGGGCGGCTAGGTTGGCATGCCGTTGGCATGGCATGGTTTGGCGTGGCCAAACTTAGGTTTTCGGGCCAAAGGTTACCATGTATTTTATGGTAACCTTGGATGGCTAGGATTTTCTCATGGGATTGAAGGGAAACCATTTATTGTTGCACGCCTTCACTCGGGTAGCCATGTAGGGAAGGCCAGCATGGTGGCGCGGCTAGGTTGGCATGCTGTTGGGATGGCATGGTGCGACTAGCATGGATAGGGCCAAGGTAGGGTGCGTTTGGCTTGGCATGATGCGTCTAGCATGGATAGGGTCTAGGGTTTTCCATGGGCACATGGTATAGCTAGTTTGGATAGGGCCAAGGCGTGGTTGGCTTGGCATGGCGAGGCCAAGGGTTAGCTATGGGCGCGTGGTGCGGCTAGCTCGGCTAGGTGCGGTTTGGCTTAGCATGTGGGGCCAAGGTTTTTCCATGGGCGCATGACATGGATAGCTTGGCTAGGTGCGGTTTGGGTTGGCATGTGGGGCTAAAGTTTTGCCATGGGAGGATGGCGCGGCTAGATCGGCTAGGTGCGGTTTGGCTTGGCATGTGGGGCAAAGGTTTTGCCATGGGCGCATGACATGGATAGCTTGGCTAGGTGCGGTTTGGATTGGCATGTGGGGATAAGGTTTTTCCATGGGAGGATGGCGCGGCTAGATCGGCTAGGTGCGGTTTGGCTTGGCATGTAGGGCCAAGGGTTTTCTATGAGCGGATGGCATTGCTATCTTGTCTACGTGCGGTTTGGATTGTAATGTAGGGCCAATGGTTTTCCATGGGCGCATGGCGTGGCTAGATTGGCTAGGTGCGGTTTGGCTTGGAATATGTGGCCAAGGGTTGGCGTGACCAAGCTAGGTTTGTGACCAAGCTAGGGTTTTGTGACAAAGGTCGTTTGGTAACCTAGGATGGCTAGGATTCGCTCCTGGGATTGAAGGGAAACCGTTGATTGTTGCACACCTTCGATTTTTGGTAGCCGCGTAGGGAAGGACAGCATGGTGGCCCGGCTAGGTTGGCATGACGTTGGCATGGCATGGTTTGGCGTGGCCAAACATAGGTTTTCGGGCCAAAGGTTACCATGTGTTTTCTGGTAACCTTGGATGGCTAGGATTTTCTCCTAGGATTGAAGGGAAACCATTGATTTTTGCACGCCTTTACTCGGGTAGCCGTAGAGAAGTCCAACACGGTGGCGCGACTAGGTTGGAATGTTGTTGGCATGGCATGGTACGGCTAGCATGGCTAGGGCCAAGGCAGGGTGCATTTTGTTTGGCATGATGCAGATAGCATGGCTAGGGCCTAGGGTTTGCCATGGGCACATGGTACAGCTAGTTTGGCTAGGGACAAGGCGTGGTTGGCTTGGAATGGCGGGGCCAAGCGTTAGCCATGGGCGCGTGGTGCGGCTAGCTCGGATGGGTACGGTTTGGTATGGCATGCGGGGCCAATGTTTTTCCATGGGCGCATGGCATGGCTAGCTTTGCTAGGTGCGGTTTGGATTGGCATGTGGGGCCAAGGGTTTTCCATGTGCGCATGGCGCGGCTTGCTAGGCCAGGTGTTGTTTATCTTGGCATGCGGGGCCAAGGGTTAGCCATGGACGCACGGCGTTGCTAGCTTGGATAGGTCCGGTTTGGCTTGGCATGTGGGGCCAATGTTTTTCCATGGGCACATAATGCGTCTAGCTTGGTGTTGCGGTGGTGCAAGTGACGCATAATGATGACGCGTTATGGAGTTGCATGCCAAGTCAGTGTTCAGCCGTAATGGCGCATTGCGAATCCATAATAGCGCATTGCGAAGCCATAATAGCGGTATATTGTATAGAATGTAAAGTTTCAAGAATGGCATAACCCTATAGGGCCAATGAAGTGCAAGAGTGGCGCTACATTGTAAATACATTTGGCTAAGGAATGAAGCTTATTGGCTGACACAATAAGGCTTCATTGAGGAAAGGCAAGACATGGCCAAAGTTGACAGATGCAACATGCGATATTGGCATCGATGCATATCCATGGAATTGAGTTGGCCCAAACTCAAGGATGATGCAAGAAGAGTGGAATAGACTAAGAGTTAGTATATACATTGGTTCATGGCAGGGCCAAAGTCTGAACAGTGCAAACAAGTTGGTAATGCAAAAGTTGCATTGCTATTGTCAATCTAATTGGCGAAGTGAAGCATATATGACGCACAAGTAACTAGAGTGAGCTTAAGGAGTTGGCCTCGATGATGGAAGATTAAGAATTGTCCATGCATGAGTTTAGAGTAATAAGCATGTAGGGCCAAGAGAGCTGAACATTGGATCAAGGCAGAATCCAGTATGGCTCAACAAGTGGTGCAATGCGGCTCAAGTGACGGTTACAAGTTGGTTACGAGCTTCACAAGCATGCCAATGATGTGAGACGAAGTAGAACGGTTATAAGAGAAGTTATAACCGTGTGGGAGTGTTTCCAACCACCAAGAACAGATGTGGCATCTGTTGGCTTGACAACACAAAAGGTGGCGGTTGAAAAGCAAGATGGCGGTTATAGAAACTACCTGATGGGACACATGGATGTTCCATGCGTGTGCAAGTGTTGTGCACGGTTTTAGGCATTGTAACTACTGTATAAATAGTCATAAGGAGTGGGGAAAATCAGTAGGCTACATAGGAGAGAGTTAGTCTCATGTTTGGGAGAGTTAGGCATTCACCAAGAGGGTGAATGGCCTGTTTTTGGTCCATGTGATGGACGAGTTTTATAATCTTCCTTTGATACAATAAAATGGGTTAATTGTGTCATATCTTTGTGTTCATTATGTTGCTGATCTTGTGTGAGAATCGTTGAAGTGCATGGAAGAACCTCTTATGCTTATGGGGGCATGAAGAGTTAGAGAGAAAGAAGAAAAGACTTCCGTTGCGTATTGCCTTATGAGTGAAGGCATATGCATACTTTGATGAAAGTGTGCAAGGCTGAGTACTTGTGGGTGAAGTTGATTCACTGAACCACATAGTATTGCAGGTCATGTCCCGTGAAAATTTTAGGCGATTAAATGGGCATGTGACAAGATGGTATTAGAGCCAGGTTTGGGGGCACAATTGCTGATTTTTCTCTCTTTTTACTCAAGTTGGTGTCATTTGTTTGTCAAATTCAGTGAAGAATTGTTTGGGTTTCACTAGTATGGATACTAGAAGAAGTGGTCTTGTGTGGAAATATCAATTGGAATGAACTTGAAGCTTGAAGTAGCAGCAAGCCATGAAAGTTTATGACAAAGGTGTCAAAATTCCTACCAAAAGTGTTAGACGAACGTGTAAGAATCATTGAAAACCGGGTTTTCATGTGATGGCATGACAAAACTAAGGAGTATGCTGACTTCTATGGTGCAAGTCAGGTGTTAAAGTCCATGTTTCTCACAAGTATACAAAGATTACGCATTTGGAATGCATATCTTTGTGGTGTTATCAGTAGCGAGTACATTACGTGTTGTAATGGGAATTCTAGGGAAAATTCTCGAATACAAAGAAGGTGATGGCCTTTGCAGTGGCAAAGAATATGAACAACATGTCTATGTGATAGATTGAAGGTGTTTTCATCGTAGCCAGTTGGTTGGAAGATTAAAGTTATCTCTCTTGATTGCATGTACCTTGGTGGTAATGCAAATTCTGATTGTGAATCAGCATTTTTGTGGAAATTGTGATGCCACAAAAGAAGAATTGGATGGCCAATTCTTATCTAGCATAAATCTTATTGAAAGGCTGAAGACATAAACGCAAGTTAGGGGAAAACCGATACACCGCGGTCTTGCGTTTGCAAAGAGTTCTTCGTTGATGCTAGATGAGCACAAAGAGTGTGCTTGCACCTGGTTTATTAGTGGGATCAATATGCTTGGACAAGGGTGTCCAAATACCTGCATTTGATCATAACCACGAGCGGATATTCTTGTCGACTGAAAATCAACAATTGTTGATACTCAAGTTGATTTTGGTAGAGGGGAAAGACAAGAGTTGCCAGATGTGCATGGGAAGTAAAAATGAGTTCCAAGTTTGAAGAAGAATGTGGTATTATTTCTTCTTGGAACGTAGGCAGGGGCGCCTCATTTACAAGGATTGTGCCTTGTTAATATTGTCCAAGATAATTGTCCGCGGAAGTCATTGAGTAATATGACTTTGCTAATCTCTATGGTGATGCTCATAGTCGCCAAGTTAAGTGCGTTCGAGTTGTGAAAAGGTGCACAAGTTTGTGTCAAGATTTGAGTGCTAATTGGCATAGCATGTATGCAAAAGTAGCATGCGCCAAATTAGATTTGGGCATGGCCAAGATGCATGATGTGGTTGGAAATGCAAAATTAGGCGACTCATAGATACATGGGAGAAGAGGGACAAAGTAGTGGTGATGCATAAAGATGGCATGTGGCCATTGTTGAAGAAATCTTCATGAAAGCTAAAGCAAAATGATAGCATCAGTCTAAAAGGAGTATTCAACTAATTTTCAATTATATTATGCTTCGTTATGGGAGTCTCATAAGAACGTTGATAGTTGGAATAGTGCATGTGGCAAAGTGAATTGCTACATTGGGGATAGTAGGTGATGTCTCGCTTCCTTTGTTGCTTAGAAGCGAAGTTGAAGTCAGTATTGCAAGGCTTGTTATGTCTTACAAGTTGCAATCAGTTGGCGTGAGTATTTGCTCAAGTTTGAGTATACTTTCAGTTTGGGTCGAATGGACCTTGGTGTTGGAATGAAGTCTCTCTATGTAAGGTAGTAGTGAATGAGGTTATTTGAAGTGAAAGATCTTGCCTATTTCGTTCAAAGTAAAGCTAATTCGCGTGGAAGATGCTACACAGTATATTAAGCCAAAATATACAATAGAAGACGTTGAAACTGAAAGAAGCAAATAGAGGAGTTGGTGGCATAGTCGAGTTTGCTGTTGAGAGTTATGTGGAAGTGCGATGGCATATGGCAGCGATATCATGGAGTAATGCAGCAAGAATGAAGATGTAAGTCCATCAAGTAAATGAGTTAAGATTAACTCATTGTTAGGAAGAACATGATGTTGTTTTTCCGCTACATTAAAGCGTAGCAGTTTGAAAGAGCAAGTGATGCTTAAAGTGCTGGTTTCAAAGGCGCGTGAAGAGGATACCTTGGCTCCATGGAGGGTCGGTCTAATGTTAGGGGTATCCTAAGTCATGACTATACCAAAGTCATGCATTTCAATCAAGGTGTTTTGATGATGCAAGAACAGAGAGGTGCTAGTTCTTTGGCATACAAATGATGCGAGTCCGAGAAGGTGAAGTTTGCAACATGATTTGAAGGCCAAATCTAGTGTAGGTGCTGATATTTGCAAAGTGCAGCAAAAGCTATAGGTTGAGGCGCATACCAAGAGTGGTATGAAATCATAAAGTGCATACCTTAAGGAATGGCATGTTTGGCGAAGGCGCAACATGATTGAAGCTTGAGGCCAAGTCTTGTATAAGTCATGTTAAGTTGTATGGTGCAACTAAAGTCGGAGAATGAAGGCATAAGACTATGGAAATGATCATTGTGATCAGTTGGGAAGAATCATTACTTACGTACACTTAGGCGCAAATGATCCATGCGAAGTTCAAGCACAATTCAGGGAGTTGGCGAGAGGAATTTCCAAGTTGTATTTGGGTGTTGATATGCGATTGTATTGGTAGTTAGAACATCTGATCAACGTGACAACAACAACACAAGTCAGTAGGGTCAATGGCAAGGAAGTAAGCTAAGTGATGGCATTTAGTACTAGGCATAAAAGTTTTGCAAAGTTAAAGGCCAAACAAAGTTTGCTGATTTCTAAGAAGGGCTTAGAAGCGTACAAGGCCAGAGAACAAGTATAACGAGTATACTTTGTTGCGTTCAACGAGGGCGTTGAACGGATTAGGTGGGGGAGGTCTGTTGCGATTCTGCAAGTGACGCATAATGATGACGCGTTATGGAATTGCAGGCCAAGTTAGTGTTCAGCCGTAATGGCGCATTGCGAAGCCATAATAGCGCATTGCGAATCCATAATAGCGGTATACTGTATAGACTGTCAAGTGTCAAGAATGGAATAACCCTATAGGGCCAATAAAGCGCAAGAGTGGCGCTACATTGTAAATACATTTGGCTAAGGAATGAAGCTTATTTCCTGACACAATAAGGATTCATTGAGGAAAGGCAAGACATGGCCAAAGTTGACAGATGCAACATGCGATGTTGGCATCGATGCATATCCATGGAATTGAGTTGGCCCAAACTCAAGGATGATGCAAGAAGAGTGGAATAGATTAAGAGTTAGTCTATGCATTGGTTCATGGCAGGGCCAAAGTCTGAACAGTGCAAACAAGTTGGTAATGCAAGAGTTGCATTGCTATTGTCAAGCTAATTGGCGAAGTGAAGCATATATGACGCACAAGTAACTAGAGTGAGCTTAAGGAGTTGGCCTCGATGATGGAAGATTAAGAATTGTCCATGCATGAGTTTAGAGTAATAAGCATGTAGGGCCAAGAGAGCTGAACATTGGATCAAGGCAGAATCCAGTATGGCTCAACAAGTGGTGCAATGCGGCTCAAGTGACGGTTACAAGTTGGTTACGAGCTTCACAAGCATGCCAATGATGTGAGACGAAGTAGAACGGTTATAGGAGAAGTTATAACCGTGTGGGAGTGTTTCCAACCACCAAGAACAGATGTGGCATCTGTTGGCTTGACAACACAAAAGGTGGCGGTTGAAAAGCAAGATGGCGGTTATAGAAACTACCTGATGGGACACATGGATGTTCCATGCGTGTGCAAGTGTTGTGCACGGTTTTGGGCATTGTAACTACTGTATAAATAGTCATAAGGAGTGGGGAAAATCAGTAGGCTACATAGGAGAGAGTTAGTCTCATGTTTGGGAGAGTTAGGCATTCACCAAGAGGGTGAATGGCCTGTTTTTGGTCCATGTGATGGACGAGTTTTATAATCTTCCTTTGATACAATAAAATGGGTTAATTGTGTCATATCTTTGTGTTCATTATGTTGCTGATCTTGTGTGAGAATCGTTGAAGTGCATGGAAGAACCTCTTATGCTTATGGGGGCATGAAGAGTTAGAGAGAAAGAAGAAAAGACTTCCATTGCGTATTGCCTTATGAGTGAAGGCATATGCATACTTTGATGCAAGTGTGCAATGATGAGTACTTGTGGGTGAAGTTGATTCACTGAACCACATAGTATTGCCGGTCATGTCCCGTGAAAATTTTAGGCGATTAAATTGGCATGTGACACTTGGCTAGGTGCGGTTTGGCTTGGCATGTGGGGCCAAGAGTTTTCCATGGGCGCATGGCGTTGCTAGCGTGGCTAGGTGCGGTTTGGCTTGGCATGTGGGTCCAAGGGTTTTCCATGGGCGCATGGCGTGGCTAGCTTGGCTAGGTGCGGTTTGGCTTGGCATGTGGGGCCAAGGGTTGGCGTAACCAAGCTAGAATTTTGGGCCAAAGGTCGTTTGGTAACCCCGGATGGCTAGGATTTTCTCCTGGGATTGAAGGGCGACCTTTGATTGTCGCACGCCTTCGTTTTGGTAGCCGCGTAGAGAAGGCTAGTAAGGTGACGCGGCTAGGTTGGCATGGGGCCATGGAAAGGTGCGTTTGGCATGGGGCCATGGAAAGGTGCGTTTGGCATGGCGCGGTAGGTGTGGCTGCCATGGTTTGTCATTGGCACAGAGGTGCGGCTAGCATGGTTGGCATGCCTTGGTGTGGTAGGTGTGGCTAGCATGGTTTGCCATTGGCACAGGTGTGCGGGTAGCATGGTTGGCATGCCTTGGCGCGGCAGGTGTGGCTGGCATGGTTTGCCGTTGGCACTGGGGTGCGGCTAGCATGGTTGGCATGCCTTGGCGCGGTAGGTGTGGCTGGCATGGTTTGCCATTGGCACAGAGGTGCGGCTAGCATGGTTAGTCATTGACACATGCGGTGTGAGAATTAGGGTTTTGGCGTGTCGAAACCCTAATTAGTATTAAGAAAAGGTAAATGGTGATCTTCTCACAAACAAATTAAAGGGTTCAATAAATGTGCTAGGTTTGGCCATTATTACTCAAGTTTTGTGACGTCACTGTCTGACTAGGGTTTTACGATTTTATCCCTAAGCTAAAAACCACTATCAACAGTTCCATAAATAACTTAAATCCTTCTCTACGACATACCTAGTTGGTTGTGATTCTCACATCTCCCTCCGCCTGCGCAAACATGCAACAAAACTTTTCATTGACAATGCGTGTGAAGGTGCAACAATACATTCACATGCAGATGTTATATTTCATAACCATTAACTTACTTGTGAAGTGCGATCATGAAATTTTAATTTCTCATCGAGATGTTTCATTTACGAGCGTCTCCTCATTTTTATATTGTAGCATTTTGGTTATAAATAGTTTGCATAATAGCAATAAAATTTAATGGCAAACAAAACTTAAAGGGTAACTGAATTTGTATTAATGAATTCCAGTAAACAAGTGGATTTGAATTGTTTGGGTTGCTGGAGAAAACTAAAAACTCATGTGAATAATAGGTCAGCTTCTAATGCAAATGTCCGGTGAATTCAATGTTAACTAATCTAAACCGTCGATTATAGGTTCTAATAAGAAACTGGTGAGATGTAATAAAACTTTGTTTACTAATGAAAGATTAACCGGTGAAGAGTACCAAAAAAGATCTAAATCTCCCACCAAATTAAAAATGATAATGTGATTTATTAACAGTTCACCACTTTTTTTTTTTCATGTAAACCACTCATTAAGCATTAATTGCAAGTCAATGTCAAGTCAAGTCATATTGACTGAAGTCTTGTATTGTCAGCTGATGGTATAAATACACCGACTAACCCATTTCTAGTTACAATTTTTTTGCTATTGGGAGTACATTTTCTTACCTTTCTCTTCTGTAACGAAAATTAGAAAAGTTACCGCCAATTGTAATTCAGAAAGAATAATATTCCATATATGCAACTAACGCGCCTATGTTCACAATGCTAGAATTCTTCTTTTTCATTTTTATTGGTCTGAAATTTTCAGGCCTAAAGTCTAAGGAAGTATCAGCAGTATATAACATAGTATCAAAAAAAATGTTTTTGGATCTAGAAGTCCACTCAAGGTTCAAAAGCCGTGATAAATTTTTGATGGGGAATTAAATGAATTCAAAAGGGAGGTCTTTGAAATTAGGTTCAAGGAGATTTGAAAAAACTCTCCATCCCTGTCTGGTAATATCTCATTAGATAATCAAAATTAGGGTTTGTTGAAAATATCCATCAACTAATGCTTATCAATTCCTAATAGTTCCGCCCATCGGGTAGTCGTATTACTAACGGGTATTACCCTCTTGTTTTTACTGACCAGCTAGCTATCGCTACTTTCTTGATGAATCAAATGAGTTCGTGAAGTCATTCAATCTCTAAAGAAAGACAAGATGGCAAGGTCAGGTCAGGTCAAGTCAAGTCGCATTGTCATTTTCTTAGGTCCTATAGGATAATTAATATTTTCTCCATTCCAGAAAAAATGTTACTTTCATTTTTTCAATTTGACTTATTTTTAGGTTAAAATGAAAAAGTGAATATCACTTTTCCTGAAATAGAGGTAATATTAAAGAAGATAATTCACGTGTATATAGACGTTGTACAGCATTGATCGCACACAAAGCTGCATGGTATACCGTATATGTAGGAAATTTAAAGGGCAACTGCCTCAAGCGTGAGTATATTCTCTCACCTGGCAAGACGTGTTGCTGTCCTTGACCAGACACGTACACTTATTTCGGCTGATTGCAACTTATTGAAAGCAAACATGCATCCTCGTGTTGCATTTAATTCAGGTGCAAACAATGAATGCCATGCATACTGCCTTTTCTTCGTAGGCAATATATATCGACTAAAACAAACAAACAAATTTGGACCCTTCCAAAAGAAAATCAACTAAAAACTTAGTGTAATTCCTATGGGAATGAGCAAACTCAAATATTTGTTCATCCACGTGGATGAATAAATTGAATTCTCCACTATGAGAAACAAAGCAAAATGAATAAATTGGGCTCAACTAGTGATTTTATTAATATAAACTGATAAGAGTTGGGTCTTACTGGTGATTTTATTTAT
The DNA here is from genome assembly GCA_023529315.1 of Papaver bracteatum. NCBI lineage: Eukaryota > Viridiplantae > Streptophyta > Magnoliopsida > Ranunculales > Papaveraceae > Papaver > Papaver bracteatum. Next base: position 1,676,557 of record JAJJWX010004010.1, read on the forward strand.
ACTCCCTCTGTCCATTATTATCTGTCCTAATTTCTACTTTGGTCTGTCCATTTTTATCTGTCCGCTCTGTTTATAGACATATTTCCATTAAACTATCCAATATATCTTTTCTTTTTTATAATTATTAAATCATTTTCAATATAAACTTAATTCAAAATCATAAATATCATCACCATATATAAGGAAAAAATCCATTCAATATTTTTTTATATTAATTGTCATTCTTTTTTTAAATAAAAATATTTATGGGTAGTTACAATATTCCTAATACTTCTATTTATTCTTACATGATAAAGAATTAAAAAAATTTATGACAAATTTCAAATTCATGGTAGAGTATATCTAAAGAGGAAATAATCTTCAATTTTAATTTGTTTTCCCTCTCAAATAAAGATTCCAAAGGCTCCAAAGTTTTAGTGCGGGAAACCAAAATCAAATGGAGGAAATAAAAAATTATTAAATTTTGGAGTATAAGTTTGCTTTTATTTCTTTATAATATTTCCTAAAACAATAATACTATCCAAATTAGATTTTTTAACACTAATAATTTTAATTTTGGTAATGACGTAATATTAAATAGGTTAGTCAAGGGATAGTCATGACATTTTATAGGATTTCCTTAATATCTTCACAAAGTCAAAGCGGACTCTTAAAAATAGAGGGAGGGAGTATAAATTATTAAGAGTTGGTTTCATCAGTAGCTAACGAAACACCGTCTTGGTTTATATAGGGGGCATTCAGGGGCGGAGCCAACCCATTGCAATGGGGTGCTCTTGCACCCCCAGCCCAGCTGGCTCCAAAGCCTAATTTAGGCCCAACAGATTATTTTTTTAATACCCAAGCCTAATTTTGCACTTTTTTACCCCTTAAAATTTTATTTTGCACCCCATAGCAAATTTTGCGCCCCCTTAACAAAATTCTTGGCTCCGCCCCTTGGGGCATTACTTTTCTTCTATATCCTCTTAGTTTCAACAGCTTCCGGAATATATCGTCTAGAGTAAAAAATGATATTCCTCAAGTTTTTTTAATCCCAAATGTTCATTCTTTTAACCATCAGGGATTAACCCAGTTGGCCAGGAGCCTGACTCTCAAGTATGAGGTCACCGGATCGAGTCTCCGCTCACGAGTTTGGAGATCTCATGAAATTCTCCCATTGTTTAAAATTTAGTTAAAGTTCTTAAAGTAGTGTATCATCTTTCCTATTAAAAAAAATGTTCATTCTTTACATGCTAATTGTCGTTGTAGAGGCAGAAAAAAGGCCCTTGGTAACAAAATTCATTCCTAATTAAGAATCCTAACATTGTTCTAAACGTGGTCCAAAAATGAATTTAGCGGGTTGACACAATTACATACAAATCTGTCCAAATGGTATCTCCTGCTAATCTTGATATCCACAAATAAATCATGCGACAGTGACCGACTCGGTTAAGTGCACCTATTCGTGTCCATGCATGGGTTATTAATTAACTTAACAGGCACACTTCCTCTTAAGCTAGCAGTATCAAATTCTGTTTTACTGGGTTTGTAATGTGTAGCTGAAGGATGATTAAAAAAGAAGAAGAAAATGTGAACATATACCGGCGATATTGCAAGATTTCATTTTACTAACTCTTACACTTTAAAACATTGATCTCCTGGGCACATTTCATTCATTGTTTAGCATAATGACCAGTTGTTCTAGATAAGATAGAAATTCATGGGCCGTAGTTGCTGAGATTGGAGTGCTGCTTACTTTTCCCATTTCTAGATACGAGGAGGTAGTTGACATAGACTGTTACTTCTTGATGCGTACTACTTTTGCGGCACATGACTCTACTTATTTCCATAGTGTTGGTAACAAATTATTTTTTCATATAAGTTACCAGTTTCCTCCAATGTCTCAAAGTATCCAAAGCCAAATAGTTTAACTCACAATTTATGAATTTTTTTTTTTTTTTTTGAAAAAATAATAATTCATTTTACTCACAAACATAAACCTTCCCGGTTTTATTTGTATGCAAAGATTTATTAGGCTCAAAGATAGCAAAGAAATGATTCTATTACCATTAGTTTTAATTTACTAGATGACCGCTCCACAGTGGGACGGCTGTCCGAAGAAATCTGCGCAAAGATAACATTTTTTTACTGACACTGGGCGAAAGTATCATTTTCTCTGATACAGTGTGAAAATATCATTTTTTTTGACACGGGGTGAAAATATCACTTTTCCTAAAACAGAAAATTAACCGATGCATAAACCAAAATATTACTGCATAATTTGTTATGCATCCTTTGTGGCGGTTTGCATAATGGCTATGTAGTCGATTTTCGAAAATTGTGCCTAAAATAAAAATATCACTTTTCTTGAAACAGAGGGAGTACATCGTTTTATTAGTTGCAACGGAAAATAAGTTGACGCATAAACCAAAATATGGCTACATGATAAAGTATTATGTATCCTTTGTGGTGGTTATCATAATACATATACATTTAAATTTCTAAAATTGTTCCTAAAATGATAAACATCATCCGAATTTTTCATAAAAACTCTAAATTTGATATTGTTGTTTGTACTCGTTGCGTAGATTTTCTTAAAGCCTTTCCAACGATATAGAATTTGTAAAATTCCAAAGCACGGATTTTAGATATGTTATATTGAAGTTTGGTTACCAATTGTACCCCTAAAAAATAGGATATATAAGGAGTTATAGTAATTGAATCAAAAGAAAGAGACAATTTTGTCTAGAGAAAATCAATCACTAACACCAAATTCAATCTTTTTGTGTCAAATTGGAAAAAAAGTCATGCTTCATATTAACAAAAAATCACCATATATAGAATCCTCTCAAACTTCGCTCGGTCGGCCTAATTAAGAACTTATTATAGCTTGGTCTATTTCATTAATGGCACATCTCCATCTCAAAAAAGATCCAAATCTTGTGATCGCACTTCACAAATAAGTTGTTCATGAAATTAAATTCTGTAACAGAAACTTACTCCGCGGTGTCTATAGTCTTATGCCTATCCTTCACCGCTTCAACTAGCCTATACCGGACGATTGGACTGGAGCACAAAATCAGAAATGCGATGATTCGGAACTGATTTATTTTCATAGTTTGTATCATTTAATCATCCGAGTATATGTTCAAAAGAAATAAAAAATAATATGTGTCTGACTCATTCCCCATGAATCCCATTTTATCAAATTGATGGCTGTTCAAAGCTCAAACATCAACGAGTTAGTTCCTTATCAACACCTAACCCGGTGACATCGTCAAAATCGGGTCTCGTTTGAGTCACTATCTAGTCCCACCAAACAAAACTTGAAGCAGTGTACACATGGACTGCACGTGTATGATACAATGTCCTGCCACACTGTCACAGTGGATTCCCACGTGTGCATAATGTCTATGTGTATCCCAAAGTCTGGCGGTTACAGTTTGCAGGCCACGAGTGGTATGCAACTCAACTGAAACAAATGATGATCAATTGGTATGGAGTGAAGACCATAGTCAAACAGATCTTAAGAAATGACAACAACGAGGTCATTGAAGGTAACGAAATCAAGATGCATTATCCATATAAGCATGTCCTCAACAAGTCTTATCATCCTCGCTCCCTCATTCGTAAATTTAAGGTTCAGGAAATGGCAAAGATAAGTTCATGTTATTCGGTTTTCTTCATGAAGATCATCCTACTAGTCCTCTCCCTTTCATTTGGTAACTCTCTATCTCTCATTTATGCGATGTGTCTTTCATTCTTAATGGTAGATTATGATACAAAAGAATTTTGATTTATAGAGGTTTTGCTGTGAATTTCACTACCTATAACTAAGTTTTGTTGCATGTGTGCGTAGGACGAGGGAGATGTGAGAATTACAAGCCACCAGGTATTTGCAGAGAAAGATTTGATTTGTTTACCGAACCAAGATGTGAAAATGGTGCTTGCAAAAGCTTATGTTTGAGGAAGAACTTTAGTAGACTCTATGCTGCAAGATGTGTGGATGACACTAGTTGCGAATGTGTCTATTTGTGCCCTCGTCATCACTAGCTAACGAAACGCTACTTCTTTATTCTCTTCTTTTCAGCAGCTAGAGTATTATTCTGTTTACAAATTTACTTTAGACGATACTGCTAATTTATGAAGGTTTTTTTATTTCAAATTCCAATCTTTTACATGCTAATTGTTGTTTGTAAAGGAAAAAATGTCTGTTAGTAGAAAAATGCATTCCTAACAAAGGCACACTCAGTTATTCCCCGTTTTTGGAATTCAAGTGAACTTTTAAAAGCCAATCTGCAACTGCAACTAGAGGTGTAAAACGTGTCGGCCCGGCACAGCCCAGCACACGAAGTCGCGTGCTTCACGTGTCATGTGCCGTGTTGTGTTGTGCCAACGATTTAAACGTGATGTGCCGTGCTGTGCTTTACTAGTCAAAAGCTAGGCACATCACAGCCCACAGGCACATCACATGAATAGACGTGTCGTGTTGTGCGGTGCTGGCACACGTACTATAAACAATTTGAAACATTATCACAAGAATTTAATTAGACAACATATCATTTGAAATTATTTCAAGTAAAATTAACAAGTTTATTCAATAAAAAGAAATAGCCCATCAAATATAAAATTGGATTATTGTCATATAAATTAATGTTCTAGTTAAATATATGTGACGACATTATAACAACGATATTGAAATATATTTTCCAAATACTAAGGTATTATATGTGTTGTTATAAATAAGCCAACATAAAATGTTAAAAACTAACTAGAATAGTGACTCTTTTGTGAAATATACAAAAAATGTGATGTATTATGCCTTGTTATATGGATATTTGTACATGTTATGACGTGCTCTCTTAACGTGTTGGGCTGGGTTGGGCCACGTGCTTATCCGTGCCGCATGCTGTGTTGTGCTACTGTGCCAATTAGTCAAACCCAGCACGTCCCATTTAACTAACGTGCCGTGCTGTGCTGTGCTAGGTTAAGTCACGTGCTGGGCTGGGCTGTGATCAAATTTTAACGTGCTGTGCTGGGCTGGGCTGTGCTCGTGCTGGCACAGCCCAATTTACACCTATAACCGCAACAGTTGCAAGTCATTATACGAGAAGCAAACAATGTTAATTCTTTTGCTCCAAAATGAAGTTGTTTTTGGACATCAAAGGGGCTTCTAAGTGTTAAGATATGGTCAAGATATTATATATCTTGACATTATTGTGTTGTTATTTGGTTTTAACTACATATATATTCTTGTTGTATATATCCTAGATATTATTAGGTGTATCTTTTATTTGCTTTATCTAGTTGTGTAAAGTTGTATAAATCAGGTCATTGCTTATCAATGAATTTACAGAGAATTATTATCACAACTACATTAGAATCTCTATGCTCATGTTTAACATGGCATCAGAGCTAGGAAAGATCTGAGAACTAGTTTCCGCTGCAATACAACCCAGAGAAAACAAAGTAATCATGTCAAGAGAAGATTCTCAACCTATCACTGTTCGTTTTGATGGAACCAACTACAATCACTGGTCATTCCTCATGAGGAGTTTTATTAAAGGAAAGAGTATGTGGAAGTATGTCGATGGTATGGAAAAATTCCCTACATCAAGCAGTTCTAATGACAAAGGAAAAGAAGCACAAACAAAGGATCCAAAAGAAGAATGTGAGATTAACAATAACATGATTCTCACTTGGATTGGAAATACGGTTATTCCTTCTATAAGCATGCAACTTACTAGTTTTGAGGTAGCCAAAGATGCATGGAATTTTCTTTCAAAAAGGTACACAAAAGTCAACTTTTCTCAGAGATATAAACTTGAACAAGATATTAGATCTATGACGCAACCACATGATCAGACTGTTTTTTTTTTCATTCTGAAATGTCTATAGTCTGAAATCAATTAACACTTATGGAACCAAAATGGACTATAGATTTGGAACTGTGGTAGAAATATAGAGAGGAAACATGTTTAGTTCAACTTCTAATGGCTTTACGTGATGCGTTTGAGTCTGTTAGAGCATCTATTCTTCATCGATCACCTCTTCCAACTGTGGAAGTTGCTTTGTCTGAACTTATTGCAGAAGAAACAAGAAAACGAATCACACCAGAGATATCAGGAGTGTTTGTTGTGCCTACATGTTCAAGTTCAAATAACTTTTCAAGAAACTCAAGTGCTTCAGTGAAACGTGACATGTCTCAAGTGCAGTGTCACAATTGCAAGACTTTTGGGCACTTTGCAAGGAATTGCAATATTCCATCAACAAATTCCTCACCTTCTCCAATAATACCTGACACACCCACAACACAATGTGGGTACTCTAAGGAACTTGGTCATTCATCCAGATTTTGCACCTCACCAACTTCAAGAAATATGAGAAGAATCAATACTAATGGAGGAAACAAATCCATTGCACCAACCAGATTCATGGAAGCCTCAGTCTCACCTGCATCAACATCAAACTCATCTGCATTAGATGTACCTGGTGGTAGTTCTGCACCAAATCTTGTTGATATTCAAGAGATGATTAAACAAGCACTCTCAATTGGTAACAATCCTATAGCTGCATCTTCCTTCTCTATCTCCTCGGGTATTTATTCAATAGAATGGTTTCTCGACTCAAGAGCATCAAACCATATGAATTTTAACTAAAATTTTTTTGAAAGTCTCCATCCTGTCATCACCCCTAAGATTCATATTGTTGATAGATCAACAGTAACTGCAAGTCATATAGGCTTGGTCAACAATTCAAATAACTTTTATGTACCAGATGTGATTCTTGTACCAAATATTACAATGAACCTTATTTCAGTTGGTCAACTGTGTGATCAAGGTTATAACACATATTGTTTTCCTTTTGGTTGTGCTATACAAGATTTCAAAACCGGAAAGTTAGTTGGGATAGGCCGTAGAGTTGGTCTCTTGTATCTCCTTCAATCTCTTGTTCTCTTAGCGGAATCTAAAAGTCACGTCGTAACTGCTACTCCCACTGCACCTGTTTCAATATCTCCCTTTATGTCTTGGAATTCTAGGTTAGGTCATGTTTACTTTTCTCTTCTTTAATATATGATCAATAAGGGTTTACTAGGAGATACTCAATTAGATAAAGAATCAAGTTGCATCTCTAGTAAACTAGCAAAACAACCAACTCGTTCTTTTAATCTTAGCACTTCTATTTCAACTAAACCTTGTTCTCTTATACATTCTGATGTGTGGGGTAAATATCCAATTATGTCAAAGGGAGGTGCTTTGTATTATGTTAGTTTTATTGATGATTAATCGCATTATACATGGGTATATCTATTCACCTGTAGAGCAGATTTTCTTAAGTTATATTATGATTTCTCAACCATGATGAACTCAGTTTGGTAAGATACCAAACTATTCAGAGCTTCGAGTCTTTGGTTCAACTTGTTTTGTACTCCTCCAAGAACGTGAACATCATAAACTTGGTCAAAAGAATGTCTTGTGTGTCTTTCTTGGTTTTGGTATTGAACAAAAAGGGTAGGGTACCGTTGTTATGATCCAGTTAATGGAAATCTCCGTGTCTCTCGTCATGTCATATTCAGGGAGAAAGTTCCATTCTGGTCACTTTCAAGCAACAAATCATCATATTTTGATTCTTTCACTTATTCTGATCCATTTCCTAGTGAATCCAATCCTAACACTTTTCCTATATCTACTCCTGAAAGTCCATCTCCTCTAGTTATTGATCCACCAAATACTGATGATCAATACCACTCTACGACTCAAATGACAGTGCAACTCAAGAATGAGATCCTGATTCTAAATAAAATTCTTTGCCACCTCGCAATCGAAGACCACCAGCTAAGTATGCAGAATATCATTATTCCTTGTCTTATATTTTGTCATTTTATGAACCAAAAATATACAGAAAATCTGCAGCCATTCCAGGATGGCAAGATTCAATGGATGATGAATTGGAAGCATATGCAGAGGTAGGGACATGGGAAATGGTGGATCTTCCTCCTAGAAAATCAGTTGTTGGAAGCAGACGGGTCTATAAAATTAAGACCAAGTCAGATAGTGAGTTTGAAAAATGTAAATCACGAGTTGTTGCAAAAGGTTATACATAAGAGTATGGTGTTGACTATGAAGAAACATTTGCACCAGTGGCCATAATGGTTACAGTTCATACATTACTTGTTGTTGCTGCAGCACGACAATCGGGGCTCATCAAATGGACGTGAAAAATGATTTTCTTCATGGTGAGTTACAAGAAGAGGTTTACATGCAACCTCCTCCAGGTTTTCCTCATGAACCTAATCAAGTATGTAGGCTTCGACGGGCATTATATGGTCTCAAACAAGCACCTTGTGCTTGGTTTGGGAAGTTTAGCAATGCAATTATCCAGTATGGCTCTACACAAAGCTTTTTTGATTCAGTTATGTTCGTCAGATCGTCAGAAAAAGGAATTGTCATTATTCTCTTGTATGATGACGACATGGTTATTACTGGCAGTGACCTACAAGGTATTACTGAACTCAAATCATACTTTAGTGATTGTTTTAAGATGAAAGATCTTGGATATTTAAGTTACTTTCTTGGCATTGAAGTTGGCATGTCACCCACTGGTTATTTCATATCACAAGTCAAATATACATCTGAGATTCAACAACGTGCAGGGATGTCTGACAATAAAGTAACTGACACACCTCTTGAATTGAATGTAAAATACAGTCCTGCAGATCGAACTCTATTATCTAATCCAACATTGTATCGTCAACTAGTATGGAGTCTAAATTACTTGACCATTATGAGACCAGACATAAGTCATGCAATTCACATAGTCAGTCAGTTTATGTCTGCTCCAAGGTCTACTCATTATGTAGATGTTCTCAGAATTCTAAGATATATCAAGGGGTCTCTTCATCAAGGTATATGTTTCTCATCCAAGTATGATCTCACTCTTCAAGCTGACTCACATTCTGATTGGGCTGGGGATATTACGGACAAAAAATCTATTATAGGCTAATGTGTGTTATTGGGAGACTCGTTGATTTCATGGAGAAGTAAGAAGCAAAGTGTGGTTTCTCGCTCAAGTGCTAAAGCAGAGTATAGAGCCCTTGCTCACGCCACATCTGAACTCATTTGGTTACGGTGGCTTCTTTGTGATATGGGAGTTCTAATTTCTGCTCCTACACCACTGTATTGTGATAACAAGGCTGCTATTCAAATTACACACAATGATGTCTTCCATGAACATACAAAACATATCGAGATAGATTGTCATTTTACTCAAGATGTGTACTCCGCCACCTTGAGACTGGGAGGGGGTGTTAAGATATGGTCAAGATATTATATATCTTGACATTATTGTGTTGTTATTTGGTTGTAAATGCATATATATTCTTGTTGTATATATTCTAGATATTGTTAGGTGTATCTTTTTTTTGCCTTATCTAGTTGTGTAAAGTTGTATAAATTAGGTCATTGCCTATCAATGAATTTACAGAGAATTATTCTCACAACGACATTAGAATCTTTATGCTCATGTTTAACACTAAGCATCATCCCAATATCTTCCATTCTAGTTCAAAAAAGTGAAAAAGCAGAACACGGGCATTCCGATAGAAGTGCTAGTTGATTTAATATTCTATTTGATTCACAGTTGGTGCTAAATTTTCTGATTTTCATTATCAGTATTAATTACTCATGAGAGATTTACGTTTACATAAAAGAAAAAGTGGTGCATAATTAATAAATCACATATGCTCGTTTTCTCCATTACTATACTCTAAAAGTTCACTAATATTTGGTTGTTTCATTGCTTGCACATTCTTAAATTTTGATATGTAGATCAAATTTAAGATGGATATCATTGATCAAGACAAACAATATTAGAGTTAATCAATGATAAAGAAATTGAACCAAAATAAATAGATCTACATACCAAAATCAATATGGAGACATGATTAATGTGGTTCGGCACTAATGACTACGTCCACGGATGAAACCCCGTAGGGTGAATGATATTATTGATCTTCACTGTGATTTACTGAGAAGGTTTTACAGATACATTGGCACCCTAATTAATAGAGTAAATTAAACCTAGAAGATAATATCAAATCCAAACTTGTATATCTAGAAAATTAATTGCATAATATTCTCTAGATTTATTAGCTGGCTTGGTCTTCATTTGACTGCAAGGATTGTACCGTTACTTGGTCTACGCTTCAAGTACGATCACCTTGATCTCTTGTACACACGTCCACAATATTCCAATGCACAGCCAGAATCAAAGTTAGATATTGCTGCAAATATTCTCATTAATCCTTATGGGGTATATTGACTCAGAACCACGCTAATTGTTTGAATTTTCATTGACAAAAGCTATCAGCCATACTTCAAGCTAAAATTGGTGGTGGATGAAGTTCTATAAAGGATTTGAAATGCTTTTACCCATGTGAACAAGTACCCATTTTAGCTTGAAGGGAAGTGGTGGATGTTGTGCCCAAGAAAATGGTAAACATCAAATATTAGCTCCAGGGAGAGTATCGGTGGATGATGTGCTCAAGGGAAGGGTAATAATGCATTTAGAACTCTTTTACCGACATGAAGGGTTACATGGTTTCAGCTTTAGAATTGTAGTTTGGGTTTACTGGTCATTTGCTTTAGTTTTCTCCAATATTCCAAAATACGTATCCACTTGTTTAAGTTGGAATTCAGATACAACTATATAACTCTCGATCGCAGCCTCTCAAGTTTTAACTATTTGCGGAGAAATATTATTCTCAAAGATAATTATTAAATGACTAGAACAGTTGCATAAAATTATATTATTATTAATGCATAAATAGAACTATATATTGGCAAAATGTGAGTATAACATAAAACTGATGCTCATGAACGTAACATTTCGATCTCATGAACACCAACGAGAATTTCATGATCGCACAAAAATAAGTTGTTGCCTTGTTGGTCATGGAACTAATTACAAAAATAAGTTGTTGCCTTGTGGCAGAAACATACTCTACACCACTGTCCTATATATGCTTGTCATCCACCACTTCCATGAGCCTATACCTCACACAACTTCGATGGATGATGAGTTGGTATTCCATATCGAGAAAAATCAACCTCATCTGTTTTATTAAAAGAACGAAAAATGCTTGTGGACGGACACCCATACCCCAGACCGCCTTCGCTCATTTCTTATTTTATTTTCTTTGTTCATGAAATTTCGATAAAGGATACCATGATTTTCCTTCCAAACTCATATAACTCATTTCTTATTTTATTCCACAAATATTTTGTGAAATCAAATGAACTAATTGAATACCAATAAAAATAATTGACTAATTGAAGTTTAGTTAACTTTTTCTAAGTACGTACATGGAAATTTTGATTTGGGTGGAATCCCATAGCATTGCACTATTCTTAACTTTGGTTGAGATTTATAGCTGCTAACCATTTGTCTCTTGAATAACCCTTAGTTGTTCTATTAACAATTTCACCTCCTATACATTCCCAAGTATTGTCTTCCCAAGTATGTGTACGTTGACGGTAAAACTAAAACGAAAGAACAGAGAGAGTGGTCACAGGTGGAAAATGGGAAAGGGAACTAGTATAGACCACATTAGAGATGTCTAGTGAGATAAGAGAAGAAGCTGTAGATATAGTTAGGTTTTCTGCAACTATGGTTTAATTATGGGTTAGGTGAGTCATGAAATGCTAAGTGCTTGCTCTTGGTGCTGCTAAATCAAATATGATCTGGCTGTGCCACAGATAACATTTTTTTCCCAAACCACCGTGGACAATTATTTATCCAACCTTTGTAGGGGAGTGGAGGTGGTTGGGTGTTTTTCTTTGTTTCGGCTGAGGGGCCATGGCGGCCTCTTTTAGAGAGTGGAGGTTGTTGGGTGTTTTTGTATGGGAGTATATTTTATGTTTTGGTTGAGGATGGGCCATGGAGGATTTTCTTTTATTGTTTGAAGAAAATCCTTACACTATAGCATGCGACTTTGTGCATCAAAAAACACAAAAACTAGCTCAGCTTAAGTGTAAGGATTTTCTTCAAACAATAGTTACAATTCTTGAGAGTTGATGCAATTCGTATTCATCTATGGATCCACAGCCACAAAAAGTTACTAAAACATTTCATCAAGATGGAGATCTAGTGAGCAATGAGACTAAAGATCTGCTACCAACTTTACCAAGAGAAGATTGTTGCTTTGTTGATCATATCTATCAATACCAAGGATTTTGGTACATTGAGCTATACTTGCAAGGTTCGTTAAGGTTACAACAACAGTTTACATCTCAAGAGAATGATCTATGTTTAGCCTCGGCTCTTAAATCTGGAACTACTTGGTTGAAGGCAATGGTTTTCGCGATTGTAAATCGGCGAAACTATCATAGTAATGCTGATAACCACCCTCTCCTCATAAAAAACCTACATGAACTTGTACCACTTCTCGAAGAAGTACATGCGGTGAAGAAAGACCATGAAGAACTTGCAGATCTTACCGAAGATGGGGGTAGCAGTCTAGCAGATTGTTCGCTACGCATATGCCGTACATATCATTGCCGGAACCGATTAAAGCTGTCGACTCAAAGTGTAAGATTGTTTATGTTTATAGAGATCCAAAAGACACTTTGATTTCATTTTGGCACTTCTTTAACAAAATTAGAGTCAAGAACCTTTCACTTCAATATGTTTATGAGAGGTTTTGTAGAGGTGTTAATGGGACCATGTTTTAGGGTACTGGCATGAAAGTTTGAAAAGACCTGAAAAGGTTTGTTGCGTGAAATATGAGGAAATGAAAAAAGAACCCAAACTACATTTGATGAAACTTGCTGAATTCTTGGGTTATCCATTTTCGAGCGACGAAGAGAAACATGGAATAGTTGATGAAATAGTTAAGTTGTGTAGCTTTGGAAATTTAAGAGATGCGAACAGGATGGGAAAATCCCGAGCGGAGTTGAAAAGAGTTCTTATTTCCGAAAGGGGGAGACAAGAGACTATGTGAATTATCTAACTCCAGAAATGATTGAGCGTTTAGATCAAATCACCGAAGAGAAATTTCGTGGTTCTGGTTTACAATATTAGATTTTGTCTGAGGAACTAGATCGTAAGCGTGACTCTATTTAGTATTTGATCTGTGTTTGAAACTCGTAAGTAATTTAATTTTCATTTTCGTTGTGCTTTTATTTTATGAAAGCACAATATTCAGTTTTCTTACCTCCTAAATCAAAATAGTATCATCATATCGTCTATCAGTTTAGAATCATTATACACTGACGAAAAGGTATTCCATAACTGAGGCATAGGCTTTGGCTACCTTTTCATCTGAAAAAATATCATCTACAGTGCTTTCTTAACCTGCCTCTGAGTTGCGTTTTTGCGACTTTAACATCTGTAAAACATGTGCCTTGAATACACCTTCTAGATGGTCTAATTTCTAGAAAGTCTAAGTATTCTAGATGGTCTAATTTCTTAGTTTTCAAAAAGGGAAGGAAGACTAATTCCCTTGCTAGTATTCAAAAAGGGGAGGTAGACTAACTCTCTTGCTAGTAGTCAAAAAGGGTTAACCCATTTGTTTTTTGTGCAAGGGAAGGTGGGCATGAGAACCTATATATACTTTCATTAGTTAGCATTTAAAATCATCCCAAAATCAGTCACAAACCAAAGAGAGAAACACTACTAAGTGTTCTCAAGAGTAGTGTAAACTAAGAGAGAGTAAGGTCTTGTTCTTGAGAGGAGTTTATACTCTTGTAACCTTGTTCCAATCATAGTGCAACGTTATCGTTAAATCTTCCAAAGTGGATGTAGATCATCTTGATCGAACCACTATAAATCCTTGTGTTGTGTGTGTGCCTATTTTACATTTGTTTTCATTTCTATTTCAATTCTCTATTGATTGTGCTTAGAAGAGCCATTGATCATAACAAATTGGTATCAGAGCTCCGGTTAAAAACGATCTACGATGGCGGCAAAGTATGAGATTGAGAAATTTGATGGAAGAAATGATTTCAATTTATGGAGGCTAAAGATGAAGGCTGTTTTGGTGCAACAAGGTTTGGTGAAAACTTTGAAGGGGAAAACGGCTCTAGCAGAAACATTGAAGGATGAAGAAAAGGAAGATCACCTGGAGAAAGCACATGGATTAATTCTATTGTGTTTGAGCAACGAGGTCTTGAGAGAAGTGGCGACGGAAACGACACCGGACGGGCTATGGAACAAGTTGGAGAAAAGGTATATGACTAAATCCGTAACTAATCGTTTATATCTTAAGAAGAAATTACATACTCTTAAAATGCATGAAGGAACGTCTATTATAAATCATATTGATGAATATAATAAAATTCTCTTGGATTTGGCAAATATTGAGGTCAAAATTGAAGATGAAGACCAAGCTTTGGGTTTGCTTTGTTCCTTACCACCATCTTATGAAAATTTTGTTGATACCGTAATGTATGGAAAAAATACAATTTCCATGGAAGACGTTAAAGCGGCCTTGAACTCTAAGGAGTTAAAGAAGACGGGTATCGACGGTAAAGATAATTCGGGAGATGGGTTGTTCGCTAGAGGAAGAGGAAACCAAAAGGGCGGATTTGATAGGAGTAGATGAAAGTCAAGGTCTAAATCAAAATCCGGTAAATTCTATTGCTTTCATTGTAAGGAAAAGGGGCATTTCAGGAAGGATTGTCCAAAATTGAAGAATGTCGAGAAGAATACTAACCAAGGCACCGCAGCAAATGTTGAAGCAGAAAGTGATGATGGAGCGGTTCTCACGGTTCATACCGAAAGCTCGGAGAACGGGTGGATTCTTGATTCGGGGTGTACTTTTCACATGTGTCCTCATAAAGAGTGGTTTACTACTTATCAAGCTAGACAAGGTGGTAAAGTTCTTATGGGAAACAATGTCACTTGTAAAGTGGTGGGTGTAGGTACAATTCAAATTAAGATGTATGACGGTATGGTGAGGACTTTAACTAAAGTTAGGCATGTTCCGGACCGAGAAGAAATCTTATTTCTTTGGGTACGCTTGATTCAAATGGCTGCAAGTATCAAGGTGAAGGTGGAGTTATTCGTGTCTCAAGAGGAAGTCTTACAATAATGAAGGGCGAGAGAATTAATGGTCTTTATACGCTGCAAGGTACTACTGTGACGGGTGATGCGGTTGTATGTTCTTCAAGTTCGATGATGATACTACCAAGTTGTGGCATATGCGGCTAGGGCATATGAGCGAGAGGGGTTGGCTGTTTTGAGCAAGCAGGGATTGCTTTGTGGTCATAAAATAGGCAAGCTTGATTTCTGTGAACATTGTGTCTTTGGAAAGCAGTGTAGAGTCAAGTTTAGTACAACTATTCATAACACCAAAGGTATTCGGATTATATTCATTCTGATCTTTGGGGTCCTTCTCGGGTTGATTCACATGGTGGTGGTAGATATATCTGACGTTCATTGATGATTTCTCAAGGAAAGTATGGGTATTCATACTTAAACACAAAGATGAAACTTTTGTCAAGTTCAAGCAATGGAAGACTATGGTTGAGAAGCAAACCGGAAGACAAATCAAGTGCTTGAGGACGAGACAATGGTTTGGAATTTTGTGGGGGTGAGTTCAACGAGTTCGCAAGGAGCAAGGGATTGTGAGACACCGCACGGTCGTCAGAAAAACACCACAGCAAAATGGTGTTGCAGAAAGGATGAACAGAACCATAATGGAGAAGGCACGGTGCATGATCTCCAATGCCAGGTTACCAAAGCGAGTTTTGGGTCAAGCAAGAAACACTTCACTTATTTAGTGAACAGATCTCCATCGACTGCCATTGAGTGCAAGACTCCAAATGAAGTTTGGACAGGTTCGCATGCTAACTATGAAGACTTGAAGATATTCGGATGTCCAGCCTATGCTCATGTGAATGAGGGGAAGCTAGAGCCTAGAGCAAAGAAGTGTATATTTCTTGGGTATGTAAAGGGCGTGAAAGGCTACATGTTATGGTGTCCAACAGAAAGATCAAACAAGTTTCTTATCAGCAGAGATGTGAAATTTGATGAGCAATCGATGTTGAAGCCAAAGAATGAAGAACTAGATGGAGAAGCTGAAGAGGGTGTTAGTGATAAGGTGGAGCTTGGTGACAAGGTGGAACTTGAGGTGCAAGTTCAAGGAAGCAATGAGACTGTTGTTTCTGATGATGATCAAGATATTGTGCAAGAACCTGCCCAGGAAGAAGAATCACAAGGTCATCAGTACAATCTTGCAAGAGACAGGGAGAGGAGGGAAGTTAGAGCACCTCAAAGGTACGGTCATGCTGATTTGGTTGCATATGCATTTGCAGTAGGTGAGAGCATAGATAGGGATGATCCAACAACCTATGAAGAAGCAATCGGTGGTGAAGAATCAGCAGAATGGGGAGCATCCGCAATTGAAGAAATTGAGTCTCTTGACAAGAATGGCACTTGAGAGATAGTAGCTAGACCAAAAGGGCAGAAGATTATTGGAAGCAAATGGGTCTTCAAGAAGAAACAAGGTACTTCAGATGGTGAAGGAACAAGGTACAAGGCAAGGCTTGTGGAAAAGGGGTTTACGAAAGAGAAGGCATTGATTACAATGAGGTATTCTCTCATGTTGTTAAACATAGTTCTATTAGAACATTGCTTGCTATAGTTGCTTTGAAAGATCTAGAGTTAGAACAACTAGATGTTAAGACGGCTTTCCTTCACGGTGATTTGGAAGAGCGTATTTATATGCAACAACCAAAGGGGTTTGAAGTTCCTGGCAAAGAAGATCATGTATGTTTGTTGAAGAAATCTTTGTATGGTTTGAAGCAATCTCAAGGCAGTGGTATAAACGTTTTGATACGTTTATGGTGGCAAATGGCTATGATGAGGAGTAAGTATGATAGTTGTGTATATCACAGGAAACTCCAAGATGGTTCATTTGTGTATTTACTCTTGTATGTTGATGATATGTTGATTGCTTGCAAAGACATGTCATAGATACAGAAGTTGAAGGAGCAATTGAGTAGTGAGTTTGAGATGAAGGATTTGGGCGCAGCAAAGAAGATATTGGGCATGGAGATTCATAGAAACCGAGCTGAAGGCAAATTGCATTTGTCCCAGAAGGCTTACATCGAGAAGGTGTTGGAGCGGTTTGGTATGAAAGATGAAAAACCAGTAAGTACTCCTTTGGCAGCTCATTTTAAACTTTCTAGAAAGCAATCACCTAAAACCGCAAGATGAGGCGAGTATATGTCTCGAGTTCCATACGCAAGCGCAGTTGGTAGCATCATGTATGCTATGGTTTGTACAAGGCCGGATATCGCACAAGCTGTGAGTGTGGTAAGCAGATACATGGGAAGTCCCGGGAAGGCTCATTGGCAAGCTGTAAAGTGGATTTTGAGGTATCTAAGGGGCAATACAAATGTTGGTTTAGTGTTTGATAAACACTATGGTGATTCGACAAATGTTGTGGGTTATGTTGATTCTGATTATGCAGGTGATCTTGATAGAAGAAGGTCATTGACAGGTTATACTTTTACATTGTGTGGTAGTACTATCAGTTGGAGGTCGGTTTTGCAAAGCACGGTAGCATTGTCTACAACTGCGAGGCAGAGTACATGTCATCGCGAGGCGATGAAGGAAGGTATATGGTTGATGGGTTTGGTTGGTGATTTGGGTTTCAAGCAAGAGAATGCAACTTTGTTCTGTGACAGTCAAAGTGCCATTCACTTGACCAAGAACCAGATGTATCATGAGAGAACGAAGCACATCGATGTCAGGTATCATTTTATCAAGGATGCAGTTGAGGAAGGTAGGATAGCGATGCTAAAGGTTCCTACAGCGGATAACCCCTGCAGACATGTTGACAAAGCCGGTTCCAAGTATCAAGTTCAAGCATTGCTTGGACTTGGTTAGTGTCAACAGTGTTGAGAGCCCTTGGGCCGAGCGAAGACGATGCTGATGAATGGTTATGGTATTCAAGTCAAGGTGGAGATTTGTAAAACATGTGCCTTGAATACACCTTCTAGATGGTCTAATTTCTAGAAAGTCTAAGTATTCTAGATGGTCTAATTTCTTAGTTTTCAAAAAGGGAAGGAAGACTAATTCCCTTGCTAGTATTCAAAAAGGGGGGGTAGACTAACTCTCTTGCTAGTAGTCAAAAAGGGTTAACCCATTTGTTTTTTGTGCAAGGGAAGGTGGGCATGAGAACCTATATATACCTTCATTAGTTAGCATTTAAAATCATCCCAAAATCAGTCACAAACCAAAGAGAGAAACACTACTAAGTGTTCTCAAGAGTAGTGTAAACTAAGAGAGAGTAAGGTCTTGTTCTTGAGAGGAGTTTATACTCTTGTAACCTTGTTCCAATCATAGTGCAACGTTATCGTCGTCTTCCAAAGTAGATGTAGATCATCTTGATCGAACCACTATAAATCCTTGTGTTGTGTGTGTGCCTATTTTACATTTGTTTTCATTTCTATTTCAATTCTCTATTGATTGTGCTTAGAAGAGCCATTGGTCATAACAACATCATTATAGATATGTTCATAAACGAAGGAAAATTTTGTATGAGACATTGTCGTCTCGATGATGCTAATGTATGATGGAGTGAGCCAGAAAGAAAACTAACACGCTGAGGCAGTCGTAGTTCTCTTCTCAAGAAAGGATTCTTTTTGGTAATTTCAGTCTCTATTTTGAATAGTTCTCAATTACGGTTTCCATAAGTTGAACAAGAAATGGTGAGATTTAATGAATAACACGAGAGATCAAATAGCTTATACGGAAAGCAACAAGTTAATACTTCTGCTACAATATGGAGTCGTTTTTGGACTTCAATGGGGCTTCTAAATGTCGTCCCAATGGAACATAATCCTGTGGATATACTTATTCTAGCATTAAAAATGAAAAAGTAGAACTCTAGCATTCTGATCATAGACGTGCTAGTTGATATACTAATTTTATTTGAATCAAAAAAGGTGCTAATTACCTTTTCTGATTTTCATTAAGAATATACAGCGTCCCATTATTCCTAGTTGGTAAGAGATTCAGATCTTTTTTTGGCACCCTTCACTGGTTCAGCTTTCATTTGTAAACAAATTTTTACTAGCTCTCACAGGTTTGATATTAGAACCCAAAATTTGTGCTTTGGATCACTTGACCTTGAGTTCACCCGTCATTTGTAGGAAGGCCGACCTCGTATTCACACTAGTTTTTGGTTTTCTCCAACATCCTAAACCATTCAAATCCACTTGTTTGTGCTAGAATTCATTCATACAAATTCAATTACACAACCCTTTTAAGTTTTCACCGCATTATGATCAAAAGATAACCATTGAACGACCAAAATACACTAAATCTTATTACTATTACATACACAAACTATTTATAACCAAAATGCTACGGTATAAAAGTTAGGATACACTCATGAATGAAACATCTCTATGAAAACTCAGAATTTCATGATCGCACTTCACAAGTAAGTTATTGGTTATGAAACTTAAAATATGCATGTGAATTTCTGTTGCATGTGTGCGCCGGAGGAAGGAGATGGGAGACTTATAAAACCCAGGTATTTGCAGAAACAAATTGATTCATTTATGGAACCAAGTTGTGAAAATGGTTTTATACTAGTACAACCGTTGCAACGGTAGGAGAGCCAACCGAAGAAGAATCTGAAGATGGTGTTTGTCTGCGACTACTTTTTCCCCGTTTCAGAAAAAGTAATACTTTTGCTTAATTTCAGAAAAAATGATACTTTTGATATGTTTCGGGAAAGTGATACTTTCGTCCCGTTACAGAAAAAGTGATACTTTCGCTCCGTTTCGAAAACAGAGCAAAAGTATCACTTTTTCTGAAATGGAGCGAAAGTATCACTTTTCCTAAAACGGAGTGAAAATATCACTTTTTCTAAAACGGAATGTGAAAATATCACTTTTCCAGAAACGGAAAATTAGTCGATCCATAAACCAAAATATGGTTACATGATGTGTTATGCATCCTTTATGGTGGTTTGCATAATGGCTATGCATTCAATTTTCGAAAATTTTGCCTAAAGTGAAAATATCACTTTTCTTAAAACGGAGGGAGTACATTTTTTTTTAAGCATGTAGCATACATTTTATTATTTGCAACGGAAAATTAGTTGATGTATAAACCAAAATATGGATGCATAATGTGTTATGCATCCTTTGTGGTGGTTTGTATAATGGTTATGCATTCAATTTTCAAAAAATATGCCTAAAAGAATTAACACCTCCGAATTTTTCGTACAAATTCTAAATTTGATATTGTTGTTTGTACTCGTTCCGTAAGCTTTTTTATAAGCTTTCCAACGAGATAAAATTTGTAAAATTCCAAGGCACGTATTTTTAGATATGTTATATTAAAATTTACATTCTAATTATACTCCTAAAAAAATAGGATACAAGGGAATTATAATAATTGGACTAAAAGAAGGGACAATTTTGTCTAATGAAAAATGAACCAGGGATACCGAAATTTCCAATCTTTTTATCAAATTGAACATTTGTGTTGCTCTTCATTTTACAAAAAAATGGCCATAAAAGGGACTCCCTCCCTTCGGCCCCTCCGGTCGGTCGGCCCAATAAGCTTGTGTTCTAGGAAGGATTTTGGTAAGACTCTGTGCTTTGAGATGTGTGGATGATAGTAGTTGTCAATGTGCCTATCTGAGTCTCCGTCATCACTAGCTAACGCTTAACACTACCTACCTTTGTAGGTTGCGAGAGGAGGCACTATTTTACTTCTTTATCCTCTTCATCTTAACAGCTAGTTGGTAGAATAATTCTCCTAATCCTAACAATTGTCATACCCTGTTTTTGGACTTTGAGTGGACATCTAAAAGTCACCCAACAATGAATTTTGATTACCGTGTTATCTCATATTCCACCTTGAAAACAAATAATTTTAGGAGTTAAAACCCTGTCAGTGACTCGGTCGGTTACAAGTCAATCAAATATTATGCAGCCACATTCCAAAAAAAAAAAAAAAAAACAAGTAGAACACTTTTGCTGATTACCCTTACGCACCGAAAAGAAAGAACACATAATCGGGGGATATCAACAACCTAAAAACTCAATACCATCCCTCACTCCAGAATAAAAGTAGCACTGGTGCTGCTTACCCTCTTTCCTATTGGTTGGTTACCGTAACCTCGCGTTCTCATTGGTTAATTGAGAAACCATTCGTATTCGTCAGATGAAATTTCGTTAGATATGGAGCGTTGATCTGACAATGTGCGGTGTAGATTGGATGGATTAGAGGGACACACCTGACGGACGGCCCCCATTATTTAGAAAAATTACTATATTAATTTCGTGTATTTATTTTCAAAATCCAAAATTTTAAAAAACTACTATATTAATTTTAGACATTTATGATTAAAATAAAATAAAATCAATTCAACATATTTATGGAATAAAACATTTTTTTATAATTTTATGATAATCCAAAAAATAAAAAAATTACTATATTAATTTTGGACATTTATGATTAAAAAAAAATCAATTCAACATATTTATGAAATAAAATAATTACATTTATAATTTCAAGTAATTATTGTAAAAGATCCAGAGAATTTAAAAAATCTACGTTTTTTAAGGAATAAAAAAATATTTTAATTTTATGAATCTTTCAAAAGGAAAAAAGATATATAAATATCTATATTAATTTTTGACATTGATGATAAATATCTAACAAAAATACTATATTAATTAATATTTGAATTACTATTTATATTTATGTTAGCAATATCCATTAATATATAAAAAAAATCTGATCATTTACATGGACATAATCTAACAAGTTCCATTAATATGGTTGATTTACTAATTAAAACAAAGTCAATGGTTAATAAAGGATGGAAATCATTCTTCATCCCTATTTTCTTTATAACAATCCATATAACTGGATTTAATTTCATAACGAATAAAAAATTATTTTTATGTTTTGAATCTTTTAAAAGGAAAAAAGATATATAAATATCTATATTAATTTTTAGCATTGATGATAAATATCTAACAAAAAATACTACATTAATTAATATTTAAATTACTATTTATATTTATGTTAACAATATCCGTTAATATAGAAGAAAAAAAATGATCATTTACATGAACAAAATCTAACAAGTTCCATTAATATGGTTGATTTACTAATAAAAACAAAACCAATGGTTAATAAAGGATGGAAATCATTCTTCATCCATATTTTCTTTATAACAACCCATATAACTGGATTTAATGCCATAATGATTTTAAAGATTTTCTTTGGAACCAAGTTTCCAACATCTATATAAAGAATGCAAATTACTATTTATTCCTGAACCACGTACTTGCTGTGAAAAAGGAGGTAGCGAACAGAAGATATCAACTATGACTTTTGAAGAAAATCATAACAAGGGGGAAGCAATGATAGTTGATTCCAGTGGTATGTAAACTTATTCAAGTGTCACAATTTCGCATCCTAGACTGCTTTTTTTTTCTCTTATCAATTTTTTCTTTATATTAATAGGCTGCTGTTTTTTTATTTCTTATCAATTTTTAAATATATGATGTTTATATGTAGGTAAGAAACCTTCGGGAATAGTTTATACCCCCTTCAAGCGTCTGGTTAGGAATCAGACACAACAAAAAGTGGTGCAGGCTTTGGTTCTTTTGTGCAACAG
Source organism: Papaver bracteatum (assembly GCA_023529315.1). Taxonomy (NCBI): domain Eukaryota; kingdom Viridiplantae; phylum Streptophyta; class Magnoliopsida; order Ranunculales; family Papaveraceae; genus Papaver; species Papaver bracteatum. The sequence continues at coordinate 1,699,196 of JAJJWX010004010.1, forward strand.
AATTCAGGTGAGCTCGAGCCTTGGGTGGGCATATGAACATGGGATAAATCTAAAAATAATCTGATCCTCCAATTGATCATTATAGTCCAAAACATCATGACTGCGGTTTATAGATCTGTAGCATTGTACCGCAACCTCTATGATCAGCACAAGATTAGAGATGTTGATGATGCATCCGAAAAAATCATATTATTGGTTACTGGTTTAAGTTTTTTTTTTTTTTTTTTTTTTTTTTTTTTTTTTTTTTTTTTTGTAGGTCTCCTCCCACAATCCATGAAGATAATCACGCACTAAAGAAGGAACCCGTAGGATCAACCGTTCTTTCACTATATCTCCCACACATATGGTAAAACTTTGAGCACAAATTCGGTTTCTCATCTAAGATCATTTATTTATTTATTTTTGTCTTCGGATAATTCAAATATAAGCTGTCCATATTTCATGGTATAGCTTTATGTTATTCCAAGGTATACAAAGGGAAACTTGCATCATAGTAATCTTTCGCGTGGAATGATCAGAATGTGGAAAATTCTCAATGGAATTCCAAACTAAGCTCATAGTAATCCTTCAATTAATGTACTTTACTGGTACTTTTACTGATTTGCAGTGGTTTGGAAGCAACAAAGAATGTGCTTTTATTTCCTGAATTTTTCTCCCCTATTATTAATCTTACTAGCTTCGTGGATTCCATCTATGATGGTAACCTAAGAATATTCCTTACATATGTATTCTAATTCTGGTGACAACAACGAATTTCCTGGCATCTGATCCGAAAAACTCAAAGACCATCTTGATATGTTCTTATCGAATAACAATAAATAGATTTTGGTTTTTTGAGTTTTTTTTTCTAAGATCAGTAGTTTTGTTTTGGTGTCGTTTGATATAGGAACACACTTCTTTATTAATAACTATATGTTGCTTCCAATAATTTTTTTGTTCTCTTATACCGTTACTTTTTTTTCGAGAAGAAAAGGTTATATTGAGAAGAGAAAAATATGTACAGAGTGTTGAGCCAAAGACTCCCATGGAAAAAAAAAAAGCTATCTAATTAAAAAATAACTACATCTTCCTGGTGTTGAGTGATTTGACTCATCGAGTATCCCTTGAAAATCTCCATGAGCTCCATATAAGAATTTGAGAAAAAGATATCAATATTTTCACTGTATTATATCTGGAAGCGCAAATTAAGAATTTTTTACATATGGATTATTATTGAGAAAATAGTTTTGCATCGATTCACACAAATTGTGGCATTTGAAATTATTTTTGGCTTTGTTTTTGTCAATAAAGAGAATTTTGATTATAATATGTGGTTAGAATTTTCGATTGCTTTGCTTAATTTTATTTTGGTTCTTAACCCTTCTTCTTTATTTATGTTAAAGGTGTCGGGATGCAAGCTGCTCAACAAGGGATTATTTACATTGACAAAATTGACAAATTAATTAAAAATATACTCCTTACAATAATTCAAATCACAAAAAAGTATACCTGACCACCCTGTATCAAGCGGGTTATCACTGCCAAGCCGGTATCAAGTAACTTTTCCCAAGAAGTACGAAAATGATAACCTCAAAGTAACAGTTCAAGAATATCACATTCACAAGGTCTACATATATCACATTATCACATATTGTTACTTTGAGTCTAACAATTTTTTGCATATGTTGTTTTCACACAAAATGGGCTCTTTAACAACTGACCATTTCATATATTAGCTCCCTTAACGAGGTCTCTAAGAGGCTCCTTACCACTAGAAGTCTAATGTTGTTTGGATTTCTTAAAAATATGCTTAGTTATTTTATCAACTAACGATGCAAGGTTTATCTCTATATACTCTGACATCATTTGATTATGAGCACAACAAAGTACTTCAAACATCCACTTTCACTTTGTGCATTTGGACATATTATATATAATCCCTACATAAAAATATATGAACATGGATGATGTGTACCTTGGTTGTGATCAGTCAATAAGTGTGATGTCCACACTCGCTATAAGCCATTTTGTTTCTTCATCGTGCTATTATAGCATTCAAACCTAAAGTTAATGTTCAATTTAGAATTTCTCAAGTTTATTTCACCCAATTCAGCAACAATAACAAAACCAGCACACCACGCGCCAAATGGATCCTTGATGCATTGGTCGTAAGGCCTTACATATCAATATGAACGAACTTGGGAAGTATAGACTTGGAGTTACATGTGAAAAAATTACACAATCATTTTATAATGCTTGCACGGGATCATTTTTTACCTTTGCCTTTTTTGCTTTTTATCTATTTCACTACATTACTCACATTAGTGTAGAGCGTCTCTTGAAGAGAGAAACTCAAGAAACGGGAAACACTTCATGTTTGATTTCTGAAAAAAAAAAAATATTTGTGATTTTCCTTGATTACATCTTCTTCAACGGGAAACACTTCATATGTATTGTACTATTTAGAATTGACAATCTGTTTTACTTAATATCATTTTTTTTAAGTGTCTCGAATACTAGATATCAATACAACTATATAATGAGTGTAACTGTTCATTTAGCTACAAGAAGTTAGTGCCTAACAGAGAAGTTAAATTGATCGCTTAATTTATAATGTAACTATATGATTTTTGAAGAAAGAAATATCAGTATATTTCTTATATTACATCTTATTTGAAGGGCACACTTCATATGTTTTGTACTATTTTGAGTTGACAATCTATTTTTATATAATATCAATTTTTTTAAGTGTCTCTAATATAAGATATCAATACAACTATATAGCGAGCATGATTTTTTATATAACTACAAGAAGTTAGTGCCTGGATGAGCAGTTAAATTGGTAGCTTGATTCTTAACGCAGCTATATGATTTCTGAGAAAGATATATAAGTATATTTCCTATATTACATCATCTTTGACGGGAAGCATTTCATATGCTTTGTACTATTTAGGAAATCTATTTTATATTAATATCGTGTTTCTTTAATGTCTCTATCAGATATCAGTACCTATATAGTGAGTCTAGCGTTCATTTTATTAGAAGAAATTGGAGACTAGAAGAGTTGTTGAGTTGGCCACTTGATTCTTAAAGTAGATATATGATTCCCAAAGAAGATATATCAATTCATTTCCTTGATAACATATTCTTTGACGGGAAGCACTTCATGTGCTTTGTACTATTTAGTGTTTGCAATCCATCTTATATTTTCGTGTTTTTTTTAGTATCTCTAATATTAGATAGCGAGTGTGATTTTTCATGTAACTACCAATAGTATTGATGTTGGAAATATCATGAACTACGTACTGATTTCAAAAGTTAAAATATTTTTTTTAAGTATTTTCTTTAAGAGGATTTCTTAATCTCCAACACTTTAAACCATATGTAATTGGTGATTTTGGTTCCAACTGTTAGTCTATTAAATGTTAATTGGAATTTTCATTATACACCGCAGATGTTAATTGGGACCCCCTTTGGGACGATTGCAGCCTCACTAAATTGTGATCAATTTCGATGGTACCCGGTGCATAACATTGGTTAACTACTAAAAAAATCTAATATATTTTAGTGTTTATAGTTTAAACTATTTTTCTTTCGATACTTTGATTTATTTATTTTAATTTATTTGTAGCGTTGATTACTACTTTATTGGGTTACTTGAAATTAATTTTCAAAACCATGTGAGATCTTTAAATTATGATAGAATTATACATTTGATTATTAGAAATTTCAATTACATAGTTTTAATTGTCAATCTGTTGAATAGTAAATTCTATAATAGCTTATTAAAACTCTTATCGGGACGGGTGCTGGGCGAAGCCCCGCCTCAGTGGACATGAACCAACGCTGTAAGAAATTCCAACAGTCCCGGTGCGTAGCATGGGTTTCAAGCTAGTGGGAATTAATTGGGGGATATAGCTACGGGACAAAATAGGTGTCCCAATAGAAATTCTGGGTGACCCCCTATGTAATTATTTTTTTAATTCCTAATCTAGCCCCCACTAATTAGGATTAGTGATTAAGTATAATTAGTAAAATGTTAAGTATTTGGGGGATAAATTAGTGTGTATTTTTATTTGTGTTTAGGTGAGAGTAGAAGGAGGGAAAAAAATATTTGAGAGGAATTTCTTTTTTCGAAAATGGGAAGATGATTGTGATGAGAGAATTACTGATAATAAGAGGTTGAAAAATTGATTTTTTTTCTTTGAATCCACCATTGTTGCAGCTGAAAAAGCTTGGTGCCGGCATGGTATTCAACCAAAAACTCATGCCGGCAATTGTTGGAAATGTTCATAAATTGTTTTCCACTATCCGGGGGGATTCGTGGGGGCGTATCCCCAATGAGGGAGCTACGCCCTCTCGTTACGATTTTTTTATTGTTTTGATCATAAGAATGTTGATTTTTTTCTGGTTTTGAACATGTACCGGCATGGTAATAGTTTTTTCGAGCGTGCCGGTACCTGTTCCGGCATAGTATTTTGCTTAAATACCTATGCCGGAACAGAATGAAAAGTATCCAGAATGTTGATTTTTTTTTCTCACTTGACTACCAGCATTGATAGGAAATTATCGGGCATGCTGGTACCGTGTTCCGGCATATGGTCTTCATCAATTCCGGCATGGTATTCATCACTTCCATTTTGAATTTTTCCTGGCTTTAAAAATCTTGGTACCGGCATGGTCAGTTGATATGAAGACCATGCCGGTATTGTTTTCCGGCATAGGAAATAAATATGAAGACTATCTTGGGAAAACAATACCGGCATGGTCTTCATATCAACTGACCATGCCGGTACCAAGCTTTTTAAATCCAGGAAAAATTCAAAATGGAAGTGACGAAGACCATGCCGGAATTAATGAAGACCATGTGTCGGAACACGGCAGAGGAAAATTTCCGGCGTCGGAACACGAATATAAACATGGTGTTCATCAATTCCGGCATGGTCATCATCACTTTCAGCATGATCTTCATCACTTCCGAATAAAAAAAAAAATTCGAGGTGAAGAGAATTTGATATAGAGTGGGGAGAATTTAGAATTTGAAAGGGAATGGAGAATATTTGGGTTTCAAAGCTCTACCCCTAAATAAGATTAATAAGAAGTGGAGATGGAAATTGGGGATATGATTTAGATTTTTGATTTTAAGTTTTTAATTTTTATTTTGAGGGAAGAAGTGGAGATGGAAATGGGGATATGATTTTTTTTTTTTGATTTTAAGTTTTTGATTTTTATTTTGAGGGAAGAAGTGGGATGGAAATGGGGGATATGATTTTGTTTTTTTTATTTTAAGTTTTTTTTTTTATTTTGAGGGAAGGGTATTTTAGTATATTCATAACCAAAAGTCACCCCTTAGCACACACCATGGGTTGGGGGAAGTAATTCATATCCCCCAATTAATTCTCATATCCCCCAATTGTGGGTTCAAAAGAAAAAGGGGAATGTAAGAAATGATCCCACTATTATGGGCCGATTCACAAAATGATCATAGTGTTACAAAGTATTTTCAAAGTGATCATAATTCTGTTAGGGTTAGAGTTATGTCACACGGGGTCCACCATTTAGAGTTAAATTGGTAAGGACAATTACCTAACTGTCCCTAACAAAGGTGGTGGGTTTATGTGAGGTTCAGGTGATGGGTATTTTTTTTAGGTGGTTCTGACGGTGGTAGTGGGTTCAGGAGGTGGTGGGGGTTCATGGTTTAGGTGGTGGGTTTTTTTAGCGGGTTCAGGTGATGGTGGTGAGAGTTCAAGGTTCAGGTGGTGGGGTTTTTCAGCGGGTTCAAGTGATGGTGGTGGTGAATTCAGGTGGTGAGCGTTAAAGGTCCAGGCAGTGGGGTTCAGGTGGTGGTGGCGGTTGGGAATGAAGTGGTGATTCAGGTAAGGGTATTTTTGGAAAACATAACACCGTTTTCTTCCTGAAAGTTAAGTCGGATGGAAAATGATTAATATGTAAGGTAAATGGAAAGGCATGACCAATTTGTAACTGGATTTTAAAAAGTATGACCATTTTGTAATTGGCCCAAAGAAAAACCCAAGTAGCGAAAAAGCAAAATTGGGAAGGAATAAAGAAAACATGGCTATGCAAAGGCAGCGACGGAACCAGGAATTTGTGTTCGGGTGGGCTAAAAAAAAATTCTTCGTACACCCAGATTATAGCAATCTAAATGCCTCAAATTTAAATACAATGATAAAAGCACTGCATGCTGCTTATCATTTTCTATATATTAAGGTTCAGCTCAGTGACAATATTAAATTGCGAAAACAAGATATATAATAAAAATAATTATTATTATCTGAAATGCGGCCGAAGGCCGCCCGAATTTTTGAATTTTTAAAATGTTACTTCTATATCTTTGTATGGTTCTCAAATCAGTTCATGAATTTAAAAACAGATACATCAGAATATTTAAATGTCAAATTTTTGTCATTGTTTATTAAAAGAAAAGAAAAGGGGGAAAATATTATGTAATACATTTTGATATTTGGGTTAATTTTTAATTTACGTACGCAAGGACCAAGTTTTAGTAAATATTTGGAGACAATATGGGCTAGATAGATCAAATTGTGATGGAGTGGGAGTAAATTTCACCGTTGAATTTAATTTCTAAGTAGTAACCGAAACAGAAGAGGACACAAAAGTTTAAAAGAAGTAAAAAATGCAACATTATAACAATTAAATTGGGAAGAAGTCATATGAATATGTCATACTAATGGGCTAATAAAAAGTTTTCCTGGGCTAATCTATGAATCTTTTGACCCTCGCCTCCGTCACTGGTGCTTTAGATCCAAATTTAAACCTAGAAACTAAAAAGAACCGCAAGATGAGAAGAAAAAAAAGGTTGGAGGGAGTCACCAGAAGACTAGTTTTCTTGTATGTTTATATAGATAGAGAGTTATTAGTGGGATATGTGGCGTGTGGTTTCTCACTTTTGTATAAATAAAGAGTTTATTTTAGGCTAAATATAATTTTGACCAGGACGTTTTCATTTTTTTCATACGAATAGGCTGGCTAAAAAGGAGTTTCTCGTATTTTTTTTTTGGGGGGGGGGGGGCATCCTGGGTACGTAAGCCACCCCCTAATACCGTCCCCGTGCAAAGGCTTGAAAAAATTGTACGTCAAATTAGTATAACTAGATTTGTGCCTCTGCATGCTACGCACCGGGCATTTTTTTTATTTTGACTCGGTGTGCGTGGAGATTCGTCTCGTTCTATGATGATGCATATGCATTTTATATTTGGTGTGCGCGGGGCTTCGTCCCGCTCCGTGAGGATGCATTGTATATTTGGTTCGTGCGTGGCTTTGCCCCGCCTCGTGGAGATGCATTTTTTATTTGGTGGGTGCGGGGCTTCGTCTCGCTCCGTGAGGATGCATTTTATATTTAGTGCGCGCGTGGCTTTGCCCCGCCCCGTGGAGATGCATTTTTTATTTGGTGTGCACACCGCCTCATGGTGATGTTCTTTTTATTTGGTCTGCACAGGCTTCACGCCGCCCCGTGGCGATATAATTTTTATTTGGTGTGGCGGAACAAATGCATTAAACAGGGACATGCCTGACAAGGAGCTAACCTGGGCTATAGCCCATCCCTACTTTTGTCCCAAAAAAATTTTACATAGAAAAATATGTAAATATTGTGCTCTGCCCGCTTCTGTCCTAAGAACATTATTTTAGGGACCATCCTTTTTTGGGGGGATCATTGATTTTTAAGGCACCCTAACCTAAATTGTTAAGGGTTGTCCTAAAAATCCTGAGATTAATAATTTGCCCCCTTACCCTGATTGAAATTAACCCTAACCTAATAATTGCAATTAACTTAATCTAATATAAAAACAAAAGCATCTAACCTAGCCGCCACCTCCGATTATAAACACCACCCACCACCGCCCACCACCACCACCACCACCACCACCACCACCACCACCTCCGATTATTGAGTGACTAAAGTGATAGAAGAAGAAGAAGAAGATGGAGAAAAAAATATATTTTGAGATGGGTGAATATGGAGAAAAAATATCATCTGGGTGCTAAAGTATGCTTGTAACTTAGTGAATGTTGCTATAAACGGCCTAAAATATCTTGAAAATCAAAATTGTAACAAAAAAATTTCAACCATGTCAACAAAGTTCAGTTACATTATATGAAGAACATGTAACCGAACTTTCTACAAATGTAGTTCGGTTAATAAATCCAAAATCATAGGCAACCGAACCAGAGCTTTAATGGAGTTTTTGTTTGTTCGGCTAGCTGATGAAAAATCAATTGTAACCGAACTACTATGCTTGAGTTTACAAAGTTTTGTTCGGTTCAGTCGACTAGACCACGTTGTAACCAAACTTTAAACAACAGAGTTCGGTAAGTTCGCAGAATTTTGTTTTTTGCGATTAAACCGAACTCAACATTTGGCTATATAGAGAAGAGTTCGGTTTTGAAATTATTTTTGCGAGTTAACCGAACTCATTTACCTATGTTCGGTTGGTTCGCAAACTTCAACGCAATCAAGTTCCCAACCGAACTGCAGGTTAAAAGTAACCTAGGGTTAGAAGTTCGGTTGGTTCCCAAACTTCAACATATTTTGCGAATCAACCGAACTGAGCTTGTATATGCATATATGCAATTAGGCAAACGTTCGGTTAAAGTAAAAACTTAACAATTTTTGCGATCCAACCGAACTGCACTTGCAAATGCATAAATGGAATTAGCCCATAGTTCGGTTAAAAGTATTTTTTGTGAATGAACCGAACTCTGAGTTCGGTTCAGAAAAAATTAATCCGTGATAACCGAACTCTTAGTTCGGTTATGACTTTTTTTTTGCGATGTAACCGAACATGTCTCTGGAGAAAAAAACCCTCCATTAAACCTCTTTGCAACTTCCATTTTCAACTCATTATTTCACTAATCGGCGGTGGTGGGTTAATATTATTTTTCACTTAATTATTTCACTAATGATTTCACTAATCATAACCAAAACATAATCAAAAGGGTAGTTTAGGTATTAAGAATTTTTTTTTGATAAGGGCACCCTACCCTAAAATAGACAATGGTCCCCCAAATATAACATGGTCCCCAAAATAAGGCTATCCTACTGAATGTAGTGTTAGCCCAGCTAACTTTTAGCCCATTTACTTTTAAACATTTACTCTATTTATTTTACCAATTTTCTTCCATAAACCATTTTTTTTTCCACAATCACTATTAACTTTACCGATTCCCAAGTAACCACCAATCATCCAATTGTTCAAAAAATTTGCCGCGTCCGTATTAGCAGTTATTAATATTCCAGCCCTACCCTAAAAAGATTTCTGGATACGTCGCTGATAGAAAATATGTGCAAATATATTATATACTTATTGCCATGCAGCCAGCTTATACTTCATTTCTGTTGGTACCATGATTTTGTATCTTAAATGGAAGTAAATACACGAATCATAAACAACATAGGGAGAACGCAAAAACTTACGAGAAACAATTGATCAAAACAAAAAACTTACCAAAAACCTAACCTTAAAAGGACCAAAAGGCATAGTAGGCTTACCGAGACAGCGCATGCTGACACATGCTATATAGCTCAAATAGCAGTATGTCAAAACAAATAACACTATACACCACGCATTACAAAAGAAAAGAGTTTTTAGAAGATAGAGTGCAGTCACGGCAATTTTACCACCTGTGCTTTTTATTTTTTTCAAGGTAATTTGGAGAAAAGAATCCAAACACCGTAGGTATTCAATTTCCAAAATTTTATAAAATTTGAAACACGGTAAGTTAGGTATTTTTTGAGTTTGTAATTTTTAAATTAATTGTATGTTGCCAAGTGTCCTCACTTAAATATTATTGTGCCTTGAATTCTAAATTGAATTTGGTTTCCTTTTCTCTATTTTTTTTAAACCAATTATACGATGCCAAGTGTCCTCACCAAGACGCTCGTTTCACAAAACTCAAAAAGAACCTATTCCCGTCAATAGGAAGCGAAAATTTCCTCACCGTTCAACGTGGGAGCTTTATTTGTCTAGGCCTTTAAGTCTTTTAGATGCTACAAATACTCTAATTAATCTTTTTAAGTATATTGAGGCAAATGCACCATACTAATTTTTCCAATTTTCACTGAGAAAGACTACACATTTTTACAAGCGGCAATTAACTAAAAAAAAAAGATGTTGAAATAATTTCCGTCGTTGAACGATTTGAGCTTGAGAGTTTAAATCTAAGGTTACTGTGTTTGATTCACTTTACCTTGATTTTTCAGTTTTAACCTATTTTTACTCCTACTATTTCTCTTTTACCTCTTTTATTTACTATTTTTTTTATCCTATTATATCTCCATTTTTATCCCTTAAATATTCTTTTTTATCCTATCATATCTTCATTTCTTTGCTGATAAAAAAAAACAAAAATTATTTTATGTCTGCTAAATATGTATCTAATTCCAACGAGCGAAATTTTGGGAAAGGAAAAATAGAAACTAAGTTTCCTTTTGGCACCATTTGCACAGAAATTGAATCTTCGTGTATATAGGTGTTTATGAGTAAAAATCGTTTCTGCCGATTTCGGTAAATTCGGTAGGTGAGTGAGAAACTGGTTTAAACCCAAAACAAATGTGATGCACGTTGAGCACTTTTAGGTTCGAGAGATCAATATGTACAAGTCCGGCCTAAACCAAGAAATGGCCGTTCCAGACTTGCTTCGGTCACAAAGTGGAGGAGAAGGGTTGATTTGGGGAGGATAACGAAGAAGGGTGTTGAGACCAGAGAGTTATGGAAAGGTAGTATCTCGACTTGTATCAGAAAAGTAGAAGCTTAGGAAGCTTGCTAGTGATGGAAGCTTTTGAGAGAGCTTGCAAAGTGGCTATCTGATAGTGTTGTCTTTTTCCTGACCAAGACTTGTTGTCTGGTAGAAATAGGTGAGACCTATTTATACAAGTGAGATCGAACGTACCCTGGCCTCATTAAGGAATAGAGTAAAGTCGCGGATTAAATAGAGGAGGTGGTAACCGCAGGTGTTTATGGTGAAAACGTTTTTCACCATTACTTCCTTATTTAATTGACCGCTTTTATTCCTTTTCACGCCGTTCTTATTGCGAGCGTAGTGTACGCTGCACGTTGTGACCGCCAAACCAAAACCCCAAGAAAGCATCCCCCAGTTTGTATTGATGTGTCGAGTGTTGGTCGCACCTTGAGTTCAAGTGGCGCTGCTAGGGGCGCGTGTGGCATGTGCCAATGGCATGTGCGTAATGCCTTTGTTGCGGGTTGCACCTCGAGCGCAAGTGGCAGTGCCAAAGCTGCTAGTGGCGTGTGTGGCATGTGCCAATGGCATGTGTGGAATGCCTTGGTGGTAGGTTGTACGTTGAGTGTAAGTGGCAGTGCCAGAGCTGCTAGTGGCGTGTGTGGCATGTTCCAATGGCATGTGTGGAATGCCTTGGTGGTAGGTTGTACGGTTTGCAAGTTAGGCTACCAGCGTGGGTTTTGGCATGTGCCAATAGCATGCGTGGCCAACTTGTATCATGCATGGTAAGAAAAGCTACCAGCGAGCGTGTTGGCATGTGCCAATGGCATGCTCGGACATTAGGGCCACGGTTTGGCAAGAAAAGCTATAAGAGAGCATGTTGGCATGTGCCAATGACATGCTCGGCCATTAGGGCCACGGTTTGGTAAGGAAAGCTACCAGTGAGTATGTTGGCATGTGCCAATGGAATACTCGGCCATTAGGGCCACGGTTTGGTAAGGGAAACTACCAGCGAGCATGTTGGCATGTGCCAATGGCATGCTCGGCCATTAGGGCCACGGTTTGATAAGGAGATCTACCAGCGAGCATGTTGGCATGTGTCAATGGCATGCTCGGCCATTAGGGCCACGGTTTGGTAAGAAAAGCTACCAGCGAGCATGTTGGCATGTGCCAATGGCATGCTCGGCCATTAGGGCCACGGTTTGGCAAGGAAATCTACCAACGAGCATGTTGGCATGTGCCAATGGCAAGCTCGGCCAATTTGGCCTAGGTTGCACGGTTTGCCAGCCTAGGTGCGGGCGCTACTTTGGCATGGCGTAGCAAGGGCCAAGGTAAGGGTGTTTGGCTTGGCGTGACAAGCGTAGCTAGGTCCAAGGCAAAGGGTGTTCGGCATGACGCGGCTAGCTTGACCTAGGTGTGGCTGGCATGATTTTCCATTGGCACGGAGGTGCGGCTAGCATGGTTAGCATGCTTTGGCGCGTTTGGCGTGACTAGCATAGCTATGGCCAAGGCAGAGTGTGTTTAGCATGGCGCGGCTAGCTTTGGCCGGATGTGGATGGCATGATTTTCCATTGGCACGGAGGTGCGTCTAGCATGGTTAGCATGCTTTGGCGCGTTTGGTATGACTAGCATAGCTAGGGCCAAGGAAGAGTACGTTTGGCATAGCGCGGCTAGCTTGGGCTAGGTGTGGCTGGCATGATTTGCCATTGGCACAGAGGTGCGGCTAGCATGGTTATCATGATTTGACGCGTTTGGTGTGACTAGAATATCTAGGGCCAAGGCATAGTGTGTTTGGAATGGCGCGGATAGCTTGGGCTAGGTGTGGATGGCATTATTTGCCATTGGGACGGAGGTGCGACTAGCATGGTTGGCATGCTTTGGCGCGTTTGGTGTGGCTGGCATGATTTGCCGTTGGCACAGGGGTGGTGCGGCTAGCATGGTTGGCATGCTTTGGCGCGTTTGATGTGACTAGCATAGCTAGGGCCAAGGCATAGTGCGTTTGGCATGGCACAGCTAGATCGGGCTAGGTGTGGCTGGCATGATTTGCCATTGGCACAGAGGGGAATTAGGGTTTTGCTCGTTGTAACCCTAATTTGAAAAAAAATACCCCCTATTAATTACTGACCACATGCATTAAATGTTCTAATAAATGTGTCACCGGTGACATTAGGTTATTCGGGGTTTTACGATTTTACCCTTTGTCTAAAAATCATCATCAACAATAGGATAAGCGATACTCCTCTCCCATAATGAGACGCACTTTCACTATGCTACATTTAAGTTATATCCAAGCACAACGCTTATCCAAGCACAACGCCTAACTGAAATCCAAGTTCAATCTAACCAAATAGAAACTAGATGCACTTTCACTTGCCATTATGGCACGGGTTATTTCTGGTGAAAAATAAAACACCATTCAGACCGAATCAACGCATCAAGAAGATCACTGATTCCAGGGTCTGTTCCTTGAGAGAATTATGAAAAAAAGAAGTATTAGAGTCACCCAAATCTAACCATTTAATTCTAGATTTTTGTTTAGCAGCAGATTCCTCATAGCCAACAAATTTTACATACTCAGCAACATAACTTCTCTCTCTACTAGCTAAGCTCTGATCAAGAGGGTTAGATTGAACTTGGCTTTCGGCTAAGTCCATTTTTTCTTTGGCCTGTAAAACTTGATCAGAAATGTTCCTGGTGGAGTATTCATGGAAAGAAAATATGCAAGGGATATACCCCTTAGTGTTCTTCAGTTTACTTACTATAATATACATATGATTTCCTCTAACATTAATAAATCGATCATTCCTTACCATATCAATATAATCATTATCACTAGTAAGAAAATTATAAAATATGAAAGGTGGTGGCCCATGAATTCGTTTTTCAAAAATAGACACAACAATAGGGGAGTGGTATGAAATACCTTGAAGGAGGAATTCATCTTTAGAACAAGAAAGTAATGGATCCATTCCATATTCACCAAAAATCTGTAAAGTTTAGATCTGATAATAGCTTCATCTTACTGATAATTTGTCCAAGTGTAAAAACAGCAGGAGAAGAGTAAATCTACACATTTGTCAAACTCTGCATATTGATAAGGTAATTGACGCAGGGCGAAAGCGTTGAATAATATTAAAATCTAAAACTCATGTTTCCGAGATACCACTCTCGAGGAAAACACTACTGTTTCAATTCATCCAAGAATGTCTAATACTAAAACATAGAGCTCCTTATATAGATAACTCTACACAAACAATTAATTATTTCTCAAACTATCAAAATACTTATTACCTAAAATAAGAGATATTTCTAAAGTAATAAAATCCCTACATAATTAATTATATTTCTAGAATATTCTTAATAAATAAAAATAACTTAATTTATTACAATATATCTAGCGAAATAATTGAAACAAATTAGAGGATAGTAAAAATACGCAAGCATATTTTCTTTCCATAAATACTCCACTATTCTCCCATTCTCAGAAAAATTCTTCCTCGAATTTTGCTGGTATAAGTGCTTGTATTTATGGTTTTATGATAAAATTTGGATTTCAAGTTTTAATTCGGACTCCAACGAATCTCGCAGATTATGTGCAACTCCTTGAAATCCTTCCTCTTTGTCGCCAACGAGGTTTTTTTGTTCATCACGGATCACTTCCTCCACTCGTTGTAGGCTAGGACCATGGTGGGGCTCTTGATGATGATGCGTTTCATCCAGTTGGAGGGTGAGCGCCTTAACCTTCCTTTCTAGATAATCTATTACCACTTGCTCTTTCTCATCGTTGAGGGAGGCTCTTCGAACAACACCATAATCTCTTCCTGGAAACATGATGCAAGAGCGTTTCCTATCTCTGAACCAACTGATGCAGGGCGAAAGCGTTGAATGGTATTAAAATCTAAAACTCATGTTTCCGAGATGCCACTCGAGGAATACATTACTTTTTCAATTCATCCAAGACTGTCTAATACTAAAACATGGAGCTCCTTATATAGTAAAATCTACACAAACAATTAATTATTTCTCAAACTATCAAAATACTTATTACCTAAAATAAGAGATATTTCTAAAGTAATAAAATCCCTACATAATTAAATATATTTATAAAATATTCTTAATAAATAAAAATAACTTAATTTATTACAATATATCTAGCGAAATAATTGAAATAAATTAGAGGATAGTAAAAATATGCAAGCATATTTTCTTTCCATAAATAATCCACCAGTAATAGTGTGGCCCTCCCACTTTATCAGAAAGTATTAATAGAAAATCGAAATCTATCCAAGCTCTATTATTAAAAGAAGCAAAAGAGGTATAAAAATTCCACAAAGAGCTATGAGTTGGATATATTTTGTTTCCATAAACAAAAGAGACAACAAAATTTAACTGAGAATAAGTAGAAACATCCAAGAAAATAGCCTGAGAAGAAAAGTGAATTAAGTTGACTTGAACATCTATCGGATCCCAGCCTACCCAAATTATACCAACCGAATCACTACTATCATTGTCCAAAAAAGACCTAGGATGATTAAGATTATTCCTAATACTCATTTTATTTGAAAGATTCACATGAATTTCAACTAAACCAATCATTGAAGTTTATTATTTCTACTTAGATTCTTAACTTCTAGATGCTTCAAAGGGTCATTAAGCCCCATGATGTTCCAACACCTAATGTTGAACATCATTTAAACTTATTTGAAAGAGAGGAATTTCTAGCAGACTTTTTCAAGTATCCAATCTTTGGAAGAAGGTTATCAGCAGGCAGAGTAATAACTCTCTTCTTTTGAAAATGTGTTCTTTAGCCAGTACTTGAAGAGGCCTGCTCCAGGAAATTCAATTGAGATGTCTACAAAAGAGCTTGAAAATTTTCTTTGTTATATGTTGAAGGTAGCTTCTGTGAATTTTCCATACATTTATCCAAAATGAAAAAAGGATTAGATAGTAAGAATTCATTTTCCTTACAATCCTTTTCTTTAGTGACCTCTTGAATAATTGTAGAAGTTGCTTGCTCAGGCTCTAGGTTATCTTTATCAATTATAATTGGAATATTCTCATTTTCAGGATGTTCAGCTTCAATAGAAGTATCCTTTCCACCATTCTAAGATTTAGAAATCAAAAGTTACTCATCCACTATGTTCATAGTTTTCTTTTGAACGCATTTCTAAACTATTTTCAAAATTGATTTAACGTTTTTAGGACAGAGAGCAAAAACATGACCAGAAGCTGCACATTCATTGCACTTTGTAGGTTTTCAAGAGTAGTCCATTTTAATCTCAACTCTATCTTTATCATCAAAACTGAAACTAAAGGACTCAGGAAAATCACAATCAATACCCACTTCTACACAATTTCAAACATATCTCATTTTAGTTTTATTTAAAATCTGAGTATCCATCATCAATGGCTTACCCGGGAAACTAAGAACCATGCTTAATCCTTTATTATTCCACATGAATAAAGGAACATTCCTGAAATTCATCTAAATATGAACTGTTTTTAATTTAGCGATTTCCTTCTCAACTCTCCTTGACCAAGGTTTAACAATAAACCGTCTATTTGAAATAAACATAAAAGCAGATTCAAGGGAACGAACTCTATCTTCAGAAGATTGAAAATCAAAGATATATAAACATGTTGTCACCATGAATATTCATATTCAGATTACCTTTAGGTTTCCAGGCTATGATTAATGCATTACGAACCATATTGAAAGGTATCTTCGACCCACGAAAGCTCCAATCACCATATCTTTACAACAATGAATATCCTCATCAAACACAACATAAGGAGAATCCATAGTCTTCTTTCCATCAATCAGGGGATATGAATAAAATTCCATGTCATCTTTAAGAATCAACTTCTTATTCTTATCAAACAATGAAGACCAAGCCGCATGAGATACAATTGAGCCAGAATGGGGAAAATTCTCAAATTCAGGAGGAATAACTGGATCAAAAACCAAATCATTACCATAAATATTATAATTAAACTCAACCCCTATAGGAAAATCCTCTAGAGGCATGGAGGTAACCACCAGTAGAGAGATCGCAGGAGAAGACAAGCATCTCACCAGAGGAGATGCCAGAGAGACGAAGAAAAACCTAACCCTAAATCCATCAAAATTAGATATTTTCTTATGGAAAGAATTCTTCAAAGGCTTACGGAGCCTTGACAACCTCATCCAGATCCACCCATACTTTTTCAACTTATACCCCCGATGCAAGTCTAATCCTGGAATTGATTTTCATATTTTCCTTCTCAATCGTGTTATTGTAATTTCTGTATTTGAATCTTCAGGTACTGAAAACCTCTTGTAATGGTCCATTAGAGCGTCTGCAGCGGTGCGACCAAAACTAAAGAGTAAAGAGTAAAAAAAAGACTAAATTTGGGTTTAGTCCGTTGAGTGACGCAGTGGGAGGAAGACTAAATTTTGGTGGGGCGTAAACTTTACCAACGCCTGGTGTGGGGCGTGAAGTATATCAATGCATGATGTGGGGCGCAGGGTATACGTTCGCCTGGTGCCGAATAATATTTTTTTTAAAAAAAATAATAAAAAAAAAAACCAAAACAGTGGGCCGTTGGTATAATCCACGCCCCAAAATCTGCATGTTAATTTTGAAGTGGGGCGGAGGTATAAACCACGCCCCACAATAAATTGAAAAAAAAAAAAAGTATGGGGCGGGGTATAAACCACACCCGCTATGGGGCGAAAACTTTACGTGCGCCCGCTGTGGGGCGAAAACTTTAGGAACGCCTATGGTGGGGCGTAAACTATATCAACGCCCGACTATATTTGGGTTTACTCTTGGTCGCAGACCAAATTTAGTCTGGGATTTAGTCGATGGTCTTCGTTTAGTCGATAATACGTCCCACTACGTCTCGTTCGCGGACCAAATTTTTGGTCTTAATCGCCCGCTGCAGCCGGTCTTATTAGTTCAATAAATATCATGTTTCAAACAAAAAACAAATAGAAGGAGTTTTTGCAAGCATGACATGCACATCTAGGTTCAATGAATATATCATACCTGACAGTTCATAATTTTCACATTTCCCTAGATAAATTATGAAAATCAACAATATTCGGGCCCTTATTAAAATGATTAAAAAAATAAAAAATTATTCAGTCTGAATCCATATATAAAAAGCCTTAGAAGGTCAGATTACAAAAAGTTGGTGGGTAGCCTGGCAACAAGCTGGGCACCAACACCCTTTTGAATTGCTAAACCTATTCTGTTAAAAAGAATACCTCTTATCTTATGATTAACATCCTGATTGGTGATACAATTCTTCAACCTCTTCAAGAGAATGATAGTATCTTCGCCCAACTCCCCTAAAGTCGTAAAGGCTAAAACAACAAACCCGTACCCGTTAGTGGAACACTTATCCAGGTATTTGATTCGTTTACGCGTTGTAGCTATCGAAATTGCCTGACCGGGTATAAAAGTACGCGCTCCCCGCCGCTGAACGGTGAAACAACCGTAACATCAAAACAAACATCCTGGCCATTCTCCCAACCGTGAACAAGTATATCAGCCGGTCTCAAGGGCGTATTGTTGTCTGATAATAATCCAAGATCTACCTCTTTCCTCACATGTACGCCATCCTTGTAACAAATATCAGCGAAAACATCCCTTGCGAGGTCATGCCGGAATTTGTTTCCAACGTCATTAGCGCAATGCACAGCATGATCTCCGAAAATATCCATATTTTTGTTGCAACTTGAGCATGTACTATCTTCCCCGAAAAGAGGTATTCCCAATCTATAACTTAACACCGACCTAAATTTCCTCGGTCCTATACTTTGATTTAAACCAGAAATGGGAATCGCCTTAAGGAAATCCAACGCATGTGGCATCCTATTGCTTTGCCATAAAACTGAATCTCTCCTGGACATATAGTATCATGACGGAATCCGCTTCTTCACAACATCAAAATATAACACCGCAACTAACGCATTGGATGTGGGGAAATATTATTAATGTTGAAGGTAGAAGAAGGCAATCCACATACCTCTAGGAAATTTGTCAAGGCTTGCTTGAAGCACTCGCTAGTCACCTCCTCAGGGGAAACATTTAGCATGGTCCGTTGTAATCCCCTAGTCTGGAAACAAGAAGCGATGTAACAATACTGGCTAGTATCTTCCATTGTATATACACCGAGACCCCCATCTTTCATTGGAAAGGTGGAGAGACGTTGTTGCAGTGGTCCGAATCCAGCGCCATCCCCCGTGACAATGTGTCTCAAAAAAAGCATCAAACGTTGATCAAACAAGGATTTAGCTTGAAGAAGTACCAAGGGGCTGGCAGTCCTCATAGCAAAATATAATCTTGACACCCCAATAAGAATCGCGTAATGAATGAAGCTCACTTTGAGGATCTTGCGTTTCTTCACACTTTCCATTAGATAAATTTTTTGTCAACTCTAGCTTGTATTATGTCGCTGCTAAAGTTAAGATCTAGGCTAACCGAGCCGCCCAGCAGTTTCACCCCTCTAGAAGGTCTACCGATGCCCGTTGGAAAAACGTTATCGGCTAAACTCCTAGGGTCAACAACAGGCCAGAAAATATCAGTCTTCTTGATATTAAGATGAAGACCTCTGTTGTCGCCTTCTGACTGAATAATGCTTAAAGCCTTTGACACCTCCAGCGTATCCCCTACCAAAGTGCCATCATCCAAGTACCACGCTTGTAGGTCAAGCTTGCATTGCGAAGTAATCATACAGACCATCGGATGTAAAGCTAGAGCAAATAATAAGGGTCCCAAAGGATCACCTTGCTGAACCCCCTTTGCCGAAGATAAATTCAAATCGTTATAATAAAGCCTTGCGGGCTTAGCATAACAAAACTCTACCCACCTCGCGATACCTGGGAATTTGCTCCGCACCTCCTTGATGAGAGTGCACCTGTCAACTAAATTAAAGGCGTTTGTGAAATCAACTAACAACATGGTCATATTCCCCGCTCTCCTTTCGACTCGAGTAACCTATTGGCCGAGTGCAGAATTGCTTCTCCTCCGCGGGGATACCCACTCCGAATTGATGATTACCCAAGTAGACCGCCATTTCCTTTCCCACCGCCGACGCCGCCAACTTTGAACACATCCTCCTCCAAACCGTGCCTCCGCTATTGGCCTAAGTCCACCTCCTGGCTTGAGCAACGGAGTTAAAGGAGCGCTGGCCACAAACTCACCTAGAACAGATGGACATCTACCCGCCAACCATAAGTTAACTACCCCAGCCATAGATGCTAGAAGATCGTCACCACCGCCGTAGTGAGCCCCACTAAGAGCATCCGCCAAGTGCTGGGCTCGAGACCGTACCTCCCACAAGAAGTCCCCTAGGGAAACTCCTAATAGTGACTAATACTTCCTTAGCATCCACATAAACCGCCGCCCGTTAATTTGTTCTCAAGGTATGTCGTGGTTCAGCCGCCGGGTGCATGCGCCTCAGTTCGTTCACTGCTTCGATGTATTAGGTGCGACACCACCGGAAGAAAGAATACGCACTTTGCGCTGCGTAGTGCCCTGAAGCCAACTTTCTCTTATAAGCTTGAAGATTGGTTTTTTTCCTCTTGGTGCCATGAGTAGGTTGTCTACTGTCTTGTCCCGATGGACCCAACAACTTTCGAGCTAAGATAAGGCAGCCATTTGTCTCCCTCCACACATTCAAGGCCCGATTTATGCTATTAGCCTGTAATCTCCTTCTATTAGCAGATCTCGCTTCATTTGTATTCTTGGGGTAGTACAAAGTTAGTGTGCAGCTAGGCAATAACAACAATTTGATCCAAGATGTTACCTCAGTAGGCTTATCCAGAATCTTGTCTATCGTCGCTTTCAGTGTTCTGGAGAAGTTTAGCCTACACGATGGAGGAATGCTAGCGATCGTCGCACTGTTTCTTAAAAATTGCATCTAGCACTTCTAAGGTCGAACATTCGCCTCCTCATCAAATGCTTCAATGCCCGCGTCCAGGGAACCTATGGAAGGTTTGATAATGCCATGAATAAAAAATGTTGCATTGTTTCCATCTAGGGGACCCGCAATAGTATCACCGTGATCACGCATAGGACGGCTCCAGTGCACGAAGGTGCATGCACTCACCGCACAACCACATCTTCGGTGTCTTAAACCCACCTCCCAAGCATCATAGATGTCTGCATCATTACCAATACGTGCTCGTGATACACCCTCGCTCTCAGAGAACCAAAATGTCGATCGTGAATATGGCTAATTAGAGAACTTCGAGTGAAGCCTCTACCCCTAACCCCATCCCGGCAGTCATCAAAGATCCTAAAAGGACAATGGAAGGTTGAATCATCCAAGTGATTAATAACGGCCGAAGGAGAAGAAGAGTCTTGGAAGGGAGAAGATGGTTGTCCTTCCCTTGTCATGACCAAAGGAGCCGAAACGCAGCTCACCACAACCCTCCTGCTGTTGCTCATCCGATTCAAAGCTTTTTATCAAACACTTTCCGTGCGTTAAACAACTCACAGAAACTTAAACGTATATAATCACAAACGGATAAAATCACAAACGTGTTGAAACACAAACATATAGAGTCACCAACGGAACGAATCACCAACGGATCGAATCACCGAATCACAAAGCAAAAATCATGTTTCATGAATATCAAAATTTACTGTAGCAGGTAAGAGAAAATTAAAGAAGGTGGAGAAATAGATGACATCAAGAACACACCACTTATTTCATGGTATGTTGCCAGGATTGAGTTGGCATGTATTCACAGACTAAGATAATAAACTCTTAAGATATTAAAAAACACTGATTCAAAAAGTGGCGGAGATAGGCATGTATTCAATAATTAAGAGCAACTGCAGTCATGGGAGTATAAATAAAGACTAAAGACTAAAAAAAGTAAGATAATTTGGTTTAGTCCGTCGAGCGACGCTACGGTGGAGGAGTAAATTTGGTGGAGCGGAGTTACACAGGTTCGTCCGATACGGGGCGTAGGTATAAATTACACTTGAATCAGACGTAACTGTAATTTACGCCTGGTATCGGGCGTAGGTATAAGTTACGCTTGGTGTGGGGCGTAATATATAAAATCGCCCCATGGAGAGACGCAACTTAAAACTACGCTTGATGGGGCGTGATCTCAACATTCCGCCCGATGGAGCGTAATCTCAACATTCCTCCTGATGGATATTGCTTAACCAATTTTACAAATATGGTAATCTGAAGTGCTAATCTGGTAACTAACATGCTGTCAACAATGCGCATAATTAAGGGCATTTTCCTTTTCCTCTTCGTCCATGTCAATTAGCACTTTAGATTTATTGGGCACATAACCTGCTGTCTTTAACCTACGCATCATATCCTCCAACATCTTATAAATCTCTGATGATCTGGGATGCGACCTGTCACCTTTGAAGAACTCATGAACAACTCCATCTACTTCAATCAAACTGCAACCTGGAGGTTTCTTAATTTTCCTCTCCGCCATGAGCTTTCTTGTTTGTTTAGCTTTTACCAACTTTCCTAGTGAGGTATATATATTAGACAACAAACACATGAAATGGGTGAAATAATGGGGCGTAAATTTAAATTACGCCCCATGAATACAGGCGGAGACTGTGGTTGCGCCCCACTAAGCATCAGGCGTAATTTCTAATTACGCCAGGAGTCGGGCGGTATTTGTAATTACGCCTGATGGGGCGTAGCCTTTAATTACGCCTCGATGGGGCGTATTTATTTGAAACCGCCTGATACCAGGCGCAACTTTATATTCCGTCCCGTCGGGCGTAACCTAAACTCCCGCCCCAACCAGGCGCAAGCTATTACTTCCGCCAAACAGTGAGGAGTAACTTGCGATTCCGTCCCAATCAGGCGTAGACGTGAATTACGCTCGACTATAACTAAACCAAAGACCATATATACTATGGGTTTTAGTTTTAGTCTAGTTTTTAGTCTTTACTCCGTCCCGTAGCGCCTCGTGTTTCGACTAAATTTTTAGTTTTGGTCCAAGACTGTGGTTGCTCTAAGATAATAAACCAATCTTGACAGATTAGATACATCGAGTCAAACAATGATGGATCTTGGATTATCATTATGTAGACGATGAGAAGAATTTTTTTCAAAGGTGGCCAACCAAAAGCTACAAGGCCCGGATTTAATGGGCTTGGAAGCCGGCTAGGTTGGGTGGGAAACTTCCCACCTTTGCCATAGGCCAGCTCCGGTGCATTACTTGTCAGCAAGGAAAAACGCTCATTGTGAATTTTATTGCATTCTCACGCTCTAGAATTGGAGAACTTTCTGAAATTAGTTAGACCTCGAGTCAGTCAGATAAGTCAAACAAATTGTGGAATAAAATGTTGATGTTTCATGAGACCTGGATGAGTTGTTCATGAGTGTAAGTTTGTTTAAATAGATACCAGATAGTACTTTAAATAGATCATTCTTTAACTCAAAGCCATGTATCTAGCTAGTTGTTGGTGGTGTATCCGTATTAATTTATACCACAACTACCTTTCAGTACCATTAATTAGTGCAAATACTTCTTTGGATTTGTATTAGGGAACTTAAGTTTTGAGATGTAGGAGAAAAATGGAAAATAATATGAATGAGAGAGTCCTTGTAGTGAGAGAAAAGTTGTAGTGTTGAGTGAGAATACTTCTACCATCCAATTGTGCAATGTACAAACTGCAAGGTACCAATACTTGGGAAAATCCTGCATTGAATTTATAAGAGGTGAAATGATTGATATAAGAAGGAATCAAATGGTTATTCAGAAGCAAATGATTGTTGTAAATCTTAACTAAATTTAACAAGTGTTTTATTTATGGGGTTTTTCAAAATCAAAAATTTAATGTACTACTGTTGTAAAATATTGTGTACTAAACTTCAACCTTTTTATTCACTTAGTCAATTTTTACTTTTTGTTTTGATTGCTATTCAGTTAGTCAATTTAATTTCACAAAACATTGGTGCCATTTGTAACACCTAACATTATCATGTACCTGATTTAAGTTTCAGTCATTTTTTTTAGACAAAGAAAAGGGCAAATTTGAATAAAAATTAGACGTCACCAAAGTGGTGACCGTCTAAAGAGGCAATAATACAAAACCTGGTTAATTGTTGTTATTGCCAACAATAGCTTCCCAATTACAAATAAGAGTACTAAGAGAGTAACCATCAAACAGCTTAGTCGAAGAAGCCCAATTTAAGTTTCAGTCATAGACGATGAACAATTGATTTGTAAATGAAGATATTAGATTGTTGGAAAAAGGGTACGAGAGGATGAAAAAAAAGGGTACGAGAGGATGAAAAATTTGAGAACAAAAAGAATGTTATATCACTGACTTCAAAGCCTTCCGATTCTCTTGAGTAAATATTTCAACCTTTCCCAAATAATTGTTGATACAATCAGTAAATAAAATAATGCTTTCACGATACAGTGAAGCCCTAACAACGTTGTTGGATTCAAGGGTTGTACTTCTTTGACCCAACTAAGAACACATAATTATTGAATTTTGATGATGCTTAGAGAGAAAAGAAATGAGATAATTTTGATATTTTTTTCATACTTGAATGAAAATCACTACTTATAGGGGACTCATGACTATTGGAGATGTCTCTTCTTTTACAATAGACATCAATAATGACTAATGGGAATATATGTATCTTATTTGTTACTAAGGCTTAACCCGTGTCGTAACGGCACAAGCTATATATATATATATTTTTTTTTTAAATATTATCGTAATTCTCGAAATGGATACTCTTTTAGCAAGTGCATGCTCCTTAATTGATATTCTCCGGTGAGATGCGTTCATTCATAGAATTATTAGAATTAATTGCCCATTTTTTTCACCAAATAATCCTAGAAATCCTGTATTCTCCTTCTCGATTATTTCCTCCATCTCAAAATAAGTGATAATAGGATAAAATGAAAAAGTTACAACATCGCTTTTCGTGGGATGGAGGCAGTATGATTTATGACGTTTAATGTTGGTATGTTTTCCATGGAAAAACTCATTCATGTACAAAATGTTTGACGTCCCCTTTATATAATGATCACTACCAAAAATCGTGCAAGTGTTCACAACAACAAAATTTCTGCATCGGCAAGTTTGGCTACTACGTTTATTTTTCTGAATCAAATAATTTAACATTTAATAAGAGACAACGCTGGACTTAACCCAGACCAAAGTCTAAACCCATATTGCATATAACAGCCATCTGTAATAACTCGGAAGAAGTTCTATATTTCGTTAATTATCAGAATAACACCATTAAAATGACGTTATTTCAATCAAAGCAACCATATTGCATCACCATTTGAAAGAAGGAATTACGTAACTCACTGCCATCTATCAATTTACGCCTTTGTATCTCTAATGGTAAATGGAAGTTTAATAAACTATATAGGCAGGTAACTTCAATCAGGCTACTTCCTGCAAGATCGGAGCATGCTAGCCATGGAGTGATGCATGGAACTCATTAGTTTTCTCAGTGCATTCACATTCTAGTTTGAATATAACAATTGATCTCTTCGCAGAATCACAGACTGGAGGTATATAATTGTACCACATGGTTAACAAAAAAGAACATGAAAATTTCGAGATGGGAAAATAATGATATGTAAACATTTAAAATATGTTCATTAATTTATAGCCCCGCATATATGTTAATATGTTTCCAGATTCAGGGACTTGTAAGCATAATCCACCAATCATGGCAACTGGTAACAGGAGGGGGAGTAAGAATGATAAGGTTAGACACAGAATGTTGAAATATTTTCAACTGCGCTAAGGGGGTCTTGCGCTAAGAATTTTTTGCGGGTACATAACTGTTTTGACAGTTCCAAACATATTCAGAAAATTCAAATCCAACAGACTTCAATGGCGTCTGTTGATGAAGAGACTCTTCACGCATCTTTAGAAAAACTGTGTGTTGTTGGTGAAAAGATGTCTTTTCCCAACAGATGCCAAACCCTCTATAAATAGCTTCTCCCTAAACTTGTTTCATCAATATCAATCAAAACTTCTTTCTCTCTAAGCATCTTTAGAAACAAATATTGTGTGTTCTTGGTTGGGTCAAGGAAGTACAACTCTTGAATTCAACAACGTTGTTTGGGCTTCATTCTATCCTGAAGGCAATATTTCATTGACCAATTGTACTCGCCATTATTTGGGAAGGGTCGAAATAATTGCTGAAAAGAATCGTAAGGGCTTGAAGCTTGTGTTACAACATTCTTTTCAATCTCTGTTTTCATTCTCTATTATCCTGGATTTTCCAACAACTTTGACTTGTGATTTTGTACCGCATGATTAGCCCATTGAAGCATGTCAAGAGATTTTTTTTACTCACCTATCAACGTTTGGCTTCGAACATAAAAAGGGCCACCTAAGAACGCATGAATACATATGTGAAGGCCAGAAATATATTGAATCTATGGTTTGGATGCAGTAATTATATTTGTGATTTCACATTTCATACCAAGAAGGAATCGGAAAATGGTACTTACCGAATCGTTTTTCGAGGATGATTATACCCTTATCCAATTGGAAGGACAACAAAATGGATTTTCTGAAAACGCAACTATGCTCACCCTACTTATACCCTGCACCAAAAATTCAAGTTGATGAAATAATAAGGGAGATGATACTGAACGACAAATACCGCGTGAAATTCTGAATGTCGTACAACGGGCAAAACCGGTATGTTATTTTTATCCCTAACATGAGGTGGACATTACTGATAGGGACTAAGGACCAAGAGTTTAATTAGGAAATCACAACCACAGTTATTTTCGGACTGCAATAATATGAGCTAAAGAATGTTGTTTAGCTGATTAATAAATTACTGCAACAACTATTTCAAACATTGCGTAACGCGAAATTTCATATTTTATAATCATCACGATGATGATGATCAAAGAAAGAAAAGACTGAATTATATAGGTATAGGTTTGTACGGAAGAAAGGTAGAATTTACCGGTTGTCAAATAAAACCGGTAAACACCCACTACAATTGGGATATAGAAAGAATAAAGATGAACTTACTATATTCCTTTGTTGATGTTTTTGTTTCTGTTCTTTTGTTTTTTGATGTTTTTTTACAGTTCTTTTTCCTGCCTGAAGTGCCTCGTGCATAACTTTTTATATAAAAACATAGACACTTCTTAGAACTCCTTGTAAAACCTAAGTATGCAATCTCTAACAAAGCAAAAAAGGATAATGATCATTGGCGGAAAACGTAAGATAATGTGGGCATTTTCGTTCTCTTTGTTCCTATCCTGCTTATAAAAAAATGCATCGGCTCTTTAAACTAATTCGGAATGCGGGTAAGAAGCAGGAGCATACATGTGAAGAAATATGTGGCAGTTTTTGTAGCAGAATAATATTACGCACTGGTCAATATCCTTATTTAGCAAACACAATTTCGACCCTCTAGTAATTAAGGAAGTTATTACGGGCTATAACATTACTGACCATCTAGTAGAACAACCTTACATGTTGGTTAATATCCTTTTTTTACCAATCACAATGGTCGACCATCTAGTGAGAAAACTACCATGAACTATAAATACTCCAAATTTTCCTAAAAACACAACTCAAAAAACATATTTTATACTTACTACTTGTTCAGGGTGTAAAGACAATCGGGATGCAGTATTTCTAACATTTACCAATGGTGAAATTTCAGACTTTATAAGCATCAACTAACAAACTGCTGAATTCAAGAATGAGACTTACTATATATCTTTGCCTGCGTGCTCTCTCCTGCATCAACTGTCTCGCGTTATAAACATCCTACAAAGAAACTGGTCAATCTAAGAATGAAACTCACTATAGCTCTTGGCCTCCGTCCTTTCATATCAATTCATAATAAGGATACAGGATCAAAGCTATCATTACCCATCATATACTAACAGTCTACCACCAAAACATGCACACTGGAACAAAATTACAGAAGCACATGTGCATATATATATGTGCACCCCAATCACCTCATACATACTTCCTTGGTTAGATTGGTGTCTACCATATGCGTACTGATGGAGAATAAAATTAGTCATACAGGATAAAGAAACTCACAATACCAATTCCACTTAGTTTCCAGCAACACGAAAGCTGAAATCAACCACAACATAATGCATTATAGTTTCTCCAATCTAATTGAATACCAAATTGAATAATATCTTGAAAAACAACAACCATAATTTCATATGAAAACTTAGTCCAAAAATCATGAAATTCACAGATCATCGAATTAGATGCCTCAAAAAATTATTCAAAAAACAATTTTGAATAAAATTCCCGAAGAAAACAAATCCAACAAAATCATAAAAATGATGAAATATGATATTTCTCACCTCTATCACCGATATGGAAATATTTAAAGGTAATTATAATCATGGGGTTAAATGGAAAAATGCCCCAAAATCGACCCCCCCAGGTTTGAAAATGCCCCGGACGTTAGGCGAAAGATCAAAATGCCCCAAAATGAAATCAAAATGCCCCATTCCGTTATGTATTCCGTTTCATAGAGTTAAGTGGTCAAATGCGTAAGCATGTGGCCCGCACGTGGAAAAAAATGGCATTTATACCCTTCCGTCACGTGTTTAAAATTCAGGGTTCAGTGTTTAAAATTCAGGGTTCAAGGCCTAGGTTTCAAGGTTCAAGGCCTAGGGTTCAAGGTTCAGGGTTTAGGGTTTAGCGGTGGTGGTTTTGGTGGTGTTGATGGTGGTGGTGGTGGTGTTTAAACTTCAGGGTTCAAGGCCTAGGGTTCAGGGTTCAAGGCCTAGGGTTCAGGATTCAGGGTTTAGGATTTAGCTACGGTAGTTGTGGTGGTGGTGATGGTGGTGGTGGTGGTGTTGGTGTTGGTTTCAGTGTTTAAACTTCAGGATTGAAGACCTAGGGTTGTGGTGGTGGCGGTGGTGGTGGTGATGGCGGCGTTGGTGGTGGTGGCGGCGGTGGTGTTGGCAGCGGCGGCGGTGGTGGTGGCGGTCGCGGCAGTGGTAGTGTTGGTGGCGGTGGTGTTGGCGGCGATGGTGGTGGTCATGATGGCGGTGGCAGTGGTGTTGGTATAATTATGTTATAAGCATACGTGTCGGGTGTCGAAGGGCAAAAATGAAAATTCACAGAACAGTTGACTAGTCAAAGGTAGTGAAAATGCCCCATTTTGACTATTATAGGGAAAACTAACGGAATGGGGCATTTTGATCTTTCCCCTAACGTCCGGGGCATTTTCAAACCTGGGGGGTCGATTTTGGGGCATTTTGCCCTTTAACCCTATAATCATCTCTAGCCATTGCAGGTGGAGTATCCATCAAAGAGGATGAATATAGGACCACGGGTTTCACTGGTGCAATGTGTATCATAAAGGTCGACTTCGCAAGTAGGGGAAAAATGATAGCCGCTAGGAAGAGTTGGAAAGTAAATAACTGACATGGTAACCCCAGCATTCGTACTACATTTCACACCTCGTCTCATGGGCATAGACAGATCAACGTGATTGCTTAATCTTTACACATGCCAATTTAACTAGTGTGACAAATCTTCTACAACTAATTGAAGATTTCAGCTCACAATCTGGTCAAGTCATTAATTTTGACTAATCATCCATTTTATTTAGTAGTAATCTGGATCCATCTGTATGTGATACTCTTAGTCACATTCTTGGTGTAAAGAATATGGTTAGCAATGAAAAATACCTGGGTTCTCCTTTACTTATTGGCAGATCTAAAGCTAAGTCCTTTGACGACATTAAGAGTGCTTTTGAAAGAAGACTTTCTAACTGGCAAGGAGGTACTATGTGTCAAGCTGGTAGAGGAACAATGGTTAAGGCAGTTCTCAATGAAGTTCCTTCTTTTCAAATGAGTACTTTCAAGATTCCTAAGAAGTTGATCAAGCAATTGGATTCTCTACAAAGGAAATTCTTATGGGGTTACAAATCAACTAGGGGAAATAATCCTATAGCTTGGACTGATTTATGCATATCCAAAGAAGTGGGAGGTTTGGCGTTTAGAGATCTTGAGAAACTCAATAAGGCTCTTCTTACTAAAATGGCTTGGCGTATCTGTAATAATTCAGAATTTTTGTGTGTTAAAATCTTAAAATCTAAGTACTCTAAGAATGAGGAGTTTATGCACATTCAACAGAAGAAGAAGAATACCAGATGGATTTGGAAGGGAATAGAAGATGGTCTTGAAAATCTTAGAGACAATATAAGTATGCAAGTTAATAATGGCAAGAAAAATCGAATATGGATGGATCACTGGATAATCAATTTGGAAGATAAGCCAGTACATACCTGCCCTACTTATCTGAATTATGTTTATGTCTCTGAGCTCATATGTGCCACCACTCAAACCTGGAATGTGACCTTATTAACTACTCTTTTTTCAGTTGAAGTAGTAGAGAAAATTACAAGAATGCAGTTGAATTTAAATGAAGAAGATGTCATTAGATGGAAGACAACAAGAGATGGTTTTTTCACAGTTAAAAGTGCATATAATAAATTGGTGGAGAGTAATTTCAATCATCATACAACTACCAGTGGTGTTCCTAAGGAAATATGGAGAGCTCTATGGAAAATGAAGGTACCTCACAGGGTGAAATTTTTTATATGGAAATGCCTCAAGGAGATAGTTCAAACCAATGACAAAACTTCCAGATTCAATAGCACAATTCCAGCTGCTTGTGGTATTTGTAATCACAATCTGGAGACTTTGTTTCACCTATTATTACAATGCATACATGCAAGACAAGTCTGGAGAACCTTAAACATTAATGTGGATGGAGTTGCTGCTAATTGTGGAAGTATTAAAGAGTGGAATATTTCTTGGTTTAGTAATGCTCACAACAATGGATCAGAGGAAGAAGACAACTGGAGAATAACATTAATGGTGGGATGTTGGGTCATTTGGAAGGAAAGATGTGAATATGTCTTCCAAAACAAAACCATTAATCATAACTCCACAGTCCAGATGATTCAATTACACCTACATAAATTCAGACTAGCAGGGAATACAAGAATGGAAGTTCAACCACAAACTTTTTCTTTTAACTCTTCTGTCTTTTCTGAAAGTAACTGTGTTATAGTTTTTGTTGATGCTTCTTTTGATAAATTGACTAACACTTCTGGCACTGGAATGGTGTTGTTTTCCTCTATAGGCACCTGCAATGGAGTCAAGGGATCGTATGCAAACGGAGTAATAGATTCTGAAGATGCAGAGTGCATGGGGATCATGGAGGCGCTTAGCTGGCTCAAAGCTCTCAACATTCATGAAGCTCATATCTTTGCAGATGCTGAAATGGTGGTACATGCAATTACCACAGAAGTTTCACAAGTTAGATGGGAGAATAATCATTTTATTAAGGATATTAAGGGTCTTATTTCTTCTTTTAAGTACTGTAAAATCTCTCATGTTAAAAGAGACGTTAATAGTTTAGCAGACAATGTTGCTAAACATGTTAGAAGGAACAAACTCATTTTTGAGGAGTGCCAGTTTTACTCGCTCTGGTTCTCTGCTTTGTTAAACAGGCTTGCAGTGCCTAGAACTTCATAATAATACATTGCCTAGTTATCAAAATAAATAAATAACGGACATGGACGATTACAGTCGTAGATTTATCTATGGAAGAGTTCGAGGGTGGGCACCTATAGAAAACGATTGATCAACACCGGCGGTTATTCATTCATCTTTTTTTTTTTTAAGAAACTACCCATGGCAATGGCACACTAGGCAGCAATTTTATTAAAAAAAAAAGAAGGACTAGGCCTTACCTCCAACAAGAAAAGTAAAAATAACAAATAAAATAAACAATTACATATTACGAAAACGGTACAGCGGAAAGATATAGTTATCTATGAGGAGCTTCCGTCTTGTGAAATCTGGAGGCTCAATCCACCAATGAGACTCAACCAGAGCACCGTGCTTGGTCAAAAGGTCTGCCACCGAGTTACCTTCACGGTATATATGAGTAAAAACAAATTAAATTGAAGATGCAAATTTCAAGCAATTGTTCCAGTGGGTAGATAGCGTCCAAGAGACCGAATCTGGATGTTTGATAGCCTGTAAGACAAAATTAGAGTCGCATTCAAGCCAGAGTCTTTGTATTCTCTTTGTACATGCCAAGCGAAGAGCATAAATGTTTTCCCAGAGCTCGGCATATGAAGAGTAATTAAAACCCAAGTTCTGAGCAAAACATCCTTTAACCAAACCATGAGAGTCATGAAACACCACCCCACATCCAGAAGGACCTGGATTACAAATAGAGCATCCATCTATGTTGGCTTAAATCCAACCAAGAAGAGGAGATTTCCATTTAACCGAGATTGTAGTTGCAGGAAATCCTACAATACATCCCTCACAAGAATTCATAACAATCAACATATTTTTTAAGATCAATAACGACACTTTTTATTAATTGAATCTAAAACATTTTCAAGAATGAATTGAAATCAACAATACAACACTGTTTTGGACTTTCTCTCTCCTCAAAACTTTCTCAACACTCCAAAAATTATCTCTCCTTTCTTACGCCTGATCGGCTCCTTATATAGTGTATTTCATAGTGGATGATAGCTAATCTATCCTTTATTTTCAGATCTGATTTGCGGTGTTTCTCAAGCTTACAAATGTTAATTTCGCAAACATCCTAAATTTCGCTAGATCATCACACTTTTCTCATGTTTACGCTGTCGTCATCTGTTATGTCATTTCTAAAATCACTCTGCGACGTCTTCGCAATGTTATTGATGAATATTTCGCAAGTGTGTTGTTGTTACGATACTATGATCCTACATCTTGCCTCTTCTCATGTCTTCTCTACGAAGGGGAGAATGTCATGAGAATCTGTACTTTAGAATTCCGTATCTATTCATCTTTCCATATTCTTTTGTACTGACACGATTCTGTATTCTACGCAACATTTATTACACGTATCTTTTCTTCCACCCATTTCTTGACATGTCCTTTTCAGCCGCTATTTCTCAACCGTTCACGTCTACTCTTCGCATTAAGTGTGTTTATCTTCTCAAGATCTCTTCTCTATCTATATATATATATTCTTCTTATTCTTCTCTTCTTTTTTACTTCCTTTTTAACTTCTCTGCAACTTTACTGTTCTTCCGTAAATTCCGCATCTGCTGCTGCTGTAACTTTTCTTGTTTCTTTCTTTTTAGAGTTTTAACTTCTCCTTCATTCCCATACTTAAAATGCCTCCAAGTGGTCATAAGGCTAAAATTTCTCTTGAGGGACTTCAGAAAGATTTCCAAAATAAAGGTTTCACATTGTCTACTATTCCTCATCAAGAAGCCACTTCCATTCTTTCTGCTAACTTATTTTCTGATCATCATTGTGATGATAATGAGATCATAGTTTCGTTGGGTAGATTCTCGCTGGCCTTCCTATCCCTCTTTATGATCCTAACATTGCTTTATTCTATGAAATACTCTCCCATGCGAAGTTCTCGTGGGCAATATATCAATTAAGTGGGGATTGCATTCGTTTAATGCTTGAATTCTCCAACCGTGGTGATGGAAAAGGGTCTCTTTATTCAGAAGATGTTAGGGATCCCGAATTTAAGGAATTATAAATTCTTCCCGAAAAATACACCTCAGAAAGCTTCTTTGATAATTATGAACTAATACATATGAAGAACGTCAAAACTCGCTGGGGTATTCGCTTGAAGAGGAAGGCAAATGTTGATGATGATAAAAAGCTTATGCATGACATTGATTGGCATTCTGGCAAGAATAAAACTCCTCGCCAATCCAAAGATGAAAAGTTGTACGTCTTTCTACTGATTCTGAGGGGCCCTTATGTTTCTGGATCAAACGTGTTTCCTGCGAATCTCGCTGTAGGATCAGAATATTGTTACAACAATATTCCTGCGAAATAAACAACAGTTCTGCGATACATCAATAATAAACAACAGTTCTGCGATACATCAATGATATTCTGCGAAACATCTCAAGGTGACGTAAGGAATGACATATCGGATGAAAACGACAGAAACATGAGAAGAGCGTGACATTTTTGCGATGAATCGATAAAGCCTACGAAATATTAAGGCGGTGCCACCTGCGATTTATCGCAAGAACCTAGATCCGAAATTAAAGGGAATCTTAGCTGTAAATGAGCTGTCATGAGCTGTAATCCACTATGTAAATGCCTATATAAAGGAAATGAATAGTTCCAGAGAGAGGGTTGAATTTTTGAGGGCTAGGAAGGTTTTTAGGAGAGAGAAAATCTTTATCAAGTGTTATGTGTTCTTGATTTTTGTAAAATTCCTTAAGATCATATTAATGAGAAAGTGTCTTTAATCTTCAAATTATGTCATAAATATTGATAAATTCTTGAATAGGGTGTAGTGTGGGAATTCCTGCAACTACATTTTGGCGCTAGAAACAGGGAGAATCAATTTGAGAAATTTCAAATTACAGCTTGAAGATTTGAAGAAATTATTAGAATTGAAGAAATGGCTAGAAGGAGAAGAAATACATCAGAACCACCAACAATAGTGAGAAGAAGTAAAAGAATTGCAGGGGAAGGAACAAGTGAATTGGAAGGATCTTTAAGGATAAGATCAGGAAGAAGTAGAGTGAGAAATGGAGCAGAAAATTCAATCCAACCACCTAATCAACAAACACGAGCACAAGATAGAAATGTGGATTATGATAGAGTAAGTGTGCATACTTGGAGGTCGGATTCGATAGAAGAAGCGGAAAATCAAGAAGAGGAAAGAAATCAAGAAATGGATGGAGGACTAATTCATGAAGAGCATGAAGTAGTAGATGATTTGAGACAAAGGATACAGGAAGAAAGAAGATTAGAGGCATAAGAACGTGCCAATCTTACAAGGCAAAATCATGAATTAAGAATGGAAAATTTGAGGTTGCAAAATAGAAGATCGAGAAGCAGCATGAGATCAAATTCAAGATCATATAGAGAAGAAACAAGACAAAATCTCCCTATACAAAATATTGGCGAGAATTTGATAAATGATCGTTATATTCCACGCGATGAAACTTTAGACATTAGACATAATCAGGATGAGGGAGAAAATCAAGAAGAGAGAAGGAGAATGTTACGTGATGAATAGATTCGAAGAAATCGCAGAATAATCAAAGATGATATTGAGAGGCATTATATTGAGCAAGTACATTTAGCGGGAGAAAGAGAGAGATTGCGAGCAGAAGTAGAAGAACAAGAAATTCAAACAGCGTTGCGTCAGAATAATCATGATAATCGAGAACGACGACGTGCGCAAAATCGTAATAATGATAATCTCAATGAGGAATATGAGAGAATTCGGAGAGACATAGAAAGGCAACGAAGAGAAACAGTAAGGGATGAGGAAATTCGCGGAGAAGAGAATGAAAGACAAATTAACTTGCAAGAAGAAGAAAATCGAAGAAGAAGGCAAAACCAAGATGTTGGAGAAGAAGCGCGAAACATCGCAAGACAAGAAAGGCATGAACGCAGACGAAGAGAGGTTGCGTTGAAAAGGCCAATGGAGCAAAATTCTGATAGGAATGAACAAATCTTGCAAGAATTAGCAGAAATGAGAGGAATGATAAATAACAGAAGAGAAGGAGGAAGAAGACAACTTGATGAGGCAATCGAAGAAGCTGCGAAAACTCCATTTACTCAAGAGGTACAGTTAGGAGGGATACCTCCAAAATGCAATTTATCGGTGTTGACCAGTATATTTGATGGGACTACGTGTGCTGTCCAACATATCAAAGCTTATATTCGATGTATGCTACAATGGGAGAACCATGATGTCGTTTTGTGCAAAAATTTTGCGTCAAGTTTAACTGGCGAAGCACTGAAGTGGTTTGAAAGTCTTCCCAAGAATACAATAACTTCATTCATGCACTTGCAAACTACTTTCTTAGGAGCATACATCAGCAATAACTTTACGCGACCTGGAATTGAAGATGTGTTTGGATTGAAACAGAGAGTTGGTGAGAGTTTAAAGCACTTAACGATAATATGGAGGACAATGTGTAGTGAAATGGCAGGAAGAGTAGATGAAAGATATCTCATTGTGTCCTTCATAAATGCTATGTTTGCGACGAATATATTATACATCCAGGTCTTTAGAGTTAAAAACACAATCACCATGACAGAACTGCGAGAATTGCAAGAAGAATATATCGCTTTGGAGGAAAAACAAAATGAGATGGAGTCTTATCCAATTCTCGCAGGCACAAGTTTAGCCGCAGCAAATGGAAGTTTGTTACCAAGGATGATTAATACAGTAGCAAGTACTTCCCAAAATCCGCGAGAGAAAATGGAGACTGATAATCAACATAAGATAGTAGCAATGGGGAGTAGAGATCAGGAGGAATTGGAAAAAGAGAGAAATTTTTATAATCGCAATAACAATAATAAGGTCCCAAGGTTTGATCAACCGCAGGAGACTTATGGTGGATAGAGGCAGAATTATTCAAGAGAGCAAAGAGGTCAGAGGAATATGTGGGAAGACATCAAATTTCCACCTTTAAATACCGGTATAGACAAGATTTGGGAAGCGATTATTTTGATGGAGAATATACCCTCACCCTGGAACATGGGGAAAGAACCACATCCCAACAACCAAAATCAAGAATTTTGTCCTTATCATCATTTTCATGGTCATTCTGTGAATAATTGTAGAAATGTAAAAAGAATTATTTTGCGAATGATTGAATAGGGGAAATTAAATCATTTTTTAGCAAGATATTTACAACCGCAGCAATTACCGCAAGCACCAGAAATTCGCAGAGTTAATGTTGCAAAAGAAGCCGAAACATTTGTCATTGAAGTAGGAGCTACAGCAAAAAATCTATTTTGCAATTCAATTGTACATTCGCAGAAAACGATAGAGGATTTCCATGACAATGTGCTAAGCAGAGTATTTGCAAGGGATATAGAGGGAAGAGAGGTGATGAATATTGCGAAGATTTCTCCGTTAGAAGAATGGCAGAAACAAGTTGTTTCTTTTACTGCAGAAGAGATACCAGAGCCCGAGAAGATGCATGACAACCCATTGGTGGTGAAGTTAGAGATAAATCCAAAATACAGAGAAGAAGAAGAAGAAGAAGAAGATGATGGTGACGCAACAAGTGATTCTTGGGCAATAGATAAAGTTTTAATTGACACTGGTAGCTCGGTAGACATTTTATTTTATCATACTTATCGCACAATGGGCAGAAGAGATGATGAGTTAATCCCTTCAACTTACAAGATCTATGGTTTTAATGGCACTGCAAACAAGCCAAAAGGAGAAATTACTATGGAAATTCCGTTGAACAAGATATCTTCAAAAATCAAGTTTTGTGTAGTGGATATAGAATCTCCTTACAATGCCTTAATTGGAAGACCATGGCTCCATGGGATCTTGGGCATAGCATCAACATATCATCAATGCATAAAGTTTCCACATCCTCATGGTATTGGGATAATTAAAGGTGATTGGTTTGAAGGCAAAAAGTGTTATGAAGTTGACATTAATACTTGTGAAGAAAGAAATGCCCGAAATCGTAATTGGCAACATAACAGGAGGCAAAGTCAGAGAGATGAAAATTTGATGGTGGACAATATAGAGTTGCGGGGAAAGGATATATTACAAGAGTAGTTTGTCCCAAAAGAATCAATGGTGATTAATCATGCGAATATGGGAAAAAGTTGAAATCTTCATTCTTCGCAGGAGAACAAACAAGTATAAGGTGTTGCGATAAATCATTTCTCGCAAGAAAATAAACAAGTATCAAGAAATTGCGAATAATCATTCATCACAAAAGAAAAGAAGTGCAACAGTATCATGTTGCGAACAATCGAAAAACAAGAACAGCAAAAAATGTGCACACAGAATATTAAAAGAAAAACTTTGCTCAAAAATAAGAATTTTTCTATTAAAAGAAAAAGATGATGATTTCGAATCATATAAGAATTTTTAATGCAAATGCATAAGACGGGCGAAAATCTCCTAAAAATATATAAGAATGGGACGAACTTTTATGGCGTACACCTTAGTTCGTGGATTCTATTCCGTAAGAGGCAATGTCCTTAAAGTGCGTCATAAGGGGGGTATCTCTTTGCATGGCTATGGGAAAGGCTATACCGCTGCTGGAACCTAGTCATGGAGATTTGGGATTATAGAAAATCCATACGGGAGAGATAAATTGGATTCCCAACTATATAAGGTTATACCCTAGTTGGGCACACGAGAGTTTCTCCTAAGGAATGCAAAGTATGATCAAGGCGCCGAGGTACACGGTTGAGCTGTGGGTGCCCGGGATGGATGAACCTCCCCTGGCCATCCACGTCAAGTCTTGGCTTACGATGTGTTCGGCCCAAAGAAAACCCCACTTAGGGTGCAGTCTTGTAACTATAAGCCATATAAGGCATAAAGGACAAGGCTGCGAAAACAACTGGTTGTTGGCAGAACCGGATGGGAAAGTGCTAGTCTTGTATGGCCGATGTATAATCCTTGAAGGGGCAACCGGGGGGGAGAGATAAGGGCGATACCCTCCATTAGGGAGTTGTGTATCAAAAAAGACGGCAATGTCATGGGACTTTATAATCGCAAGAATATTTAGGCCCGTCATATTGTCGCGTGACACAGACAACAATATCATGGGACTTTATATTCGCAAGAATATTTAGGCCCGTCATATTGCCGCGTGACTGGCCAAAAATCCTAAAGAGAAATGTTAAGATGAGATCAATGGGTTTTTGCGATAAGATCAAAAGATGAGATAAATGAAATCAATAATAAGAGGATATAAATCGCAAAGACGTCCTGCGATTTCATCGGAAAGACGACAATGTCATAAGTCTTAAAATGCAAAGAGAGATTAATCTCACAAGAAGGCTTAGATTTATCATATTGTCGCAGAGATTAAAATTAAATGATAAGGCAAGATCAATGGATATTATTACATGTAAAAGTAAGAATGTCATGCGATCTTGTCGCATAAAAGTGGCATAATAAGACCTTTAACTAGGAAGGTGAAATAAGACCACAAGAGAGATTATATCTGCGAAGCATATAACAGATTTTTCGCAGAAATATTTGCAATAATTCATTTATCATATTGCAGATTAATAACAAGAGGCAAGTATGGGAATGATGCATAGAATTGAAAATATTGTTATTCATCATTATATGATAAATTCATGTAAATAACAAACAGATAGAAGCAAAAAAGAATTTATATATTGAAAGACATCTAAAGTTGCAGATAATTCGCAGAATATTACATTTTGTCGCAGATAATTATCGCAAGAAAGAATGGGAGGAATACAGGAGAAGATCAAAAAGAAAAATAAAACTATTGAGATTTATCTCCATCATTATTTTCATCTTCATCTTCACCATCTTCATCATTAGTTCGTTCCTCATCTTCACTCTCACTTTCGTTTGCATCAGCCTCACTGTCAGAAATAATTGGTACTTCAGAATTGGCTGCGATATTATCCATAAGACAAGGATATAGTCTAAGAGGAAGATCATTATCTTTGCAAACTTTCTCAATAGCATTATTGCGAACGGTGAGAAGGTTATTACGCAAGTTTGAGTTGGATATCTTTATTTTCTCTCGTAGTATTGAGATTTTTTCGTTACGGGAAGCAAGATTTTTCGCAAGACCACTTTTTTCTTCCTCGAGCTCTGCTACCCTTTTGGAATACCTTCCTTCAGATTCTGCAATGATACAACAATAAATTAGAAACTGGTTGGGAATCTACAAGAAATATAAAGATATTAGAGGAACAATAAATAACCTTCTCTTTCATGGATCATTTCTTGTATCAATGTTGCTTGCTCGGTATGAAGACTGACATCTATCGCTAAGTTTTTCCTAGCATTATCGAGAATTGTCGCAGCCCATGCGAATTCATCATCATTTTGAATGAGAAGATGGGAACGGATTTGTTTTTCTCTCTTAAGAAGTTTAATATTTTCATCCTTAAGTCTATCTCTCTCAAGTTCAGTATCAATAAGGGTATTGCGAAATTTTGATAGAGCTTCAGCGCCTTGAAGAGTAATGTGTTCTTTATCCTTCTCAAGTTCACTCTTCTTGGCTTTTAAGACTTTGATTTTTTTCTCTAAATTCATCTCTGCAAGTCTTTAAACTATTGGACATACTCAAGGTAGATCTATAGTCCATTCTCATAAGGGAAACATGATGTTTAAGCTCATCAAGGGACAGAGTATTAATTTTTTTCGTCTGAATAATTATTTAAAGCGTCATTAAGACGCTGAAGAAGAGTGGTTTCATCTATGGGTTCATCAAAAGAATTGAGAATAAGAGCTTCATCAGTAAGATTATAGGCATCTGCAAAATGGTTGCTTAAATAAGCTAAAATAGCGAGAATAAAGAAAAGTAAAAAAAAAAATAAGAGAAAAAAGATTTATACCAATAACTTGTTTGCAGAACTTCTCCTTGTAAACTAATTTATGTTGAAGAACTTCAACTTCTACTTCAAGCGATTTGTTTTTATTAAGGAGCTCAGTATTTCCAGATACTTCCAATTGTTTACATTTTTCGCGAAGAAGGGATATTTCAGCTTCATATTGTTTATTTTTCTCACGAAGTTTCGTAGATTCAGATTGTGAATCAGTAAGCCTTTTCTGCGATGTTGATAATCTATTTTATAATTCTGAAGCAACAGAAAAAGAAGCTCTAGCAGTCTGCGACAGAAAAGAGAAAATGAGTGAGGATAAGTAAAAGATCTTCGATACTCATGATAAATGTAAAATTTACTACAAGAAAAATAAAGGAAAGGGGCATACCAGCGAAGCTAGTGCGTGAAGAAAACTTGGGTCGATAAATCTTGAGACTCCTTTAAGATCTTTATTATTAGTCAAGATCGAAGCATCGCAGATTTTCGAGAGATAATCGCAAGTACGAGTGATATCATCCTCACCAACACCTTGCATGGGGTTCCTAAAAATATTTGACAATTGATCCATTGGAGTCTCAGGTTGAGAGAAACCCATCGCAGATCTAATTCTTGTGGAAGAAATATGTGTTGAAGTGCCCACAGTAACGTCATGGTTTACCCCATCATTTTCTTCAAGTTCATTATCTTTTTCAGCGATAGTAGAAGTCTCTCTAAGTGGAAGAAGTGGTTGAGTTTTTCTTCTCTTCTCTGGAGGACCGTCTGTGGTTTGATTTTTATTACGGCGAGGGGAAGCACCAGAATTTTCATTTGGAGTTAATACTCTTTTGCCTTTATCTTTGGCTTCAACCACCGCGACAAATGGAATTTCCTTGAAAACAATCACACATAAAGATAAGAAACAGGGGCAACAATATATTTTTAAGGGTTATAAAAGAATGTTTCTTACTTCATCTGTGAAGGTTTTCAAAATTTGTAGGAGATTGGGATTCCCAGTACTGGTGTAGCTAGCCTTCATTTTTTCAATCTGATAAAAGATATTTCAATAATTAGTAAGAATAATATATTTATCTAAATTTGCGAATAATGATAAACTTTGCGAGATATACCTCAGAATTCTTTTCAGGCCAATTAAAAACCCAAGGACGATACGACGCAAGATTCGAAAGATTCGCAGGAATATCAAGAGTGCCAAAAATATATGGACCTTCAAGGAGGAGAGGAAATTTGCACCACTTGTCATCTTTTGAGAAGCGTGGACCTTGGTTTCTACTTGAATGATAATCTATATCTTGCATAAGAATTTTATCCTTCGCAACTTTTTTATCCTTATTTAAACGAACAGCCCAACACGTACTCTCTTTCTTCATGGGAATTACTTGATAATTCGCAAAGAAATTCTCCACGGTATATTTCGCTGGAATAATTGGGATATCTTCAAAATCAGGATGTTTCGCAGAATCAGGATAGCGAGATCCTTTACCAGCTCCACGGGAGGCATATTCAAGAATGAGACGAATACAATCTCCACTTAATTGGTAGATTGCTCATGAAAGTTTAGCATGAGAAATAATTTTATAAAAAAGAGGGAGTTCTGGGTCATAAAGAGGGATAGGAAGGCCAACTTCTAATTGACCTAGAAAAATAAGGATCTTCTCATTAGAAGAAGAAAATATTGAAGCTAGATCAATGGAGAGATCAGAGTCTGAAGATTGACCAGGGATCTCAGAAAGTGCAAAACCTAAAGTTTGAAGTTTCTGCTGGTGTTTTTTGAAAGTAGGTTGACCTAATTTTTTAGCAGGGGCCATTTTTTAGTATGGGAATGATGATTTAGATGAAGAAGAATAAAGAAATAAAATTGAAACAGTAATAGATCCAGAATTTGCGGAAGAAGATGAAGAACAGTAGAGTTGCAGAGAAGAAGTAAAAAAAAAAAAGAGTAAAAATAAGAGGGGAGATTAGCGAAGAAGATATTTATAATAAAAGAAGATTCTCGAGAACATCAATGCATTTAATGAAGAAAAGACATGAATGGTCAGAATTCAACGGTTGAAAAAAGACGTGTCAAGGGATAAATGAGAGAAAAAACACGCGTAGAATATCTAGCGATGGATGCAGATACGTGTCAGACTGAAGGGAATGTGAAAAGACAAGGAGTTGCGGCAAATCAAGAAACTTAAATTCTCATGATCTTTATCTTCTTCGCAGAAAAGATATGAGAAGAGGCAAGATGTAGGATCAGAATATTGTTACAACAATATTCCTGCGAAATAAACAACAGTTCTGCGATACATCAATAATAAACAACAGTTCTGCGATACATCAATGATATTCTGCGAAACATCTCAAGGTGACGTAAGGAATGACATATCGGATGAAAACGACAGAAACATGAGAAGAGCGTGACATTTTTGCGATGAATCGATAAAGCCTACGAAATATTAATGGTGCCACCTGCGATTTATCGCAGGAACCTAGATCCGAAATTAAAGGGAATCTTAGCTGTAAATGAGCTGTCATGAGCTGTAATCCACTATGTAAATTCCTATATAAAGGAAATGAATAGTTCCAGAGAGAGGGTTGAATTTTTGAGGGCTAGGAAGGCTTTTAGGAGAGAGAAAATCTTTATCAAGTGTTCTGTGTTCTTGATTTTTGTAAAATTCCTAAAGATCATATTAATGAGAAATTGTCTTTAATCTTCAAATATTGATAAATTCTTGAATAGGGTGTAGTGTGGGAATTCCTGCAACTACACTCGCTACTTACCAACCTTGGGAATTTAATTGTCCAGAGAAAGAGAAAGAGGTATGTTTCTTTCGTTCAGTCTGTTATCTTCATTCCTCTTTATACTTATTAACTTTGCGAAAACTTCAGATTAACAAGTTAAGAAGAAGCTACAATATAACTAACAAGGCAAGCACCCTAGCGGCACTTTGCTCGATCACGGATGAAGTAAGAAATACTTTCCTTTACCATTTTTAAGAATATTGTTGCCTCTGTTTCTTATCTTCATTCGTGTGCATAGATTGGCGTTGTAGTTGCGGAAGAAGAAGGGTCTAATGCTGCGAAGACCAAAGGCAAGGCTAAAAGTGTTCTTCGCAAGGAAAAATCCACTACCCGTCTTAAAAAAAAAATCGTTATCTTTATCCTTCAAGGACCTATTCTGATGAGAGTACAGATGACGATCATGTATTCGCAAAGGAAGGTGCCTCTTCTGAATCTCCAATGGCACAATTGTCTAGCATCTTTTCTGATTCCATGCAAGGAATTGGGAATGAAAATCTCACCAATACATGCAAAGCTCTTGCGAATATCTGTGATTTCACTTTTTTGGATGGTGATAGTTCTCTTCGTGGAGTTTCTAGATCAGTGACTCATGACTTTCTGAACTCACTTGGTATTCTGGTATGCTTTCATTTCTTTATTTCTTCTTTATACTTGTAATTCAAAATTATATCTATCTTGATAATTTTTGCTTTCTTTCGCAGACTGGAAGAGCTTCTTTCGATGTTGCCTCAGATTTGGAAAGAAGGCGTGCTACTCTTGAGAAGAAGAGTCTTGAACTTCGCAAGAAAAACG
Organism: Papaver bracteatum; assembly: GCA_023529315.1. Taxonomy (NCBI): domain Eukaryota; kingdom Viridiplantae; phylum Streptophyta; class Magnoliopsida; order Ranunculales; family Papaveraceae; genus Papaver; species Papaver bracteatum. The sequence goes on from JAJJWX010004010.1 coordinate 1,742,841, forward strand.
AAGAACTGGAGGCTGAAGCTGCTGATTTTCGAGAAAAGAATAAACAGTTGGATTCTGAAAATTCCACTCAGGAGGACAAAATATCTAGTCTTCAAGATTCCAATAAGCAACTCTATGGTATAGAGTTTTTTTTTCTTCCTTTTCTTCATTTCGTTTTCTCCTTATCTTTCCTCATATGATTTACTTTTATGGTCTTTCCGATGAAGCTACCATTTTTCGTTCTTTTCCCAAACCCCTAGATAATGATACCCTGCATGAACTCCTTAATAATTCTTTAAATAGTTTTTCAAACGACATGATTAAATCCCTTTCCGTAGATGAACTTAGATCCAAACTTCGCCTCTTAGAGATTGACCATAGATCTAGTTTAGGTTTAGCCAATAAATTTAAGCATTTATATCTTAACTCTAAAGAGGAAATTAATAATTTAAGGACCAAAAATAGTAGTCTCATAGATGAAAAATATCATATTTCTCTCCAAGGTGCTCAAACCTTAGCGAAATTCCATGAAACTCTTCTTGAGGTTCAAATTGAACGAGATGAAGCTATTTGCCAAAACGCTATACTTAGCGAAAGAGAGAGTGAAGTTCGCTCATGTCTTCTAATACATAATGATGATGAATTCTCTTAGGCTGCGAAAGTTCTAGATAACGCCAGAAATAATTTAGGTATAAATGTTAGTCTCCAAGCATAGCAAACGGCCTTGATTAGGGATATGATCTCTGACAGAGAAGGTTTTTAACTTTTCTTCCTTGTTAATTATTTGTCTCTCATAAATTTCCACCAAGTCACTGATTCGTTGTTGTATGTTTGTAGGGGCTGAAGAAAGATTTCGCAAAAGAATTGAAGAACTTGAAACTGAGAAAGCGAATCTCGCAAAGGATCTTGCTTCTCGCAATGATAAATGTTCTAAGCTGAAGAGCCAGTTGAAAACTATTGTTGCGAACTTTAAAAATGATGCTACTCTTTTTCGCAACCAGACTATTAAAATGGTTTGTGATGACAATAACATTCTGCATTCCGCATATCCTTGTCTTTTAGATGAAGTCCCAAAGAACACTCCTAATTTGGTCATCTCTGATAGTGATGTTAGCGAAGAAGAAGAATCTGATGAAGATGTAGAATAAGAAGAGTCTGATGCTAGTGGGGAAGGAGAAGAGTCTGATGAGGATGGAGAGGAATCCAGCAAGAAATAATTTTTGCTTCCTTTTTTGTTTTTTGTAATATCTGTATATTTGTCCTTTAATCTTCTATTTTTGTAATCTATCACTGCGAATTTCTTCAGTTTCCGATACAAGTTCTTATTTATTTTTGTTTCTACCTGCACATGTTAGAGAACACAGTTCTTTCTTTTGAAATATGGGTTAATCAATATACAAGAAGTATTACTCTTTTATCTTATGCGTAAATATATCATATGGAGACAAATAACATTTTCTCGTTCTATGCATTCCCATACTTGCCTCTGTTATTTGTATTCAAATGAAAGATTAAGCAAATTACCTTTGTAGAGTAAGATTGTTGCAAAATCTTTCAGTATATGCATTCCCATACTTCGCAATTATTTCTGCATAATATCGCAATCACATATTTTAGGATTGCAATCTTTCTTGTATTCTGATGTGGTCTTATTTTACCTTCCTAAGTTAAGGTCTTATTTTGCCACCTCTTGTCATTGCGACAAAATCGCAGGACGTATTTGCATTTTCATGCGAAAACCCCTTGATATTGCCTTAACATTTTTCTCTTATGATTTTTGTTGCGACAATATGACAGGACTAAATATTCTTGCGAAAATAAATCCCCATGACATTGTCGTCTTGCGACGAAATCGCAAGACGTCCTTACACTTTCATGTACTGACCCATTGATCTCGTATTATCTTTATCTTTTGTATTATTTACTCTTCAGGATTGTCGCACAAATATGAAAAGCCTAAATGTTCTTGCGAAAATAAAGACTCATGACATTTGCGTCTTAAGACACTTATCATCTCCCTAATGGAGGGTTCCGCCCTTATCTTCCCCCTGGTTGCCCCTTCAAGGAGACGTACCTCTACCATACAAGGTTGGATCCTCCCATCCGGTCTTAACAACAACCAGTTGTTTTCGCATCCTCTTATTGCTTTTGCCTATATGGCTTATGATTACGAGAATGCACTCTAAGTGTGGTTTTTTTTCAGGCCGAGTGCATCATAGTCAAGACTTGCCAAGAATTGCCAGGTATGCTCCAGACGCCCCAAGAACTCTTGGCTCAACCGTATACCTCGGCGCCTTGACCATATTCTGCACCCCTTAGAAGAGATCCTCATTCGTCCAACCTAAATCATAAGTCTAGGTTGAAAATCCAAGGTATCTCTCATGGATGGGTTTTTATTGACCCCACATCTCCATGACTCGGGTTCCAGTAGCGGTGTAACCTTTTCACCGAGCCATGCAATAGGTACCCCCTTCTATGACGCACTTTAGGTCTTACATTTGCCTCTTGCGAAATTTTGATTTCGCGAACTAGAGTGCACGCCATAGTCGGTTTGCCCCATTCTGATTGTTCTGATTAGTATTTTTTGCATTTCATCTCTTATTATAATTTCTCAATTCTCGTCTTTGTCATTATATAAAATATATTCTTTGAATTTTTTTGTAACAAATCAGTCATACATTTTTCTTTCTTTTCTCAATTTTATTTTGTTATTAAATTCTAAGTTTCTTACCTTTGCTGCTTTCTACCTCTACATCATTGATATTTTCTGCGTCTTTCTTGCTTTCTGCGAACGTTTCGCCACTTCCTATTTTCAGCAAACATTTACTTCGCAACATTTCTTCTTTTCTCTTCTCTACTGCATCAACCATCAATCTCTCACTTCTCTTCTTTCCTTTGATGTTACGTCTCCAATTATCTTTCTCCGTCGTTCGTTCTTCACATGACTCAACATCAATTTCATAACACTTCTTTCCCTCAATCCTAACTCCTTTTATAATGCCAACTCCACTCGGATGAGGTAACTTGAAGCACTGATGAAATGTCGATGTTACGCCTAGAATCCCATGTAGCCAAGGTCTTCCAATTAAGGCGTTGTATGGTGACTCCATGTCGACAACACATAACAGAATTTCAGAAGATATTCCTTTCAATGGAATTCGCATAGTGACTTCACATTTAGGTTTATTAGCAGTTCCATTGAAACCATAGATTTTGTAAGTTGAAGGTATCAAATCTTCATCTTTTCCACCCATAGTTTTATAAGCATGATAGAACAGGATATCCACAGAACTTCTAGTATCAATTAAAACTCTGTTGATTGCCCATGAGTCCTCAGCTTCATCATCACTTGGTTTTCATGCATTTCTCCACCTTCAGGTACTTCTTCTGCGGTGAAGGAAATAGTCTGCTTTTCCAGTCTTTTAATGACGAGACCTTCACAATGTTCATTATTTCTCTCCCATCAGCATATTTTGTGAAAACTCTACTTAGAACATTATCGTGAAAGTCTTCAATCGTTTTGTATGAATGTACAATAGAGTGACAAAATAGATTCTTCGCCTTTGCTCCAACTTCTATTACAAATGTTTCTCCTCCATTTGTTGTATTAACTCTGCGAACTTCTGGTGGAGGTGGTAACAGTTGAGATTGAGGTTGTCCCATGAGAAAATGATTTAATTTTCCCTAATCTATCATTCTGAGAATGATTCTTTTTATATTTCTGCAGTCATTTGTTGAATGTCCGTGAAAATGATGGTAAGAACAAAATTCTTGACTTCGGTGATTTGGAGGTGGCTCTTTTCCCATATTCCAGGGTGCTGGTATATTCTCCATCAAGATTATAGCTTCCCATATTTTTTCTACACTAGCACTCAGAGGTGGCATCTTGATCTCTTCCCATATTATCTTATGATTTCCTTGGCCTCTGTGATAATTTTTCCTTTGACCTCCATATGTTTCTTGCGGCTGATCAAGTATTGGAATTTTGTTGTTTCCACCTCGGATATAGAAGTTTCTTTCTCTCTCGAATTCTTCTTGGTCATGACTTCCCATAGATACTATTTTCTGCTGAGTATTCTCCATTATCCTCTCTTGTTGTCCTTGCGAAGTGCTCACCACTGTGTTTATCAACTTGGGTAACAAGCTTGCGTTCGCTGTTTTTGAACTTGTGTTCGCAACTGGGTATGATTCCATCTCATTTTGTTTTTCCTCAAGAGCAATACACTGTTCCTAAAGCTCTCGCAATTCAGTCATTGTGATCGTGTTCTTGGCTCTGAAAATTTGAATATACAACAGGTTGGTTGCGAACATTGCAATTAATAAATGATAAAATGAGATATATCTCATCCACACGACCAACCATATCACTACACATTGTCTTCCACCTCGTGGTTAAATGCTTCAAACTTTCGCCAACCCTTTGTTTTAACCCAAATACATCTTCAATACTAGGTTGCGAGGAATTATTACTTATATACTCCCCTAAGAACGTAGTCTGCAAATGGTTGAAATATGTTATGGTATTCTTTGGTAAACCTTCAAACCACTTTAAGTCCTCTCCCGTTAGACTTGAAGAAAAATATTTGCACAATACAACATCATGATTTTCCCACTGTAGCATACATCTCACATAAGATTTAATGTGTTGAATTGCACAAGTTGTCCCGTAAAAGATGCTAGTTAACGCAGGAAGCTAGTTGCACTTTGGGGGTATTCCTCCTAATTGTACTTCTTGTGTGAATGGAGTGTTTGCATCTTCTTATATAGCTTCATCCAATTATCTTCTGCCTTCTTCTTTTATGTTATTTAGCATTCCTATCATCTCCGCTAATTCTTTTAAGATTTGATCATTTATTTCCAGGATTTTGGTCCACTAGTCACTTTAATTCTGCTTATCTTCTTCTACGTTCATGCCTGTCTTATCTTGAGAAATTTTGATCTTCTTCTTCATTATTTTCTTCTCGTCTTTCCCTGCGATCTCCTCTTTCATCTCCTTCACTAATTCGCACATGATTATACCTCTTATTTTCTCATCTGCGATTTTGGTCATTCCTTATTAATTCTCTTTGTTGTCTTTCAGCTCTCCTTTGTATTCTATCATATTCCTCATTGATATTTCCATTATTAAGATTTCTTTCATGTCTTCTTTCTCGATTATCATGATTATTCTGGCGTATTGCCTCTTGGAGCTCTTGTTCCTCTACTTATGCTCTCCACCTTTCCCTTTCGCAAGCTAGACGTGCTTGTTTGGCATATTGTCTCTCGATTTCATCTTCAATTACTTGTTGATTTCTTTGAATTTCTCTGCCATGTAATATTCTCCTTCCTTCTTCCTGATTTTCTTCACCATATTGATTATTTCGTTCCTGTCGTTGCCCATTCTCCTGATTCCTGTTGTTTTTTCCATTTTGGAGAGTTTCTCCTTGTGGGATGTAACGATCTTCAATTATTTATCTCCTTTCGCGACGTTCTTCATTTGGATTTTGTATTTCTTCTCGATTTCTTTCTCCAATATTTACCATAGGCGAATTTCGTCTCACTTCACTTCTAATTGATCTTGAGCTTGATCTTGTAGTACTTCTTGACCTTCTATTCTGTAATCTCAAGTTTTCCATCCTCAATTCATGATTTTGTCTTGTCATATTTTCACGTTCTTCTGCTTCTAATCTCCTTTCTTCATGTATCCTTTGCCTAAATGCCTCTAGTGCTCCAATTTCTTCATTTTCATGGATTACTCTTCCAACTGCTTCTCGATTTCTTTCCTCTTGTCTACCATTTCTTAATTGTTGTTCTTCTTCCACCTCTTCTGCTGAATTTGACCTCCAAGTATGTATACTCACTTTGTCATAATCTATAGTTCTATTTAGATTTGGTGTACGCTGAATTGATTGTTGAACTTGATTCTCTCTATTGTTTCTTGTGTTCATTCTTGAAGATTCCACAATTTCATTTCTTCCTTCTCCAGCAAGCCTCTTACTCCTTCTAAGAGTTGTTGGTTGTCTTGAAGCATTTTTTCTTCTAGCCATCTTTTCAATCTTAATGAAATGTTGAAAACTTTGTAAATTTCTCACCAACTACCCCAAATTCCTTCAAATCACAATTCAATCACCTCCCTGTTTCTAGCGCCATTATGTAGTTGCAGGAAATCCTACAATACATCCCTCACAAGAATTCATAAAAATCAACACATTTTTTTAAGATCAATAACGACACTTTTTATTAATTGAATCTAGAAATTTTACAAGAAGGAAATGAAATCAATAATACAACACTGTTTTGGACTTTCTCTTTCCTCAAAACTTCCTCAACACTCCAAAAATTATCTCTCATTTCTTACGCCTGATCGGCTCCTTATATAGTGTATTACATAGTGTATGACATCTAATCTATCCTTTATTTTCGGATCTATTTGCGGTGTTTCGCAAGCTTACAAATGTTAATTTAGCAAACATCCTAAATTTCGCTATATCGTCATACTTTTCTCATGTTTACACTATCGTTGTCTGTTCACTCTGCGACGTCTTCACAATGTTGTTGATGAAGATTTCGCAAGTGTGTTGTTGTTGTGATATTCTGATCCTACAGAGATATCTTTTGGAATTTTAGGAGGTAAGCTCTTAATGCCCAGGAAATCAAGAATGATCTTGTCTGCAGAAGTATAAAAGGAAAAACCGCCACTATGCCTACTCGACTCAACAATTAGGTTTTTCAGATGAGTAATGGCATGATTGGAGGAAATAAGGCAGTGCTCAAACCTGAGTTTATTTTGAAAATACCAAATGAGCCAAAGACAGCTTACCACAGCTATCCAAAGAAAATTTTAGTTTGAGAGAATCCAACCAAACTTTTAACAGAGGTAAATAACAAGATGAAACTTGTACAATCCAGCTGATGTCTGAACAGATACATAGTCCATCTCCAAAGAGAGTTAGCAAACACACAGCCGAAAAATAGATGAGATTTAGTTTCACTACAACAAGGAGAGCAACATAAGTTATAGCAGTTCGCTGCATCAACTCCTTGTGTCTTCACATTATCATTAGTAGAAATTCTGTTATGCATAAGTTTCCATGCAATGCAGGAACATCTAGTAGGAACCTTTATAGCCCACAAATCCCTGAAGTCCAGATTTTTAGTAGCTCTAGGCCTATGATAATCTTAGGCATCTTTTATTATGATATAGCCATACTTACTCACAGTCCACACTTGTTTATCTTCTTTGTGAGAAGCAAAAGGGATCTCCCTTATCAACTGTTGCACATGGCCCTCCAACTCATGCATGTACCAAGGTAAATACCACTCCCCTTCAATAATAAACTCTGCAATAGAGCTGTGCAAATTTGAATTATCTAATTCCAAGTAATCTGCAATGGAAGAACCCATATTGGTGCACCAAATATCATTCCAGAAATCAATATTGCTGCCTTGCCCAACTAACCAGATCAAGTTTTCTTGAATGATACTCCACTGTTTTTTAAATTTATGCCACACATAAGATTTTTTGTAAGCAGTGCCTTTAAAAGGAGTTTTAATAAAGTTACCAAAAACTGAGTTTTCAGTCACTGTCTTCCATGTAATTTTCATAAGAGCTGCATCATTTAGGCTTATCATAGATTTAATGCCTAAACCACCTTCATTCTCAGGGAGACACACCTTGTCCCAAGACACAGATTTGTGATGAGTCATGTTAATATCACCAGACCACACGAAATTTCGAATCCACTTCTCAAGAGTTTTAATGTAAGATATAGGCCACTTGTAAACATGAAATCTATACAGAGGAGAGCTAGCTTGCACAGTTTTAACAATATCGACTCTCCCCATCATAGATAAAGACTTACCCTTCCAAGACGCAAATTTAAGCTTGATTCGGTCAATAATCTCATTAAAATGAGAATTCCTTGGCTTACCTTAAAAAATTGGAACTCCAAGATATCGAAAAGGAAGAGTACCCATCGGGATATTATAAGAAGCAACAATATTAGAAATTCTATCAGAAATGTGCTTACTTGAATAGATTGTGCATTTGGATCCACTAATAAACTGACCGGAGTTATGACCATATTCTTCAAAAATATTCATAAGAGCTTGCTCATCTCGCTTAGTACCTCTACAAAAAATAATAATTTCATCTTGGTAAAGCACATGAGAAGGAGTAATTGTACCTCTCGGAGAGGAGATGTGATGCACCAGACCTTGCTTAAAAGCATTAGAAATTACACAACTTAAAACATCCTTAGCCAAACAAAAAATAATGGGAGATAAAGGGTCACTCTTACGAACTCCTCTAGTGCACACAAAGTAACCCATAGCCTTCCCATTTACTACAATAGACAGCCTAGCTGAGTGAAGAATAATACGAATCCACCCAACAAATTTTTCACAGAAACCATAGACCACTAGCGATTGAAGAAGAAACTCCCAATTAAGAGTATCAAAAGCTTTATGAATATCAAATTTGAGAGAAATATTACCTCCAAAAGTCTTGTAATCAAGAACATTAATAGCCTCAGAAGTAATGCCAATACAGTCGAATATACTTCTGTCTTTAAGAAAACCTCCTTGTTGTGGAGAAATAATTCTAGAAGCATTAGGACTTAGACTATTAGCCAAAATCTTTCCAATAATTTTGAAATGGAAGTTACCCAGAGCAATTAGATGAAAATTTTCAATAACATCAGCCCCGGCTCTTTAGAAATGATAATAACATGAGGTACACGTGCAGAAAATGGGTGTGGTCTGGAAAACCATGGCCATGGATTTATCTTTTCCAAGGACAAATCCTGACCACTCTTTACATAGGCAAAGTTATCCAAACTGTGCCATGTATTCTTGATGTGAACCATCACACCCTTTAGAGATACCTCTTCATATCCGACAAACATCTATTGCGTCTATTCGTCACAGGACGCTCCCCAATCATAGCAGCAAACTAAAAATGAAAATCATTTTATTTTCTATGATATTGAAAATATCCAACATACATGTCATAAGTTTTGTTAGCTTATGGAAAAAGTCAAATACAATATTAGTGTAAGTAATCAACAATTAATTTTAAGAATTTTTTTTATGTGTAAATGATTGTCATTTAAATTTTACAAAAATAGTGGCGAAAATATAAGACAATGTGTCATTGTAATAATGTACATGACAATAATATCAATCACCTGACAATAACCCAACTGATTAACAGAAAAAGGTATTGCGGAATCACAAGAGTCTGAGATGAAGAACAGTCGTTATTACTTTTTATATCTTACCTATCGGAGATAAATCTCGCGTAAATCTTAGAGAAGATAAAACTCAATAGATAGAACAAGTAATATCAGAATACACAACTACATATAAAATAGTTAGATATGGATTCACGAATCCCAAATGAAGTCTTCAATTCGTTAAACTAATAATGGTTTTGGAAAAACCTAGATTAGAGAAGAATCAACTCTAGTTTGGTACAAGGACACATGAAAGTGTTGGAATTAGGTTTTCCGGTTACTGGAGTTCTCCTTTATATATCCTTTCAAATCAGGGTTGCTTATAATCAAAGCTAAGATAACTTAGTAACAAAGCATTCAATATTCGTCGTTAGATGAACTCTTGATTTAAGATTCAAGCTAAGTCTGCTTAAAAATTAAGCAATCAATCTCCACCGTTAGATAGTCTTAGCTTGTTACACACAAATAAAATATACTTATATTTAGATATGGGTAACAGTACCTAAATGTATATATTGAGTTGGCTCAATAATAGTTAACCATATGATCACTTTTAACTTAACAATACTCATTTAACATTTTTAGATCAAATATGATGATCAATCAATGATGAAAGATAACCAAATGAATCTAATTGTGTTTTAAATAGAGTTGTTCAATTGTTCACTATCTCATAGAAATATATATGAACAAATAAAAAAAAACCGGATTGATTCATAATACAAGAATCAATTCATGAACACTAATACACGGTTTAAAGTTAATTTGCATTCCTTGAATCATAAATGTTTTAGTTCATGAGTATGAGAATCATACATAACCAGTTTTAGAACTTAACCACTGAGTTCGCAAACTAGGTACGCTAACATCAGATCCGTACTATGGCCGCTAGTCAAGTCGTTCGCACACCCAGTTCACGAATAACTATTCCAGACACAACTCAAGTAAACCCGTTCGCATACTAGGTATGCAAACAAGAGTCCAGACCTTCTCAAGAAAATCCGTTCGCATACTAGGCATGCAAACAAGAGTTACGGACATGAATCATCACAATACAGTTCACATACTAGGAATGCATACCGTGTTGCATTTCAATCATTGAAACATCCTTGGAATACGACAATGGTAATCTCACAAATACCATTAGCTTCAAGTAATTTTCAAGTGATCGAATGATCAATACGAAACTTCCCAAGCTAACATCAAATGACTGTCTCACACAAATCATATAAGATGTTCAAGGTAATTTTCACATGATCATGTTTTGACTTAATACTTAGTTTCCAACAAAACTCATCAAGAATAGGATGAACATAGCTAAACCAAAAAGCTTCCAAATACATATTTCGAGAAAAAGATAAGCGAGATAAACTCGGATCGAAATATCAAATGTGTATAATGTAAAAGTCTATATAGATATACGACTTAGTCTCATTTGAAGATATAATAGAATAGACTTCTGAATGATAGATAAGTTTTAGTCTCCACATATATACCTCTTGTTGATGAAGTTCCTCCAAGCTTCTCAGTAGATCTTCGTATTCAATTGGTGAACTCCGTGAAATTTAAAGTTCAACTACACATTCTATCCTAATCCGAGACATAGCTATAAGTAGACTAGAAATCAAGTATATAGTTTTGATCAACTAAACTTGACAAACAAGCTTGAGATAGCAACGCTTGCGAGTTCGACCGAGTAGTGCTCTAACACTTCTGGCTCATGGAAGTACTTACATTTGTTCCCCACATAATTTTATATCGAATCTAGGATCGTCAATAGGGATCCTCAACTAAGAAGTCTGCAACTTCTTAGCCTTTTATTGCCTTTTTAGGAATATATGCCAATCCAAATTGATTCAAATGGATTCCTCATTTGGCTAGTCCCACCATCTTATTCTCTTTTGACAACACATTCTCTATTGGGTATTTTGTGATAATATTCACTTTTCAGCTCTAGAAGTATGACCTAAATTCGACAAAGAATAAGTAGATAGCAGAGACTTTTTCAAGTTGGGAGTACCTGGCTTATGGTGGTGTCATATTTTTACTAATGAAGTATATCAGCTTTTCCTTATTATCTTCCACTATAACCAGTACTGCACTCACATCAGTTGAAGTATTTGCGATGTACAGATATACTCTTCACCTGGGACTGATGGAGATATAATATGGCACAGATAAGAGGTAAGCCTTTATCTGATCAAAAGTTATTTGACATTCCAGGATCCATTCAAAATCCTGCTTCTTCTGAGTAGATTGAAGAACGACCTGCATATTTCAGATAGTCAGGCGATGAACCGGTTTAAAGATGCAATCTTTCCAGTCATTTGCTGGACACACTTCTTGCACGTTGGAGTTGGAATGTCTTGTATAACTCGAATTTTCATTGGGTCGACCTCAATCCCATTCCTGGTCACCATGAATCCGAGGAACTTACCGCTTTGGTATTCGAAAGCACATTTTGATGGGTTAACTTTTATCTTGTATTGCCTCAAGACATCGAAAGTTTTCAGCAGATCATGGTGGTGGTCATCTTCTTTCAAGCTTTTGACCAGCATGGCATCTAATATCATTCCATTGTTTTACAAATCAGTTTTTTGAACATTTTTTTAACTATCCTTTGATAGATTGATCCTGCACTCTTCAGGCCAAACGAAATTTCCTTATAAGTAGCACAATCCCATGTATGTGATAAAAGTTGTGTGTTCTTCATCATCTGGATTCATAGGCATCTGATTGTAACTAGAATATTCGTTTATAAAAGATAATCGACCATACCCTTGGATAGATCCACCAGTCTATCCATGTCAAGAAATGGGAAACCATCCTTTGGGAAATCCTTATTCAGGTTGGTAAAATCAATACATACTCAAACCTTCCTGTTCTTTTTCATGGCATCCATGATGTTCGAGATCCAAATTGAGTATTTGCACTCCCTTATGATGTTTTCCTCTAAAGTTATTTCAACGTATGCATTGTATATCTTGTCCTCTATTTTTCTCCTTTTGTGTTTAAATAACTTGAAACATGGACCAATGTTCAGGCAATGAAATGCGATGTTAGAATATATGATTAGCATATCTGACATTTTCTATGCGAAGATGTCGATGTTCTATTTTAGCAGCTCGAGCATGCTTTGGTTCTCAGCTTGTAGTAATTCCTTACCGATGAAAGTTATTTTGGGATTCTCAGTTGTGCCGAGATTTATTTCCTCGATGAGTCGGAACCTCAGATATATAGTTCTCTTTCAGTTCTAGGCATCTCAGGTGGAGCTTGCTTTGGATTGGTTGTCAAGTAGCTTAGCTCAGCTAGCTGTCTTTCCATCTTAGCTTTCTTATCAACAACTTTAATTGCTATCCAGTTTGTCCACCATGTGGGTCTTCTAACGGTCTTACGTTTAATGAGGGGTGTTACCAAATATAATTTATATCAAATTCATTTTCATAGCCTATAAAAGCAAAGGGATTTCTACATTCCTAAGTGCGTACAGAAGAAGCTATTATCCTTCTTCTTTTATTCTATATATCCCTTTGTGTGTCTTTTAATTCCGTTCTTTTATTGTTGAGTTCATAAGAGTGGGCAAGTGTTTTAGTTCTTACAGTACTTGCAACGAGCAGTTTTATCGTGAATATACACGACTTCACTACAGGGTATTAACATCCTGGCTTGATTGTGGTATACCCAATAAGACAAAATAAGGTCATTTGGAAGTAAAACAAGCCACCCTTTAACCATATATTTTCTAATGGCTAATATATCCTTGTTTAATTAACACTAAAAATTCTGATTAGGTTAATTAATTGAGTTTAGATTGATTAATTGAGTAGATTAAAACTTATGAAATGAAATTTTGTTTTCGATTGAACTTATTTGGGAAGATTTTTGATGAAAAAATTTGTTTTGAGAAAATCTTTTGCAACGGAAATAAAAGCACAACCCAAACACTTCTAAAAAGGGGATTGCAAAGCTGTTGTATGAAATCATACTCAAAATTAGATCAGAAATCAACACTTTCAGTTATGAAAGTATGAAAAGTTGGCAAGGTCGACGAATGAAGACCATGCCGACTATATTTTTCCGGCAAGGTAGATGAATCAATGTTCTGAAAACCGGCCCGGACGTCGAACCGAAAAAATTACTGGATCAAGGGTCATTGGTTAAACCAGTGATTCAACCCGGGTTCACTGGGTCGATAAAAATAAAAAGGTCATTTGGAATTTTAGCCAAGTGTATAGGCAACAAACACACAAGTTAAGATGGCAAAGTGCAGGGAATCAATTTAAATTTGACGGTCAAAGTTTCTCATTTTACTAACTTCATATTTGAACCTCTAATGCTAACTATTTACATTTCCACCACTCTCAACTTCAGCATCTCTCCTCTCCTCTTCCTAACTTTACAATCTGTGCGTCCACCTCACACTCATGGCGGCAACCTTCATCTCCACTTGGGTTAAATGTTACAAAACAACAGCGATTAACAACAAAACTATGAAGATCGACTTCTCTCTGTATGTAATCAAGATGTCCCATCAGGGATTTTGTGATTTTTTTTTAGTTTTGTTGATTTTTTGTTTAACATCTCTCTCAGTTATTAATGAAGTTACTAAATCATTGTTATTGACTAAATGAAATGGAACTAAGAAGGTAATTTTTCTTGTTAATCGATTGGGTAGTGTTAAATTTGAATGTTATTTATATCATTATATGATGAAACCCATCCTATTGAACTTATGCAGAGACAAAGTCTTTTTCAGGATCTGGAAAAAATGAAACTTTGAGGGAGAAGAAACCAAGTGAACCGGTAAAAAAACCCAGCTGGGTCACCTGATTCACTGGTTGGATCGGCCGGGTCACCCGGTTTCTAGAAAAGAAAGCGGTTTTTAAGTAAATTACTGGGTTAGACATGAATCAGCCCGGAAATATAACTGGGTCACCGGTTTACCGGTCCGACCAGCCGGTCCGGACCGGTTTACAGAACATTGAGATGAATGCAGAAAATGCAAACTATCTTTGGCAGGGTATTTAAATGAAGAAGATTCCGACTTTATTTTTTTGACACACAAGAGACGTCTAATGAAAAATAGTAGTCGGCAAGGTCTACAAAAAAAAAAAAAAAACTCGCCGGCTGTTGAAAATACTCTGCCAGCTGTATAAGTCGGCAAGGTCTTCAAAAAATACCCTGCCGACTGTTGAAAAAATTTACAGTCGTCATGGCTGTTATGAAAAGTCGGAAAGATATGCATGTTACGACCTTGCCGACAAAAAACACATAAATCATAATTTTCGATTTCTAACCTAATATAACAATCAAATCACACAACACAATGATGGGTTTGAGTTTAAACATCATTTATAGTATTCTTTTCGCCAGTAGAGCCAACGATTTTTTTGGAAAATTAAAGTTGAAGATTTTTATATGGCTTTGGTTGATGGAAGATGAACATGAATAAGAAGAAGAGAAGATTAAGAGTTGTTTAGTTTTTTAATTTTAGGGTTAATGAAATTAAGAAATAGGTATATTTTTAAGATTTAATTAGTTCAAGGGTATTAAAGTAAAATCACCCATTTATGAAAATGCCGAGTAGGTCCCATTAAAATTGGATATACCCCAATTAATAAGGGTATACACAATCAAGCCAGGATTAACATCACTCATATTTGAGTGGTACCGGTGAACTATCGTGTTAAGGACAGCTTTATGATCAAGCGACCCTGTCCTCAGTGTGTTGTACAATTGAATTTTTTATTTCCTTTTTAGAAATTTATTTTTAACATCACTTTTTTCAGTATTTTATTGTTGCAATTTCAACACTGGGTACACCGATACATCTTGTTTTTTAATTGGAAGACTCTTTTCTTGCTAAAAGGAAGTGATGAATCTTTACGTTAAGAAACCATCAAGGATAAAGAATTGAAAAAAACATACATCTCTCAATTCCTTAAATTTGTGAAAACTCCTCAAGATGCTACTTTGTGTCTAGGGATGCACAAGACCCACCCATGATACCCAAACCCGCCCGTACTCGCTAAACCCGTGGGTTTTTTTGTCCAAACCCCCCTGTTGTGGGTGCGGGGTTGGTTAATGAAAAAAAAAACCGATGTTTGTGAGTGCGAGGTTGGTTTAGCTAATACCAGCCCATACCGCCCAAAAAACCCGCAAAATATATACCATTAGATAAATTTAATCCTACCCATCCATTATGATGAAACCCTAATACTAGTAGAAAGGATAACTGATAACCCTCATTCACTCTTCTCTCTGTTCGGCCTCTCCTCTTCTTTCTCCTCAGTTATTCTTATTCACCTACAAACGACAATTACCAGAAATCGACAACAACAACTTCGAATCTTCACCAGAAATCGACAACAATCGTTAAATCAACAGATTCAACACTTAATCTTCATCTGTGAATTTCCTAGGTATGAAAATTTTGGGGGTTTTGATTTTTTTCTCACTTAATCAAAGATAAGTCAAGTGAGAATAGAAATATGAAGTTACTCTAAATACTTGATGATTATTGCGAGTTTAAGCGGGTTTAAACCCAAACCCGCCCTACCAGCAGCTCACGGATAACAAAAACCGCCTGCTATTTGTGGGTGCGGGGTTGGTTATGAAAAAAAAAATCACAGTCCGTGGGTGCGAGGTTGGTTTTAGCTTATACCCGCCCATACCCTCCCATGTGCATCCCTATTTGCGTCCATCACTAAAAAATACTATTTATTTATTTCGACCAAGCATCCATCACTAAAAAAACTATTTATTTACTTCGACCAAGCACTCTAACACATTAACATTATTTATTTATTTTTTGGACATAGGAAACTTATATTACATCTAAAACAAAGTTACATCATATGCAATGTGAGGAACTAACATGCTAGGTGGATAAGACTACCATTCCACACACATATTGGTTCTGCGAGCATCTTTTGCTAAAGCATCATCCACTTTATTACAGTTTCTATAAACAAAAACACACGACCAAGCAAAATTAATATTACATATGTTTACACATTGTCGAAGTAAAGGTACTGATTTCCAGGGAGAAAGAGGAGAATGATGTTGTAGATAAGAACCGATACTTAGATTATCAGTTTCAAAGATAACCTGAGACCAACCGTGAATAGTTTCCAACTTCATAGCTTCTAACATAGCCCAAGCTTCAGCCTGATGTATATTTTGAGCCCTTTTTAGACATCCTTTTCCACCCACATAGAGTCCTGCTTGATCTCGAATTATAATCCCAATCCCAGCCAAAAGAGTATTACAATAAAAGGAAGCATCAACATTTATTTTCAAAAAACCTGGTGGAGGGGGTTTCCAAGTCAGATTCAGGATATTTCTAGTTCTAATAATGTTCATAGCATTATCAGATGTAGTGTTAATATGATGATATGTGATGTAAGAGATGACCTGATGAATGACAATGTTATGATTAGGTGTTATATTACTGAATATAACTCTACATCTGAGTTTCCAGATGTTATGAATGATGCATAAAATAACATGAATAGAATTAGAAGAGTTAAAAATATTCAGTTGAGAATCCTTTATCTGCCAAGTATGAACCCAAGAAAGAAAAGTTGATTGATACATAATTGAATTAGATTCCTGAGGGAAGAAATATCTCCAAATAGATTGTGAAAAAGGGCAGTGAATAAAAAGATGATTCACATCTTCAATTTGCTGAGTATTGCAGAGAACACAGTGTCTTATGTCAGAAGCAGCTGGTTAAAAATTATTTCTTTAACATGTATCGCATTGTGAAGTCATTTCCATATAAAGATCTGAAGTTTATAAGGAATTTTAAACTACCAGAACCTTAACCAAAATTGAGGGGATAAACCAAGTGAAGAGTTGGTGGTAAGATATTGTTCACAAAGACGTTTGTAAGCAGATGAAGTGGTGAATACTCCATTGGTCGTAAAAGGCCAAATGAGTTTATCAGGTTAATCTAATTGAATAGGAATAGTAAGGATAAAATTGACCTGATTTGGTGTAAAAAGTTTCCGAAGAAGTGGTATAATCCATTGAGGTGTTGTAGAATCAATCAACTGAGCAACGCATTGATATTTTCTAAGATGTAGTTCATTCCAGTCTTGTAAAGGTTTCATCATTGAAGGTATCCAATTGGAAGTCCGGATATTTATCTGATCTCCACTTCCCACTTGCCATTTTGCATATTTAAGAATTATTTAAAGTCCTTGAGTAATGCCTTGCCAAATCCAACTAGAATGTTCATTATTCGGTGGAGGATGAAATTGCAGATCATGAAAAGGGAAGTAACTTCCCTTCAAAATTTTAGCCCACAATGCATCTTGATTATGAAGCAGTTTCCAAGAAAGTTTTGCTAAAAAAGATAAATTGTAGTGATTCAACTGTTTAAGACCTAAACCACCCAGCCTCTTTGGTAAATTTATTGTGCTCTAAGAAATCAAATGATGAGAAGGATGATTAGAATAATTGTTCCACCAGTACTGACGTTGAATCTTGTCCATTTGTTGAATTTTTGAATCCGGTAGCTTGAAGACTTGCATCTGGTACATACCCATTGTGCTCAAAACAACATTGATCTGAGTTGTTTTTCCTGCCTGATTAACAAGCTTACTTTCCCAACCCTACAATCTGATTTGCATATTATTTAAAATTCCTTGACAATTTTTTTGTCTAGATCTATGCAATAAAAGAGGAATACCTAAGTATTTTTCCCCAAGACCCATAAGTTTCATTCCTAGAATGCCAGAAATATTAGCTTGCTGAGAAGGAGAGGTATGCTTACCAAAAAATATTGTTGATTTCTGCATATTGATAGCTTGACCTGAAGCCTGACCAAATATATGAAGTAAATTCTGCAAATGAGTCATCTGAGTTGAAGTAGCTTGAAACAGGCAATCATCTGCAAAAAAACAGATGATTGATGGAAGGGATGTGTTTAGTAATCTTGATTCCTTTAAAAAAAATAGAGTTAACTTGATATTGCAACATTCTAGAGATGGCTTCCATTATAAAAAGAAATAAGTAAGGGGACAAGGGGTACCCTTGTCGCAAACTACGAGTTGGTGAAAAGGAAGAACTTAGAGAACCATTGATAAGCAAAGAGAAATTTGTTGTCGAAATGCATTGTTCAATCATATCAATCCAATCAGGGTGAAATCCAAGTTTATGAAATATAGATAGCAGAAAAGACCATACTACCCTGTCGAAAGCTTTCGACATATCTAATTTCATACCAACTAAAGCATTCTTATTCCTCTTAGTTTTCATGCTGTGAATCAGTTCATTAGCTATGATAACATTGTTTTGAATATGTCGACCAGAAATATAAGTTGTTTGGGTAGGAGATATTATTCTTGACAAAAAAGGTTTTAATCGGTTAGCTAGAATTTTTGAAATGATTTTATAGCTAACATTACAAAGGCTGATTGGACGGTAATCTGCTGGCACTTGGAGTGGGGAATTTTAGGAATCAAAACTTGGTAGGTGTGATTGATAGCTTTAAGCATATGTTTGTGGTTAAAAAAGTGTTGAACCATAGAAATTACCTCACAGCTTATAGTATTCCAGCATTGTTGATAGAAAGCAGCCTAAAAACCATCATTTCCAGGAAAAGCCCAAGGTCTGATATGGAAAACAACTTCTTTAATTTCTTGAGCATCCGGTAAGCGAATAAGACTATTATTTTCAGCTTCAGAAATACAAGGAGTGAACAGACGAAGAATATCATTACTAACAGGTGGATGAGTAGTACTAGTGATAGAACCAAAATGAGTTAGTAAAATATCTTCAATATAACTTCTAGAATCAAACCATATACCAAGAGGCCCTTTAATAGCATGAATATGAGATCTCCTTTTATTAAAGTTTTCTTTAGAGTGGAAATAAGAAGTATTCATGTCGGCATCAAGATATTTATCACCAGCTTGTTGCATAAAGTAATCTTTCTGAATTGAAAGCCATTGTTGGAAGGAGGAACTTAACTGTTGAACTTCAGGGTGAGTAGGGGGCATGTTATTTTCATAACAAAATTGAAGTTGAGTCTGAACATTATGCAACTGCATTTCAATGTTACCAAAAGAAACCTTTTTCCAGTTTTGAAGTGATGATATTGTAAACTTAAGCTTACTAGAAAACTGATAAAATGGCGATCCAAGAAAATGATGTTTCCAACTTCTGTTAATCGTGTCAGTGCAAGACCTAAGTTGAAACCAACATCTGTACAACTTAAAAGGAGAATGTTTCTCATGATAAGGTAAAGTATGCAAAAGGATTGGACTGTGATCAGAAGCAATGAGAACAAAATGTTCTAAATAAGCTTGAGTGTAATGATTGATCCAAATGTTGTTAACCAAAACCCTATCAAGTCTAACAACAATGTGATCATCTTCATACCTATGATTAGACCAAGTGGTATTGGAACCAGTAAAACCTAAATCAATGAGACCCAATTGATTAACAAAATTTCTAACATGTCTTGCATGATGAGGATGAGTATGATGAATGCTATGAGTTTCAGAATCATGCATTGTAAAGTTTAAATCACCCAAAACAACCCAAGGGATATTAACTTGAGTGTGCATGTCAATCATATAATTCCATTGAGAATTGTTATCAGCAAGATTGTGAGCACCATACATACTAATAATAAGAATATCATGCTTATTATCATGAGTATGAATGATGACATGAATAGTGTCATATGTAGTGTGCATAAGTTCTAAATATATACCGTTTTTCCAGGAAATTGCAATTCCACCAGATAAGCCTATAGAGGGAGCAAACCAGAAGTTTCAGTAATGAGTATGTGTGAGATAAAGTCCCATATTATTACTTTGAGTCTTGATTTCAGAAATGAAGAAAATATCAGGGTCATATTGTGTCAGGCAGAATCTAAGATAATCCCTAGTTTTAGGTTTGCCTATCCCTTGACAATTCCGAGAAAAAAATCTTCATATTCGAAAAACAAGTAAAAAGCAGAAAATATTCTAGAAAAATAAGAAGAAATTTTAAAATGATAAAAGACAAGAGATCAAAAGTTGAGATCAAAACCTGTTGCCATGCATCAGTATGGTCCTGAGCATTTAAAGCATTAGCCGCAGCAATGTACCAAACAGAATCATGAGAAATGACAGAGTTATCATCTTGAGTAGAGGCAATTTCATCCATATGAGAAGAGGCAATATCAGTGTCAACATCAGTGATATGAGGCTCATTGGTTATGACTAACATGGGAACACGCCGATATCTTTCCTTAGTACCACTAGTACTAGCACCATCTCCAGTAAAACTTTAGGACTAAAGAGAATGTTGATGATGAGAAGAGGATTATGCGTCTGAGTCGGTAGCTGAGAAAAGAGAAATACGCATACCATCAAAAGGTCAAGGTTGATATTGAGAGATAGATTGTCTCAATCTTGATCTACGCTGAGAGCCATGTTGTAAGAAAAGCTGAGTTTCTTGTTGTGGATTTCTTTGAGGAGGTAAAATGGGTTCAGCAAAACCAAAACCACGAACAATTGCTTCTATCTCATGTCTTATGTTAGTCATATCAACACAGTCATTACCTTCATGGTTAGCAACTTTACAATCAGGGAAACGGCGATAAGGTTGTTTCTCATAAAAGAATCCTACCCATCGAGTAACACAGCAGCACCTGCAGTTGTAATACCAGTAATTAAAGGAGTGTTAACATTGATGAGAACTAAAGATCTATATTTAGAAGAAGTTGGGGGATTAATTCCATCAGGTTCAACAACTCTAACTTCACCTACTATATTACTAAACATTTTCAAAATATCAGCATAGTAAATTCAGGTAAGAGGTATTTGTATTCAAGCCAGTATGGAGAAACTGAAAAATCTAAGAAGTGATAGTCCATAGTTGGGTTCCAATCCTTTAAGACAATCAGATGGCCATTAACGATCCAGGCTCCACCAAATAAAATTGCATCTTTGTCATCAGAATCTTGAAACTTAATTACAAAGATATTTGGTTCTAGACTGCGTACTTGAACATACCACTGATTATGTCTACGAAAATGAGGCATTAAATTTCGCAGCTCTGTCAGCATCCTGCCAAATCATAATACCCGGAGCATAAAGTTTACCTGCTAAGCTAAATCTCCATTCTCCGATTCCAGTAAAAATAACAGTATTAGAATGAGTAAAAACCATTCTTCTAATAGGTTCTTCACTTATAGAAGTATCCTCCATTTGCTGATTAATATTATGCATATTAGGTCTAGCCATAAGGGGGGGGGGAAGTAAAAAAATACAGAGATGGGAATTGAGGAAAAGAGAAGTGGTAGAAAGGTTTTTATAGAAGAAATTAGAGAGAGGTGTAGAGATATAGGAATGATGATTATGAAGGAAATAATGAAGAAAGTGAAGGTACCGATAAAAAAGTGTAGAAATCAAAGCATTTGTTGAACAATAGATAACTTCAAGCTTCAAGGGTCGGATAAGATGAAGCAGAGAACCAATACTGTGAACCCAGATCATGATAGTGTCTAGAAAAGGATAAAGATCAATAACTTACGCACCACTGCCATAGGAATCCAACTTTGAAACTGCCAACTGAGAAATTGCCAACTCAAGAGAAACCCAATGATGTGACGGGACATTGCAGCAACACCAATGCGTGGCAACATAAAGAGAACGAAATTAATCTTCCATTAAAAGAAAAAAATCAATTAGAACCCAGAAATTGACACATAATAAAAGAAAAAAAGGGAAAATCAAAATTAGGTTAATAAAAGGAGAAAAACAAACCCAAGAAGATTGAAAAGGTTTTGGGCAAGAGGAAGAGTGAAATGACCCCTTTTACTAGAGATCCTTCGCAACATGAGCATACCGCGGCTAAGTACCAAGAAGATTGTAAGATAAGGGCTAGGAATATTGTTGAAAAGGGCGAGACAAGTGAACGGGATATGAAGAAAAAAGGGCATATGTTACACTCTCAACCTAGTCCAATTGATATGACTGCCCCCTCCTGTTGAGAAAAGGTTCCTGGAAGAGCTACCTCCTTACATTAGAGATTACGTCATAACCACCAATGACGTCCCTGCGGATGGTAATTGCGGTTTCCACGTTGTCGTACAACAACTAGGGCCTTTCACTCAAGGTGCCAAGATATATAATGATAATCATGTCACTTATGTCCGTCAAAGGTTGTTGATGAAGCTAAGGGAGAAACCGTAATTTTACAAGACAATGTTGTCCGATGGGGATGATAGTCTCAATGTGAAGTTTGTTAGATATCAAAGCCGTCTCCACGGGGGCAATCCAATCACAAGGGATCATTGGATGAGCATGCCGATATGTGGGCACTTAATAGCCGAAGCATTCAATTGCGTGGTTCACTTGTTCTCAAAATGTGGTAGTTTCACATACACTCCGAAAAAAAAACATATGTGTCGAGCAACTAAAACGTAGGAGAGTGGTGATTGCGTTGATTAACTACAACCATTTTATAGGCCTCCGGTTAGAAGACAATTTTCCATTGCCTCCGATATGCCCATACTCTTATTGGAATGAATTTAACCCCGACACAATGTTGGGTTGGTGCGTTATGTATGAACATAACATGGAGATGTGGAAAGCTTTGAAGGATTCGGAAGCGATTATATACCAAGGTTGTATTTCCCTTGCGGATGATTAATTGTACCTTTAGTTAGATGGTGTTTTTGATTGTAAGTATGCTTTGAAAATCAACATAACAATGAAAGATTATGTTTTTTGGTATTTGGTTTTTATTAGGAGTCATTTGGCATAAAGATTGTAGGTCCACTGTGGTTTGTAATTCAAAATATATAAGTTCGGTTAAGAAATTACATTAAATGACATTACCGAACTATTACATTACAACATTAGTTCGGTTTGGAAATGAAATTACATGACATTGCCGAAATTAAATTACAAAAGACTTAATATCCAAAACGCATTATGAAAAAGTCTCTAAGGATGCAGAAATGATCTTCATATTTGAAATCCTTTACTTTCCATCGTCGCCATTCATTCTTTGACATTAAAACGATTTCCTCGTATGTTTCACCCCTCAGTCGATTCCTCGCAACTATCCGATACAAAATCAAAAAATCCTCAACTCTTTTTTGAATTTTTTCAAATCGAATAAACAAAGATAGCTCTTCAAGGTTATGAGGGTTACCTGTGTCATCGCAGAAATTCTCATGTATTTTCCCCCAATAACTATTACTAATCCGACCATGCCTTGACTGTTCTTCACCCCTCTTTGGAAACCACAGTACGAAGTTTCTACAAATAGAAAGATCTTCTTCTAAAGTAAATTTATGACTACCAAATGCCATTTTTATGAAATGGTATACAAAAAACTGAAGTATCAAACCCATATATATAGCATTGGGGTGTATAACGGACTAAAAAATTGCCGTTATATTTGTCAGATCAAGTACAAGTTTTGGTCAACAATTATGTTCGGTTAGTTCTGTTATTATATCTAACCGAACTGAACACTAACAAAGGTTTTATTTTCGAACCTATGCGTTCGGTTTGTAATAAAATTTTCGCAGGTAACCGAACATAAGGTTTTATTTTCGAACCTATGCGTTCGGTTTGTAATAAAAGTTTCGCAGGTAACCGAACATAAGGTTTTATTTTCGAACAACTAAGTTCGGTAACCTGCAGTTTTTACCCAGTAACCGAACATCACTCTATAACTTTTAATATTTTTTGTAGTGATCAGTTCGGTTGAATTTTGTAATTGCGATCAAACCGAACATCACTCTGTAACTTTTTTTTTTTTGGTAGTGTTCAGTTCGGTTGAATTTGTAATTGTGATCCAACCGAACATCACTCTGTAATACGTTTTTTTTTTGGTAGTGTTCAGTTCGGTTGAATTTTGTAATTGCGATCAAACCGAACATCACTCTGTAACTTTTTTTTTGGTAGTGTTCAGTTCGGTTGGATTTGTAATTGCGATCCAACCGAAAATCACTTTGTAATACGTTTTTTTTTTTGGTAGTGTTCAGTTCGGTTGAATTTTGTAATTGCGATCAAACCGAACGTTTATATCTTACTTAGACACAAATTAGAAACAAAAACATGAAATTCGTTTACTAAAACAAAAAAATAAGAAAACAAACTACCAAATCCACAATAAAGAGGTATTCCAAACATAAGAGAACAAAGTACCAAATCCAGAATAAAAGTACCAAATCCAGAATAAAATGCCAAATTACTAATTCTTGCAATCACTCATTCACTCATCTCCACTGCTTTGTTGTTCAACCATTCGACTTGAACCTTCCCCTTCTCGTCGACCCCTCTTCATCGGCATGCTCCGGCTTTGATCAGCAGTGTTGGGTGAAAAAATATTTTTCCATTGGTTGTAGAGTTCCGTTTGTTTAGCAGTGTTCATCGGCTCTCCACTACGGATTTTTGACATCATTTTCTTCAACAATTTAGAACTTGACTTCACCTTTTTTCAATGAAAATCATAAACAAGTATAAATTTCCTATATTTGCATGCTTAATAAGTTTATAAAAAGAAAAAATAAGAGTAAATATCTTACCGCTGAATTCCATAAGATCAATGCCTCATCACCACAGGTTGGGGTATGCTTCATAATTTTCTGGGTCTCTTTCTCCACTGCCTTCGATTTTGCTTTCTCAGCACGGGCTTGTTGTTGTGTGTTTATTACACGAGGATGATAAAAAATTTCATACCATTCCATATACCCTTCTTCAGCAGCATTTGGCTCACCATAACAATCTTCTAACTCTTCAACTGGAATATAATAATCCTCACAGTTGTTCCATTGGTCCACTGATGGAGCAGGATTGTACTTTGGAACAAAATTCTTTTCGGTGTTCTTAGTTCCCCGCTTCATCACCTTGAATTTGAATTTATCCTCTGCTGGGACACTTTGGACATAACATAATTGTCTAATTACTCTTCGAGGATTGTACATTGTACAACCGCCAGGATAAAACAACGGGCCATTATAAGCCGAAATAGGTGAGAAATCAACAGGCTCAACATCTTCCTCTTCGTCATCTGATTGAAGCTTGTATGGATGGAAAAACACATCTTCAAGCGTTGCATTATCCAATTTCTCTCTCAACCTCAACAACCTATTTTTCTTACCCTTCATTTGCGAGTCCAAAAATTCATATTTACCAGCTGTAGGTTGCCCATAAGGCCAAGGAGTGTGAGCATAAGACAATTTCAGTTTTGGGAAGTGGTCGTACACCCAAACCTATGAGAAGAAACCACACATATGATTATAGTAAATATGTATTCATTAGTAAAAATATACATTCATTCACTTAGCAAACATATCTTGGAAAACACAAAGGATAAATTAACGGAGTACCTGAACAAGGGTGTATAAGCCTCCAAAATATAAACACTTAAGCCTCGAAGCTTTTCTGAGCTCCGCTTGGACGAACGATAGAACCGCAATTCCCCAAGAATAGTTGTTCACCTCATTAAGGGGGTCCAATAGCTGGAGGTAATGGACATTTACCGAATGACCTAAAGTGTTGGGGAAGAAAATTGTTCCTAGTTGATATAACAAATAAGCAGTCACATGGTGTTTAATCTTCTCTTCTGTCATGACCAACTTTCCTTTGGCAACCAAATCTTTCGTCCCTCCAAACTCTTTTAACAAGACTTTCAACTTGATCTTTTTCAACTTCTTTTTGTAAGACCGGTCTGGGTTTAACTCATTATACTCATCACCTTCATCAGGCTCTTTTACAGCTCATCTAAACTCACAATGTGCCTTCTTAGCGCTCCAGCCTAGACACCTCTCCACCAACTGTTCAAGAAGCTCATAACTCATGGAGGGATCGTACCCATATCGAACACTTGTTCCAGTAATTGGTAGGCCTGTGATTCAAAAACAATCATTCGGAGTGATTGCCATCTCACCAAACGGTAGATGAAAGGTTTCGGTCTCAGGATAAACCCTCTCGGCAAATGCGGAAACAGTGAATGCATCAAATTTTTGGTGCGCATGTTGTATCGCGTACCATAGCACACAATCAAATACGGCCAACCTGACATCATCACACTCATTCCCTATATCCCATTTCTTGTTCTTTTGACGTTTCAAAACACGAACAGCATTATTATGATCCTACAAATACAACATCATATCTTATTTACTAATATATACCGAAAAATATATGACAAAGAAATATTCATGTATAAGATTCAATACCTTTGTAGCATAAATTTTGGAAGCCCATGAGTTTTTGTAGCCAATCAATACCTCCCCTCCATCTCTTGGAGTACCATAAGTTGGGTTCTTTGGGGCCAAACACAAAGTATCATCAGGAATGTATGCATATCTAACACAAGGCTTTTTCGGGGTCTTTTTTGGTTTTTTAACTATTTCTACTTGTTCTTCATCCTCTTCCTCCTCGGATTCATCATCTTCATTATCTCCATCCTATTCACTGTCATCATTGTCATCTCCTTGTTCATATTCATTTCCTCCTTCTTCGGATGATTCCTCTTCTCCACCTTGATTATGTTCTTGATTACCCATTTATTCCACAATCTCTTGATTAACTTGCTGTATAACGTTGTCAACATTATCTCTATTGATATCATCTTGGATGACAACACCCGGTGTTGAACCACCTCCATGCTTAACATATTTGGTTCCACGCTTATTAAAACCTAAGTGTTTTTGGCCTCGAGGAGTGGGAGTTCTAAGTTCTTCCAGTGAAGGTTGGTTTGATTTTGGTGCTCTGCCCCTAACCAAGAAAACAAAACATATTAGCTTCACCCAAAAATGATTTTCATACTCATAATTCTGTTAAGGGCTAGAGTTCGGTTTGCAATTAGCACTGACTATTTCTTGCGAAAAAAACCGAACTCGACATGAATGAAATTAGCACTGAGTTCGGTTAGTAGTTGCCTAAACAAAAAATTGCGATTTCACCGAACTCGACATGAATGACATTAGCACTGAGTTCGGTTGGTACAACTATTTTGCTAAACAACCGAACTCAAAATTCTATGAAATTAGGGAAGAGTTCGGTTTAGAAGTTTTCTTGCGAACAAACCGAACTCAACATATATGCAATTAGCAAGGAGTTCGGTTCGTAGTTCGATAAACAAAATATTGCGAATCAACCGAAAAGACTACATAATGTTCGGTTAAATGATAGTTCAACATAGTGGGAAAATAACATCAGTTCGGTTACATAGGTTTTTTTTTGTTTTCTTTGTAATGTTTTGAGTTCGGTTGAGAAATTGTTTTAAAATATTGTGCGAACTAACCGAATTGTTTTGACAAAGTTCGGTTAACTGAGAACTCAAAGTAGTGAGTAAATTAGTTGAGTTCGGTTGGAAAGTGAAATTATTTTTATTTTGGTAAAATGGGAAGTGTTCGGTTAGAATATGGCTTTTTGAAAAATTAGCGAAATAACCGAACTGAATAGTTCGGCTACATATTTTTCAATCATAATCAACCGAACAGTTCTTCGTGTTATTCCTTTCAGGAAGTTCGGTTACCAAACCGGGGTTTTTGGGTTCCGACTACTAACCGAACCTAGCACTGTTACTTACATTCAAACCCTATTTTGATGATTTCTATTCAATTAAACGAACCAAAATCAAATTAAAACTAATGGGTTTGGTTAAAATTACCTGCGGATCTTTCCCATGCCCACTTCGGGTTGAATCTCCAATTCGTCTTCCGTTTCCACTACTTTTTCAATCTCCAATGAACTTTTCTGATTTGCTAGATGTCCTAATGGGGGACCTTTTCCTGTTACTCGTTTAGTTTGCTTTCGAAGCACCATTCTTATACTCGATTGATTAATCGACGATGAAAATTTTATGAATCGACGATTAATCGATGAAAACGATGTTGAGAAGAAGAAGAAGAAGAAGAGAAGACCCCAAGAAGAAGGAGGTAGGGTCTGATTTTTTATTTTTATTTTGTTAATAGGTTATATATTAGGTTAATCTAAATTTTTTATATATTAGGTTAATCTAAAACCGTTTAATTGATAATCTTAATTAGGGTTTGGGGGCAAATTAGTAAAGTCCACCTTTTAAGACACCCCTTACAAATGTAGGGTATTGTGCCTTTAAAAAAACAGGGTCCCCTCAGAAAAAGAAAGGTCCCCAAAATAACGTTCAAAAAAAAAACAAAAGGAAAGGCTTGATTCGCTTGAGAGACAGTTGGGATGGGTGTGTGCACCCATGTTGTGCACCCATGTTGTACACCGGTTCTGCCCCTGCTATTAACTGCTATCTTTTCTTTGAGAGACGATCGCGAGTATAAAACTTGCTAGTGATGGTCACATAATCACATCTTGAAGCATAGTCTATCTAAGTGTTCCCACAAACAATTTTTTTTTTCCAGCACTATTTCCTCATCTCGGTTCCCCGAATAAATCATCTCTAACCGTGAAGTGTAAACAGAGAACACCTTTGTGAAGTGCACCATCTCAAAGGTAGGCTACCAAAGGCCCAGAAAAAATTACCGGGCTTGGGAATCAGCAAAGGTCAGTGAAACTGTGAGTGCAAGTTTGTTTTCCACGCTGGAGGATTGGAGTACTTTCTAAAATTAGTTGGATTTCATAGCATTCAAAGTCAAACTTGTTCGAAATCAGACCTTGAGTCAGTCTGGCATAGTCAATCAAATTGTGGGATCACAAAATTTTGATGCTTCATGAGATCGGGATGTGTTGTTTATGAGTGCAAGTTTGTTTTAATACGTTTGTTGTTGGTGTATGCATCACTGCTACCTTAAGTCAGTCAGACAGAGTCAACCAACTTGTGGGATTATGAAATGTTGATGTTTCATGAGATCAGTATGTGCTGTTACGGAGTGTAAGTGTGTTTTAATACATATAATACTTTGAACGGATCAAACTTTTAAATTGAAACCGCGTATGCATGGAATTAGTGTTGGTTGGTGTATCCATATCAAGTTATCACTCCTCCCTTTGGCTTTGAGTACCATTAATTAGTGCAAGTAATACTTGGCTCTGTATTTTAGGGAACTTAAAATTTTGAGATGCTGGAGAAAATCGAAAAATAATGCGAGTGAGAGAGAGGGTGCAGTGTTGGTTTCATTCAAGACTCCGGGGTACAACCGCTTGTGAAGACATAAGAGGTGATCCACATACTACTGCTGAAGAAGGCAGAATGATCAGCATACGAGAATCTTTGAGGGAAAAAAGAAAGAAAAGGAACTAATATTAGTCGGAAGGTACACTGAATCAAAAACAACAAATTTGACAAATATATTTCTTATAATTTTCCCAAAATCAAGATTTTAATGTAATTATAAAAAGTTGCACACTAAACATCCACTATTTTATTTGCTTCAGAAAGAAAAAAGATTCACTATTTTATTTAATTAATCAGTTTAATTTCACAAATTATCAGTGCATTTTGTAACACTTAATTATATTATTTGTCAAATTTGGTTTTGTAAAAAACATCCACTATTTTACTAGATGCATCCAAATGATGGTTTATTTGGAAAGAAAAGTGTCTAAGGATATTTAAAGATAAATCTAGAACACTAATTCAGTTAGCATTAGATATCTCAAGACACTATGAGTACTGGCATCCAATGATTTTGAATAGTTTCAATCAAACACAAGATACAACTATCAAACAAATACCACATTGGACCTTCCCAATCACAAATACTTTCAAACTAAATTGTGATACTTCTTGGTTATCTGAAAAAACTAATGCAGGTTTTGGTTTTGTTCTTCTTAATTGGACAAGAACTTTCAAAGGAGCAGAATCAGACATGTTCAAGACTTCCACGGCTGAAGAAGCAGAAGCTCTAGTTCTCCTTCAAGCAGCTAACTGGGACAAACTACATAACATACAACATCTAGTCATTGAAGGATCTAACAGGGCAACAATTAGATATTTACAGGGAAAGGAATCTACTATCCAATGGCAAAGCATTGCATTTCTAGATGAAGTTAAGAAGCTAGTAGAACAATTGGTCTCTTTTTTGGGTTTTCAATTGTTGATGGTGGTTTTAGCTTAGAGTTAAAATCTTAAAACCCTAGTCATACAATGACGTCACAGAACTTGAGTAATAATGTCTCCACCAAGCACATTTATTGAACCCTTTAATATGATTGCGAGAAAATTACCAAGGTACCTTTTTTTTAATTCTAATTAGGGTTTTGATAGGCCAAAACCCTAATTCTCACACCACTGTGGCAATGGCAAGCCGCGCCATCCACACGTACCACGCCAAAGGCATGCCAACCATGCCAGCCGCACCATTGTGCCAATGGAAAGTCGTGCCAGCCACACCTACCGCGCCAAAGGCATGCCGGCCGCACCACTGTGCCAAGGCAAGCCATGCCAGCCACACCTACCGCGCCAAGGGCATGCCAACCATGCCAGCTGCACCACTGTGCCAATGGCAAGCCGTGCCATCCACACTTACCGCGCCAAAAGCATGCCAACCATGTCAGCCACACCACTGTGCCAGCCACACCTACCGCGCCAAAGGCATGCCAACCATGCCAGCTATGCCAATGACAAGCCGTGCAATCTATATCTCCACGCCAAGGCGTGCCAACCATGCTAGCCGTCCCAACATGCCATGCACAATGCTGGCTGCCAAAACAAAGGGATGTGACAATCAACGTCCACCCTTCCACCTGAGATGCAGATCTTAGCCGTACAAAACCACCATCTAACCTTTGGCCCAACGCTAAAATCCTAGCTTTGTCACGCCAAAACCTTAGCCATGCCAAACCCTTGGCCCCACCATGCCAACCCAAACGCAGCTTGCCTTGGCCCTAGCTGTGCTAGCCGCACCATGTGCCAACGACATGCCAAACCCTTGGCCCCACCATGCCAATCCAAACACACCTTGCCTTGGCCCTAGCCATGCTAGCCGCACCATGTGCCAACGGCATGCCAAACCCTTGGCCCCACCATACCAAACCAAACGCACCTTGCCTTGGTTCTAGTCATGCTAGCCACACCATGTGCCATACATCATGCCAAGCCTTTGGCCCCACCATGGAAACCCATGCCAGCCGCACCATTGTGCCAATGGAAAGCCGTGCCAGCCACATCTCCACGCTAAGGCGTGGCAACCATGCTAGCCATCCCAACATGCCATACACAACGCTGGCTGCCAAAACAAAGGGATGCGACAATCAACGACCACCCTTCCACCTGAGATGCAGATCTTAGCCGTCCAAAACCGCCGGCTAACCTTTGGCACAACGCCAAAATTCTAGCTTAGTCACGCCAAAATCCTAGCTTGGTCACGCCAAAACCCTAGCCTGGCCATGCCAAACCCTTGGACCCACCATGCTAAGCCAAACGCACCTTGCCTTGGCCCTAGCCATGACAGATGCACCATGTGCCAACGGCATGCCGAACCCTTGGCCCCACCATGCCAAGCCAAACGCACCTCGCCTTGGCCCTAGCCATGCTAGCGGCACCATGTGCCAACGACATGCCAAACCCTTAGCCCCACCATGCCAAGCCAAACCCACCTTGCCTTGGCCCTAGCCATGCTAGACGCAACATGTGCCAACGACATGCCAAACCCTTGGCCCCACCATGCCAAGCCAAATGCACCTAGCCTTGGCCCTAGCAATGATATCCGCACCATGTGCCAAACGACATGCCAAGCCTTTGGGCCCACCATGCCAACCCATCCGCGCCACCATGCTGTCCTTCCCTATGCGGCTACCAAAACAAAGGCGTGCGATAATCAACAGTCTCCCATCATAACTAGGAGCAAATCCAAGGTTACCAGACAACGCTTGGTAACATTTGGCCCGAACCATAATTTGGCCATGCCAAACCAAGCCAAGGCATGGCATGCCAACCTTGCCGCACTACCATGCTGGCCTTCCCTATGCGTCCACCAAAAACGAAAGCGTGCAATGATCAATGGCTACCTTTCCTCTTAAGATGCAAAATCTCGACCGTCGAAGGTCACCAAGCCAGCAAGTCCCCCAATCTCGACTTGCCAGGAAACAACAATATGCTACATGTTTTCCACGAAAAAATTCGAGACATCAACACATATCACAAACTGGGGGATCCTCTTTGGTTATTGGTTTGACGTTTTACAAAGTGCGGTGTACACTACGCCAGTCATAAGGAAGTGTCATAAGGATGAGGTGGTTAGTAAATACATGGAGTAATGGTGAAACGCTCTTTTTTATGGAACATCAATTCCATGCGTTAACGGTTACCACCTCCTCCCATTTACTCACCCATTTTTTTCGTTCCTTAATGAGACCAGAGTATGTTACACCTCGACTTGTATAAATAGGTCTCACCTATTTCCATCGAACAACAGGTTCAGGTCAGGAGCATACAACACTCAGAAAATATTTGCTAGCTTTCCATTTGTTAGCTTCCCACTTTCTGATACAAGTCGTAGAAAATAACTACTCTTCCAGAAATCAACTATTCTGGTCTCATCGCATTCCTTGTTTCCCTCCCCAAAACCAACCCATTCCCCTTCACTTTGTGACCGATGCAAGTATGGAATGGTCATTTCTTGGTTTAGGATGGACTTGTACAGATTGATATCTCGAATCTAAAGTACTCCCTTGCAGTCTATGTTGTAAAAGGCGCTAGGCAAGGAGAGGCGCCTAGCGCCTTTGGAGCCTAAGGCGCCCCCAGGCGAGGGCCTTTTTTTAGAAAAAAAACATAATTAGGTATAATTTAGCGCTTGGGCGCCTTTTTTTGCTAGGCGCCAACCTTTTGCAACATAGCTTGCAGTACATTGTTTAGGGTTTAAATTCGTTTCTCACCCATACACCCGAAATTACCGAAATCTGTAGAAACCATTTTCACCCTCAAACACCAGTATGTAGACAGACGAGCAAATAAAGTGGCAGATCAGTTGGCGAAGAAAGGAGGAAAAGGTACCACTGCAATTTCTTGGTTAGACCAAGCTCCCTTATTTTTAATTCCAACAATTGCTTTTGACACTGTCAAAGATTATGAATCTTGTAATATAAGTACAAACCTTGTATCATTTCTAGAGGAGGCTAATCTTATAGATTCAGTCATCACCGGGACAACTCTATCTGAGCTCGCTCCTAATGAGACTGGATCAAATGCTTAGCCATATCTGTTTCCAGTAATATATTTCTATTTTCAAAAAAAAAAAGTATAAGATCTAGTCAATCCTGATTAACTCATGAACAATTGGTTCGGATGGTGAGGTACCATGTCATTGGGTGTGCAAATTTTTTTTAGGTAATTATATACAAAATTAGTGGACATAATGAACGACTAAATCCCCAAAATGATTTATGTTTTCCGTTGGGATCTATAAAAAGTAATTGAGGAAATATATGATATTGTTATTCTAACGAAGCAAACGGAACCTCTTTCCTTACAAATAAATTTACACACTAAAACCCCCTCTTTAAATAAAGAACCCCCAATTGGGGGATATGACTTTTAATTGGGGGATATGACTAAATGACAAAATAGGGATCCAAATATCCTAGCTGGGTTACCCCTTATCTAAATAATTTATTAATTCCTAATCTAACCCTCCCTAATTAGGATTAGTTACTAATTAAGATTAGTAAAATCTTAATGATTTGGGGGATATAATTAGTGTTTTTGAGTTTATTTGAAATTTTTGTGGGTAGAAGGAGGGAAAAAACTTTAGAGTAGAATTTTTTTTTTTTTTGAAATGGAAGATGAATTTGATGAGAGACTTGCAGCTGCTGAATCCTTGGCTCAACTACAACAACAATCATATCTTCAATCTTCAGTTAATGATAACAACTCCCAATTGGAGTTATATGATCAACCAACACCCTTGGATCATGATTTTCGTGACCATGAGGAGTTTTGTGAAGAACCAACTCAAGAAAGTAAACATGTTCAACATACAAGCAGCCCCAACACACATGTAATGCTTCAAAGAGGTCAAAAAATTGTTTTTTTTTTTATCGAAAACGCCATTTCTGTTTGAAAAAGCTGAAAGCCGGCATGCTCGTTATATGAATACAATGCCGGAACCTCTATAACCGGCATTGTATTCATACAAATTTGAATGCCGGTTTACAATATCCCCAACTGTTCAAGAACATACCGGCGTGGTATTCAAACCAAGATTGTATGCCGGTTTGAATTTATACTTTTTACCTACCACCGAATATTCTATGGAATATTCAAACCGGCACTAAGCGTACATGACAAACCATGCCGGTTTATGATACCGGCATATATCCTTGAATGTCGAGAATGCCGGTTTAAAATGCAAAACATACAGAAACAAATGGTATTTTGAACTTAAATACCGGCATATATCCTTGAATGTCGAGAATGCCGGTACTATTTCCCGGAATAGTAACTGAATTTCTATAAATGCCGGTTTTAATACTGGCATGGAATGTCAATTACCATATATGCCGGTTTTCAATACCGGCAGTTTAATTTACTTATCGACAATGCCGGTTTTATCTAATCCAATTTTATTTTCATTCATTCCTTAGATTGTGACATACAACGATCAACCAAACTCCAAACCGCTCCATCGGGATACGTCGGAATACTATAAAATACCTCGGGTATGTTACCAAACAAGGGTTTCACCTAGTTTTTACAATTTAACATTGGGATTTGCTTGTAATCTCCCATTCTTTTCCTTATGTAGGGAATAAAAGATGAAAAGGAAGTAATCGCTTGGGCAAAAGCGACGGCGCTTAAGAACATGTGTGTCTTAGTGAGGAATAGTCAACATTCAGATGTTCGTTTTGAGATGGTTTGTGAGAGAAGTGGAAAATACAAGGAGAGTAGCCATAAGATAAAGGGTTATGTATATGAAAAGAAGACTAATAGGGTATACAAGACAGTTACGAGGAAGGATGACTGCCCCTTTAAGCTTGTATTCTATCTAAGAGGAGAAAAAGAAGAAGAAAAAGAATGGGAATGTAAGGTGTGGTTTGGCCGTCACAACCACCCCGATCCGAATTTTTTTGAAGGTCACTCCCTAGTTGCGAAGCTAAAACCTGATCAATTCGAGGATGTCAAGATGATGACCAAAGCATGTATCAAACCAAGAGTGATTCTCAGAACCTTCAAAGAAAAAGATAAGACTAACGTTTCTTCAGTCAGTACAATTTATAGCGCACAAGCAACCATTAGAAGGTTGGAATGGGAAGGGAGGAGTGTTATGCAAGAATTTGAGAAGATAGTTTGGGATCACAACTACACGCGAATCATTAAAAGAGGTCCGGACGAGAAGCCGCTTCAAATATTCATTTCGCATCCCTTGCTTTCACAATTGGCACATACGTGTTGTGATGTTCTTATGATGGACTGCACGTACAAGACAAACAAATATAACATGTCGTTGTTCAACATCGTGGGGCAAACATCAGACAAGGTAACATTCACATTAGCTTGGTGTTTAATGGAAAACAAGAGGGATTACAATTATCATTGGGCATTGCGACAATTGAAATTATTGTTCCCGGAAAATCGTGGTCCGAAGGTCATCATAACCGATCAATTTGACGCACTAATGAATGCCATATCCGACGTATATCCGTATGCACAAAATTTTCTTTGTACATGTCATATAGGTGAAAATGTGAAAAAACATTGTCATGCTTTGTTTGAACCCTCAAAGGATGATATTAAGAAAAGAATGGTTGCTGAACTTGAGGAAGATGTTCGCAAAGAGAAACTATCACCCGAAGAAGAAGAAAATGAAAGAGGAAAGATTAAAGAGCAAGTCGAAAAAGAACACGGTGAAAATCATAAAAGGTGGTTGGAATTTCTAAAGGATTGGGAGAAAGTTTATTGGTCTCTTACCGAGGACATGTATGAAAAGAGATTGAACATGTTTATTGCCAAATATAACGAAGTGTATCCAAGTGCCGTCTCATATTGTCGGGATAATTTGTTGGATAAGTTCAAGGAAAAATTTGTGCGTGCGTGGAAAAATCGTTATAGACATTACGGGAATGAAGCAACTAGTATAGCAGAGTCCTCACATGGGAGATTTAAAGATCTCATCCAGTCCGGCCAGGGAAACATGGTTACGGTCACCGAGGCAATTGAGCAACACTTTAAGGCCGATATCGATAGGATCAAGAAGGCTTTTGAGAAAAGATCAATGGAAAGGATGACTCAATTTCTTCCACATAATAAGTTGCTCCAAGGAATAGAGTTCAACGGCTCCAAATGGGCAATCAAACATATGATGAGACAAATGCAATATGAGAAAAATTACGGAAAACCGGGTGACGTGTGTATTTGTCCCGACATGTCTTCTTTGGGGCTTCCGTGTCGACATATGCTTGTGAAGTATGAAGAAGTGATACCTATTCGTGTTATTGATCCGTTTTGGAAGCAATTATCTTTCGACCTTCCCCCTACCGAAGTTCCCGGACAATCACCATGGGATACAAAGGAGGCCCAAGAATTTTTTGAAGCTTACTCACGTGGAAACTCGGCTAGCCGACAAGTATTGTTGAGCCAACTAAGACTAATTACACGGCCATGGATAGCACATATTGAAGAGATAACAAAGGGAGATCCGCCGGGTAGACCACCAACTAAAAATCCAAGGAAGAAACAAAGAAAAGAATTAAAAGATATGACTCGCCGTGAAGAGGAACTCGCGGAAACAAAAAAACGAGATCTATGTGCAAGTGAGATTTCAGAAGCAAGATTCGCGGAAGCGCCCGTTCCAAACAAAAGGGGTAGGCCGAGGAAGGAACCGATATCAAGTCAACAACAATCTACTACACCAATAGTCGATGTATCCGAGGTTGAAAGGAAAAGGGGAAGGCCGCCGAAGGTACCAACATTAAGCTACCAAGGACAACAAGGTGAGCATTCCGAACCTACACCAATAGTCGATCTATCCGAGGTTTAAAGGAAAAGGGGAAGGACGCCGAAGGTACCAACATTAAGCTACCAAGGACAACAAGGTGAGCATTCCGAACCTACACCAATAGTCGATCTATCCGAGGTTGAAAGGAAAAGGGGAAGGCCGCCGAAGGTACCAACATTAAGCTACCAAGGACAACAAGGTGAGCATTCAGAACCTACACCAATAGTCGATCTATCCGAGGTTTAAAGGAAAAGGGGAAGTCCGCTGAAGGTACCAACATTAAGCTACCAAGGACAACAAGGTGAGCATTCCGAACCTACACCAATAGTCGATATATCCGAGGTTCAAAGGAAAAGGGGAAGGCCGCCGAAGGTAACAACATTAAGCTACCAAGGACAACAAGGTGAGCATTGAAAACCTACCCCAATAGTCAATCTATCCGAGGTGCAAAGGAAAAGGGGAAGGCCGGCGAATGTACCAACATCAAGAAACCTAGGGCATGTCTTTGAGCATTCCGAACCTACACCAATAGTCGATGTATCCATGGTTCAAAGGAAAAGGGGTAGAGGTAGGCCAAGGAAGAATATTCTCCCGTCTAATACCAAAGACATTTGGAGTTTAGGGATTGCAGAGGATGGTTTGGATATAATAAAGCTAAAAGTTGGTAATATGACGATGTATAAGGATTCGCAAACGGGTAAGACTTGTAGGCACTACCATACGAAGATAGAGTCTTACATAGACCAACTTCCTCAAGTTATTCGCAATTTTATTGCGTACACGGATGATGTCGATGGAGATGGAAATTGTGGCTATCATGCCGTGACGGAACAATTAGGAATCTTCGGGACGGATGTTAGTAAAGGAATGACACCATGCCGATATGCTAGAATGAGAATGGCCGATCAACTTGTGAAAAAGATGAGCTTCTATGAGCAATTGGTTGGTCACGACGAGGTGTTTGATGATATGTGTGCTCAAGTGTTAGGACCCGAGCAGGATATGGCATTTCTTCCTTCTCAATATTGGATGAGGATGCCGCTACGTGGGCATCTAGTAGCGGATACATTTAATTGTGTTGTTCATTATTTTTCCCCCACCGTAGTCACAACATTTACACCAAAGTGGAAAATATGTGAGGGATCACTTAAGATGAGAAGAGTTGTTTTGGCGTACGTGAACGACAATCATTTCGTTATTCTAAAACTCAAGGACAATTGTCCATTGCCACCTGTTTGTGGGATGGTTAAAAACAAGGAACTTGATCCAAATATATGGAAGGGATGGATGGAATTGAATGAGGAGAATCACCAATTATGGGATGCTTTGGCATTATCAAAGAAACCTCTTTAAGAGGATGACTTGCAATTTCATACGTGTGGAAGTGATGATGAGTAATTTGGATATATGTGGTTTACTAATACGCCACCTTTTGATTTTTTTTGGAAGTTTGAAATGTAATCATTAAACCATATGCCATGTATGTGCCTTGTACTGGCGTTTCAATATACGTTCTCTTTTGTGCAGGAATAACACCATAAGTTCACAGATATGTTATTTTTTGTGCCGGTATTGGAAATAAATGCATAACACCACCGGTATAACACATAGAAAGTTAATTCCCATAGGAAATTTAGAGTACCGGCATAGTTCTAAGGATAATTATACTATGCCGGAACTCTAATTTTTTCAATATGGAAATAAACAGAATTCCGGCATAGTTCACAGGATATATACTATGCCGGTGTTGAAAAATTAAAACCTAGAAATTGGAAATTGCCAGACACATAAAATAACATAAGCAAAGAACTAATCCCATAAAATAACATAAGCAAAGTTTAAACAAACCAAATGTAAAGTTAAGATGTTAAAACCCAAAACAAATGAAGCAAAGATGTTCAAAGATTACCAAGCCACACAAACAGACATAAACAACAATAATACTATCAAGGCCACACGATCACACGGTTCTTGGCCTCTTGTATACCCTCTTCTTATTTTCGCCCCACAAGTCTTTTGCCTCAGTATCTTCTATTTGGTCTAACTTTTGGACGACGTTCTCCATTTCTTTCTGGGTTAGCAACTCGCCTTTCTTGGTCTTCTTCTTAAAGAACCTTGACAAGTTTCCAATCCGCTGACGCTGTTAACGGATATTTCAACATGTATTTAGTATGTACAATTTAATAATTTGATAGATATAGATTAAGAGAATAATAATGAACGCACCAACAATGTAACGAGTTGTAGAAGTTCGGGTACTGTATCTGGAGTTGTGGAGGGACGTCTGGTGGTGGAGGGACCTCTACCGTATCCGGGCGTATAACATAAGGATGCGAGTACTGTATATGACCGCTCATGAATGTTGGTTCACTATCAAGACCCTTCACAGCCAATTCCCAATCATCCCTATCCAGCATAAGTTCTTCTTCTTCCCTTTCGATCCAATGTGCAAGAATTGGTTTTGGGTCGTAGCATACCAGAGTATGGCTCGCATCTGATTGGCATTTAGTAAAGTCATGAGAATATTTATGATATGATGTATCTGTGATATCCTTCTGCTTGTAACCGAGTTGGCGCATCACGCGGAGAGGGTTATGCATAACATATCCTTTTGGATGAAATAACGGTCCGTTGTAAAATGAAACATTATCATGTATGAGAAGGTGAACTCCTCTGACATTCCTATAAGGGTCAAACACAACATCTTCCACAGAAAACGAGTCCAAAGCTTCTCTCATTTGTAAAAATCGTTTCTTGTTAGGAGTAGGGGTATTGCGGAAGTAGTATTTCTGAGCTAGAGCCATATTCGGTTCATAATCACGCCAAATCTCCAATCCTTTATACCCTATGAACAAATCTCGGAAGTGTTCATAAGCCCACACCTGTGCCCATAAAATATATAAGAAAATAAATAGTTGAAAACAAACAAATGTAACGATAAGAATCACAAAATAAGTATTTCACCATACCTGAATCACAGTGAAATTCCCATTAAATTGACGGCCTTTCGCCTTAGAAGCTCGACGCATTTATGCCAAAAAATGTGCCAAGAAAGCGGTGCCCCGTGAATACTTATGAACGTCTTCCAACGGATCCAAGTACTGTAGGTTGTTCATATGCACCCTATTACCATTAGAGTCGGGGAATATAGCGGTTCCCAAAATGAACAACATATATGTTGCGAAAGTTTGTTGAGCTTGTGCGGGAGTCAAATCCTTGTTCTTGGTATTCCCAAACAATTGAATGAGTTGGACGAATGTTATAGTCTTTGTCTGATAAGTTTGTTTCTTGTACAAATTTGCCATCGTGGTTTCCTTGTTCCATCCAAACAACTTTTCAGTGAGCTCATAGATCTTTTCCCACCCTAGGTCCTTTGACTTGTCTTCTACCTTTACCGTTTTCCCAAGAACCTCTAGTCCTATTATCCTTTGGACATCTTCATGGATAATGGTCATATCGCCAAAATGAAAATGCATGGTGTCAGTTTCACCATAAAACCTCTCCAAAAAGCAGTTTGTCGTGACGGTATCAATGGCCACATAATTTTCTATCGCAGGATACAACCCAGATGCTTTGACTATTTCTTGAACAGCCGGACACTCATCCTCCAAAAGCTAGACATCCGATTGTTGATGGCGGCTAACACGCAAGGCTTTCCTGTGGTCCTATAAAAACACAACGAACTTAATTAAATTGATAAAAGGTAAATAATATAATAACAAGATACAAACGTCTTACATAAGTTTGATAGATCCATCGAGCCCAAGAGTCTTTA
Source organism: Papaver bracteatum (assembly GCA_023529315.1). Lineage (NCBI taxonomy): Eukaryota > Viridiplantae > Streptophyta > Magnoliopsida > Ranunculales > Papaveraceae > Papaver > Papaver bracteatum. Next base: position 1,783,651 of record JAJJWX010004010.1, read on the forward strand.
TACGAAAATAAAAGTTGCGGGTTTATTGGTTGACCCCAATATTTGCCATCATTATTGTGAGGAATCAGGTCTAACGTATCAGGGAAGTGAGGTGGGGGTGCCCTTTCATCATTAGTTTGTCCTAAGCCACCTGCTTGTGAGGATGACCCACCTGCTAGTTTCGGTTCTTGTGGAGTTTGATTCTCATCATCATCATCAGTGCTGGCTGAGTCGCTTATTAGGTGATCCCGAATTGTGACCTTAGTAGTAGCCGCTTTACCTTTTCCTTTTTCATTTTTTGGTGCGTGAGACCTATGTTCCAACACATTAAACGGAGTTATATACTGCATACCGGCATACAAAATGAACAACCATAAAACCGGCATCACACCTAGACATATAGACAATGCCGGAATATATACCGGCATTCACGGCTCAATACTTAGAGTGCCGGAACTGATACCGGCATTATAAAGATTAATTCGAGGATGCCGGTTCATGTTGAAATCTATCCAGGGATTTAAATATTTTAGGAAACCCATACCGGCATTCTCTTTTACCATACCGTGACCGCCGGAACAAAAACCGGCATCGGCCAAAAAAATTCGATAATGCCGGCTTTCTGAATTTTTTTAGACAATTCTTAAGGGTTTTTTTTTTTAATTTTCAAATTGAATTCAATTGACTAGAATGGAATTTCAAAACCCTAAACAGAAATTTTAATCCGTCATGAACCCCTAGCAAGTTTCACTTTTTGTTATATATTATTGGATAAACCCTAAAAGTACTTCAATTCAACAAGAGACTTTGTGTTATACATGACTTACCGAATCAAATCTGTTATGTCCGCCTCACCAGGAGACTCTTCAGGACTTTGTTGCGCATCAAACGATATTTCTGGATTAGGGTTATCACGAGATTTGCGACGAGCCATTGCTTTGGTATAGAAGATGAAAAAATTAGGGAGAGATTGAATAGATCGAATAGTTTATTTTCCAAAACCGTCACTTATATAGCGTGAGAATTTTGAAACCGTCGAGCCATTAAAGAAACCCACGATTTTGTAACCTTCAAATGACTCATTAAATATTTGGAAACCGTCAAAATAGTGGAATGAAATTGTAACCGTCAACCAAGTTGAATGAAATTGTAACCGTAAAACAAGTTGAATGCAATTGTAGCCGTAAAACAAGTTCAAAAAAAATTTAAATGTCAGAATACTGGCATATAAAATTACATACCGTCGATGCCGGCATTACAAGTTCATTATTTTTTTTACTTCTTAGTGTGGGAAAACCGGCATATACCCTAAACTTTTACATGATGCCGGTACCATCATTCGATCTCAAGCAAATTCCAACTAACACCATCGAAAGGAATAACGTTACACATAGAATTAAAGATATCAAGCCAAATACACCTAACATCATTTATTATATCGAGATTCAACAAGCAAAGCCGCTTCAAAATGCCTAAAAGGCTCTTTTCGCCACTTCGTATATGCATCCTGAGCTTCATACCTATAACCACTATATATTTAAAGGAATTCGTTGTATTTGAGACATGATTTGATGAGTGCAGTTGTTCGAATGCGTACTATTTGATCGGCGTATTCAATTTTGCGTTTCTTACCATCAAGCATGTTAGGCTTGTAAGAACCATTCAATACAAGGCCCCAAAAACTTCTGAAGGGCGTTCATCCTCCATCAAATCCAATACTAAGTAGTAATTTCTAATCCACTATGTTTCCTCCTCAACATCTGCTTATATCTTACCTTCTTTTTGACGTTTAACCTCTTCCAGAGCTTCCGCTCTTATCTTATCTATTTTTTGACGATAACGTTCAATCTTTGCTTCCTCTTTTTCTTCTCTGTTCCTCTTACTTATCTCTTCCTCCATTGCGACAATTGACTTGGTGGTTTCTTCCTTCCTTGTTAGTTTTTCTAGTATTGTGGCCACGGAGTTGGTCGTGGTTGATGATTGATTTTCTGTCGGAGTGGACAATATGTTCCTCAAACGTTTTTCTTTTTCAAGGGAATTGATGAACTTGGCAGCTGGTGAGTGATAATCCATTGGAGATATATCTGTGAGGTATAAGTGCAATGGTCTATCCATTCATTTAAATAGATTTAGTCATAACGGCTCTTTTCCACTTTAGTGATGGCACTATAAGTAACTTAGATCCCACGCCGGAACTAATGTTTTCTAGTGTATGGTTCAAAAAACTAGATGTTAGGCATTCAATTCCTGGAACCGGAAGATAAAGGAGGAAGTAAAACTACGCCGATATTATATTCCGGCACTACATGTAATACTACGGGTATGCAGGTTTTTAGGAGTTTCTATTCAGGAAACGACCCAAATATGACCACTACACCGGCATTCAATGTTTAATAATTTCAATGCCGGAATGGGTACACTTCGAAAAAACGGCTAGTTTTTTGAAAAATATGACCGTTGCCGCTTCGTTTTTATATAACATCACCCATTCCTTTGGAAAAAACTACACAAAACAAGCACCAAATAACAAAAATCATTCTCTCAAGAAACCAGGCAAGGTTCAAATAATGGGGGATTCATCATCTACCTCTATTTGCAAAGTAAGTATAGTTACTAACAACATACTCTTCAATACTATGATGGATAACTAATATAATTTTCTCTGGAAGAGTCATCATTGCAAGTGTCAAATTTGCAAGTCACCTTCTCACCTAGCCATGGACTGTCCATTTATTTATTCAAAGTGTAGAAGCTGTGATGGGACAAGCCGGTTTTGGATTGCAAAAACTGATGATGCTGAAAATGGAAGAATGTTTCTAAGGTGTTTGAATTACCCAAAGTGCGATGAGTTTCAATGGTTTGACAAAGCGGTTGAACTAGCAGAGTCAAGAGAAAACCACAAGGGCCAATGCAAGCCTATCGATGGGTGTGATGGGTGTTATATGAAGGGAAAGAAATATGTTGAAAAAGAAGAAGAGCCAATGAGGATGATCCTTGACACCCCCATTCCGGACAATGTGTTTGAACAAATTAGGGATATGCTTAAAGGCTCAGTAATTGTGGAAAAGGGATGGAAATATATTATCTATAACTAAGTGCAATCCATCCACTGTTTATTTAATTTAAATTTTCAATGTAGTCCAATGTAGTCAATTACATCAGACCGAAATAAAGGAGAATTTGAAATGAATTAAGCAATTTGCAGGAACTGCTAAAATCAATACAACTATGACGGTATTAGTTCAACTCTTTTAGAGTATTTAAGAGTTTTTGGATACCGGCATTGTTAAAATGAATATTACAATGCCGGTTTTCTGTCAAATATTTAATAGATTTTGGAGATTTTCAAAACCGGTATAGACCTTATCAAACATAACAATGCCGGTACATGTCTATTTCTATACAGGAACCAAAAAATGTAACATAATGAATTTTACTATGCCGGTATGTGTAACCTGATGAATCTTACTATGACGGTATGTGTAACGGTATTTCAAATAATGAGCTCTCCTATGCCGGAACATTTTAACTTTCAAACCAAAACTCTAAACATGTTCAACATAAACCAAAGTAAATAAAGAGTTAACCCACAGTACAAACCAAAACAAGTTTGAAATTGTTTTTGACGTAACCAAAAAACTAAAGAGTTAACCATCAGTAATTAGTCTTTTGTTTCTTTTGGGTTGGCGCCTTCCTTGTTTCCCCATACATATCTTTGACAGTAGGGTCGGTTTCTTCAATTCTACGAAGCTTTTCCTCGAGTTCCTTGATTTCTTGAAGAGATAGCACAACTCCGTCCTTATGCTTGCAACCTAACATCTTTGTAACCTTGCCAAGCCGACGTCGCTAGTTTAATACATCAAACACATAATCAGCATATATGTTAATATATGATTTTGTTTACATTAAGCAATTAAGAAAACTTACCACCATTCTGAAAGTCTTGAGAAGTTGGGCCATCGTAGGTTGTGGAGGTGGAGGAATTTCAACAGAAGGGTTTTCTTGGTGTGGAGCTTCGACGGAGGGAGGGCGCACGACATAAGGATGTGACCATTCCAGGTAATCCATCATGTAGCTGTCATCAACTTCATAACCATTTTCCGCAATCTCCCACTTACTAATATCTACCAAACGACGTGTCTCTCTTTCCCTCCAATGTGTTGGTTCCGGTTCTGGATCATACACTACATGCAACTTGTTGGGAGTTGAATTGCACCGAGAAAAGTAAAGAAGATAATTCTCATCAGAGGTCGACCAAAAACGGGATAATTGTTTAAATCCATGTTGGTGCATCACACGGCATGGGTCGGCCATGATGTATCCTCTTGGGTGGTACAACGGCCCATGGTAAAATGCAACATCTCTTGGAATTTGACGGTATACTCTAATCTCCTTATAAGTGTCGAACACAACGTCTTCCTTCCTCATAGCATCCAGAGCCAATCTCATATGGATGACGCGACCTTTGTTACCAGGCTTTGGATTACTGTTAAACTCAAACCTCTGAGATCTAGGGGTATCGGGTTCAGCAAGGTATTTGATCTTCAAGAATGGGCAGTCCTTGAACAAGGTTGGGAAGTGTTCATAACACCACACCTAATCCAATGTCAACAATATACATGTGAACATAAGTTAAATAAATACATGTGATCATAGATTAAAAAAAATTGTACCTGGAGTAGAGTGAAATTCCCGACAAATTGGTTTATTTTAGCCAATGAAGCCCTTCTCATCTCCGCCATCAAATGTGCCATGACAGCGGTGCCCCAAGAATAGCCATACACACCTTCCAACGGGTCCAGGTACTGGAGAAATTTTGCACTTACCCGGTTGCCATTACTGTCAGGGAATGCCCTAGTACCCAAGAGGTATAACAAGTACGCGGCGGCGGTATACCAAATCTTTGCAGGGTCCCATCCATCCTCCAAGCTTCTAGCCTTTGTATTTTCAAACATCTTCTTAAGCATCGTCAGCTTGAATGTCTTAGTCTTACTTCCATTCGATGCTACATAAAAGCTTTCCGAAGAAGTTTTGAAGTCCCAACCAAACAGCTTTGCAGTCAAATCGTGCAACTTCATCCAATCTAGGTCACGAGACTCAACTCCTTCTGAAATTGATTTGCCAATAACATTCAAGCCTAGAATGTCATGAACATCTTCAGGAATCAAGGTCATCTCTCCAAACGGGAAGTGCATGGTATCAGTTTCACCTTGATACCTTTCGACAAAGCAATTTACGGTCACTGTATCTGGATTAATGTAATTTTCAACCAAAGAATACAGACCCGAGTTCTTTACTAATGTTTGGACATCTTCATGCTCCAATGACAATTTCCACTCATCAGCGGCTTGGTTTCGGCAGACACGCACAGCCTTAGTATGATCCTACAAATATGAGATAATACGATTAAGAGATAATGTAAAAAATAAAACAATGGACATGCACAAAATAACAAATACTTACATAAGTTTGAAAGATAATACGAGCCCAAGAGTGCTTGTATCCAAAGATTACTTTCGGTTCCGGAGATTGACCCCAAATTTTACCATCATCGCGGTCGGGTATCATGTCATCAATGTGAGGAAGGTGACAACCTTTAACTTTGTGTTTGCCCTTGCCCTTGCCTTGTGTTGGTTGTTGACTAGTCTCACCAACTTCGCTTTGGATTGCTAATTGACTTGGGGGAACCTCATCATCTTCCTCCTCACTGTCCCCTTCATCATTATCATCGTCCACAACTGTACCTTCACGAGCACTACGTTCACCACCACTCTCCCAAACTAACCCTCTTGTTTGAAACCCCAAACGCTTCTTGCGACCCGCATCTTTCCCCCATGGCGGCAGGGACTGAGGAGTATCAAGACCGTCCTTAGTTCAGTAGGACCTTTATTTTTCTTGGCTTCTTTGGCTTTTGACCTATAACATAAGCAAACGAAACAAATATAAGAAAAGTCATCACAGTTGAGGAACCGGCATTGCAACTCTTAAACAACTAATGCCGGTAACATGTACCGGCATATATGTTCAAATATCGAGCATGCCGGTTTTTCAGTGTTTCTTCCTGAATGTTTCAAGTGTCAAACCGGCATACACCAATTGAACTAAGCGATGTCGGTATTTCAGTACCGGCATTCACGAAACCTAGATACAATGCCGGTAAAAATAAATTTGTTCATGTGTGTTTTTAGTTGACTACCGGAATAGTCTTCAACCCAATTCGAATGCCGGTCCAAAAATTTAATTTTCAAGAACTCAAACCGGTATGGTATGCAACCATTATTGTATGCCGATATTGATATTTCAGGTTCAGGAAGTTAAACCGGCATCGTATTCGACCAAAATTCTATGCCGATACCTAAACCGGCTTGGTATTCAAACTAAGATCTAATGCCGGTACTCACTGGAACTCGACAGTTTCAGCTATTGTTGGCGATTCTAACCTAAACCCATGGCTACGAATCGATTAAAACAATCATAAATGAGTAAAAAAATCACTTACCTTCTCAGAGAAGCCATGACTTCTAGTGGTTGATCATCCGAGTTCGCTGCTGCATCATCTTCTAGTTGTTGAGCAATGTTCTCGATTCTTTGTTCATGGGTTAGTTGAGCAGGCGATTTGGTTCTCGGTTTTGATTTCGATTTGGTTCTCCGAGGCATTGTTATGGTAGGTTGACCAACGAAGAAATTTTTGATTCAACGATTAATCGTCGATGAAGAATGAACGATGAGGAAGACGATGAAGAAAAAATAAAAATTTCAAAACCTAACCCTATGCCGGTACTGATTTGAGAAGGGGGATATATGATTTTGGGTTTTGTTTTAATGTTTAGTAGAAAGGGCAAAAAAGTCATTTCATAATGTTTTTTAATTAATGAAAGGGTGTTTTGGTATTTTCGCACCCAAAAGACACCCCTTATCATCCCCCTTTGGTTGGGGGAAGTAATTCATATCCCCCAATTAAAAGTCATATCCCCAATTGGGGGTTCTAAATAAATTTAATGAAGCCGAAAAAATCTTATTAAAAAAAATGCCCAAAAAAACAAATAAATTTACAAACTAAACCTCTTTAGATAAACTTAATCAGGTCAAGAAAACAAAAAGATCTGCTAATTTGTGATATTTACACGTGTTGATCTAAGTTGAGATGGTATTCTAGATTAAATTTTAAGAGCAAGAAAATATAACAAGAAATTAGCAAATATGTGTGTCAAAATATTTGTGTATTGTTAGCCACTAGTTTTCATTTTTCACAGAGGATAAGCATAAGTAAGTAGGAAATACCAATAGGTCCTATAAATAATATATTAGAGAGAGTTTAGTTCAGATAGTTGACTCGGTCAACTATCTGTTTGGTCTATTTTTAAAATATATATTATTGTTTGGTCCTAGAATTTATAGTTTGGTTTTAGGATGACGTCCTGGATGATGTAATTATCGTTTTGTAATAGCAGAAATATCCTTTCAAATCCATATATATATGAATTTCTTAGCACAAAAGAAATATTTTTTCTTTTTCTCTCTCCTAGTTTCAGATCTAGTTTCTTTATGTTCTTGATTTTCTTTTGTTTTTGTTTTGTTGTTGGTGTTTGAATATGAAGAAGATGAAGAAGACGATGAACGATGAAGATTTATGTGTTTTTTCAATTTTTTGTTAATGTTGTTGTTGAAAATGGTGGAGACGATGAAGACGACGACGAGAATTTGTGATGAAGATTTTGGATGTTTTCATCTCTGTTGTTGCTTTTGATGAAGATGAGTTGCTGCTTCTGATGAAGAAGATGAAAATGTCGAAGTTCATTGATTGGAATGAACTTTGTTTCTTCTTTCTCTGTTGTTGTTTTTGAAGACGATGTTGTTGTTGTTGTTGTTGAAGATGATGAATACGATGAAGATGATGAAGACGACGAAGAGCCAAAATATGATGTTGTTGAAGATGATGAAAATTACGAAGATGATGAAGACGAACTCATGTTTTCGAGATTCATCTACTGTTGTTGAAGATCGAGTTGGGTTTTTCTTTTTCTTTTTCTTTTTTCTCTGCTATTGTCTTTCGCTGCTACTGTTGAAGTTTTGAGTTGAATTAGGTTGTTGTTGTATGTTCATTTTCAAGGAGACTGTATTTTTAGATCTTGATTTACTTTTTTATTAGGTGTTCATTTGAAAGAATGAACTCTGATGTTTACGGATTTTTTTGTGTATTCATGTAAAGAATGAACTCTGTTTTTAGATCTTGAATTGTTAGGTGTTCATCTTAAAGAATGAACTCAATTCTAGGTTTGAATTAGTTAGTTTTTTATAGGTGTTCATTTTTACGAATGAACTCTATTTTCTTATGGGTTCTATTAGGTGTTCATTTGAAGAATGAACTCTGTTTTCATATAGGTTTTATCAGAAGTTAATTTGAAAGAATGAACTTTGTTTTCATATAGGTTTTATCAGCTGTTAATTTAAAAGAATGAACTCTATTTTTTAGTCATAATAATGAAGTTTTGTGTTGTGTACATTTTACAGAATGAACTCTATTTTTCGTATGTGATTTAGTTTGATTTTATCAGGTGTTCATTTGAAAGAATAAACTCTGTTTTCATATAGGTTTTATCAGGTGTTCATTTGAAAGAATGAACCATGTTTTTTGTCATAACAATGAAGTATTGTGTTGTGTTCATTTTACAGAATAAACTTTGTTTTCATATGTGATTTAGTTTGGTTTTATTAGGTGTTCATTTGAAAGAATGAACTCCGGAGTTCATCAGACAGAGTGAACTACTACAAAAATTAAGTAGGAATTGGTATTTTGATTCAATTAATATTTTTAAATAATTATGGACCAAATGAAAAAGATAATTTTTTAAAAGGACCAAAATAATGTGGACCCAGACATAAATGGACCAAATAATAAGCGGTCTGAACAGCAGATTGTAGATTAACTTTTTGTTACAGCATTTTGGGCCAGTTAGTTAAGACGGGATAGGTTATATCCAAAATTTCATTTCATGGATAATAACTTAATTGTGAAGCGTGGTCATAAAATTTGGATCTTTCGTAAGATTTTAATGTGCATTAGTTGTGAGTTTTATTTGATGAAATAGACCAAGCTTTAAATATTTTTGAACTAATTAATTGCAATACTGTAATATTGGTATAGGCTAAACAAATCTGAGAGTCCGATTTTGTGCACACTCCTTGGCGAGTGTACACGTAACATTTCAATCTCTACCGTCGATTACATTTAGGAAATTATGTAACGAGGGTCATGATTCTAAACATGGAGAGTAATGGGCCCAACAACTAACTAAATAACCAATCAAAAGGATATGTCAAATATACACTCTTTAGAGGAGTGTGCACAAAATTGATTTCATGGACAATAACTTAACTGTGAAGTGTTGTCATAAAATTTGGATCTTAACTGTGAGATGTAGATGAGCATGAACCTTAAGTTTAATTTAATTTAGTTATAATTAATCGGAACAGTGTGCATAAATAAAGGCTCTATAAAATCTTTGTAGACGGATAAAAATCCGGAAAATTTATGTTTGGGAGCATATTGGATCAGTATATTTTATTGTGTATTATGAGTTACCTTTCATACCATCAATTAGTGCAGATACTTCTCTGGCTTTGTGTTAGGGAACTTAAGTTTTGAGATGTAGGAGAAAATTGGAAAATAATGTGTGAGAGAGAAGTTCTAGTGTCGAGTGGGAGAGTATAATTCTAGCATCCATTTCCCCTATTCGATCTCCTCTTTTACCTTGTGAAAAAGGTTTTCAGCAAAAGTATTCTTCTTGCTTTTCGTATAGCAATTTGTTCACTCGCGCTAAAAAGTAAACATAACATGTTTTTTATTTTGATCAGTAGATAAACATAACATGTTTTCAGCTGGTTGCGTATCTGAGTATGCCCTGTAACCGTCGAGGTTGCAACTCCTCAAATTATTTTTTTCGATCGGGTTGGTATATGAGATGCTAGCATAGTATTCAAAAATCATTCTTCCATTACTTTTAGAAGTCAACTTGAAGTCCAAAACCTATATCGCTAGGAATGAATTTTTCTACAACAGCCAATGTTTGCTCTTACAACAAGGATTGACATGTAAAATATTAGCATTTGAGATTAGAAAACCTATAGATCGATTCATTCATCTGTAAACAAAATACCCTAGCTGTTGAAATGAAGAGGATAAGGAAACAAAATAGCGACTCCTCTACATAGCAAAGGTACATTCGCAACTAGTGATGACGAGGGCACATATAATAGGTACATTCGCAACTAGTATCATCCACACATCTTGAAGCATAGAGCCTACCAAAGTTCTTCCTCAAACACAAGCTTGTGCAAGCACCATTCTCACATCTTGGTTCCATATATAAATCAAATCTGTCTTTGCAAATACCTGGTTGGTTGTAATTCTCGCATCTCCCTCCTACAACAACACAACTTAGATAAGTAGTGAACTTTTCAGCATCTTTTTTTTTTTTCTTGAAAAAAGAGATTAGATTATATAAAACATAAAAGAAAGAGAAGAGAGATCACGAAGACTGAATCAATCGTAGAGAATATACAAAAAGAAGTAAACAAGTTAATTTGTAAGAAATTCTCAATATTTATAAGAACCCCTATGAATCAAAATTCATTTAGATCATAATCTAGCAGTAAATCTAAAATTGCACATAGCAGAAATGAGATAGAGAGTTACCACTTACCACAAGAAAAGGAGAGGAGCATTAGGATGACCAACAAAGGGAATACCCAATAACATGAACTCATCATCATCTTTGCCATTACCAACTTAAATTTACGACTGAGAAAAACGAGAGTTATATATGCAAAATGCACGTTTATTAGATTTCGTTACCTTCAATGGCCTCGTTATTATCATTTCTCAAGGTCTATTTGACTATGGTCTTCGCTCCTTTATAATTGATCATCATTTGTTTCTGATGCATTGCATACCACTCGTGGGTTATGCACACATGGACGTCCACAGGCACAGTTGTTGCAACATGATTTTATATACACGTGCAGTCCATGTGTACACTGCTTTAAGTTCTGTTGGGAGAGTGACTGGACTAGAAAGTGAGTCTCCGATTTTGACGATGTCACCAAGTCAGGGGTAGATAAAATGGGGTACATAGGATTTACGTGGAATGAGTCATAGATCATTTTATGTTTCTTCCGAAATAGGCTCAGACAATCATAACAAATTCTTTTCCTTTGGGAAAAAGTAAAACGGAAAATGGGTTATTTGTTCAAAAAAATTTAAATCATGGTTTAAATAGACGATTAAAAATTAGTATGAGTGAAATGGACAAAAAAAATATCAAGGATGAATCTAGATTCATTCTTGCTTAAACTTAAAAAATAGCGAGGATGAAATTGGATAACGTAGGAAGTACAACCAAGTCTAATACATGATTAGGCACCTTTGAATAAACAATTTCAAAAAGAGTTTTACCTGTAGATCTGTTTACTAAATTGTGGAATGCAAACTTCATGTGGGGCAGCAAAATATCCCATTGTTTGTTGTTATCAATGCATTTGGCTCGAATCAAATTGCCTAAAGATCGATTGACAACTTCAGTCTGTCCATCAGTTTGAGGATGTGAAGTAGTGCTGAACTGCAAACTAGTTCCCAAACGCATCCATAATGTCTTCTAGAAATAGCTTAGAAATTTTGTATCTCTATCAGAAGTAATAGACTTAGGAATGCCGTGTAATCTAACTATCTCTCTGAAAAATAAAGATGTAACATTTGAAGCATTTGTAGACTTTTTACAAGTTATAAAATGAGCCATCTTGGAGTATCTATCCACAACAACCATCACTAAATCATTGCCTCTAGCTGTCCTAGGTAAACCAAGAATGAAATCCATGCTAATGTCCACCCATGGAGCTTCTGGAATTGGTAAAGGAGTGTAAAGTCCGGTGTTTTGAATAGTTCCCTTAGCTTGCTGGCATACCATGCATTTCATCATATATTTTTGTACATTACGCTTAAGTGAAGGCCAATAATAGCGTTCCTCTACAAGTGCAATAGTTTTATCTCTGCCAAAATGGCGACCAAGTCCACTTCCATGCAGTTCACATATTAAATGAATACGTAAAGAGCCATTCGGAATGCAAAGACGCTTATCTTTAAATAAGAAGCCATCTTGAATGAGAAAATCATCAACTCCATGAACCAAAGAACTACATTGTCCCTAAAGCGACTTAAAGTCATCATCCTCAACATAAATCTCTTTGATATAATCAAAAGAAAAAATTTCATTTCGAATGGTTGCTAAAAGATGTCGTCGTCTGCTTAGTGCATCTGCAACTTGATTAAGCTTCCAAGTTTTATGTTTGACAGAAAAAGTGTACTTATTAATTATGGATAACCACCTATCATGCATATGGTTAACCTTAGAAGAAGTCTGGAGATATTTCAAAGCATGATTATCAGTATTAATCACAAATTCTTGATGAACCAAATAAGTATATCGTTGTTTAAGAGCTTGTATAAGAGCAAGCAAATTCCAATTCATAAGTAGACCACTTTTTTTGAGTATCAGAATTCTTTTCACTATGGTAAGCAATTGGATGTCCTTCTTGAGACAAAGCTGCTCCAATTCCAATAATAGAAGCATCACAATCAACTTGAAAAGGTTTGGAAAAGTCAGGCAATGCAAGAATAAGATCTGAACATAGATTTTCTTTAAGAGTATTAAAACTTTTATCAGCCTCTTCAGTCCATATGAACTTTTTCTTCTTCAAACAATAAGTAAGAGGTGCAGCAATGGTGTTGAAATTTCGTACAAAATGCCTATAAAAAGAAGCTAGTCCATGAAAACTTCTTACCTCTTTGATACAAGTAGGAATAAGCCAATCCTTAATAGCTTGAAATTTAGAAGGATCCACATGAATACCCTTAGAAGAGATAATATATCCCAAGAGAGTAACTTCAGATGACATAAATGTGTATTTTTTCAAGTTCACAAACAAAGAATTTTTGTACAGAACTTTGAACACCTGAGAAAGATGATTGATATGCTATTTTGCACTTCTACTGAAAATTAATATGTCATCAAAGTATACAAAGACAAACTTACTCAGAAAAGGTTGCAAAACCTGATTCATGAGCCTCATAAAGGTACTGGGAGCATTAGACAAGCCAAAAGGAATAGCTAGCCATTCGTATAACCCTTCTCTTGTTTTGAAAGTAGTTTTCCATTCATCTCCCACTCTTATTCGTATTTGATGATAACCATTGCGAAGGTCAAGTTTAGTGAAAATAACAGACCCTACTAAAATATCAATTATATCTTCAATACGAGGAATAATAAACATATAAGGAATGGTTATACGATTCAAAGCTCTGCAATCTATACACATTATTCATCCATTATCCTTCTTAGGTACTAGAAAAGAAGGACAAGCACAAGGACTATTACTAGGTCTAATTAATCCCTTATGCAATAAATCATTAACTTGACCTTATAGTATTTCATATTCAGTAGGACTTAACCGATAATGAGCTTGATTAGGCAAAGAAGCTCCAGGTATAAAATCAATGCAATGCTGAACATCTCGAAAAGGTGGAAAACTCACAGGTAATTCTTAAGAAAATAATGCATTATATTTAGACAGTAAAGGTTGTACCTGAGTAGGAATTGTTACCATAGGTTTGGTGTCTTCATGAGAACTCAAAGTATGAGAATAAATCAAAGATCGAGAGATAGTATCCACCAATGCAGTAGTCTTGCAATCACTATGTTCTTGAATCTCAAAAGAAGACTTGGAAGGAAACATAGTCACTCTTTTTCCATCTTTGTAAAAAGTGTAAGTATTCTCAAAACAGTTATGAACTGCTCTAACATCATATTTCTATGGTCTTCCAAGAAGAAGATGAGTTTCATTCATATCGATAACATCACTGAGCACAGATTCTTCATATCCAACAAAAGAAAACTCAATAACACACTGATGAGTAATTCTTTGTGTAGATGAACTATTCACCAAACCTACAGAATAAGGAGCATGATGTGGTGTAGTTGGTAATCCCAATTTTGTACAACAACAAATGCAATGTAATTGTCAACACTGCCACTGTCAATGATCATGTCACAGACTTTTCCACCTATAAAGCACTTGGTTTTAAAAATACTATGTATTTGAGAATAACATGGTTCAGTAAGCATGAGTGGTCGAATCATTCCAAAAAAGTGATCACCATGACTCTCATGTAAACCAATATCTTCAACTTCTTCACTTGCATCATCATTAGAAATTTCATCGTCTTTTGAATCAATTTGTACTTGATTATCTCCAATAAAACCATTGAAGCGTCGATAGTCAGCTGAAGAATGACTAGGTTGGTTACATTTATTGCATTTATCCCCACGAAATTTTGAATAAATATTATGAGCTTTATTAAGAGGTGGAAACTGTTGTTGCATTCTATTAGAGAATCTAACACTTGCTGGTTTAGTTTGTTGTTGTTGTTGAATAGATTGATTTGCAACAGGAGATGGTAATATTAGTGAAGTTGTTGGAGCTGGTTGAGCAAAAGAAAAATTCATAGGCTGTTGATGTTGAGAATAAGTTGAATTATCATGTGGATCAACAATGAGTGTTGATCCATGCTCAACTTGATTACCATAATAATAATTATATGCTTTGGCTGGCTTATAGTAACGCTGATAACGAGCTTGTCGAGGAGTTTCTTGTCTGGAAGTATGAAGTACACGCCTTTCAACTTTAATATCTTGTTGGATAGCTTCAACCATAGTAAACGCAGATTGTGTCATTCCTTGTTGAATTGAGTTGTTTAAACCATCCATAAAACGCGTAACTAATTTTTCTTCAGACTCATTCAACTGGTTACGTGCCACCAAGCTGTAAAATTCAGCTACATATTCCTCTATAAGTCTATCTCCTTGTCTACAGTGTTGAAGCTTGATAAACAGTTGTTGCATAAAATCTCTGGGTAAAAACTTATGTCTTAATAAGTCTTTCATTGTTTTCCAAGTACGTATTGGAGGTTTTTGAATATTACTTCTATCCTCACATAAATTATCCCACCAAGTTGCAGCTCCACTCTTGATTTTATATGCAACTAACTTAACTTTAGAAGAATCAGGTACCTCCGTAAATTTAAAAAAAGATTCTACTTCATAAAACCAATCCAACAATTCTTCAATGTGCAAACCCCCATGAAAGTTAGGAATATCTTCTTTCAACTTATATTCTAGCAAAGTTCCATAAGGATTTAAACTAGATTTTAACCGTTTCTCATCTTCCCATCTTTGTGCTAGCTCATCTTCAACCTTGTATGGTTCTTCATCACTGGGAATATTCGTAGTTGCATGCTTCTTATAAGGACTGTTAATTAAGGAAGCTCTCGAACTGTTTAGTGAACTTGATAATATGGGAGATTTCTTTTGGAATAGAAGTAGACTGTACAAAAGGAACTTTATTAGGTTTAATGTCTTCATCATCTTCTAGATCCTTTATTTTATTTTCGTCATCTTTTGTATCATCAGTTAAATCTGGAATGCCTTCCTCTTCTAAGCCAATGTGTTTTAATAACTTATTTATATACTCTCCTTGAGCCACCAATATTTTTTCTATAGTTCCAAAATGTTTTGTGAAACTATCTATCTGAGTTTTTACTTCAGTTTTATTGTTATCAAACTTGGTTTCCAAAGATGTAACAGAGGTTTGAAGAGTTTTCAAAAGTTCTGCGATTTCAGCTAGGGTAGGAGTTTTATCAGCCATTCAAAAGCAAGGTAGGGTTTTGATTATTGTACGGAAGCTGTGAAGGATCTGTTTTTAGATATAAATCTAAAAACATTATAACTGATACCAACTAGTGTAGTACGAATAAGAAGAAAGCAATTCAGAGATTGATGGTGTTGATAAGGAAAGAAAAAGGATGAGAAAACATAAGAATAATAGGGTTTAGAGATGAGAAAGATAGATTACTCTGAAAGAGTTGTTTTAATTATAACTTGATAATAATAATGTGTGTTACAAGAACTTAATAAGCTTGTTTAAATAGGCATGATAAGAACCTAAAAATAGTATAACTCTAAAATAATAAACTCTAAAAGAAGAAGTCCTAGACTTGTAACACAAGTAAGCAGTAAAAGAAAAACATAAAGGGATCAACTTTGACAGATGATACAACGCAAAAGGATCAACTGTTATTGTTGATACAGAACAATTGGATCAACAAGAACAGTTGATACAATAAAAACGGGAAGATATACTACATCACCACCTTCTTTCATTCATGGTGTAATGGGGAGTGATAGAAATGTTCTTCCCAATTTTCCTTTTCTGTAGTAGTATTCTTTTGGAGGTCAGGCTTTTGTCCCCCTCCGCTCTTTGTTTTTCCTTTCTTTGATCAATAAATAGCCCTCTGGGGTTTGCTTAAAAAAAGAAAAACATTGGAAAACTCTCTAAAAATCTCTATATATTAACAATAGATTTGGAAACTCTCTGGAAATCATTTGAAATCTCGTTTGACTAACCCATTGTTAGAACTGGACTACTTTCCAAAACTAATCGAACTTTGTAGCATTCAGATGATAGGGAAACACAGTCAACAAAACTGTGGAACATGATACGTTGATGTATCATGAATCATGAGATCGGGATGTGTCATGAATCATGAGTGTAATACTTAGTACTTAAAATGGATTAGACTTTTCACTTATAACCGCGTGTATATATATAGTTGTCGTCGGTGTATATCCATATCAAGTTATCACTGCTACCTTTGAGTACTACTCCCTCCGTCCCACTATTAGTTGACGTATTTGTTTTTAGATTTTGTCTCATTAATAGTTTATTTAATATAATTTAATACTCATGTTTATATTCGTTAGATAGGTGTTTTAAAATGCTTTTCAATGATATAAAATTTACGAATATCCATGGTATAGTTTGAGAGATAAATCATTTCTAAATTGTACTACTAGGTCAACTAATAGTGGGATGGAGGTAGTATTAATTAGTGCGATTACTTGAC
The DNA here is from genome assembly GCA_023529315.1 of Papaver bracteatum. NCBI lineage: Eukaryota > Viridiplantae > Streptophyta > Magnoliopsida > Ranunculales > Papaveraceae > Papaver > Papaver bracteatum. The sequence goes on from JAJJWX010004010.1 coordinate 1,800,644, forward strand.
TTTTCTATATGGTACCTAATTTTGAGATGTCGGAGAAAATTGGACAATAATGTGAGAGAGAGAAGTTCTAGTGTTTTACCGTCCATTTGATGCAAAGTGTAAAAACCTAAGAAGACTTTACGTGTATAAAAGGTAAAATTGTTAAGATAAAAACTAAGCAGAGGGTTATTCGAGAGATGAATAGTTATTATGAGTCTTGTAATTTCAATCTTTCGAATCTTGTAAACTCTCTATCTATTCCAATATAGAATCGGGTATGTTGTTGATTTCTCAGGCTTGCCTCTTTTATTAGAATTTATTTTTGTTTTTGTCAACCGAACCCTTCTCTGAAAAAATTTCTAGCCGATCTCCTCTATGAAAACCAATATGTTGTGTTCGGTTGGTTAGGTTAGTTGGAAAATTTTGTCCCCAAACCGAACTCTTTTATAGAACAACAAATGTGAGTTCGTTTGGTTCACAATATTTTATTTGCTAACCGAACTCCTTTCTGAAAACCAATATGTTGTGTTCGGTTGGTTATGTTAGTTGGAAATTTTTGGCCCCTAACCAAACTCTTGTATAGAACAACAAATGATGAGTTCGGTTGGTTTGCAAATTTGTTTTTGCCAACCGAACCCTTCTCTGAAAACCAATTTGTTGAGCTCGGTTAGTTGTAAAAAATTTCCCCTAACCGAACCCTACTCTGCAAACACATATGTTGAGTACGGTTTATTCGAGAGTTGCTTCTCTTAACCGAACTTTACTCCAAGAACTTTTGTGTTGAGTTCGGTTTAGTAAAAATTTATGTTAGAAACCGAACATTACTATGTATAAACTCTAGAATAAAAGTTCAGCTACCTGTCTCAGTACCCGGTAGCCGAACAAAATAGAAACCCCATTAAAACAAATTTCGGCCACCTGCGTCTTCAGAAATGTCAGCCGAACTGCATTCCCAGATAAGTTCGATTACATGTTCTTCAAATATTATGGATGAACTTGTTTGACCTAGCCAAAATCTACTTAAATTTTTTCATTTTTAGGAATTTTTTGGTCAATTCAAGCAACATTGACGAATATTCTAGGAGATAAAGGTTCTGATTTGGAGGAACTATCATCACTCGAATTACTCAACTCATACTCGCCCATCTCAAAAAAAATAATTGTTTTCCATCTTCTTATTCTACTTTACTCTCTCAATAATTATTCTTTCATAAGAAAAATCAACATCACTAATCACTAATTAACTTAGCTTAGTCATCCAACTAACCATTACACTAACTAATAATTATACAAAATTATTCATGAAGGGTAATTTTGGTATTACATAAACATTTGCATAAGGCTTGGCTTAGATTTACTTCAAAATGTCTTACCCGAACTAAAACCATGGTCCAAAAAAAAACAACCATATATAGTCCCCAAAAAATCATTTACCTAAAGCTGCAAGGCCCAGATTTAATGGGCTTGGAAGGCTGCTAGGTAGGGTGGGCAACGGCCTACCTCTGTCGTAGGCTCTCTCAGTCGTATTACGAGTCGGGAAAATTATCTATATACCCCTACTATGATGCCCATTGAAATATACCCTTACCAACTTAAATTATACCTCTAAGCTTAATACATAACTAAAATACCCTCTTTAGTATAATGTATATACGAAACCACTACCACTAACAACTATTCAAAAAATAATAAAAAAGAACCACTACCCACCACCACTGACCACCAACCACCACTGCCGCTGCCATCCAACATCACCAACCACCACCGTCGTCCACCACCACCAACCACCACCATTGTCCACCACCACTGCTGAAAACCACCACCGCCACCGCTACCAATAACCACCACCAATGTCCACCACCGCCGCCGTCTACCACCACTTTCCTCCACCACCACCGACGACTGTCGACCACCACTTCCACTAGCAACCACCACCGCCGCCGTCGTCGCCACCACCACCATGTGGAGTCAACTTGCTGAAGTTGTCTTCAAATTTGAAGCAACTAGCTCAAGTTGTTTCAAAAATGGAGGCAACTAGCATAAGTTGTCTCCAATAGAATGGAGACAACTAGCCTAACTTGTCTCCAAAAGTGAAATCAACTAGCCCAAGTTATCTCCAGATATGGAGGCAACTAGCCCAAGTTGTCTCCAAAAGTGAAAGCAACTATCCCAAGTTGTCTCCAGATATGGAGAAAACTAGCACAAGTTGTCTCCAAAAAAGTAAAATTATACACAAATGAGTGAACCTAGCGTGAGTCGAACACACATCTTGTAACTTATAGTCAGTTTTGCTACAATTGCACCATATATTCGTCAATACAAAACAACAAATCAAAATCATAACCAATAGACAGATAAATAGTAATACACACCAAACATGTCAACCAACAAGCAACCTAAAACTATCTCATTCATAACCTGAAATCTTTCCTTTAGGTATGGTATTATACATCTAGGTCTGGTATTATACATCTCGAGCCGACGCACAGTAGCAGCAGTTCTAATAATAAAGAAATGTTATGGCATCAGGAATATAAATTTGCATAAACAAATGGAAACATCTTACAAGTTAAAATAATGGCAACAACATACAAGATAAACCTACAATAGTTTATTCTCAACGCTTAATTAAGCGATCGCGCTGGGCGCATCGCTACTTTCACGCCACTTTCACACGGGCTGAGGTGGTGTGACGATGTAGCCAGGCGATGTGTATATCACTCATTCCACATACGAACCATCTTTCCACATATTAATATTTAAGAGAGATATAAAAAGAGTGTTCGACTGTTTTCCCATGAAAAGAGTGTTTGACTGTTTTCCATTCTTTGTCTATACGCACTCCAACATTTATGCCTTTTCGATTTTGTTACTTCTTGTTTGTTCTGTTCACTTTGCTTGAGTTTGACGATAACTGGATGAGTCTATTAAACCTTTGACGAATATGTTATGTTGTAGGGTGATGGATATGATGTCTGTAAAGTAATCAGGTTGTGAAAGTGATCATTGGTGAAAGCTGCAATTGTGGTCTGCATACGCATTGGAACTGAAATGCAGCATTGGTGAAAGCTACATATGCATTGGAACTGAAGTGCAGATCTATGTCTATAGTCTGCAAACAGATCTTCCATCAAATACAATATACTATTAAACATTTCTAGTTTCATATGAGCATTTTCATTGCAGATATATATAAGAAAATTTAAGATACATAAGCTTACATATACCCATTCAAAAATATAAGAAATTTCTGGTACAAGTTTAAGTTCCCAGTAACTCAATATGATGTCGACCGTATTCCTTAACAGACCAATTCACCTAAAAATATTAACAAAGCTTCCTAATATCACAGAACATTTTTTTGCAAACAGCTTGAATAAGCAATGTGGTCATCCATGGCATTCCTCCCTTGGAGGAAATTGAGACGCCTTTACAAGAAATAAAACAATACATTACAATACAATAAAAATAGGAATCAAAAGTGTTACGAAGAGCAAGATAAGATTTTTTCTTTAACAGAAATATTGCAGACCACAGTACTTACCAATAGTTGTTCCATGAAAGAAGGTTGTGTATTGATGAAAGGTTCAGTTGTATATCTGCCGGAAGAACTGTCCATATATGGTACATAATGACCGCGCCAACATATGGAATAGAATGAGTGCTCATATACGGTACATTTTGAGTATGAGGAGAGCATATGTATGCGCCTCTTCGACCTCGACCACGCCCTCGACCTCGTGTGCCTCTTCCACCTCTCACTTGTTTTCCCCTTGGAGCTATTTAGTGATTGTCTCTTCCAACCACTCATTAACAATTGTGTGTTGTTCCTTGCTAACACAAGCTAAGTCTGCAACTTCACTAAACTTCACACTCAACTGATTAAAACACACACTTGATTTATTGTTTTCCCAACAGCTATAACTCACTTTCACCTTTGTGTGCGATCTAACTATATCTTTTCTCCACCTCCTTAAGATGTATTTATCTGATATAAGTCGAATGTTGTTTCGTATCAATATGCTGATAGCATGCCTACAAAGGATTCCTTCAAACTCGAATTTTTGGCAGCTACAATAAATATCAAATTCAACCTTTTTTCTTCTTTTTTCAGTTAACTCTTCACATGTATCACCCTCGCTTTCATATGATTCACTTTCGCTTTGGCTTTCACTTTCGCTGTCCACATATTCTCTTTTGTCATTTGTTTCTTCTACGTGGGCTATGTCCTCGATTTCATCTTCATAAGTCTCCGTCTTATGAAATTTCACGACAAAATTCAATTGTTTGCAAAAACCTCCAATCCAAATATTCTCTAAAACTTCATATGTAGTACCACCTTCAGACTCATCTTTCATTCCCTTCATAACACAGTTAACTTCCAAAGTAACTTCCACTTGAAACTTTCGAAATATTTCAGAAGTGTACAACTGTTGCATTTGCTTTTCAAATGGATTTCCAGTAATTGCTTCGATTATTCTTGAGAATGAATCGGTATCAACAATCAAAACTATACGTTTAACCACTCTCTTTCTCATCATATAGTTTGTTTAACCACTCATTGTCCTCCAAACTATATGTTTTCAACATCTTTTCCCAAGCTTCTTCAAACTGTGCAGGAGTTTGTGTATCATGAATTATTTCCATCAAATCAAATATTATATCATCCTTTTCTTTGACACAGATTGAAAGGTTTTAGCAGCCTTAATCCCTGGTTGATCATTGTTTAGTATCCTATATTTAACATGTGGACTAATAATAAACCTGTGACAACGATAATGTCGAGCATTCTCAACATTAATAAGATGATTGTGCTTAACAAAAAACTGAGATACCTCCCATTTTTCGCCATTATTCAATCTTGCAGTAACTGAAGCTAAGCACCCATACCGGTATGTCTTGCTAGGTCTTGCAGGTTTTAAAGATCTGGATTTGAACTTTCCGTGTCGATTGCAGCTATAAGTGACACTTCTAAGAATTCCCTGAGTATTCTTTCGTTGGGTTGTCTTCCTTATAGCAAAACCCAATGATTTTGCATATTTTTTATATGCTTCAGCTACCTCAAGAGGTGTATCAAAAATCTTACCTATGCAGATTTCGGGATTGTCATCGTATTCCTCATCCTCATACCCCGCATCATCCTCATTACTCTCATCGATCTCTTCTGCATTATAATCAACATCAACATCCTCATCACCATCCTCATAAAAATCAGTAATGTCATCCACATTTACTTCTCCATTATTCATAACCATCTATCAACAACCGTAAATTAGACAAATTAGTAATGTTGATTTTTCTTAGAATTTAACAAATCAAATAGAGCACATCAATTTTAGCAAACAGATAGAGCACATCAATTTTCATGGCGATATTGTCAAACCGGCAAAGATGAGTAGAAAATCCCATGAACTTATTTTTCATAAACAGAGAGCATATCAAACTAAAAACATAAAAAGATGAAAAAAGATGTACCACTAATTTCCCAAATACCATCGACCCAAAACCAACACTTTGTTATGCCAGGAAAAAATTAAAAACCCAATAGAAAACCCTTAAAATTAACGACTAGGACCACTGTAGAACCAATATCCACAAGAATGTAACAAATCAAATTAAAATCTCAGATTCATGGTATGATATGAATCTGCAATTTGTGAAAATTAGGGAAAAAAAATCTAGATATGACAAACTTACAGTATTTTTCGTATTCAATTGGAGAAATCTGCAACTAAATTTGATTTGTAATGAGTTTTTGCTATTCTAACTCTAAATATTGGAGAGAAGAAGAAGGTCAACGATTTTTGGTCTACATTTGATGTTATCAGATTCACTTTAATTTGAAATTTGGATGAACGGCTGAGATTTAGATCCACTTTCTCTCTTTATCACCAACTCATAGGTGACGTATAAAAATAAGAAACACCACATAGACGCTTCCACGATGGAAGGAGTGAAAGCAGCGTGAATTCAACGCGTTTTCAAGCATTTCCGTTAATTAAGTGAAGATAATGAGCAACTCTGTCTGATCCTTGTCCCTTCTCAATCATTTCTCGACCTGTATTACATTAAACAATAATCCATCAAGTAAGCTACCATTTTGTCCGCACCAACTTTAGTTCAAGTTCACATTTTCATCGTTAAAGTAACTAAACATCAAGGAACTGCACATTTTCATCACTCATGCAACAAATATACCCATAGATTTAATGTGCATATACTAAATCATTACCCCGTGTTAGAGATAAATGCCTTACCAATCAACCTGTAAGGTACTCGGCAAGAGCACATGCTAATGCAGAGGCTAATAATTGATCGAAAAAATAAAGGATGGATCTAAAATTGGTGATATGTCCACTGCCGCAAGACCAAAATTGACAGCAAGGTTAAGATGATCAGCAGAGGTGTGTACACCGGTGGAGATCATAACGACAACTACTAATGCATGAGTCATAGCAAACAATAACTGGCCAATTAATGAATCCCCAAGCAACTTCCCTGAAACTGAAACAAACAAAACAGAATTGTAAATTCAAGAGAAACTCTAGATAATAGCAAGAGGCAAATGGAAATACATAAGATCATTTAATCAATAACTTCCCACAACATATTCACTTTTATATTATTTTGATTTACCAAATGCTAATAAGCACACTACCACCAACAACAACAATCACACAGAATCTCCACCACCACCATCTCCACCACCTCCATCACCCCAAGTGCAATAAACATCCACCACCAACAACACCTGTCGCCACCACCATAACATCAAGAATATACATTAAAAATCAAATATCTAGAACATGAAATTAATATACCATATAATGTAAAAATTGCAGTATAGAAAACACTTCCAGATTGTAAAGCAACCATTTTGCTTCACAAATTAATATTAATAACATGAAATTGACCTAAAAAACCCGTTGAGTGAATTAACCAATAGAGATTTGATATATATCCTCCACCACCGCCGCCAGAACCACCACTATCATCACTAATACAGCTTCAACAACAACATCCATAAGGACTGTACATCAACAACAATTGCAGCTTCACTTCCCCATTCCCAGTTTCTTCTCAAATACTACCTTCTTCTATTGCTAAACCTATGAATACATCCCACAAAAACAACTCCAATTTTGAGTCATCTCTCTGCCAAACATAAATTTAGATCAAACCCATTTTCTAAGAATTATGAGATTCAACTCAGAAACATCACCAGAAAATTGATCTCTTCTATCAATTTCTGAATTAACAATCTCGATCTCAAATAAATCGAAAATTTCTTTAAAATTAATTGAATCAACACAAATCAAACTTTCAGAAAACTCTGCAACCAAAATTGAAAATCATACATACCAAATCGATCTCTCTGAAATATGAATCTGCAACTCGAATTGATCTCTGAATCCGGTTCATGAATTGGTTGAAATCGAAAAAATAAAAAAGAGCAACTCCGAATCTGCAACTCGAAAAAGAAACCTAAAGAAATAAATCAATTTATGAATCTCGTTTAAAAATCAATTGAAGTCGAACACAAATCATGATAGGTCTGCTGATATTAGTAGCGAACTTGACAAAGGTGGTGGTGTTAGTTGTGGTGCAGAGATAAAAATTGTAGTGGTGGTGGTGGTGGGAGCGATGGAGATAACGGTGGTGGGAGGGATGAGATTTCTTCTCTGTTATAAGAAGTGAAGAAGAACGAAAGTAAAAGAGGAAGGCGAAATATGGAATTATTAGTATTATGTTTTTAAAGAAAATTTCAATTATATCATCAGGTGTGTTTGTAAAGTTTCGTAAGGGTATTTGTCCCAAACTAGTCAAAAGGAAGGACAATTATAACATTCCCACTTACGAGTCAACAAGGAAAAACGCTCAGTGTGAATTTCATTGAAAGTTTAGGATTTTTTTCCCCCTTATTTTGCAATCAGGCCGTGGTGGAAGTGGGATGGCGAAATTTAGTTCAAAGTTCCTTCTGTTTGTCCTGTTGTGGAACATCTCAATAGGATTATATGTAATTTACTTTTCTTCTTGAATTTCTTGAGAAATGCTATGTTGACACAAATTTTGGACCGTGGGAAATCCCGGTAAAAACAAACTCGTGGACCCCTCCACAAGAGATTAATAGGGGATGATGTTTACCCACCACAGGTCCCATATGTATTGTGTCTTATAGTTTTTGACACTGTATTTTAGCCCCAGTACATAGAGCATTGTTGATTTCTTGCTATAAAATTGTGAACTTGACAATAGCTATGTACCTATCATACAGTTTAGCATGTTCAACCATGTTTTTTGCATTTTTCCTTTTGAACAGTACAAAAAATTATATGCCATTTTGTTCTGAATATGTCTTTATACAATTTTATTTCTATTTCTCTTTTGCAAATGGGACGTTACAAATCTGAAATTAGTTAGACTTCATAGCATTGTGGAATCAGACCTCCAATTAGTCAGACAAAGTCAAACAAATTGCGGAATAAAATGTTGATGTTTCATGAGACCGGGATGAGTTATTCATGAGTGAAATTTTGCTTAGAAAGATACTAGATAATACTTTAAATAGATCAGACTTTGACTTAAAACAGTGTATATAGTTGTTGGTGGTGTACCTCTATCACCTTTCGATACCATTAACTAGTGCAAATACTTCTTTGGCTTTGTATTAGGGAACTTAAGTTTTGAGATGTAAGAGAAAATTGGAAAATAATAGGAGTGATGGAGACGTTGTAGTGAGAGAGACGTTGTAATGTCGACTGCAAGAGTAGATCTACCATCCATTTGTGCAAGGTACAACTTGGGAAGACCCTGTATTGAATTCTCCACTAAATTTAACAAGTGTTCGGGTTTCCCAAATTCAAAATTTCAACGTACTACTGTTGTAAAACATTGTGTACTTGACTTCCATCTTTTTATTCACTTGGTCAATTTTTACCTTTTTTGGGAACGGTATATAGTTAATTTATATAGATGATGAACAACTGATCCGTAAATAAAAATTGAGTGATTACCCATCACACATTCTTCAAATTAGTGTTTACACAACAATTTTTTCAAAATACGTGTTTACATAAATACCTAGATTTTTTTTTGATAATAAGGAAAAATATATTGCTTAACTGTGTTTGAGATCTTTTGTTGGAAGACCCCAAACATCAGGATCAAAGTTTACATAGTTCTCAAAATGAATAGAAGATAATGTTGCAGTCTTGGCAATTTTATCATCCACTTGATTATCATCACGAGAAACAGAAGTGAAACCACAATATGAAAACTTGGAGATAGGATAATGTATCTCCTTTATTAAGTTATTGTTCTCCCATTGTATGAGTGAACTAACACCATTAATAGACTCTATAACTAGCTTGGCATCCACTTCAATTTGAATACTTGAAAAGCTCTTCTAAAATGCCCAAAATAAAGCTTCTTGAATTGCCATACATTCCACAACTTCTGGATTAAATTTTCCATCTCCGTGACTCCCTTTGATTCCAAGACATGCACCTGAATGATCACGGATCACAACACCAATACCATATCAATTAGTTTCATAATCAAAGGAACCATCTTTATTAAATTTAAAAAATCCTACAGGGGCCGGGGTTTTCCAGTTAGAAGTTGAATTATTTGTGCACAACTTATGAGAATTTAAGCTAGTGGTAGGATAAGTGTGCATATGCGAAGCTAAATGATAAAGAATTTTATGCACTGAAATGATTGAGTTAAGAGTTACTCCCTACAAAACAACATCACACCCATATTGCAATCATATATAGGAAAAGCAACCTTTCTTCAATGACAGAGTTATCATGAGTGAACCAACTTAAAACCCATTCAGAAACTGTGAAACCTGCTGAAATAATGTCTATGTTAACATCTATAACCTTCCATATTGCCCTAGCATGTTTGGAGTAGAAAATGATGTATTCCATATTCTCTTCAGAGTGGATGCAAGTATCACAGTGGGTATCCAAAGTATAATTATATTGAGCTCTCTTGACCTTAGTTGTATTAATTCCCCTGATGCACTTCCATGAAAAAAGTTCAATACGTTCAGCCACTGAACAGCTCCACAGTTCCACAGTTTCTTCCAAACTTTTGAATCAATATTGAGTCCATTGATCTGAGTAGAACTATTGTTATGAGTTAAAAGATTATAAGTGCTTTTAACTGTGAATTTTCCATTTTAGAGGGTGGCCACAGCATAACATCTTCCTTACTGACATCAATGAAGAGGGATTGAATCTTAAGAGAAGTAGAAACATCAAAGAGTTTATTCAAAATCTCAATATTCCAATTACTTGTTTCAGGCAAGTATAGTTCAAAGACATCTTCATAAAATCTATGCAGATCACTTATAAGTACAGGAGGATAAGACATACCTGGTATCCATCTATCCTTCCATATTTTTGTCTTTTTACCATTGTTAATATCCATGAAATAATTTTCCTTAATAATCTTTAATCCTTTTGTAATACCAATTCTAGTTATAAGAACAGTTTGAGGAAGTAACATGTTGATGCAGAAGATCTCCATTTTGAAATACTTGCCACCTAGTACTTAAGACATAAAACTGCTGGAATCTGACCAAATTATCCAAGGTAGCTTTGTGAATAGAGCCAAATTTAATTTTTCCAGGTCTTTAAAGGCTAAGCCACCAAATTATTTTGGCTTACAGATACTTACCCAAGAAATTGGATTAGATCCTCTATTGGTGTTGTAGACCCCAAAAAAATTCCTTTCAAGAGTAGTTAACCGCTGAATAAGATTGTTTGGTAGCTTAAAAGTCTCCATTTGATAAACTGGAACTGAATTTAAGACATGCTTGATAATATTTCCCCTTCCTGCCTGTGATAGAGCTGAGCTAGACCAAGAAGAAAATTTGTTTTCAAAACTTTCTTTTATTTACTTGAAAGATTCTTGTTTTGAGTGGCCAATAATTATAGGAGAACCTAAGTACCTCTCTTTAGAATTCATTACTTTGACACCCAGAGTTTGCCTTAAATCTTCGGCAACTTTTGGCTTTGTTTTCTTGCTAAAATGAACTACAAACTTCTCAAAGTTAATAACCTGTCAAGACTGAGAGCTAAAACTGTGAAGCATCTTCAATAAACTATTAGCAGAATTATTATTTGCTTGAGTAAAGATCAAGCAATCATTTCACCAGCCATTAATCATCTGCTTTTTGCATGAGAGAGATGTCTTGATAAATATTACATTGCTAGAATTAAAAGATAAGGTGAGAGGGGGTGACCTTGTCTAATACCTCTTGTAGGATGGAATTCTTCATATGGAGAGACATTTAGCAGGACTGATAAGTAAGTAGTACTTATACATTGAAATATAAGATCATAAAAATTCTCAGAGAAACCAAAGTACTAAAGAACTTTAATCAAGAAGGGACATTCCAACCTGTCAAATGCTTTGGACATATCAAGCTTCAAATCCATCCAATCTGTTTCTCCCCTTTTTTTCTTCATTGAGTGAATTATTTCTTGAGGAATCACAGTATTATCACTTATTAATCTTCCAGAGACATAAGCAGCTTGAAATGGTGAAATTTTTGGGCAATCTAAGATCCTGCGGTTTATAACTCTATGGGCCACTCCATTCATAGTCAATTGGTTTGAGTTGGATGCCCGTATTCTAACATGGTATCAGAGCAAGATATTTGCGATGAGCCATTGACCGCGCCTTTACTCCACGTCACCCGATTTAAATAGTCCACGTGTTAGACCCAACGAGGCTACACGTGAGGGGGCGTGTTGAGATTATTATTCGCACATTGTTGGGCGATCTAAGATCATGCGGTTTATAATCTCTAAGGGCCCCTCCACTCATTGCCAATTGATTTTGAGTTGGATGCTCGTATTCTTACATGGTATCAGAGCGAGGCCATACATGAGTGGTATAAATTCCCTCGTATACGATCCACATGTTAAGAGGCTTAAATCGCCCTTACCCGTGAAGGGGAGTGTTGGGAATTAAAATAGTCCCACATTTCCTAAAACACCTAGAATCTATACACATATAACAGTATGGGCCTCTCCACTCATTTCCATTTGGTTTTGAGTTGGAAGCCCAGAAATCTTACATGGTGTCAGAGCAGGCTATATTTGTGTCGAGTCATTGACTTCACCTTTACTCCGCGTTACCCGATTTATTGTCCACATGTTAGACCCAACGAGGATACACGTGAGGAGGCGTGTTGAGATTATTAGTCCCACATTGTCCTACAGTTTTTTAATTCTTAGGGCCTCTCCACTAATTGCCAATTGGTTTTGAGTTGGAAGCCCAGAAATCTTACATGGTATCAGAGCACTCTATTTGTGTCGAGTCATTTGACCGCACCTTTACTCCGCGTCACCTGATTTGTGTCGAGTCATTGGCCCATAGAGTTCAAGGAATAAAGAAAACTGTTGAGATTATCAGTCCCACATTGTTTGGGAAATCTAAGATCCTGCAGTTTATAAATCTATGGGCCTCTCCACTCATATCCAATTGGTTATGAGTTGGATGCCCGTATTCTAAGATGGTATCATAGCACTCTATTTGTGTCAAGTCATTTGACCGCACCTTTACTCCACATCACCCGATTTGTTGTCCACGTGTTAGACCCAAAGAGGCTACACGTGAGGGGGCGTGTTGAGATTATTAGTCCCACATTGTCTGGATAATCTAAGATCATGATGTTTATAAGTCTATGGGCCACTCTAATCATATCCAATTGCTTTTGAGTTGGATTCCCGTATTCTAACGAAAACTTAAAAAGACAAATACGTACCATTTCTAATGCTTCAGGTAAGTGTATGTCTTTTCTTTCTTTTTTTGATCGGCAAAGAAAAAGATGTATTGATCAAAAATAGAGGGTATAAAAGATTTATACCACCCTAAGCCAAGTACAAGAAAGAAATAGAAAAAGAAAATCCAAGGCCACAAACAGGCTGAGCCTTAAGAAAAACGAAAAAGCAATAGTCTACAACCAGCCAAAAGCAAAACCTGAACACTAATGCGAATCAAAGAAAGAAGTATGCCAATTTTCCATAATTTTCAATAACGTCTGTAGATGAGATATGTTCAAACTCTTTGATTGCTAATGACCAAGAATAGAGACAATAAATTGCTTTGTTGGTGACAACCACTCATTGCAAACCTTATCAATGAATACTCTTGCGTTTCTTTCTTGCCAAATGCACCAAAGAACTGCTGCAGGAATTAAGTTCCATAAAGATGTTAAGGCAGCTGAAGATTAATTTAAATGTCATTATTGAACAGCTATGGAAGGATGCTCACGCATTGCAAAATACCAATTCAATTTCTCCAAAAATTTACTTCATATCTTCTTTGCAAAAGTGCAATGCAGTAGCAAATGAGAAGTAGTTTCATGTTCCCTGTAATTGTATGTCTTTTCCATCATTAGAAAAAAAGAAAACAAGATAAACTAATACAAAGACATATTTGTTTTTGCTCAAAACACATTGGTACCTGGTTAATCTTCAGTTCCTGGTAGCATATTAGCATTCGTCTTTGCAGCAAAAAAAATAAATTTGAAAAACAAAAACGAAATTATTTTGCTCGGAAAGGGTAAACATATATATATATATATATTCAACTACATATATATATAGTAATAAAAATAAGAAAAATGAATTCAACTACATTTTCCATATTTTTCAAAAATCCCTAAATAATCTAGGTCAAACTAAATCCGGTGAACTAATAATCCTATAATATAGCTAGCAGAAGATAAGTTTCACGGATTTAATTTTGGTATGTTTAATATTTATTCAAAATGGCAAAAAGTGTAAATTGCAAAACAAATATGGTTCTTTGCATAAAAAAATTTGAAAAACGGAACAAATTTTTTGAAAAAAGGGTAAACTCATATTATAAATAGATTCTTGTGTAAACACTAATTTGAAGAATCTTATATGTGTAAACACCTATTCCTTCGTAAATGGAGAGACTACATGTCATAAAATTTGGGAACTTATGGAAAGAATCAAATACAATATTAATGTAGGTAATGAACAATTGCTTTTACAAGAAAAATTTATGTGTAAATGATTCTCAGTTAGATTTTACAAAAACAGACGCGAAAATATAAGACAGTGTGTCATTGTAACAATGCACATGTAGTAAACAGTGTGTTTCGTTCGTTTGTTGCAATTGTGTCAAATCCATTAACAGGTGCGGTTCACTTCAACATGATGGGATTTTCTTTTCTCTTGAAAATCCATGGATGTTAATGGTGATAGTTATGACGATATTCTGTGCATATTATACTCTCTTGGGATATTTCAGTTTTAAAGCAGGAGAAGATAAACCAAAATGGCAGGATCTTAATCTAGAAGCCATCTTCCAAATATCATCAGATTCATTTTTGAAATTCATACAAGAAGGGTGTAGATGCATTTTACTACAAACTACATCCAAAGGATAGAAACGCAATACTTATCTCAAATGAAAGTAAACACTCTACAATGAACACAAGATATACGTGGTTCAGTATGATTACCTACGTCCACGGGGGTGAAAGGATGAATCTTATTACTTTGAAGTGTTACAAAGGTGTTGCTCTCCGTGGGATTTCCTTACAAGATGCACTTACTACTCACTTACTTCTTCTTAGTGTTCACTCGAGTTTCCCTCCTTCTCTCTCCCAAAATACAACCTAGTTTTCTTGAATACAAGTCCCTCTATTTATAGGAGAAGTTCTATACAACGAAATTAAGGTGTTGGTCATGTTACATCTATTTAGCAGTTCTGTGATCGGGCCGGTTCACGTCATCTCATGTGTCCGATGTATCCTGACTCCTCGCCTATCCTTCGTTCGTGCCAATCTATTTAGGTGTATTATTAACACGATGTCTCCTATCTTTTACTGTCGTCCTTACAGTTATCCGATGTGACCCGTTCTTTCTTATTCGTTTGACCATAGCTCCTCGTTTGACCCACCACGCCTTATCTTGTCAGCTTTATCAGGAGTCTGGGTCAAGTCTTGTCCGACATCATTACGCCCGATCCACGTGGCTCCTTAAATATAAGACAGTGAAAATGCACATGTAGTAAACAGTGTGTTTCGTTCGTTTGTTGCAATTGTGTCAAATCCATTAACGGGTGCGGTTCACTTCAACATGATGGGATTTTCTTTTCTCTTGAAAATCCATGGATGTTAATGGTGATAGTTATGACGATATTCTGTGCATATTATACTCTCTTGGGATATTTCAGTTTTAAAGCAGGAGAAGATAAACCAAAATGGCAGGATATTAATCTAGAAGCCATCTTCCAAATATCATCGGATTCATTTTTGAAATTCATACAAGAAGGGTGTAGATGCATTTTACTACAAACTACATCCAAAGGATAGAAACGCAATACTCATATCAAATGAAAGTAAACACTCCACAATGAACACAAGATATACGTGGTTCAGTATGATTACCTACGTCCACGGGGGTGAAAGGATGAATCTTATTACTTTGAAGTGTTACAAAGGTGTTGCTCTCCGTGGGATTTCCTTACAAGATGCACTTACTACTCACTTACTTCTTCTTAGTGTTCACTCGAGTTTCCCTCCTTCTCTCTCCAAAATACAACCTAGTTTTCTTGAATACAAGTCCCTCTATTTATAGGAGAAGTTCTATACAACGAAATTAAGGTGTTGGTCATGTTACATCTATTTAGCAGTTCTGTGATTGAGCCGGTTCACGTCATCTCATGTGGCCGATGTATCCTGACTCCTCGCCTATCCTTCATTCGGGCCAATCTCTTTAGGTGCATTATTAACATGATGTCTCCTATCTTTTACTGTCGTCCTTACGGTTATCCGATGTGACCCGTTCTTTCTTATTCGTTTGACCATAGATCCTCGTTTGATCCACCACGCCTTATCTTGTCATATTTATCAGGAGTCTGGGTCAAGTCTTGTCCGACATCATTACGCCCGATCCACGTGGCTCCTTAAATCTTGTGCCCGGTAATCTTCGCTCTATACTTCGCGTCTCTTCGTATTTGGGTACACCGGTTCTTGGATGTTTCCACCTGGATCTGTAGATAATTTACACCTAAATTTATGCCCCTTCTTTCGCTCGTGTAGCAGACACGAGTGGAAGAAAGTCATTTCAACCGCCACGTCCTCGTCCATGTCGCAGATCCCGACATGCAGTGTCCCACTATCTCCACTTTATTACCTGTAACCGTTGTCATCGGTTACAACTTATTCTCTTTAAATAGCCAGCTCCTTTTTTTTCATATTCTTCACCACTTCTCACTCATTCTTCCGCCATTGCAACCTCTTCTTCAAGATTTCTTCGTTACTTTGTTCTTAAAAAACCCTAGCTTTTTTGTTTTTCTTCCTTCATCTCCTCCTCCCCGATTGTTACAGTAGCTGTTGTCGTCTCATCTTTTTTTGTTGAAAACCGATCTTTGCATTATCTCCATTAATGGCTTCTTCTCCTTCCATGACTGAGAAAAGGTCTGTTGACGACGTTTTTTCCGAGTTTGATGCTCCTTCCCTTGCTTCTCTGTTTTTGATTGAAAGTCCTTCTAGGTATGATGATCGCGCGATAAAATATATTTTTGCTGATAGCTCTTCTTCTATTTCGTGCAGGTCCGAGAAAAGGGTGAAAGATCTCTCTGATGAAGAGTTCATTGAACAGCTGAAGGAGAAGTACGATCTTCAAAATTACGAAGTGACCCTTCTCTCGGGCCGAAACGGTATCTTGAAGAAAACCGATATAAAGAAGCACGAGCAATCGACTGATTGTGTGGTCATCACCCTGGGCCAACTGGATCTGGGCCTTCGTCTTCCCTTATACAACCCTGATAGCCCATTTTATTACGAGATTCTGTCCCATATTCGGCCTTCTCGTTCTTTGGCTCAATGGACTGGCAATACTTTTCGAATTATGAACGAGTGGAGGGATCGCCGCGATGGTCATGGTTCTGATGCTGATTGGTCGACCTACAAGCCTGAGGATGCTCCAATGTATTCCGTTGCTAATTTCCTTGTCAACTATCGGGCCGGTACTACGAACTTGGGCGATCTTGCTAGGTTTGCTGCTAGTCCTCATCGGGTAAAGGTTATGCCCGAGGGTGTTGAAAGGATGATACTGGATGCCGATCCCATCGTCCAACCCTGCAACAAGCGACCCCGTCATTCTAATGATCCGATTTATCCCCGAGTTCCACTTCTTGTTCGAGGTCCAATTCTACATGGTGACTTCCTGTCGCCTACTTTTACCGTCGAGCCCTATTTTTTTCTGGGTGGTTAATGATGACAAGGCCGATAAGGTATGCGATTTTCTTGATTTCTATCTTGTTAGCTTCGGGCGTCAACTGGTCATCTTTTTTTTTTTTTTTTTGAAAATTTCAGGTCGGTTCCACCAAGACTGTCGGATCTAGGAAGAGAGGTGCTGGCACAAGGGTTGAGGAAGACCAGGGGGAGGTAACAAACATAATGATTTTCTTATAAGTACATGTACTTGCCCCTGTTTTTTTCCTTCACATGTTCTTACGATACACTTGTGCAGAAACACCCAAGGCACGATGATGATGACGTGGGCGATGTTGACCCTAATCCGCTTAGGCGTAATCCTACCAGAGGTAAGAAAATTGCTTAGCCACCGCCGAAAACGGGCCCAATCATTGATCTTTCCGATGAGGATGAGCTGTTTGGAGAGAATGTGTCGGGTGACAAAGGCGATGAACAAGGTATGGGCGACCAACAGGAGCCATCGGAGACGCCCTACGTAGAGAAGTTCGTTATCGATGTACCAATGAATAACATTCTATCTTTGTGTAGCGCCACAACTCTTGCGCTCCTTCATTGGCCCTTTAGGGTCATGTCATTCTCGACACTTAACAACCGATCTCGGGGTCGGATGTTAGGCCATAGACCGCATCTAAACAACAATATACCGCTATTATGAATGCTTTCGGCATTTCGAGTATGAATGACCATTAGTCGCTCATGCCCCGTGCCATACCCCTCCTTTGTTTCCATGAGAGATAGAGAAACACATTTGCTTACCGTTTTTCATCGCTCGTCATCGAATCCGTCGAGTCGCGATGATCGATATGATCCTCGCTTCCTAGATTCGATTTATATGGCCCACCCCACTTTGGTGCTATTTTTTCCGCCTTTTTTTGTCGCTCCCATTTTGAGAAATTTCAATACTGCCGCCGCGGGTTAAATTCTCTTGGTCTAATGCGCTTGTTGTGTTCCCGTTGTAACCTCCTTTGATAATTTTCCATTTTTTGTAATGTCATTTCTCTTGTTTCTTCCAAGTCATCGAGTTTATCCAAGATCATATCGGATGACACTTTTCGCCTCCAAGCTTCGGTTCTTGTGGTAGGAATAATTCCTTTTGTTGGTAGAATCGCCTCGGTTCCATAGGTAAGCATTTAGTAGCTTCCCTTCGTGTGGTTCTATAAGGGCGTTATATAGCTACCCGATTTTCCATATTCCCGAGGCGATAGTCTTATTAGTGATCTCGGCCTGCCCATTGCACTGGGGGTAAATCGGGGTAGCATTTCTCTTCCTGATGTTGTAAGTGTTGAATAGAAGATCAATGTTCTCGCCATGTAATTGTTTTCCATTATCGTATACGATTGCATCCGGGACCCCGAAGCGACAAACGATATGTTCCCAAATAAACTTAAAGACATCTTTATCCCGAATATTCCTTAGTGGTGCCGCCTCTACCCACTTGGTAAAATAATCACAATACGATGTCGTGTAGGATTATATGGCCCTCTTCCTGTAATCATCATCGAGGGAGTGGTCCTAGGTAAGATTTCGGTATAAGCTCTTAGGTAGCTCAACCGTCTCTAAGTATTGATGTATTGGCTTTCTCCCCGCCTTCTCAGAATGGCGAGGATTAATCTTCATCTTGTGTTTCCTCGAATCATCATTGAACGCGACCCATTTAAAGCTGTGACTAACTATCTCTTTGGACATATCATTAGCTAACCCTTTAGCTATCCATATGCTATGCCTTCAAAGCCAATATATCTCCAAATACTTCTTTGAACTGTATTGCTAATTGCCTGGAAAGTGTGTGTGTATTTCTCTAAGGCCATGAGTTCTACCAAACTCATGCTTGCTGATGATGTGATTTCTTATGTGTCCTTCCCATCTTCCACGTATCAGTGGTGCAACATCACTTCTACACCAACTCTCCCCTATGCTTTGCTTATTAGCCTTCAATTTGTCTTGCTATTGCATCGTTAGGCTAGGTACATGACATCTCCCCATGAACTAGTTTTATATCGTAAATAAAGAGGCAAGCCTTTATAAACGAAACACCCTCGTTCACACGCTCTTACATAACAAGACCATGTACCATTACATGATTGATCATCAACTGATCTCTTAAAATCTAAAACTTCATTAACAAAGAAACGATTGTATAACCAAACTCTACACACAGAGTTGCATCAATCAACAACTAAAGCTACATAAAACAAGGCCGGGGAACACTCTTTTATCACGGCATCAAAGTGCCGCCAATGGAGACATCAATACTTACTCTTGTTCTTAGCTTAGTTTCTTTCTTTCTAAGTGAGCGACAACTTTGCGTGGTCTCTTCCTTGAACCATCCTCGGTCTCCATGAGTCTTGCTAGAATGACCCCCATAGTCATTCCCAAGCGATGCGTTGAGTTGTGCTTTGAGTGGACTTATTCTAGCTAAATGCAAACCTTTGCAAATGAAACATCCCCTATGCTTCCAGGCTAAAGGGAATAATTCATCTTGCTTTGGCCTGCCTATTTTTCCTTCCTTTTGGCTTCATACTTTGCACATCTTGGTCGTTGTGACTAGTAAGCCCTCTTACCACTGGAATAGCCATCTAGATACTCTGGATTTTTGCGCTCTTAAGTTCAAAGCAATTACACTCGAACTTGGTGGAACATCGATCTTCTTCACTCATGCCACCACGTGCTTCTTGCACCAATGCAAGGAAGTTTTCAGCATAGGCTTGTGGTGTACTCATAATTTCAGCCTCGTAAACTTTCTTGCATACCAAGCACCATTACTAGTCCGATGACATCTAGGTCCCTCTTTCATGTCATCCCATGACATAGCTTCATCTTCTCAAGATAGTTCTCCACCAAACCTTTGCATCACCACCAAAGGTAATTGCTAGCGATAGTTACTTTTTTGTTCTTCCTAGTTCCATTGCTTCAAAGGTCTCAATCATATAAGAAATTCTCCTCTAGCATTTAGGAACTCGTAAATTCTTGGAGGAACGTGAATGCTGCCACTTCCTTAGACATTTGCTTCACATGTCTTGTTAGTATGGTCTTTATGTCAACTGAATTGCACCTTCAACTCCTTAGGCAATTCAACAAGGTTGCATTGGACACCTTGTCCTCGACTACACCAACCCTTTCGTCAAATTCCTCGATGTTCTTCATTCAAGTAGGTCTAGCATGCCCTTATCTTCGAAAAAGAGGATTTACAAGGATATCCGGCCCATGTCTAAGACAAAATCATCAAGATTACCGTGAGCTGATAAATGATCATCATGCCATTAGAACTCATTTCTAATGCAATATTGAAAATAATCGCCCTTACTTGTACGGAAAATAGCTTTAGAGGGAAAGAATCACTAGTGTATTATCCAACAAATACACTCCACGACTCTAATACGAATTGTCACACCTTCAAACTCACCAAAAACAAAGTGTAACAGGCAACCTGATGGTCTTGTGAATCGAACTTCACTCACTTGCACGACCTTATAAGTTTGCACCTATGCAAACATCCAACACATCGAGTCAATGTGAGGAAGTCTTTTATAGCCTTCTTTCTCTTCTCTAAGCTCATCAAATGCACCCCATAATGCACTCAATTCATGCCATACTTTACCAACAACAATCATCCAACCAAGAACACTTAGAACATGACACAATCAACTCTTTTTATTGCATCAAAAGGGAAGTAATACAAAACTTTGAACTTGTTCACTCCCCGAACCAAGTCTAAGTCTTACAAAAACTCTCATATTCACTCACATATGCAAACTTCACTCACATATGTTAGGATAACGCTCTCCACCAGGCTAAGTTTTAATTTCCCATGCCTTAGGACTATTTATACAATGTGGCAAAAGATTATGTTCCTATAACCATGACTTGCTTTTTCAACCGCCACCTTTTGTGTTGTCGCTTGGAGTGCCCATATGTTCTAGGTGGTTATAAACCTTCCCATGGTTATAAAATCCTTTATAACCGCTTAGCTCTTATATATCTTTACAATGTAGTGCCACTCTTGCGCTCTCATGGCCCTTTAGGGTCATGTCATCACTCTTGCATCATCCTTGAGTTTGGGCCAACTCAATTCCACGGATATTCCTTAATCATTCACTTTAGCCGTCTTGCCTTCTCCGAAACTTCATTGTGCTCGTCTTTACACTTTAGGGTCATGTCAACGTCATCATCATTTCCTGAACTCTAACATCATCATTATTGAAGTACCATAATAGATATCCACTGTGGGTAGTGGGAATTCCTTATTATTCCGGATTCTTGTAGCTTCTTCAGCTCGACCTCTACCGCCGCTTGTAACTCTGGCGCGATACGCCTCATTTTTTGTCTAACCGGTTTGAACCTCGGATCAATTTTTAAGTGGTGGCAGCAGACCTTCGGGTCAATACCCTCCAAATCATGCACTTCCCAAGCGAATGCATCCAAGTTTTCTTTTAATAACATCGTGAGTTTACTTGCTTGTTCGTCCGATAGTAATGCCCCGATCCTTACTACCTTGGGTTCTTCTATCGTTCCCAAGTTTACTTCTTTAGTCGGCTCAACTGTCGAGAAGTTTGATTTGGTATCCCTGACTGGGGACGCTTCCTTTAATTGCTATAAAGGGTCTTGTTCTCGAGTCTCGTGTGCCAGGACCACTTTTGAAATCACCTCCTCCAATTCTTTTGCCGTCTTCACTTCCTTTGGTTTGTTCTTTTCTTGCCTTTGCCGAGCTCGACGTTCTTCATTTATTTCTACATCAAATTTCATGCATTGTCGTGCTGCCTGGGAGTCTCCCACAACTTCCGCTATTCCCTTGCAAGTCAGGAACCTTAACCTTTGATGGTATTCCGATGCTACTCCCTTAATCCTAGCAATCCATGGGCGCCCGATAAAGGCCTCGTAAGGTGAGGCGACGTCGACCACACAAAGGTGGTTAGTGTGTCGAGGTAGCCACCACCATCTGAAACTCTTAAAGTTACTTCACCCTTTGGGATGGTTACTGTGCCGTTAAAGCCGTAGATGCGATATGTTGAGGGGACGAGCATGTCGTCTGAGAGTTTCATTCTTCTGAACGTGTCGTAAAACAGCACCTCGACTGAACTTCCGCTATCCACGAGAATCCTTCTTAATCCCCACTTCTTAATCAATAACGTGATGACCAGTAGATCACTGTGTGCCTGTCCGTTTGCTGGGACATCCTTAGCAGAGAACGAAATGGGCAGCGTCATCCAAGGTTCCATTGGAAGGGACTTGGCTACGCTAAATATTTCTTTACCTTCACGATCCCTTTTATGGATCCTAGTGGTGATTACTGGGCCGAGGGTGTAATTTTGCATAGCCGAATGTGAAATGGTGCTCACGAACTGACTCTCCCTATCGATACATACTTGATGAACTGGTGCAATCGGTGTTGCTTCCGGCCGAAGGGGGTGTCGAACATACTGCCTCAAATATCCATCGCGGATGAGGTGCTGAACAATATCTTTCACTTCTCGACAGTTGTTGGTGGAATGGCCCCTATACTGATGGTAGTGACAGTATTCGGGATGATCTCGGGTCTCTTGGAACTGTACCCCCATCGATGCTGGGTAGTTGATGTCGTTTCTCTTCTCCACTTCCTGCAACACCTCTTCCAAAGAAGCATTTAGAGGGGTATACGATCGGTCTTCCTGCTTTGGCTTCTTACCTTTGTCCATCCATTCCCTCTTCTCACTGCTCATCGGGGGCATGTTCGATCTCTTTTCTGGTCGCCTGATATGGTCGTCCATGACCGTTTTAGTTTAGGTACCAACTTCATCACTGGTTTCTTGTACTCCTCTATCTCTTGATTCGTCCTGAATTTCTTCCAGGGAGATGTAGTGTTCTTGCATTCTTCTCATATCCTTTAAGGTTTTAGGTTTTTCGGAAAACATGGCAATCCAGATGGGGTCCGATCTTCCCAACGCTTTTTCAAACCCAAAGATGGCTTGATCCACCGGTACCTTCCCAATTTCAGTACACAGTTTCCTCCACCTGTTGGTCAGGGTTCTCAAGGGCTCTCTGAATCTTCGGGCGAGAGTAAACATCTTGTTCATTCTTGGCCGAGGTCGACTGTTATGCATGTAGGTCTCAAGGAAGGCCTCGACTAGCGCATCGTACCCGTTAAACGAACCAGGTGTGAGAGAATAAAACCAATCTCACGCCTCGCCCCCCAAACTAGCTGGAAATAATTTGCACATAACTAATGGGTTGTTTCTCCATTGGATCAGTGACATGGTATACATCTTAAGATGCTCGATCGCATCGCTCGTTCCATCAAATCTAGAGGGGAATGAAGGTAAAGTACACTTGGGTGGGAACGGCATTTGTTCCAGTTCTTGAGAGAAAGGCGTTTTATCGGCTTCACTCATAATCTCGGCCAACTTATTCTCTTCGCTTCCGCCCGAGAGTTCCTTAAGCTTGGCTTTAGTTGTCTGATCTTGTCGCTCGTCCCTTCCTCGTTTTTCTTCGTCGGTGGAAGAATCCTTGGGTGGTCCATATCTCTGCGTGGGGGGTACATGAGGTAATGGTGTCTGACCTGACTGATCGGGCTGATTAAGGTTACTTGGCCCCATCATGGGAGGTGAGTGACTGTATCGGCCGCGATAACCCGATGTCCCTCGGCTGGACGACCCTCTTGATCTGGTCCGTTGGTTCCTCAGCTGGTAGTTCTCATACCACAAGGCTAGATTCCGCTGCTGGAGTTCCCTTAGTGCCGCTTCTTGTATCCTCTTACTCTCCAAAATGGCCAACAACGTCGGGTCCGTACTTTCATGATAGGAATGTCCATTGGGTTGGTGTTGCCGAGGCTGTAATGGTGCAGATATGGGTGGTGGGGGTAGTATCGGGTTGGTTACACGATCGACCGCGTGAACAGTTGTCGGGACGATGTTACTTGCTGCTGCTCGCCCCAGTTGAATCTACCTAAGACGCTCTTGTTCCCTTCCCAGAGATTTCTGGTACTCAACTTGTCGCCTCGTCCTTTGCCTCTGAGCTTGCGCTGCAAGTGCTTCCTCATCGTCATCGGTGTCTGAAGCTGTGAGTCCATCAATTTGGTCAAATCTTCTATGAGTCAATATAACTTGGTCCAGAGGTAGAGTGTTATCGTCTCGCCCCAAATCTACTTCCTCGTCTACAACAGGCATTCCTCGCGCAGCTGCATGAGACTCCTTGGGCGGTGGTTGTCGACTGTCTTCTTGCCTTGGCTCCGTTATCCCTGCCTGCATGCCGCTGCTAGTGACTGTACGATTCCTTAACATCCTAATCGTCCCTAAAGTGCTATCCGTCGGTCACGTCGCGTGATAAGCCGAGTATTGCCCGTCCTTACGTCATAAAATACGAAAAAGAACCCCTTACTTTGACCTGATTTTCAAATAAAAATTCTAGACATAAGGGCAAAAAGTTCGACTGTACGACTGCTGCCACTGGTAAGATCTACTTCAGTTGTTAGGTGGGTTCCATCCCTCTACCCTATTTTGTCCCTATGCTGAATCTGTAGCTGACCTTACTTCCCCGTCGCTATCACTCCGTACGACGTCGCTCTCTGTACTCGACCTATGCATTTAAGTTAGTTTTGTCCTTTATTCTACATGTTCCAAATCATTGATCTTATGCACATGATGCTTAGAAAAAAGTACGGCAAGTAACCCCTAGAATCAAATCAAACTTGTACCAGCTCCACTTTCTCGAGATCTAATTATGAATTCTCCGACGACTTACGCTACGCCGCCGGCTAAAAAATTCTATACGGTTGACAGTTTATCGCATGATGAAACAGCTACAAACGCAAAATTTTGGTTATTCCGAGCACCCGACTTCATGCCGTAGCTAAAAAAAACTCGTTTAACGCTAATAATTATACAACTATCAAGAACAAACAGTCGTCCTTTCAACAGATTCTTCACATAGCTTCTAACCCGAACTGTTAGTCGCTGGTGAGCTTGTGAAGTCTCTCTGCTGATCAAACTGTTGAAGATGTTAAGAAGACGCTGCTACTGTTCTGGATTTGAAGTAAATGACTCAAAATAACCGTTATTTCGGCCAACAGAGTTCATCATAGCTTCAACTTCAACACGTTAATCGTGTATTGAGGAGATGTTGATCGTCTCTGAAGGTTTTTACGGCAAGGTATCCGGAGATCTTAGTCGTGTCCCCTTAGTCGGCGCCAGAATGTAGATGAATTTTACTACAAACTACATCCAAAGGATAGAAACGCAATACTCATCTCAAATGAAAGTAAACACTCCACAATGAACACAAGATATACGTGGTTCGGTATGATTACCTACGTCCACGGGGGTGAAAGGATGAATCTTATTACTTTGAAGTGTTACAAAGGTGTTGCTCTCCGTGGGATTTCCTTATAAGATGCACTTACTACTCACTTACTTCTTCTTAGTGTTCACTCGAGTTTCTCTCCTTCTCTCTCCCAAAATACAACCTAGTTTTCTTGAATACAAGTCCCTCTATTTATAGGAGAAGTTCTATACAACGAAATTAAGGTGTTGGTCATGTTACATCTATTTAGCAGTTCTGTGATCGGGCCGGTTCACGTCGTCTCATGTGGCCGATGTATCCTGACTCCTCGCCTATCCTTCGTTCGGGCCAATCTCTTTAGGTGCATTATTAACACGATGTCGCCTATATTTTACTGTCGTCCTTACGGTTATCCGATGTGACCCGTTCTTTCTTATTCGTTTGACCATATCTCCTCGTTTGACCCGCCACGCCTTATCTTGTCAGCTTTATCAGGAGTCTGGGTCAAGTTTTGTCCGACATCATTACGCCCGATCCACGTGGCTCCTTAAATCTTGCGCCCGGTAATCTTCACTTTATACTTCGCGTCTCTTCGTATTTGGGTACACCGGTTCTAGGATGTTGCCACCTGGATCTGTAGATAATTTACACCTACAAAGGAAAATCGATTATTCATCTTATGTTTAACTGTCCATGGGCAAAGGCAAAATCTATTTGTAACAATGCGCCAATGGAATTTGATATAGGATTGAATGTTGAAGACATCGGGGAAATATTTATTCCATGGAGCATTCACTCCCTTGTTATGAAGATCAAAGATTTCAGAGTCAGATTTGAAGAAGTTAGATTTATCCATATCCTAAATTTCATTGCTCATGATTTATGTAAGTTTAATTTCCATGAGAATGTTTCAAAATTATTGTCATCTACTGCTTGTATTCCTTCAAACCTCAACTTTAATGAGGTATTCTAATATATTGATTCTTAGGGGCTCTTTAGCCCCTTTTCCCCTTCAAAAAAAAAAAGTAAACAGATCCCCCTCTTTAGAGAAAAATACGCACTAAATCTCCCTCTTTGAATAAATTTAAACAAGTAAAGAAAAAAGAATTTCTGGTATTCATCTAGGTAGAGAAGAAAAATGATCATATCCTAAATCAAATTTTAGGAAAAAGAACAAGAAAATAAAATAAGACATGGGAAACGTATAGTAACGAAACATTCATGATTCATGTTACGTCAACCACCTTTATTCATTATTTTTATTTGTTTATTAGTCATAGTTAAGTTTTATTGTGTGGGCTAATTCAGCCGGTGAAGGATGCTTAGGAGTTTTTTTTTCTTCGAAAAAGAGGTGAACCCTCACCTATATTGATAATAATCCTCCGATTTAAAATCGGGAACGGTTACAGGACTGACCCAAAGATTTCCAAAGATTACAAGAATTTCAAACACCCAGTAAACACAATCACAGGCGTACCACATAACAACAAAGTTACAAAACAAAATCTGATGCAGAATCCTAACCATTTCAGACAGTTTCCTAAGTAGCGTAACAAGTTTAAATGTCCTGATTTGGATTGAAAATAATTTATCCAAACCACATAACAAAACAACAGTTAGTTGCGAAGCTAGGATCCATAGATCAAACCATTTCTCAAGGTTTTTTATAAAAACATGGTAAAATAATTGAGCTAGGTATAAAAAGATCCAAAGATCCACCCATTTGTCAAGGATTTTTTCTAAGTAACAGTAACAATGATAACCTAAATCGGTCATCGGAGGACGGAATCTGTCTGAATCGGTCTGGGGCTTTATCGGAATCGGTATGAAACTCTTGGTTGCTGGTGTCTTCTGTGTCTTCATTAGTGTTGCTGGTGTCTTAGAACTTGTATCTACTGCTGCTTCAAGGATGAAACTAAAGCTACCATCCAAACATAGATTATGATATCTAAGAAATAACTGATTGATTAAACATCCATAAACATTAAATTCAAATAAACCTAAAACAATAGAAACTGAAACCGAATCATCACCAAAAACAGAGAGATAAACCAATCTGATTTGAATCAGTGGATTTGGGTACAGTACTAAAGGTGATGTTGTTGTTAGGTTTTGATCACAGATCGAAACATATAATGTCGATATTCTATGATTCCTTCTCACACAAATCATACCTTGATTAAACAACCAAAGATCTAAAAAAAACCAAAATAACAAGAAAAATCCGAGGGATTTAATCCGTAGAAAAAACTATTGAAACCAACTAAAATAGAGAATATAGAAAAAAAATAGGAGTCAGGGTGTTGATTGATCTTCTCAGATCGACCCCAAAGGAGCCGATCTGAGAAGAGAGGTTTCAATTAGTGAATGTTTTCGCCGCTCTAAAAAATCAGTTTTGAAGGTTTGTAGGCTTTAAATCCCTCAAAAAAATCAGGTTTGAAGGTTTGTAGGCTTTAATCCCTTAAATCAGTTTTGAAGGTTTGTAGGCTTTAAATCCCTCAAAAAAATCAGGTTTGAAGGTTTGTAGGCTTTAAATCCCTTAAATCAGTTTTGAAGGTTTGTAGGCTTTAAATCGCTCTAAAAATCAGTTAGTGAAGGATGCTTAGGAGTTAGGATAGTGGTTGAGAGTAAGTTTCTTTTTTGAAACGGCAAAATTAATTCCAAAAGTATCGAGGAAGCACAAGAAAAACAAGAAGTACAAGAGTCATAATAGTTGAGCAATGGGATTATATAGTCTTAAAATTTTTCCCATCTACACATAAAACACGATTTATAAAGGGGATACCAGTATTACTTGGGGGTGATACCATTTCATATAGGACAAATAAATATTAACAGATTCTGGCAGTTAGATCGCTCAATTGGTATCACCCCTGCCAATAGTGGTATCCCCTTATCAATCGTGACATAAAGTCATCAAAAGTAAATATCCTAAACTCTTTATACATAGAAGCCCACGTGTATAAAGTTGCTTTAATGTTAATGAGCAACTTCTCATAAATGATCGATTCTCTCCTAAACACCCTGTTGTTCCTTTCGGTCCAAAGAACATACCATATTGCGAATGGTAGGCTACTTGATGAAGCCCAGGTGGTTGAGAGTAAGTTTATGTTACGGTTATTTGGATATAAATTTTGTTATTAGTTCATATCCAGAATTTAATTTCATGAACACCAGCATGGTTGTGAAGTGCCGTCATAAAATTTTGATCTTCTTCATGAGATGGAGATGTGCATGAGGCCAAGTTTCCCTAACATATTTGACCAAGCTATACATAGTTCTGCATCATAATTATAAATCGTAATAGAGTGCATAAAGACGCTCAGATCTTTACTATCTTTAAGCCTAATAAAAAAAAATCATTTTTTTTCTTGTGTGTGAATTGTGAGTTAAATAATAGGATTTGAAAAGTTGGAGAAAACTAAGAAATTATGTGAAGAAAATGTTTGTTATCGAAGACATCTATTGCCATTTGCTTCACAGGAAATATGTGGGAACCTCAAAGAAAGCCATCTATTGCCATTTGTTATCGGGACAACAACCATTTTGGGTCTGGTAAAGGGATAAGAAAGCAACACTCTTTCTTGGAAACCCGTTTCCATTAGTTTTTTGGTGGTAGAATAGATCTCAATTTGTCAGACCATATGAATAAGAAGCACTTAGAAGATCAGAATGGTGCCTGCCATCTAATTCGTGACGTGGATGATCCGCCGACCGAATCCATTGCTGACTTCACCACGATCGATTTGGGGAAAGATAATTGTTGTACTGTACCTATGCAGCAGTAAAAATAATTTCAATCTAAAATCCAATATTTAATATGGGAAATGAAGCTTAAATGTTCCTCAGACATGTCTTATTCACTCAAAGATACATACATACATACTGAGATAATAATTATTAGCACGGATAAATATAAATGTGATTGAAACACCCTCTTACAAATTGAATCGTTAGTGTATCATACTTGGGATACTTTGTTCGGTTCTAAAGAAATTGTCCGGATCAACTTTGGTCTTCACATATACTAACCTGTCAAAGTTACCCTTGAAGTATTTGGTGCCCCAAACCTTAGCTTGTGAGTAACTTGCAGTTCCATTCTTACTCGTTTGACCCAAATCAAGATCTCTATAATTGACATATGCTTCTCTTGGAGACTTGGAAACATAAGGAGTCATGAATTCATACATTCTTCTTAGGCGATGAATATAATCGTCAGATGTCGCCCCCTGTCTTCCGTTTGGAGAAGCAATGTAAAGAATCTTAAATAAGGTTCCATTTCTATGAGGGAAAGGAGTTTTAGATTCTGAAATCTCACTCATTCTTCCACCATAAGGCATAAAAACCATCATATTTTGCTCATCATTTAGCAATCTTTTGAATATCAATTCTAGACCAGTTTTCAAAATAGGTTGTCTCACATAGTCAGATTTTGCCTTAAAATTTGACTTGGCTTGCGGCAACCTCCCTAAAATATCAATTGAACCGTTAAAAGGAAGTCCATCCAAGAAGAGTACCGATTGAATCCAACTCATTTCGATGAAATCTTTACTGTGACTTAACTCAGGAAATGTTGCGTCCATCACAATTTTAAGTTTCTTAGCATCCCCAAGAAACAGAGACCTAAATGATGCTGTGATTGTTTTTTCACCAGTTGTAGTAGCATTCATTACACGTAATGAGAGAAATATGATAAGTTCTTTCGGAAGCTTGTGTGCGATATCTTGCCACTTATGAACAAGAGACAATGCACCTTCTGCCAAGGTTTTGTCTACTCTAAAAACTGTTACAGTAGGTGGAACCAATACTAATTTGAGCTTCCATGAAAGGACGATTCCAAAGCTGCCTCCACCACCTCCACGGATGGCCCAAAACAAGCCCTCTCCCATTGATTTTCTGTCAAGTATTCGACCATGAACATCAACAATTCGAGCATCAATAACATTATCACCTGCAGTTCCGTATTTCCTTAGCATGGCCCCGTACCCACCTCCACTAATGAAGCCACCGAAACCCACAGTTGTGCAAATGGCAGCAGGGAAGGCGAGAGTGTTTCTTTTCTTTGCAATTTCATAATAGACTTCACCTGTGGTTGCACCAGATTGAACCCAAGCTATTTTACCGTTTACATCCACATCTACGTCTCGAAGATTTGATAAATCGATAATAATGAATGGAACATCTGATACATACGAAAGTCCTTCAAAGTCATGGCCTCCACTTCGAACTTTCATTTGAATTCCATGCTTTCTAGAACAAATTACGGCGATTTGAACATGAGATTCTTTCAAAGGTGTCAATATAAGAAAAGGTTTGGGAGAAGAGGATGTGTTGAATCTTAGCATTGCCATAGTGGATTGCAAGACAGATGAATAGTTAACATTTTTTGGGGTGTAGATTGGGATGGAAGTATCAGAATGAAGGGAAATGCATTTTAGGAAAACCCCATGCGTTGAGCTTAAAGTTGCAGACGATTTCGAGAATAAGAGAAAGAAAGATAACAATGTTGAAACTAGTAGTAAGTAAGATGTTCTCATATTTGCTTGTTTCATCTTTGTTGTAAATATGAAGGTGATCGTATAACGTATATATAGAATTGTAAACCTACTATTTAATGGAATTAAAGGGTTTGATTCGTTCTCCTCTTATTTTGTTTTATCATTAGCATGGATTACACTTCAAGAGGACACATAATGAGATGTGAACGTTCAGCTCTTAGATCAATGAATTTTGCCGCCTACTACGATTTTATATTTGACCGCTAAAGCCATATGTATAAACGCTGCCTTGTATATATCAGGAAACGAGAAAAGTATACCAAGTCGCATATCAATATGTATATAGCTAATAAACTTTGAAGATATACGCGTTTTAATGTATCAAGTTGATGATTTATTATTTACCTGTATACACGGAGATAGTTTGAATGTTGAATTCTTGAATAATGAGTATTCCTTTAAATATCATGGACGAAAGTTGAAAATTGTAAAATAGAGGGAAGGTGTTTCAGAGAGCCTTCAGAGAGTGGTTGTGGTAAAAACTGTGAATTCGGAATTTTTTACCTTTCCTTTATGACGACCATAAGCACGTCGTAAAAGGATAAGCAATTGAGATCAAGAATCCTTTAAAACATTTTTCTTTAAAACAAAGTATCGGCAGAGAAATATCTAAATGGAATCTGCCGAATTAACTGTACAACAAATACATGGCTGCTAATGGGGGTACCATCTTGCTTGGGGGTATACAAATTCCTTAACAAAATGTGTTTTGTCTTATATGCAATTTGATACACCCCCAAGCAAAACGGTACAGTATCGAACAAATACGGCTTCCTTCCTGCCTACTTATAGCTTTTTTCTGCCAAATATTGATATTATTATGGATAAAATAAAATAATAACCAAATGCCAGTACATTTGTGAAATAGGCTCATGAAATTTTGGTTTCTCATGATGTTGAGATTTGAGATGTTTCATCATCTACTCATGAGTGTGAGTTTGTTTTAGTATGTATTTTTTGTGACAAATCGAAGTGATCAAACTAGTCGTTCCAAATCATTTTCATTACTATCTTTGAGCATTACAAAACGTTGAATATAGTTAAAGATCGAAAGGAACAAGTTTGAAGATCGTGTAATCGAATATGTAAAGTATTAGTGAATTCTTGAGTTAAATAAATGGCATACGAATAACTTGGGACACCGGAGAAAACCAAAAATTTAATTGATTAAGATTCTAACGTCAGTTTGAGATAATCTATTTGATCGCAAATTTGGCAGAACAGGAAAAAAACAGGACTTGAATTTAGTTGAGAACTTACGTAACTAGCGAAAAAGACAAGACTTGAAAAAGGTACTTGTGGCATACGGAAAAAATAAAATTCCGCTAATCTGCTATATTTATCTGAGTTAGAAGAATGATGGTTTCCTTGAATCAAATTTGAGGAACAAGAAAATAAAATAAAACTATACCGTATAAATGTAAGATTTATAGGTTTTCAACTCAAAATTAATCGGGACCGAGTGAAGTATTCCAAAAATAAGAATCGACCAAAGGTGTGTATCAAAGCATTCATGCGATCATTCCAAAGTCAAAAGTTCTTTTCTTTTACTTAATTTATTTTCTTTTACTTAATTTCATGAACAACTTACTTATGAAATTTTGATATTTTTATAAGTTTGCTTTAATAAAATAGACTCAGCTATAACTAGTTCTAAGTAAATTAAATTAGACGTAATAGAGTGCAGCATATTTGCATTCTTTGAGGTCAATAAATCTCTGCAGACAGATAAAACAGAAAAGGTTTATGTTTGAGGGAATATTCAATCAATCTAATTTTTGGGAGGGAAAATACTTCCAATTATAAGAGAAATGAAAGAGATTACAGAATCTCTCAATGCACAGATGCGAGGAACATATTCTTTAGTGTCGACGGGTTTCTCATTGGGGTGGTATTCATCTTGATCATTTGGACTGTGGATTCACCGATAGGGGCGTTCACTGCTTTCGGTGGGAAAGTACTTGAATTAAAAAAATTGAAATCTTGCTACAACAGCTACTGACAGTGTCCTACCTATCTCTCATTAATCTCATCTCTTGACAAGGAACACTGTCTAGTGCAGTGAATTCCTACTATTTAACTTGTTTGAAAAAATTGTTTTAGGAGTGGCGGATGAATAATTAGAATCTTTTGGGGTGTAGACTGGGACGGAAACATTAGAATGATAGGAAAGGCATCGAAGAAAGTTGCCATGCGTTGAGATTGAAGCTTGAAGCGAAATTTTGTAGACAAAGAAAGACAATAATAGTGAAATTAAGAGCAAGGAAGAGTTTGATGATGTGATACTCATATTTGCTGGTATCGGCTTTTTTGTACATATAAAGGACATAGTATAGACTAGCAATGTATATATATATTTAAGTATCAAGTGTTTGACGATACTACTTTTCAATGTTGAATTCTCCAGCCTTATCTGTTTAGTGAAGACAATTGGTCGGCAAGTAATAAGTTCATATTGACTGGTTTTGTTATATACTCAGCGACCGAGCAGATTTCAAGGAACTGAAACTATTAGGAAGGTGCATAAAGCATATTCTATGGTCGTGATTATCGATGTTTGAACTTTTAACTTGCTTGAATTGATTGAAACTGTTATTAGTATATTTTTTGTCCAATTTTGGAGATTTTCCATGACAGAAAAGATTGTACAAGTAATGCAATGCACGCATTGTTCTATATTGACTTTAATATTGTATTAGAAGGTAATTTAATCTCATTTTTGAAATGTACCGTTCAACTTTTGATTATGCCACGGAGATTTTTTCTTCTGATGTTCACTGATTCTGAGCCAAAACTAATTCTATGATTAAGCAGAACATATATATACACCTAACACATCTGAACTTTAATATAGGCAATGAACATTAAATGTTTCTCAGACTTCTTTTAGATTCAAAGATAAATGACTGAGATAATTATTATTAGCACGCACAAATACAAATATGTAATTCAAGCACCCTCTTACGAATTATATCATTAAAAAGCAATACTTGGGATACTTTGTTCTGTTCTGAAGAAATTGTCTGGATCAACATTGGTCTTCACTTTTACCAATCTGTCAAAGTTACCCTTGAAGTACTTGGTGCCCCAAACCTTAGCTTGTGCATAAGTAGCTGTGCCATTTTTACTTATTTTCCCCAAATCAAGATCTCTATAATTGACATATGCTTCTCTAGACTTGGAAACATAAGGTGTCATGAATTTATACATTCTTCTTAGTTGATTAATATACTCTTCAGATGTAGGAACCTGTTTTTCGTTGGGAAAAGCCATGTAAAAGATATGAAATAAGGTTCCATTTCTATGTGGGAAGGGAGTTTCAGATTCAGAAATCTCACTCATTCTTCCACCATAAGGCATAAAAACCAAAACATTTTGCTCATCATTAAGCAATCTTTTCGATATCAATTTAATACCAGTTTGCGAAATAGGTTGTCTCACGTAGTCTAATTTTCCCTTAAAGTTTAACTTCGTTTGTGGCAACCTCCCTAAAATATCAATTGAACTGTTAAAAGGAATTTCATTTAAGAAGAGTACCGATTGAATCCAACTCATTTCAATGAAAGCTTTACTGTCACTCAACTCAGGAAATGTCGTTTTCATCACCATTTTAAGCTTCTTAGCATCCCCAAGAAACAGGGACCTGAATGATGCTCTGATTGTTTTTTCACCTGTTGTAGTAGCATTCATTACACGTAACGAGAAAAATATGAGAAGTTCTTTCGGAAGTCTGTGTGCGATATCCTGCCACTTATGAACAAGAGACAATGCACCTTCTGCTAAGGTTTTGTCCACTCTAAAGACAGTTACAGTAGGCGGAACCGATACTAATTTGATCTTCCAAGAAAGGACAATTCCAAAGCTACCTCCACCACCTCCCCTGATGGCCCAAAACAAGCCTTCTCCCATGGTTTTTTTGTTGAGTATTCGTCCATGAACGTCCACTATTCGAGCATCAATGACATTATCACCCGCAGTTCCATATTTCCTTAGCATGGCCCCGTACCCACCTCCACTAATAAATCCACCAAAACCTACAGTTGTACCAATTGCTGCAGGAAAGGCGAGAGTGTTGCTCTTCTTGGCAATTTCATAGTAGAGTTCACCCGTGGTTGCACCAGATTGAACCCATGCTACTTTACCCTTTACATCCACATTAATTTTTCGAAGATTGAACAAATCAACAATAATAAATGGAACATCTGATGTATATGAAAGTCCTTCAAAGTCGTGCCCCCCACTTCGAACTTTTATCTGAATCCCATGCTTTCTAGAACAAATTACAGCGGTTTGAACATGCGACTCTTTCAGAGGTGTTAGTATAAGAAAGGGTTTGCGAGTGATGGATGTATTGAATCTTATGAATGAAATGGTGGAGTGTAGGATAGATGAATAGTTAGCACTTTTGGGGGTGTATATTGGAATGGAAGTATCAGAGTGAAGGGAAATGCATTTAAGAAAATCGCCATGGGTGGAGCTTGAAGTTGCAGACGATTCTGAGAATAAGATAAGAAAAGATAGCAATATTGAAACTGATGGTAAGAAAGATGTTCTCATACTTACTTGTTTCGGGTCTGTTGTAGATATGATATGAAGGAGATCGTATAAACTGATATCGTATATATATAGTATCATAAGCCTACTATTTAATGGTATTAGAAGGGTTTGAATCGTTCAACTGGTTTTAATTTTAACATTGGCGTGGATAGCATCAACAAGACACATAAGAAGATGTGAACGCCAATCTCTTAGACCATTGAATTTCATCATCTATTCATATTTGACAGCTAAAGCCATACAAAGTGTAAACAATGCCTTATAATATCAAGAAACGAGAAACATATACCAAGTCCCATATCAGTGAACGAAATTAATTTCATATCATATCAGATAATAAACTGATAAGAATAGATATTATACATTTTAGCCAAAACACCAAGAAAGGTATCGAGACAGGGATGAATTTGTATTCTAATTACATGGTCGGTGTCTCTTCATGTTTAATGAACGGTTTACCATCTAAAGATGGAGGAAGCTTGCTGATTGCGTTAAAGACACCTGTAGACACACGTAGCCGTTGAACTTTAAAGATTTAAGTATTTTAATTTATCAAGTTGATAATTATTTAAGAACACTGTATGTTTGAACGTTGAATTCTTGAATGCTTGTCTAGCTAAGAGTTCCACGTATACCCTACTAATCTAAAATTCTGAATTGTTTGAATACGTGATGGCGTGATGCATTTGTATATATTGTATAGAGGCAACAAATTTGTTTTCATTGATTGACTTTAGAAAAGAAAATTCATTATTATCAGCTGATTAGATATTATTTAACAATTTATTTTGATCTCATCTATAAAAAGTGGCTTAAAAATTTATGGACAAAAGTTCAAAATTGTAAACCTAATGCTAATTGGTTTTCAGAACTTCCCACTATTCAAATAGTGGTAGTACCAAAAACCAACTCACAATCGCACCGCTAAATAATGGTAGATATTCTTTAACCAAAAACCAACTTAAATAAATGCGCCAAACAGAAATTTCAATCTAAAATCTTAACTCCAGGGAATGAATCTTAAGCATTTTCAGATTTGTCTTATTCATGGCTCAAAGATAACTGTGATAATTATTATTAGCACACACAAATACATTTATGTGATCAAAATACCTTCTTACAAATTGAATCATTAAAATGCAATACTTGGGATACTTTGTTCTGTTCTAAAGAAATTGTCTCGATCAACTTTGGTCTTCACTTTTACCAATCTATCAAAGTTACCCTTGAAGTACTTGGTGCCCCAAACCTTAGCTTGTGCATAAGTAGCTGTGCCATTCTTACTTATTTTTCCCAAATCAAGATCTCTATAATTGGCATATGCTTCTCTTGGAGACTTGGAAACGTAAGGTGTCATGAATTTATACATTCTTCTTATTTGATTAATATACTCTTCAGATTTAGAAACCTGTTTTTGGTTCCACGAAGCCATATAAAAAATATGAAATAAGGTTCCATTTCTATGTGGGAACGGAGTTTCAGATTCAGAAATCTCGCTCATTCTTCCTCCATAAGGCATAAAAACTAAAGCAGTTTGCTTATCATTTAACAATCTTTCCCATATCAACTCTAAACCATATTGCGAAATGGGTTGTCTCACGTAATCAGATTTTCCCTTCATGTATAACTTCAACTGCGGCCTACCCCCTAAAATATCAATTGAACTGTTTATAGGAAGACCATCTAAGAAGAGTACAGACTGGATCCAACTCATTTCAATAAAATCTTTATTTTCGACACCCAACTCAGGAAATTTCTTTTTCATCAGAAGTTTATGCTTCTTAGCATCCCCAAGAAACAGGGACCTAAATGTTGCTCTGATTGTCTTTTCATCTTTTGTAGTAGCATTCACCACACCTATTGAGAGAAATACGATAAGCTCATGAGGAAGTCTGTGTGCAATATCTTGCCACTTATGAACCTGTGGTTGCACCAGATTGAACCCATGCTACTTTACCCTTTACATCGACATTTACTCATGAAGATTGAACAAATCAACAACAATGAATGGAACATCTGATGTATACGAAAGCCATGCAAGAGACGATGCGCCTTCTATTAAGGTTTTGTCCACACTAAAAACAGTTACAGAAGGTGGAACTGATACTAATTTGAGCTTCCATGAAAGGACAACACCAAAACT
This sequence comes from Papaver bracteatum, assembly GCA_023529315.1. Classification (NCBI taxonomy): domain Eukaryota; kingdom Viridiplantae; phylum Streptophyta; class Magnoliopsida; order Ranunculales; family Papaveraceae; genus Papaver; species Papaver bracteatum. The sequence goes on from JAJJWX010004010.1 coordinate 1,838,415, forward strand.
TCCTCCGCCGCCTCCCCTAATGGCCCAGAAGAAGCCTTCTCCCATGGACTTTCTGTTGAGTATCTTACCATGCACATCCACTATTCGAGCATCAATGACATTATCACCTGCAGTCCCAAATTTTCTTAACATAGCCCCGTACCCACCTCCGCTAATGTACCCACCAATACCCACAGTTGTGCAAACCGCTGCAGGAAATGCGAGAATGTTGCTTTTTTGGGCAATTCTGTAATAGAGTTCACCTGTGGTTGCACCAGATTGAACCCATGCTACTTTACCCTTTACATCGACATTTACTTCATGAAGATTGAACAAATCAACAACAATGAATGGAACATCTGATGTATACGAAAGTCCTTCAAAGTCATGGCCCCCACTTCGAACTTTAATCTGAATCCCGTGTTTTCTGGAACAAATAACAACGGTCTGAACATGTGATTCTTCTAGAGGTGTTAATATAAGAAAGGGTTTTGGAGCTGTGGATGTGTTGAATCTTAGCATTCCAATTTTGGATTGCAGGATGGATGAATAGTTAGCATTTTTTGGGGTGTAGATCGGGAATGATGTATTAGAATGAAGAGAAATGCATTTAAGGAAATGGACATGCGGTGAGCTTGAGCTTCCAAGCGAATTCGAGAGTATGACAAAGAAAGATAACAATAATAGTAAGAAAGATCTTAATGAAGTAGTTCTCATATTAGCAAGTTAGTTGAGGTTTGCTGTGTAAATATGAAGAAGGAGATCATATAAACCGATATCATATATATATGCAATTTCATAAACTTGCCGTTAATGGGACCAGAGAGGAGTGGAACGTTCAGCTCTTTCCTGATCATTGAAATTCGTCACCTAATGCGATTAGACATCTAAACTCATACGCGTTTTAACGTGCTTATATATTATTTAGCGGGGCATTCATATATTACGCAACAAATTTGTTTTCTTTGACTTGAAAAATTTATTTTTGTTAGCTGATTTGATTTGATTTTTTTTTTATTATTATTTTATGCATCTCTCTCTGTTCTACCAATAATCTTGCAGGTGAAGTGGTGGAATCATCCTTTATGGCTGTGACAGATAATATGTAGTAGGTGGACAATGTAACGCCTACCAAGCAGCTTCAGTAACACATGCTGAGGCACAATTTCTCTTGAAAGCTATATAAAACAAACAAAAAGAGGTAAAGCTATCTCTAGTTATGGCTATCAATGAAGCACCTGATAATCTCAATTGGCAGGTCCATAGTTTTGTTGCAGTCCACTGTACTCATGAGCTTCAACATTTTGTCAAAGTAGCTTGTAAATAATCAACAATATATATGTGCTGGATGCAAGTGAGTGGCGGAGCCAGAAAAAAATATTCAAGGGGCTAAAATAAAGTTTATAAAATTTTAGAAACTCTAGTGGACTAAATGTTACTATTTAGTGGGCTAAACATAAAATATGAGGAGAAGTAGAGGTTTTTACGCAGTTAACTAGATTTTAAGGGGCCAGAGCCAGGGTTAGTCAACCCTTGGCTCCGAACAACTCCTTAGTTTAATCTCTCGATATCTTTCCCTTTCGGAACCATATCGTTTTTAGTTTTCTTTAAACGATTACGTCTTCAGAAAGAGAAAAAAAATTAAAAAATCAATATAGGACAATTATTTTGATCTCAAGGTTCAAATTCGGAATATGCTTATTGGCATATATGCATATTTAAAGTAGCAGTTTCTTACATTTCACTTCTTCTAGTATGCTATACTTGGAATACTTTGTTCGTGTCGAAAGAAGTTGTTTGGATCAACTTTGGTCTTCACATGCACTAATCTGTTGAAGTTACCCTTGTAATACTTTTCACCCCAAACCTTAGCTTCCAAGTAAGTTGTTGTGCCATTCTTGTTTTGACCAAGATCTAGATCTCTATAGTTAACGTATGCTTCTCTTGGTGACTTGGAAACATATGGAGTCATGTACTCATACAGTCGTCTTACGCGGTCGATGTATTTTTCGGATGGTTCCTCCTCACGAATCCAGTAACCCATGTAAACAATCTTGAATATGTTGCCGTCTCTATGTGCGTAAGGGGTTTTAGATTCTGAAATCTCATTCATCCTTCCACCGTAAGGGACGAGGACAGACATAGTTTGCTCCTCTTTGAAAAGTCTTTCCCACAGCCCTTCCAATCCGATTTGTGGGAAGGGTTTTTTCACATAATCAGATTTCACCTTAAAGAACAACTTCGGCTTAGTCCTCTTCAGTAAGATGTCGACGGAACTGGGAATCCCATTCAAGAACATTCCGTCCAAGAATAGTACAGATTGAATCCAGCTCATTTCAGTACAATCTTTGCTCTCCAAACCCAGCTCAGGGAAACTCTTTCTCATTAATTTTTGAAGCTTCTTGGCATCTCCAAGAAACATGGAGCTGAATGTAGCGACTATCGTTTTCTCCCCTTTCGGAGGAGAATTTACTGCAGTTAATATTACAAGAATAACGAGTTCTGGAGGAAGTTGATGTGCAACTTCTTGCCACCTATGAACGATATTCGTTACACCTTGTGTTAAGTTTCTGTTAACTGAAAAAACCGTTACATTGCGGGGAACAGAAACCAGCCTGATCTTCCATGATACAACGATACCAAAGTTCCCTCCACCACCTCCTCTTATGGCCCAAAACAAGTCCTTCCCCATGGTTCTTTTGTTAAGAAGTCTACCATGAACGTCGACTATTCGAGCATTAATTACATTATCGGCTGCCATGCCATATTTTCTAAGCATGTAGCCATACCCACCTCCACTCAAGTGTCCACCAACACCTACAGTGGCGGCAGGACCTGCAGGAAAGGCGAGAGTCTGACTTTTTTCTGCAATTCTGTAATACACTTCGCCAAGGGTTGCACCAGATTGAACCCATGCTTGTTTATGCTTTACGTCGACTTTGATTGATCTGAGATTGAACATATCAACAATTATAAACGGAACATCAGATATATAGGAGAGACCTTCGAAGTCATGCCCTCCGCTTCGAATTTTAATCTGAAGGCCATACTTCCGAGAACAGATTACAGCTGCTTGAACGTGAGATTCTTGTAAAGGAGTTATTATTAAATCCGGTTTTCGAGTACTGGATAAATTGAATCTGAAGTTTGCTATATTGGATTGCAAGATGGATGTAAAATTTGAACTCTTACGTGTGTAGATTGGGATAGCATTTGTCTTGGAATGATGGGAAAGGCAGTAAAAAAAGTCTTTATGAATTGAACTGGATGTACCTATAGAAACTGAGAATCCGGCAAGGAATGAAAACAGAAACGAAACCAATACTGAAGATCTTGAAATGCCCATTTTTGTTTGGTTAGTGTTTGAGTTATTAATTAACCAAAAAACTGTTGTCTATATACAGAATTTTTAAAAGATTTTCGAGATCAGAGTAATTACTTCATAACGAAGAGAAGATCATTGATTGATACCATTATTAATGTCAACTCTTTTGTTGATTAATAGGTAAACAAATATAGAACATGTGGAAACTGCATCCATCGATTCATGACAGAATCAACTGCTGAAATAAAGTAATATTACAGGTTATTTCTAGGCTCTTTCCTCTTTGTATTAAAAAGATATACATGTGCGACACCAACGCTTACAAACAAATGTAGAAAGACTCAGCTAGGATCACCGATTTCAAGTCGAAATCGGTGTAATGATGAAACAGAACATATGCACCAAACAAATTTTAATGTAAAATCTGAACTCTAGGCACACACAACACAAATTAAATCGTTGATATGTACGTAATACTTGGGATACTTTGCTCGTTTCTGAAGAAATTGTCTGGATCGACCTTGGTCTTCACTGCTACTAATCTGTCAAAGTTACCTTTGAAGTATTTGTGCGAAATACACAAACTATGACGATATGCAATTACGTGGAAAACCCCTCCAAGGTGAAGGGTAAAAAAACCACTGCAAATCTTCCACTATAACAATAATGGGTTACACACAATTCTCCCAAATTTGGGGATAACAACAACCTCAAGGTGCCTATAGCACTTGGATATCAATTTGCCTAATTACACTCACCCCTAAGGATGGATCAACAATTCATTCATATATAATATGAGATTCACTATCCCCTAGAGACCTTAGCTTGTGCATAACTTGTTGTACCATTCTTACTCGTTTGACCCAAATCAAGATCTCTATAATTGACGTATGCTTCTCTTGGAGACTTGGAAACATAAGGAGTCATGAATTCATACATTCTTCTTAGCCGGTTAATATACTCTTCTGATGTCGCAACCTGTTGTTCGTTCCACGAAACATAGTAAAGAATCTTAAATAACGTTCCATTTCTATGTGGGTAAGGAGTTTCAGATTCTGAATCTCACTCATTCTTCCACCATAAGGCGTAAAAAGCATAACAGTGTTATCGATTAGCAATCTTTCCCATATCAATTCAAGACCAGATTGTGAAATGGGTTGTCTCACATAATCTGATTTCCCCTTGAAGTATGACCTCATCTGTTGTAATTTCCCTAGGATATCAATTGAACTATTAGTAGGAAGTCCATTAAAGAAGAGTACAGATTGAATCCAACTCATTTCAGTAAAATCTTTACGTTCCAGACCCAACTCTGGAAATTCCTCTTTCATCAAAATTTGAAGCTTCTTAGCACCCCCAAGAAACAGTGACTTCAATGTTGCTTTGATTGTTTTTTTATTTTTTCTAGTAGGATTCACTACACTTATCTCGAGCGTTATGATAAGCTCTTGAGGAAGTCTATGTGCAACATCTTGCCACTTGAGAACAAGAGACGATGCACCTTCTGCTAAGGTTTTTCCACACTAAAAACAGTTACAAAAGGTGGAACGGATACTAACCTGATCTTCCATGAAAGGACAATTCCAAAGCTACCTCCACCACCTCCCCTTATGGCCCAAAACAAGCCATCTCCCATGGATTTCTTGTTGAGTATTTTACCATGAACATCCACTATTCGAGCATCAATAACGTTATCACTTGCAATCCCATATTTCCTTAACATGAGCCCGTACCCACCTCCACTGAAGTGCCCACCAACACCAACAGTTGCGCAAACCCCTGCGGGAAAGGCGAGAGTGTTGCTTTTCTCTGCAATTTTGTAATAAAATTCACCTAAAGTTGCACCAGACTGAACCCATCCTACCTTACCCTTCACATCCACATTTATATCTCGAAGATTGAACAAATCAACGATAATAAATGGGACATCTGATATATATGAAAGTCCTTCAAAGTCATGCCCCCCACTACGAACTTTTATCTGAATTCCGTGTTTTCTAGAACAAATTACAGCGGTTTGAACATGCGACTCTTCCAAAGGTGTTACTATAAGAAAGGGTTTCCGAGTGGTGGACGTATTGAATCTTAGCATTGCAATAGTGGATTGCAGGATAGATGAATAGTTAGCATTTTTTGGAGTGTAGATCGGGATGAAAGTATTAGAATGAACAGAAATGCATTCAAGGAAAGGGACATGAGTTGAGCTTGAGGTTGCAAGTGAATTAAAGAAGACAAAGAAAGACCACAATAGTAAGAAAGATCTTAATGAAGTAGTTCTCATATTTGCTAGCTGGTTCAGGTTTGTTGTAATTATAAAGGAGATCACATAGACTTTTTTTCTTCTCCGAATAAAAGGTTATATTAAAAGAGAAAAAGAGAAGTACAGTTTACAAAGCTAATCACTCATGAGAATTTCTCAATTGCTCCAAATAAGACCAGGGTAACAAATTTAAAGGAGATCACATAGACTTACAGCATATATATACCCTTACCAATTACCATTAATGGGACTAGATGAGGACTTGAACTGCAGCTCTTAGCTAGATTATTGAAGTTTGTCACCTGCTATAATTTTATATTATATTTGACAGCTTAAGTCATACGCGTTTTCATGTGTGTATATATATTATACGCCTGTATTAGTAGGGTACATGAACTTTATGAACACTATAGGAATCATTCATATTGTATTGTTTAGGCAACAAATTTGTTTTCATTGACTTGAGAATTAAATTTATTATTATCAGCTGATTAGCAGCACTCCGTTCAAAAATTATTTTGCAGGTGGTGGAATCATCCTCAACGACAGTAGTGACAGACCATATGCTGGCCGGTGCACAAGTTCTTTTGAAAGCTACACAGTGGGCGGAATCTCTACATGGAGACGGGGTAATTTTTATACGTGTCTCTACTTAATGCTATAAATGGAGGACCTGATAATTAATCTCAGTTGGAAGGAACTAGGCAGGTCCATAGTTTTGTTGTAATCCACTGGGCTCATGAGCTTCAACATTTTGACAGAGGACAAGGAGATTGCTAAAGCTTGTATTGATTACTACTCTACCCTTTTTACTTGTGATGATGCTCCTTCTAATATTGCTTCTTCTTCTATGGGCCTGAGTTTTAATTCTGAGGGCTGTTTTTGGGCATACCAAAAAATTATCGGACATACATTTTGTCTAGGTTCGGCTCACAACTTGTGAGCCGAACCTAGCAAACCTAGGGGAAAAAAAAGTTGTGAGCCGAACCTTGAGTATGCCCGATAATTTTTTGGTATTCCCAAAAACATGTCTCTGTTACAGGGCCTACGGCCCGTTGGATGTGCGGTCCAACTAGATTCCTAGGATTGTATATAAAGGAAACGATGTAATACTTGTACCCTAATCTTCTAATAAGATATTCTTCTTCTTGCCTCTACATATTCGTCATCCACCTCTGATTCTCCTCAAACACGTTATCATGCACGAGCTCTTCCCTGCTGCATAAACATTTTTATTTATTTATTTTTTTGATCACATCAGATCTCGCTAATACGGTTTCGGAAATCTCCGTCGTCAAGACTTCTGCCTTGGAAATCTCCAAATGAGCTGGGTTATACTTCTGTTAGCATAAACAACCCTATTTTTTCATCCCTTTCTAGTCGGATTCGTCAAAGGTATGAATAAACAACCCTTTTCTTCCTTTGCCTTTTTGTTTTCTCTTAGCAGCACGTGACATCAAACATGGTAGATCTGTGATTGGCCTCCTTATGTATGTTTAATTGGCATATGATTTGATGATTTAATGTTTTAATACATGTTATCTCTGGAATTTTCAATTGAACGATTTTTTTTTTAAATTAATTTATCCAGAAAAACTTTATCTCTTGTGTTCCTAATCCAAGAAAAAAAATTCGACTAATCATATGCTACTGATTATTCCTATGTATATACTCCCTCCGTTCCTAATATATAGGCGGAGAATTGAGTTTTTCTTAGAATAAGAAATTTTCTTGGTTTCATATATATCCATCATCTTTCCTGTTTTACCCTTTGTACAATTTCCAACATTAGAAACATTATCTTTATTTTGATGATAACTACCTATAATAAATAAGGGCAAAATATGGAAAAACCCATATTGGAATTGAAAGTCTGCATATCTAATGGGACTACAAATTTTCAAAACTCCTCATATATAATAGGGACGGAGGGAGTACTTCATTCATAATCTTCCATTGTTAATTAAGTGGTCTAATTTTAGTACCCATGATGATTTGTCATATGTGATTCTACCATGATGATTGTTTTTTCTTTTTTCCTATGTGACTCTTATTAACTATCACATGAGTATTTTTTTTTTCTTTCAATATTTTATCATCACATGAATGTCTGTTTTTTTTTCCTACATTTTGATAATTATGATTGAGACGTTTCATTTTTAGCGATAAGTCTGTATCATATCCGTTTTTTTTTTCTTTTTTTTAAAGAATGATTTTTTTACTGTTCATATTTTATTTTATTTTATTTTTGAAGCATGTGTTCATATTTAATGATCATCTACTCATACTAAATTAAGAAAAAAAAAAGGAAAAAAATCATGTACGTTACTGTACATACCTTTTAAATCTTTTAACTTGGATTGGATAGTCAGTAGGTTGCTATACCAATATACCATGATGATCTCTCCTGTCCATGGTTTTCTCTTATCTCCCAACAAGCCATTATGATTGTCCTATATATTTTTATTTTGTCTGCTTGTGATATGTATATGCCCTGATTTTCATCCCACGCCGTGTCCATGACCTGTGATTGGGAGGTGAAAATCTTTGTTGTCTGCTGGGATGCTGCCTGATCGCAGCGAATGAAAAATCATCCCCCAGTCTCACCCAGTCCGTATCAACTTGTACCAGTCGTGTCTCCAGTTCTGATCCGGTTTGGGTCGTGCACGACTAAGGCTGTTCCGGCCTTGTCTATATACAAGGGGAACCGAAATGTGAGATAAGTTCATATCATTTAAACTAAGACGGATGATCTCGGTCATTAAGATTTTTGGTCTTCTTACCATTTTGTTCTCTTGAATATAATATTGGCTATAGTTGATTATGTCTTTTGTTCAATTGGTTGTACCAACTCGATCTCAATGTATCCATTTGGGGTTTAGAAGTACTTGAGCACTATTATTGAATACTTGATTTTGTTCCCAAAATTTGAATTCCGTGGGATGTAATCCACTGGCTCGACTATTAAGAGTCGGTATTTTCAAAAGATACGTTGCAAATAAAATCACATGTATTCCAAATTTTGTGGAAGAACTCACAAAAAATGATATGAGTCAGAAAATTTACATTTCTCTACTTCATCCATGATACTAACGAACCAGTATATGTTAAAGTATGACAACAAAAGAACTATCTTTTAGTAATCTATTCAACCTAAAGTAATTGGTTGACATGTGTATTGAGATTCTCTTGGCCTAATGAGATAAAAAAAATTCTCAAATTAAGCTAAGTGTAGCAAAAATGAAAATGGAAAGAACCCCAAAGTAATGAGGGTTAGACGTACCGACTCATATAAAACATGTGAAAAGGGACAAATATATCAGGAGAATTTTATTTTTTTCCCAGCAGTAATGACACTAAAGTATAGGTATCAATTGAACATGGGATCAGCTAAAATGCAATTCTAGCTTCCATCATAAATGAAATTTTTTTGGAAATGCACCTGGTCATATGTATTGGTATATACAATGTAATGTGTGTATCATATTAGCAACCAATTTTCACATCACTTTAATGGCAACAAGAAATTTTCCTAGCCAATTGACTATCTTATTCAGTTGAACTGGATCCAATATTTGTACTTATGGAATGAAAACAAGAGACATAAACTCTCTAAAGAACTTGAGATATATTGGGTGACACGTAATATATATTCACTCTAAAGTACTTGAATTGAATCTCACTTTTATTACGTAATAAGGCTACACCACCTGTTAAAACTCTCAAGACCCAAGTATCTAACTCATAATTGTTTTCCTTCCATCATCTTAAGGAATTTAAACTAGTTGTTGAACTACTTCCTTATAATATGACTACGATGATTGGATTATTGAGAAAAGCATTGTTCAAAAAAAAATTCCAAGATGAAACAAAGTCACAAAACCTCTATATGTACTGAGAGCTAATCACCTTGTTAAATTCCAAAGAAACCCATGAGAATGGATATCATATGGAAACTCACACTGATGAGAATGTAATTGATTGCATCCTTTATAGTCTCTAATATATTTGGAAGGAATATATTTTAGAGAAACTAATGAGTCAATCTAGTGTAATGTAATTCACTATAATATTTGGATTATTGAGTCATATTGACTCCGACAATGAAATGTTGGAAACTGACTCATATAGGCTTTGGGCAGAACCATGAAGAAACTTTGGTTGTGACATGATGATCGTTTTGAAAGGACTCATGTGAACATCACTTTATTTGAGTGAACAAAAATGGGAACAATTTTGACAGAATGCGAAGTAATGACATATCTCTCAATAAGTGTTTTCTAAAGTACTAGATGCACAACCCCCTCCTCCCTCCAATTATGCTTTTAAGTAAAAGAGCATATAACTCATTTTTACAAAGTCTTCATAAAAACAGGATAAAGACCATCCTAAGATGCAAATGGTAAACAATCCATATTACAAAGAAAACAAGGTGAACTTTAGAAAAATATTCATGCAGAATGCGGACCATTAAAGTGAATGATGGATCTGGTGAATGTTTTGACTTTTCGGACTAGTTATAGTTCCTAAGAAATTTGCGTTTGAAAATTACTAGCACATACCACACAATGCAAAGTGCAAAGGCTAACCACCCTTGTTAATGCTAGAGAATTTACATCAAAAGGACTTGATGAATATTGTATGTTTAATAAGATCACTAGAGAACATCTTATACCCAATGGTCTCGCAGAGGCTACCATCAAAGGTTACAGATGGTGTCTAAGGAATAGGTTATGCGTACCAACCTATCCTTTATTGCTTTGTGGATATGCAATATTACACGCATCTTTCTTTATTCGTTTTTAGAACCCAATATTAGTCAACCTTTTATGCGTACCAGTTGGTAACTGGATTTAAGCCTGACATTTGTGTTCTTACGCATTTTTGGTTGCACTATATATGTGCCACTACGACTCCACATCGTACTATGATGGGTCTTCAAAACTGTTAAGTAGTTATGTTGGAAATGAATTCTCAACAATTATCCGCATTTTCAAACTTTTGCAGGAGATCTCTTACCGCTAGATTTGCGGGTTGTCATTTTAATGATACATTCTTCCCGTCATTAGGGGGAGATAAGAAAAAGTATTTTCTAAGGGAACGACAAGAATTGTCGTGGTGTGTTCCCACTATGTCTCATGTTGATTCTTGTACTACGCAAATATAAATGTGAAGTGACAAAGAATAATCGATTTTCAGAACGTACAGTGATGTCGCTAAAATGACAAGATCACACATACCAGCTGCAAATATTCCTGCAAGGTTAAAAATCCTCAATATGGGGTACACCATAGACTAAGGTGTTAAAACTACACTTGGTGGAAGTGTAGTTAAGGCCATGGCTCCATAAAGAAAGATGGAGACGCCACTAGGTTCGATCAATGCTCACCTAGAAAGGAAGTAGATGAGTAAGGCACAACCTAATTTATATCATCAGAAATTATCTCATAAGATTGTCTCTGAATATGTCCATGAATTAAACTGGAGGACGCTCTGAAGTTTTAAATGATTCTATAGAACAATGAAATCCTGACGGATTATGAGAATGCACATGAGTCAATGGAAGGATCATGCGTGCACAGTGATGATAAAATCCATAATTAGTTGCTCCAGAAGTAGAGCACAATGAGATCGAACCATTATTTATTTTGATTAATTTCAAATAAATAGCATATTTGGCCTACACAATCCAGGTAGAACTTAGTTCTTTGGAAAATACGGGTATTTGGTGTGGTAGTGCTAACCAACCAAGTGTAAATCCTATTGGACATAAATAATCAATTTGTCATAAAGCATAATGAGAAGAAAGTAGTCTTAAATGGAATACAAAATCTAAACCAACTTCGTATAGTTGAGACCAAGAAACTACCCCTAGTTCACTTAGTTTCCTCAATATCCATGCGCTTTCGGCTTCGATGAGTGCACGCACTGGAACAATTCCTTTAGATCGTATTCCAAACAAGGAAGGAACGACAAATCAGTTTGGTATTAACTCTATTGATTCTTTAAGAAAAGATATCTCAAGTCATATTCAAAGGCTCTTCCATTTAAGCTAATAAACTCCTTCGCCTAGTTAGATCAATCAATCCAATAACTACCAAAATAATCAAATAAACTCATTTGCCTATTTTACTACCATACGATTAAGATTATTGTGAGGTGATTGATATTTCTAGGCTGTTCTTCGGGAATATAATTACAGTATATCAATTGGTTCCAGTTTACCTTGATTTATCAAAAGACGGAATAAGAACAAAATAATATTGAGAGGTATAAGGTATCGAAGAGCTAGAAAGAGATTAAAGGAGATAATAGGAGACTAATGGGGATAAATAGAGACCAAAGTAGATGCAAAAGGATATTGATAGGTATAAGGTATCCAAGAGCTAGAGAGAGCTTAAAGGAGACAATAGAGACGAAAGGAGACAAATAGAGACCAAATGAGCTCCAAAAGGATATTGAGAGGTATAAGGTATTGAAGAGATATAGAGAGCTTAAAGGAGATAATAGGAGACGAATGGAGACAAATAGATATTGAGAGGTATAAGGTATCGAAGAGCTTGAGAGAGCTTAAAGGAGATAATAGGAGACGAAAGGAGATAAATAGAGACCAAATGAGCTCCAAACGGATATTGTGAGGTATAAGGTATCGAAGAGCTTGAGAGAGCTTAAAGGAGACCAAAGTAGATGCAAAAGGATATTGATAGGATATTGATAGGTATGAGTTTTAAGTACGAAGACTCTCCTTGTGGCGCGAGGTTTCTCACAAAGCCCTGGAATTGTTCTCTTGTAATGAACGTTATAGAGTTCCGCTACTTAGTTAGCTTGGTAATTTTCAAAAGGATTTGAAATGCAGCATATGTATGTGGTTGTTACATATCTCTGAAATAATCAAGAGATAGAATATATTTACAAAAGTACTTGATAGAATTTTGTTGCCCAAATCAAATGACTCTAAACCACAGAGTGCGTTTACAGTTAGATATAACGCTCACTTATAGATTGAAGCAATCAGGCGGATGTTGTATACATGTCTAAGTGACTATTTGATTTGGAGGGGATAGACAAGTAAGTTATTTTTCCTTGCGTATTCACAAGAAAGTTCCTGATTTGGAATTGTAGCTATTTATGTCGATGGTACATACATGATGGGTACTCTTTATGTAATAAGAGACCTTAAAATCTATTTAAAATCCGAATTTGAGATGAAAAATATAGGGAAAGCTCGATCGAATACTGAGCTTGTGGTATATTATTCCACCAGTTTGCATATGTCTAAAGTTGTCAGGAAATTTAACAAAGACATGCATCCTGATAGCACTCCCATGATTAGTCGAGGTTCAAATGTAAATAAGTAACCATTTCGTCCAAAGTAATATGACGAAGATGTGTTGGGAGATGAAATTCCCATAACCTAGACGCATTGTTGTACTTAGCATAATATTGTACTTGATTAAATTTTACATCCTCAAGGAACTTGTTATCTAGATATAGCTCCGCGCCAACGCAACGTCATTGGAATGGTATAGTGAATGTAATCATGTACTTCAAAGTAACCATTGACATAAATTTGTTTTATCCCTACAAACACATTAAAAGGAATTCTAATGAAAGTGCAATCCAAAAGTTGTTGATTATGAAGGAACAATAATCTCTTCTCCAACGAAAGTAATCAGAGGGAGATATGGTAGATTATTTTCTAAGTCATTATCAATATTCAGTTTCGAAAAATACATGACTAAAGGAACTGTCTGGAATAACTCTGAAAGTAATCAGGGGGAGATGCCGACATCAGGGGGAGGATCCAAGGATATGATGTCGACATAATTTACTTCGAAATTGAAGATGTGTCGTACTCTTTTTCCCTTAGATCGAGAATTGTTTTTCCCAAAGGGTTTTGTTACTCGACAAGGTTTTTAGAGAGACGACACTAAAACATCAAGTATGTTGAACGTTGAAGACATAAAGATCACGTTGATATTACTGAAAATATTTGAATCAAAGAAATGAAACGCGATAGTCTGTTAATCAACGTAACTTCCAGGATCAATAAGATGGTCTTATAAGCTTTCAAGTCACCAAGGTACAATGTGATAAACTCCTCTTGACTGCATTAGACTAATGAAAATTGTCTGACATCAGGGGGAGCATCTAATGGTGTGTTGAACTCTTTTTCTTCACCGAGGTTACTTTTTCCCACATGGTTTTGTTACTCGGCAAGGTTTTTAATGAGACAACAACAAACACTGGGAATGTAATTTCCCAACTAAGGCTATTACCTTTCCCACAAGGATTTTATGCCTTAAGAGTTGTTAAACAACTAGTCAACTTCAATGGAGCAAAGTGATCATCTGCAACAAATCACCCTTACTTGCATCTGTCACGTTGTACTCTTTTCCCTTCGTCAAGGTTTTATCCCACTGGGTTTTCCTTATCAAGGGTTTAATGAGGCAACATATTCGAGTCTAACTATGTTCTACGTTTGCGTAAAATTGTACTCTTTTTCTTTAGTTCAGGTTTTGTCCTTTGGGTTTTCCTAACGAAGTTTTAACGAGGAAATTAACTTAGACTCATCGATCTTTAAAGATCTTATTGCATGTGATGAACTATATGTAAAATACGAGACAACATGTGAAGTACTACATGTGAAGATTTGTACCAAGGTTTTGTCCCACTGGGTTTTTCCTTGTCCAAGTTTTAATGAAGCAATTGATTTTGGAAAAATTCATCAAGGAGACCGACATTTGAAGAGCTACATGTGAAGTACTATGTATAATGTTTTGTTATTGAACCGCACAAGGGGGAGTGTTATAGGGCCTACGGCCCGTTGGATGTGCGGTACAACTAGATTCCTAGGATTGTATATAAAGGAAACGATGTAATACTTGTACCCTAATCTTCTAATAAGATATTCTTCTTCTTGCCTCTACATATTCCTCATCCACCTCTGAGTCTCCTCAAACAGTCTCTTAATTCTTGCATTCAACAAGATGATATTGTTGATTTGATAAAGCATGTGACTAGAGAAGAAGTGGTCTTAGCTTTAAATTCTATTGGCTCTAATAAGGCCCCAGGACCTGATGGCTTTTCTAGTCATTTCTTTAAAGCTTGCTGGAATATTGTAGGCAATGATTTTGTTGCAGCTGTTCAAAATTTCTTTAATAAATCTAAGATCCTCAAAGAAATAAACAGTACTTTCATCACCTTGATCGCCAAAAATAAGAACCCTGCTAATGTTTCTGATTATAGACCTATCTCCTGCTGTAATGTGGTTTATAAGTGTATCACTAAGATTCTGGCCAATAGAATGAAGAATATTTTAAGGGGTTTGATAAGCCCAGATCAGTCTGCTTTTATCTCTGGGAGATCAATTCAAGACAACATCATGGTGGCTCATGAGCTGGTAAGAAATTATCATAGAACTGCAGGTTCTCCAAGATGTGCTTTGAAGATTGACTTAAGGAAAGCCTATGATACAGTTAAATGGGAAGCTATTTTCTATGTTCTGCAGCAAATGGGCTTTCCTGGCATTTTTATTCAGTGGATCAAGATGTGTATCTCTACTTCTAAGTTCTCCATCATTATAAATGGCTCCCCTTATGGTTTTTTTGGATCTTCCAGAGGTTTTAAGCAAGGTTTCCCCATCTCCCCTTATTTATTTGTTCTTGCCATGGAAATGTTGAGTGCTTTCCTCTTACAGCAGGTTCAACTTCAAAACTTTGGCTTTCATCCAAGATGCAAATTGACTGGCCTTAACCACTTATGCTTTGCTGATGATGTTATGATCTTTTTCAAAGGTACTGTTTCAGCTGCTTCTAGTCTTAATACCGCCTTATCTGTTTTTAGTACTTGCACTGGGTTAGAAATGAACAAGCATAAAACTTCCCTTTTCTCTACTGCTGTGGAGGAAGATGTTCTTAACCAAATCATTCAATTGTTAGAGTGCTCCAAAGGGGAGTTGCCTGTTAAATATCTTGGTATACCTCTAATCTCCACTAGATTGTCTTACAAAGATTGTATTCCCCTGTTAGAGAAAGTTGATGCTAGGATTCTTTCTTGAAAATATCTCTATCTAGCTTATCCTGGTAGAGGATTACTCATTAAAGTTGTCTTAAGTGGCATGTTATATTTTTGGTTCTCTTGTTTTGTTCTTCCCAAAAGAGTCATAAAAGAACTCAATACTAAGTTCAAAAGATTCTTGTGGGCTGGTCCTGATATGAAGAAAGGTTATAATCCCATAAGCTGGTCTAATGTCTGTCATGACTATGATGAAGGAGGTCTAGGAATCAAAGACCCTGAAGTTACAAATATTGCTGCTAATCTAAGACACATTTGGGACCTTATTTCTGGAAAAGATACTATTTGAACCATTTGGGTTAAGGAAAACCTTATCAAAAATAAAGACTTCTGGACTATGAAAGTTTCTCAAGATTCTTCATGGTGTTGGAGAAGAATTCTTGATCTCAGGGATTTAGCTAAATAACATATAGGTGTGGTTCTTGGAGATGCCAGCACTACCAATTTCCTACATGATAACTGGCACCCTAAAGGTAAGTTGATTGATTGGGTTGATTCTGATGTTCTTGATTCTATTGGAGCTAATGATCATATGATGGTAGATAATTTCATATCTGAAGACACTTTGGATTTCCCTGACTTCATGCAAGAAGAAATGCAGAATGTGGTGCATCAAATTTCTGTTGCTGAATTTAATATCCTTGAAACTGACCATCTGGTGTGGAAACCTAGTACCTCAGGTGAGTTCTCCATGAAGTCAACTTATCAGTCTATATCTTCTCACAACCTTTATCCCTACTGGAAAGATTTGGTTTGGTTTAAAAACCACATTCCAAGACATTATTTTATCTCTTGGATGGATTTTCACAAGAGATTAAAGACTATAAGCAAATTATTTAGATGGGGAAGAATTCATGAGATTTCATGCATTCTGTGTAATGGAGCTGAAGAAACAGAAGATCATCTATTCCATGAATGTGATTTCTCTGCTGGAATCTGGAAGGGTCTTACCTTAAATCTTGGTTATGTCAGAGATGTGCTTCAAAGCTGGGATGAAGAAATAGCTTGGTGTGCTCAGAATTTTAAAAATTCAAGATGCATATTGCTACTATTAAAAAGCTGGTTTTAAATGGCTTCATTTACCATATTTGGATTAAAAAAAACCAAAGGATCTTCAAAGCTCAATATAATTCTCAAGACCAAATTAGTCTGCTTGTGGTTCAAGATGTGAGAATGAAGATGGCCGCCTCAAAACTTCAGGTAGATGACAACATAAATAACATGTGGTTTATGAATAGATGGAGTGTAGATTGTCTTTTTGTCCTGCCTGATACTATTGAATGCAGTTGGTTAGCTCCCTCTGAGGATGAGGTGATGATAAATATTGATGGCTCAAAGTCAGATAACTCTGGAGGTTTTGGTGCTGTTATTAGAGACCATAATGTTGAAGTTTTAACTGCAGCAAAGGGAGGAAGCTTGCCTATGTATGTTCTAGCCCATGAGCTTCAAGGTGCTGAATTAGGTTTGACTCTGGTTGTTCAAAAGAACTTACTTAATGTTCACATGGCTACTGACCCAATGGCAGTCTACAACCTATTCACAAATCCTGCTGCTCCCCCCCCTGGAATGTACTGCAAATTTGGCATAGAATCAAAAATATGCATAGTAGACTATCTTCCTGTAAAATTTCTCATTGTTACAGGGAAACTAATAGAGCTGACCACAGCCTAGTTAGAAATCACCAGCCTAGTAGCTGGGTGGAGATTCGTTCTGAGGATTTCTCTCCTGACTTCAGAGATATCTTGGCAGCTGATAAAACGAGGAAGATTTATCACAGAAGGAAGATGAGAGCTGCTTAAATCCTCCCTGTCTGTTCTGTCTTTGTGTTAGTTTTTTTCTTCCCTTTTGTTTTGGTTTGGGTTTCCTTAGCCCAGCGGAATGTATATAAAAAAAATAACATTTTGTCAAAGTAGATTGTAAATAAGGGCCTCGGGTTCTATGGCTAAATAAATATATGCTCGTCTGGGTGATGCACCTGACCAACCTCCTAATGTCTTTTTTCATTCTTGTATATTTTATTTTAGCTTTATTTTCATTATTATGTTTAATCTTGGAAAAATTAAATTAAAATTACTGACAATTATATAATCTCATCCATAAAACTAAAGGGTATGATTCTAAAAAAAATGGTATCACAAAACAAAAACAAAGGACAAACTGTTATGAAAACGTGATTCATGTGGGTAGCCCACCATTCACTAAACCAAGAATTCATGAGTAGAAATCTAGATAATTCCCACCTTCCAACCAATACTACTTAGTCCTTTACGTTTCCAAATTGTACAAGTAATGTCCTACCTACTATATTGGCTATAAATAACCATTAATCTCCACTTTGGAATGTGGGAGATAGAGAACATAATAAGGAAGAAAATTGGAGATAGAACTCCTACATTATTTTCATTTTCTTTGTTCTTATTTTATTTACATTAGCAAATTCTAGTAAGTTTACTAATAATAATATAACACGTTATCAGCACGAATTAGCTCGGCGTGTTCGTGTTTTTCCATCTAATTCATCAAACTAAAGAAGTGGACATCTGCAGGTCTGATTTTTCTGTTACATCTTTTTATTTATTTTTAAAAAATGTCAGCAAATTTAGTTAGTCTGGATTTTATGCCACTTGAGGACTCCGGTGAAAACTATCTCTCATGGGAGCTCGATGCTGAGTTGCATTTGGAAGCAAATAAACTAGGTCATACGATCATTGGGGGGGACTGTACGTCAGAAGAATGCTCTAGAGCTGTAGCTTACTTGCGACGTCACCTCTCCCCAACCCTGAAACATGAGGTAGCACACAGTAGAGAACCTCAAAAGTTATGGAGTACCATAAAAGGGAAATATGACCATTTTAAAGTGGTCACCCTGCCAAAAATTCGTGACCAATGGATTCATATGAGATTTCAGGATTTTTAATCCGTATCGGCTTACAATTCCGAATTGCACAAAATTGATGCTCAATTTGAGATGTGCGGTGAGCAGTTATCAGAAGAATCCAAGCTAGAGAAGACACTAAGTACTTTTCATGCTTCCCATATTGTACTCCAGCAGTTATATCGGGAACTCCGTTTTACACGGTATTCTGATCTTATATGTTGTCTTCTCGTGGCTGAGCAGAATAACGAATTGTTAATTAAAAATCACGAGTCTCGTCCGTGTGGTTCTGCTCCGGTGCCGGAAGTAAATAGGGCATCATATTACGGACATGGACATGATCGTGGTAAGCAGGGTTATCGTGGAAATAATCGTAAACGTAGAGGCTATAGGCATACAAATGCCAACAACCATCCATATAACAAAAATACGGAAGCGAAGCAATACAAGGGGAAGGGATCGACTTCCACTTCTCAAAGGAAATCTGAGAACCCCCCCCCCCCCCCCAAGAAAAATGATGAAGGTTGCTATCGTTGTGGTTCTAAAGACCATTGGCATAGATCCTGTCACACTGATCTTTATAAGCCTCATAACAAAAGAGAAGAAAATGTTGAGATAAATTTGGCAGAACGCAATATTTCCACTGAATCTCCAAAGTTAGAGGTTTCTAACTACCTACTTGATTTGGAGGGCGACAAATACCAGACTACTTTTGACCAGTTTGCTGATGGTCTATTTCGTATAAATTAAAAGTTATAATATTCTATTTTAATGTGTTAAATGTATATTGTACTTACCTATTTTTGGTATTTTTGGTTTGTACTAATTATTGGGCTTGTATGTGTGTGAGTGTATGTAATATACGTGTGTTGCTAAAAATTATTTTGTGCAACTATCTTATACCTTCTTTATGTATATTGAAGGATATGGATGCTGAAAGCAACCCCGATGGTGAATTTTGTCTCGTTGATTGTGGAACGACAAATTCAATATTTCGAAGTACTAAGTACTTTGTAACCTTGAAAAGGTTCAAGTCTAGTATCACTACCATCAGTGGTTCAACTAACCTTGTAGAAGGTGCTGGTAAAGCTTGTGTCTCATTACCATGTGGTACCATATTCACTATCAATGATGCGTTATATTCCTCCGGATCCAATAGAAATCTGTTGAGTTTCAAAGATATACGCAAAAATGGATACCACATTAAAACGGTTGATGAGAACGATAAGGAATATCTGTATATTACATCGCCTAATGGAAAATACATTGCTAAGAGGCTTCCAGCCCTCGCATCTGGGTTGTACCATACAAAAATTCGGAAAGTTGAATATTATTCGGCCATAGTACGAAAGTTTTATGACCCGAATACATTTGTGTTGTGGCACAACCGACTTGGACACCCAGGTTCTATTATGATGTGTAGAATTTCTCAGAACTGTCAAGGACATCCTTTGCAGAAACTTTTGCTTAACAAAGAACTTGGTTGTACTGCTTGTTCTTTGGGGAAACTAATTAGAAAACCATCTGTGACAAAAGTAGTTATGGAATCACCTGCTTTCTTACAAAGGATACAAGGTGATATATGTGGTCCTATACATCCCTATAGTGGACCCTTTCAGTATTTTATGGTTCTGATTGATGCTTATGCTAGATGGTCACATGTTTGTTTACTTTCGACACGTAATTTAGCATTTGCTCGACTTATTGCCCAAATTATAAAATTACGTGCTCATTTTCCTGATTATTCTATCAAGTCCATTCGGCTTGATGGTGCAGCAGAGTTTTCTTCAAAGGCATTTGATGCATATTGCATGTCATTAGGCATTGAGGTTGAACACCTTGTTGCTCATGTGCATACACATAACGGTTTAGCAGAATCGTTCATTAAGCATCTTCAACTCATTGCTAGACCTATGCTTATGAAAACTCAGCTTCCCGTTTCATCTTGGGGACATGCTATTTTGCACGCTGCTGCACTAGTACGTTATCGACCTTGTGCGAATAATCAGTATTCTCCTTTACAATATGTATTAGGTCATCCACCAGACATATCTCATTTGCGTGTTTTTGGTTGTTCTGTTTATGTCCCTATTGCACCACCACAACGCACCAAGTTCGGCCCACAACGTCGACTTGGGATATATGTCGGATTTGACTCACCATTTATAATTCGATATCTTGAACCATTAACAGGGGATGTTTTTACGGCAAGATTTGCAGATTGTCATTTTTATGAGACAGTCTTCCCACCGTTAGGGGGAGGAAAGCTACCGCCTGAAAAACGGCGAGAATTATCCTAGCATACACCAGAATTGTCACATCTATACGCACAAGTCAGTGTGAAACTGAAGTGCAGAAGATTTTACATCTTCAAAATATTGCAAATCAAATGCCTGATGCATTTACAGATTCAGCAAAAATAATGAAAGTATATGTGCCAACTAAAAATGATCCATCACGCATTGATGTTCCTATGGAGCAATCCGTGGATGTGGCAGCAAATAAGTCGTCTGAAGTACGCCGTAAGCGTGGACGACTAGTTGGGTCAAAGGATTCTGCTCCTCGAAAGAAGAAAAGCCAATCTCAATCATTGACTAATAGTGATCTTGAGGACACTATTAAAGAAGGATCCAAACTTTCTGAAAATAGATCTCCTGACGAGGAGAATATCTCGGTGGAGACAATGGAACCTCAAAATGAGGAAATATCTATTAATTATGCATGCAATAGAGAAGTTTGGGATCGAAGTACAATGATTGTTGATGACATATTTTCATTTACCGTAGCTACTGATATTGCCTTGGATGATGATGGTGTTGAACCACACTCTGTAGAGGAATGTCGTCAAAGGGATGATTGGCCAAAATGCAAAAAGGCAATCCAAGCAGAATTAATTTATCTCGCTAAGCGCAATGTTTTTGGTACTGAAGTACGAACCCCAGATAATGTGAGCCCGGTTGGCTTAAATGGGTGTTTGTGCGCAAGCAAAATGAGAAAAATGAAATCGTTCGCTATAAAGCGAGACTAGTGGCACAAGGTTTCTCACAGAAACCAGGGATTGACTATGAGGAAACATATTCTCCTGTAATGGATGCAATTACATTTAGATATTTGATTAGCCCGGTAGTCCATGAAGGACTCGTCATGTATTTAATGGATGTGGTGACTGCATATCTGTATGGAAAACTAGATACAGATATCTATATGAAAATCCCTGAAGGTTTTCAATTGTCAGAAGATAAACCATGTCATATGTATTCACTAAAATTAAATCGAGCCTTGTATGGTTTGAAACAATCTGGACTAATGTGGTATAATCGTCTGAGTGAATATTTGTTAAATCAGGGTTATGTGAAAAATCTTATATGCCCATGTATTTTCATTAAAAAGGCAAACATTGGGTTTGCTATCATTGTTGTATATGTAGATGACATCAATCTTATTGGAACTCCTGATGAACTCTCCAAAGCACAAAAATGCTTAAAGCAGGATTTTGAGATGAAAGATCTCGGTAAAACAAAATTTTGTCTTGGTATACAACTTGAGCATTGGGGGAATCCTTATCCATCAATTAGCGTATACAAAGAAACTTCTCAAATGCTTTAATATGGACAAATCATATCCACTTAGAACTCCAATGGTTGTTAGAACCCTTGATCCCAAAAGAGATCCATTTCGCCCCAAAGAGGAAGGCGAAACACTCCTTGGTCAAGAAATACCATATTTGAGTGCTATCGGTGGGTTATTGTATTTAGCTCAGTGTACTAGACCAGACATCTCTTTTGCAGTAAATCTCTTATCCAGGTATAGTTCTGCTCCAACCAAGATACATTGGGCTGGAGTAAAACACATTTTCCGCTATCTGCGTGGTACTACGGACATGGGACTGCTCTACTCAAAAGACTCAGAAAATTGTTCGAAGATTAAGGGTTACACAGATGCTGGTTATCTTTCGGACCCCCATAAAGCGATTTCTAAAATGGGGTACGTCTTTACAAGTGGCGGCACGGCATTTTCATGGCGGTCTTGTAAACAGAGCATATCAGCTACCTCCTCAAATCACTACGAAATAATTGCTCTACATGAAGCAAGTCGAGAATGTGTATGGCTGCGATCATTAGTCGAGAATATCAGAAGTTCTTGTGGCCTACCGTCCATTACCAATACGCCAACAATAATTTGTGAAGACAACTCAGCTTGCATAGCGCAAATTAAAGAAGGCTACATCAAAGGTGATAGGATAAAGCATATTTCTCCAAAGTTATTTTATGCTCACCACCTCCAAAAGAACAAAGAGATTGAGGTCCAGAGGATACAGTCTTGTGAAAATTATGCTGATCTATTCACCAAGTCATTACCGACAACTATCTTCCGAAAGCTGGTTTATGGAATTGGAATGCGCCATATATACAAGCAGACAAATTAACGGAAATTTTGTTCAGGGGGAGTTATGGACTATAACGCGTTGTACTCTTTTTCCTTAGTCAAGGTTTTGTCCCACTGGGTTTTCCTTGTCAAGGTTTTAATGAGGCACGCGAGTCCACTGCTATCTACAGTTCAACGTGTTGTACTATTTTTCCCTTCGTCCTGGTTTTTATCCCTCTGGGTTTTTCCGGGCAAGGTTTTAAGATACGCTGAGCTAAAGGTAATATTGCCTGCTACTCCTCTGAGATGCTATAGCAATTAACAAATTACCTCCAGGATACAACTACTGTTAGTTCTCCTCTATGTGTAGCATACACAGAGAGAACCCTTAGAACTTGGCAGCAAAAATGAAAAAACAAAACACAAATCGAAACTACAACCAGTTTCAGATAAATATAAAAACAAATTTATGTTTCTGTAAACTATGATGTTTCTGTAAACTAATTTCTGATAAACAAAGTTTCTGTAAACTAATTTCTGTAAACAAAGAAGTAGTTTTACAAAATTATGTTTCTGTAAACTACAACTTGTTTAAGATAAGAACTCGATTTTTTGTTTCTGTAAACTTAAAAAGAAATTGTTTCTGAAAGCATAAGAAAAGAATAAGAATTTCAGAAGAGAAGAGTTCTGAAAGGTATATATATTACAAATGAGGTTTACAACTCGTATTTATAGCAAGAAAATGTTCGAACGTTGGAAGAGAATCCAAAGCACGACAGACTGTCCGTGATTCACGCATCTCGAACGTTGCAAAAGTAAGGTAAAAATCGCGTTAAAAGAACAGTGCACACGCATTCAAAATTTGCGAGATTCTTCTCGAGGAAAACAGTGTGTACAGGTGTCAAGAAACCGTGTGACACGCGTGAAAGAAGATGCTTCTCGAGGCTGTCGGATATCCAAAACCGAGAAGGCAAAGAATAAAATTCTTTACATGTGTGGGAGAAGCGTGTGGTAAATTTCAGTAAAAAGAAAGGATGGGTCGGATACACCCACACCCACACCCACACCCACACCCACACCCACTCCCACGCCCACGCCCTCGCCGAGCCGAGCCGAGCCGTGCCGAGCGAGCGTGCTTCTGTGCGAAGCACCGCGTGAACGGGAAAGGCAATAAGAAATGCAATAAGGTTTAGGCAACCTTGCCATAGTTTAGGGCTTTCCCCATACACAAAGGTCTAAAGACCCAAAGGGCCATACCCTTAAGGCTAAACCAATGTTATTTAAGTCTAAAACTCTAAATGTTTTAGTCTATATGGGACTAATGTTTTATTCATTCACATGAAAAAAACATCTAGGAGCATAAGGTCTTGGGATCAAAACATGGTTCATGCATTTTTAATTAAATTTTAAAAAAAAAAAAACGTTTTTTTCTAACAATCCCCCACATGAATAATAAAACATGTCGATAAAACACGAGAAAACATAAGGAAACAATATAGGCTAAGGTGTCCCAAAGATTGAACCTTAACTTAGTGAGAGGTTACCTGAACTGCTTGTTGATACGGTGAACGCAATGTCTTGAACCGCCAACAAAGAATGCAATTCGAAATAACGACCACACTTGATGCCTCAACCGAAGAAAACAGCTGCCAAGCTCTTGAGGTTGTGCCCATTTTGGCCGTGGGCTAAAATCCCGGACTTAATGAATGTCTCTAGAGAATCAGCTCAAATTCTCATAGGAAGCGTTAACGAGGTTTTTCCGGGCAAGGTTTTAACGAGGCAACATCTGCGGATTTTGAATGGTGGTCTAAGGGGGAGTGTTATGAAAACGTGATTCATGTGGGTAGCCCACCATTCACTAAACCAAGAATCCATGAGTATAAATCTAGATAATTCCCACCTTCCAACTAATACTACTTAGTCCTTTACGTTTCCAAATTGTACACGTAATGTCCTACCTACTATATTGGCTATAAATAGCCATTAATCTCCACTTTGGAATGTGGGAGATAGAGAACATAATAAGGAAGAAAATTGGAGATAGAACTCCTACATTATTTTCATTTTCTTTGTTCTTCTTTTATTTACATTAGCAAATTATAGTAAGTTTACTAATAATAATATAACACAAACATGTAAACTTTTAGGAAGTTGATTATATGTTAGATATTTAACACATGAGATAGTAGACATATTTTTAAGATGGCTTTTCACGAATGATTGGGTCGGTAGATATGGATACGATTTGTCTTAGAATGATAGGAAAAGTAGTAAAAAAAACTTCATGAATTGAACTGAGAACTTGGCTAGTAATTAAAATAGAAATGACACCAATATTGAAGATCTTGAAATGCCCTTTTTTTTGGGTGAGTGTTTGAGTTCTTGAATCACTTGTGTAAATACAGAATTTTAAAAGATTTACGAGGTCAGAATAATTACTTCGCAACGAAGAGAAGATCATTGATTGACACTATTATTAATGTCAACTCTTCTGTTGAGTAGGGGAAAGTAAATATAGAAGAACATGTGGAAACTGCATCCATCAGTTCCATGACATAAAGTAGCACAAAGTGCTTAAATAGAAACTTGAAAATAACAGAAAGTACTAACGACACACATATGAATGCTAAGCGCTACCCTTAATAGTACATGACACCCTGGCAAACCCATCTGAAGAGGAAAAGAAAATGATTTCTCTTGGTCCAATCTTTCGTATGGGTTTACCAGAGCATAATCCACCTTCTGGTAATTATTATTAGCTCACTCACACAAGTAAATAAATGTAATCGAAGTTACTAATCAAATCGTTAATACGTATGCAATACTTTGTTCGGTTCTGAAGAAATTGTCTGGATCGACTTTGCTCTTCACACGTACTAATCTGTCAAAGTTACCCTTGAAGTACTTGGTGCCCCAAACCTTAGCTTGTGAGTAACTAGCTGTGCCATTTTTACTTATCTGTCCCAAATCGAGATCTCTATAATTGACATATGCTTCTCTCGGAGACTTGGAAACATAAGGAGTCATGAATTTGTACATTCTTCTGAGTTGATTAATGTACTTTCCAGATGTTGCAACCTGTTTTTCGTTCCACGAAGATACATATAAAATCTTAAACAAATTTCCGTTCCTATGGGGGAAAGGAGTTTCAGATTCTGAAATCTCACCCATTCTTCCACCATAAGGCATAAAAGCCATAGCAGTTTGCCCATCATTTATCAATCTTTTCCATATCAATTCTAGACCGGTTTGGGAAATGGGTTCTTTCACATAATCGGATTTCCCCTTATAGTATGCCTTTGCTTGTGGCCTGCTCCATAAAATATCAATGGAACTGTTAGTAGGTATGTTATCCAAGAAGAGCACAGACTGAATCCAGCTCATTTCGGTAAAATCTTTGCTTTCCAGGCCCAACTCAGGGAATTTCTGTTTCATCACAATTTCCAGCTTCTTAGCATCCCCAAGAAATAGGGACCTAAATGTTGCTCTGACTGTTTTTTCATCTTTTGTGGTAGCATTCACCAGACGTAATGTGAGAAATATGAGAAGTTCTTGAGGAAGCCTGTGTGCAATATCTTGCCATTTGTGAACAAGTGAAGTTGCACCCTCGGCTAAGGTTTTACCTACTGAAAAAACAGTTACGGTTGGTGGGACGGATACTAATTTGAGCTTCCATGAAAGGACAATTCCGAAGCTACCTCCACCTCCTCCCCTGATGGCCCAAAACAAGTCTTCACCCATGGATTTTCTGTTGAGTATTCTACCATGAACATCCACTATTCGAGCGTCAATAACATTGTCACCCGCAGTCCCGTATTTCCTTAACATGGACCCGTATCCACCTCCACTAATGTGCCCACCAATACCCACAGTCGTGCAAATCGCTGCTGGAAAGGCAAGAGTGTTGCTTTTCTTTGCAATATTGTAGTAGACTTCACCTGTGGTTGCACCAGACTGAACCCACGCTACTTTACCCTTGACATCCACCTTTATATCTCGAAGATTGAACAAATCAACAACAATGAACGGAACATCCGATGTATACGAAAGTCCCTCATAATCATGGCCTCCACTTCGAACTTTAATCTGAACTCCATACTTTCTAGAACAAATTACAGCGGTTTGAACATGCGATTCTTCCAAAGGTGTTAATATAAGAAAGGGTTTGGGAGTGGTGGATGAATTGAATCTTAGCAATGCGATGGTTGATTGCAAAATGGATGAGTAGTTAGCACTTTGTGGGGTGTAAACGGGGATGGAAGTACTAGAACGAACGGAAATGCATTTAAGGAATTCGCCATTATTTGTTGTTGCCAACACATTCGAGAAGACGGAGAAAGATAAAGATATTGAAACAAACAGCAGTAAGAAAGATCTTAATGAAGCAGTTCTCATATTTGCTAGCTCAAGTTTTGTTTTAAATATGAAGGAGATGATGAAAACTGATATTGAATATATAGTCTTATAAACTTGATTGTTTCTTTGACTAGTTATATTATTGTCATGATTACATCAAGAAAACTTAACGTTCACCTACTAGGATTTTATATTTGACAGCTTAAGTCAGACAAAGTATGCGTCGTATAAAGAAACAAACGAGAAAAACATGCAAATTTTTAATGATTAACTGCAAGCTGGATTTAGAATTTGACCTTTAGGTTTCTATATCCGGATGTAGTCGGCGAAAATTGGGAGTTGAAATAAAACTAATATTAAAAGATCTCGTGATGCTCGTTTTCGTTTTTTAGCTCATTTTTAGTTGTTGGAAACTTGGAATGTCGAGTTTTAAAACATTGTCCATATAAAGATGTTTAGAAGACTTAATTGGATGTTACTTCGTAATGAAGCAAACGCAGACCATTTGAGCAATTAATTAATACTAAAATATAGAAAATGTGGAAACTGTATCCACCATCATCATGAAAATTATACCATTGGATGTACAGTTCATAATATAACCAATATGCTGAAATAATTTCACAGATTATTTCTAGTCTCATTCCTCCTTCAAATATGAAACTTGGGCTTGACTGTCATCAATAACAGGCTTTAGGAAGATGAGTATTAAGATTGATTCCTTAAGGTGCAGCTTAAGTAGGGGTGAGCATTTGGCCCGTAATCCGCGGATTTAACCGGGACCAACCGTTCATTTACGGATGGGTGTCCGGACCGTTCGTCAATGGATTGGATGCGGATGGAATTTTTTGAAATCCAACGGATAACGGATCGGGCCCGGATGCAACCTTGAAAATCCGTTGGACATCCATATCCGTTAAATTAAGGGTATTTATGTAGTTCTAGAAAATACTATGGATCATTTAGGAATTTTTAAGATGTTTGCTTTGGGTGTTGTATATGACATTTTTATATTTGTATAAATATATAGGATATATAGGTTTTATAAGAGCTTCTCCAACGGTGGTTGTGTGTATTTCCTATGTGGCAACACAAACAAGACATCCTCATTCCAATTTTTCCTTAAGTTTAGGGAGGAAAAATAGTTCATCTCCAATGGTGTTGTTTGTGATGTTTTATGAATTAAATGTAAATTTTATTTTTAGTAATTTTTAAATTTTATTAGAGGTAAAAATGGTTATTTAATATATTAAAATTAATTTAGGTAAGCAAAAGCTTACTAGGATAGCTTGACATTGTTTAGGTGAATGTCTAAGAGCTTCTCCAATGGAATGTATGTAAAGATAAATGTTTAAGTTCACATAGGATAGATATTCATTTTCCCTAAAATTCTTCTCCAACCCCAACTTCTTAAATCAATGTGAAGATGACATGGCTTCATTTTTGTTAGACAATGTCAAGGTGAATGTCAAGTTTTAGACATTCATGTTGACAATGTCAAGCTATCCTAGTAAGCTTTTTCTTACCAAAATTAATTTCAATATATTAAATAACAATTTTTAGCTCTAATAAAATCTAAAAACTAATAAAGATAAATTTTACATTTAATCCATCAAAAATCACAAACAACACCATTGGAGATGAATTATGTTTTCTCCCTAAACTTAAGGAGAAATTGGAATGAGGATGTCTAGTTTATGTTGCCACCTAGGAAACACACACAACCACCATTGGAGAAGCTCTAAAACTTGACATTCACCTTGACAATGTCTAACAAAAATTAAGCCACGTCATCTTCACATTGATTTAAGAAGTTGGGGTTGGAGAAGAATTTTAGGAAAAATGAATGTCTAACCTATGTGGACTTAGACATTTATCTTCGCATACATTCCATTGTAGAAGCTATACGGAGTCATTTGAGTTAGCTTTATTTTCTTTACTATAAATTTTAACCAAAACAAATCCATTGGATTATCCGCATCCAATCCGTCCATCCGTGCATCCATTGGATGCAAATCCGTTGGATATGGATTGGATGCGGATGCTAAATTTGAAATCCGTAGTGCAATGGGTTGGATGCGGATGAGGCGAAAACCGGTCCATACCGGCCCATGCTCACCCCTAAGCTTAAGAGGTTTAACGAAGCATTAATCAAGGACAAGCCTTAAAACCCATTACCACCTTGATCAAAAGGAAAAGATAATGATTTCTTATGGTCCTTGCTTTTGTGTTTGTAGTCTAGGCTGAGCAGAGTGCACATTCTAAACAATCGCGGATATCAGCACCTTCTAGGGATTTATTTATAATAATACAAACTAGTGCACCTTGATTTCTCATGAGATTTAGAATGCTCCAGCTTTCGCATATTGATTTTATGATTTACAATGTCTACGTACATGAGCTTCTGCTCTTTCGTGCAGTTGTAGTAGTTGGCTGCAGTTTAAAAAATACCAACTTCCGAGGGGGAAAAGCACACTTATCCTCTCAAGCCCATCAGACGAAAGTGTATAAACAAGAACATTATTTTAGGGACCACCCTTTTTTTTTTGGGGACCATTGATTTTTAAGGCACCTTAACCTAAATTGTTAAGGGTTGTCCTAAAAATCCTGAGATTACTAATTTGCCCCTTACCCGAATTGAAATTAATCCTAACCTAATAATTGCAATTAACTTAATCTAATATAAAAACAAAAGCATCTAACCTAGCCGCCACCTCCGATTATCACCACCGCCCACAACCACCACCTCCGATTATTGAGTGACTAAAGTGATAAAAGAAGAAGAAGATGATGGAGAAAAAAAAAATATTTTGAGATGGGTGAATATGGAGAAAAAACATCATCTGGGTGCTAAAGTATGCTTGTAACTTAGTGAATGTTGCTATAAACGGCCTAAAATATCTTGAAAATCAAAATTGTAACAAAAAAATTTCAACCATGTCAACAAAGTTCGGTTATATTATATGAAGAACATGTAACCGAACTTTCTGCAAATGCTTGATTCGGTTAATAAATCCAAAATCATGAGGCAATCGAACCGAGCTTTAATGGAGTTTTTGTTTGTTCACTAGTTGATGAAAAATCAAATGTAACCGAACTACTATGCTTGAGTTTACATAGTTTTGTTCGCTTCAGTCGACTAGACCACGTTGTAACCGAACTTTAAACAACAGAGTTCGGTAAGTTCGCAAAATTTTGTTTTTTGCGATTAAACCGAACTCAACATTTGGCTTTATAAAGAAGAGTTCGGTTTTGAAATTATTTTTGCGAGTTAACCGAACTCATTTACCTATGTTCGGTTGGTTCGCAAACTTCAACGCAATCAAGTTCCCAACCGAACTGCAGGTTAAAAGTAACCTAGTGTTAGAAGTTCGATTGGTTCGCAAACTTTAACATATTTTGCGAATCAACCGAACTGAGCTTGTATATGCATGTATGCAATTAGGCAAATGTTCGGTTAAAGTAAAAACTTAACAATTTTTGCGATCCAACCGAACTGCACTTGCAAATGCATAAATGGAATTAGCCCATAATCGGAGTTCGGTTCAGAAAAAATCAATCCGTGGTAATCGGAGATGGTGGTGGTAATCGGTGGTTGGTGGTGGTGATAATCTGAGGTGGTGGTGGTGGTAATCGGCGGTGCTGGGTTAATATTATTTTTTACTTAATCATTTCACTAATGATTTCACTAATCATAACCAAAACATAATCAAAAAGGTAGTTTAGGTATTAAGATTTTTTTTTTTATAAGGACACCCTACCCTAAAATAGACAATGGTCCCCCAAATATATCAAATATCATGGTCCCAAAAAAAAAAAAAAAAAAAAAGGTTTATAAACAAACTATATGGCCCAAAATCTAAATCTTTTTAGCTCAAGTCAAAAAGTACAAGGACAACTGTCTTTTTGTTTCACTTCGCGCACAACTCGCCCTTTCCAAATTGGGAGTGGGAGTAGGCCTGGGGTTTTGCGACCCCACTAAAGTGGAGGGCACCGCGTCAAGCTAGCTTCACAGAGCAGCGAACACCTCCCTCTGCTGATCTGACTGGAAGGTTATAACTCAGCCTGGTCCTTGTGAGCCGAATCTTTTGGCATCCAAAATCCAAAAAACTTCTACTCCACTTTAATTCCCCAACCAAATTTTACCACTAATACTTAAAATCTTGGTTCATACCCATTTTCATCTGTCAAGTACATGGTTGAAATTTTATCATGTCATTTAACTCAAAGTAAACCATTTTTTTTGGCCCTTCTTCTCTCTTTTGGCACCAATAACGCCTTCTTTAGGAATAATTTAAAGTCTTGTAGAGAAAAAGAATCAGTTGTTTTCGTATAAGTTCAAATACTAATGACAAAAAAATTTAATAAGCTTCTACTCCACATTAATTCCTCAACCAAACTTTGCCACAAAAATACTTGGATGGCACAAGTATATCATTTTCATGAGTGTATGGTTGAGAGTTTATCATGTCAGTTAACTCAAAAGTAAACAGAAATTTGGGTTAGATGCAAAGCAAAATGGGTCATAATATCAGAATCAATATGCCAATAACTCTCTACTGTTTTTTTGGGAAGTTCTGGTGGGGGCAATGGCCCCTAAGTCTTCTACCTTTTCTGAATAATGACTTGTCACTTAAACACCACTGCATTGAATATCTCTTACCAAACCCTTCTTTACATACCAAAACCTTCATGTTCCTTTCATTTACAGTCACTGAATTCTCTAGCTTCTTCCTGCAACATTTATCAAAGCTTGTTCTTCATCAAATTCTTTGTTTTTCAGCTTGCTAGCCATGGAACATAATACCAGTCTTCAACCCCATGTTATTATTATGCCCAGTCCAGGTATGGGTCATCTCATACCAGTCTCTGAATTCGCTAAACGCCTCGTTCTGGATCATGGCTTCTCAGCAACACTAATCATCGCAAATCAAATTACTTCTCCATTCAAGGCAGTAAAATTAGCTCTCGAACAGAATTCTTTACCAAATTCTATCAATACCATCTTTTTACCTCCAGTTGATATAAGTGATCTTCCTAGTGGTTCTGAGATCGAGGCTCAGATGAGTGCAATTGTGACGCGATCTCTTCCTGCGCTTGCTGAATCCATTCAAGCTATTACTGCAACTCACAGAGTCATCTCCTTTGTCTGTGATCTTTTCTCTACGGAGTCAATTGCTATTGCTAATGAATTTGATATCGATGCTTACATTTTTTCAACATCAACCGCTATGCTGCTGTGTTTGTGTTACCATTTACCCAAACTGGACAAAACTTACTCTTGTGAGTTCAGAGATGTACCTGAAAAGATTCAGATACCGGGTTGCGTACCGATCTGGGGAATCGATCTTATGAAGCCATTACGAGATCGGAAAACAGAGACTTATGTAAGAGTGATACATTATTGGAAGAAGTTGAGTTTGGGCAAAGGCATCTTCATCAATAGCTTTGAGGAGATTGAACATGGTGCTATTGAGGCTTTGAATGGGAAACAATGGGACAGTCCGCCAGTTTACGCAATTGGACCGCTTATCAGAACAACGGGCATGCGCGATGATGGATCGGATGAGTCAGGTTGTCTGAAGTGGTTGGATAATCAATCACCAGGTTCTGTTCTGTTCGTGTCGTTCGGTAGCGGCGGAACCCTCTCAGGTGAGCAACTAACAGAATTGGCTTTAGGGTTGGAAATGAGTGAACAAAAGTTCCTGTGGTTTTTCAAAAGTCCTACACCTAGTGGAATGGCTGCTAATGCATCTTACTTGTGCGCTCAAAATTCTGTGGATCCTTCGGGAGTGTTACCTAAAGGGTTTTTGGACAGAACCCAAAATTCAGGTTTGGTTGTTTCATCATGGGCACCACAAATTCAAATCCTCGAGCATGGATCAACTGGTGGGTTTCTAACCCATTGTGGGTGGAACTCAACCCTTGAAAGCATAGTGCATGGCGTCCCATTAATTGAATTCCCACTTTTTGCAGAGCAGACGATGAATGCAGTGATGCTTACAGATAACATGAAGGTAGCTATAAGGCCGAAAACAATGAAAAACGGTATTATAGAACGTGATGAGATTTGTAAGGTTGTGAAGGAACTTATGGAAGGTGAAGAAGGAAAGAGACTTAGGAGTAAGATGGAAGAACTTAAATGTTCTGCGACTAGTACATTGGCTGAAGCTGGCTCCTCGGCTAAAACATTTGCTGAGGCGGTAAGCGGGTGAAAAAATCACTAGTTATCTTCCATTGATAAGGAGAAATAAAGGACCAGAGCATGAGGGATGAAACAGGAGAACCTAGAAGGATATCTAGCATTCATATACAGTATGTAACTACTAATGATTCTTCCACCTCCAGAGTTGGAACACTTTTTATATTGAATATTTGCAATTTCTCTCTGTATTGAAATGACCAGCAAATTCCAATACTAAATTAAACTTGGGTCTGACTATATTCTTATGGTCCTTGCATTTGTTTGAGTCTTAGGCTAAGCAGAACCCCACCTTGACCTTCTAAGCAATTTAGTGATTCACTCCTGCGGATATCAGCATCCTTCATGTGCTTAGGCGTTTTTGTGCTTAAGCATCCATGTTAAAGAGTATAATTCTGCATACACGGACCTCGTACAAGGTTATAAATACTAGTACACATTGATTTCTAGGACCCATTATTGTCACTCTAAGGCGCTTCAGGACATGATTGCATACAGTGCAGTATGGAACTCTTGTCTGAGTCGAATGTCCAGAAAGTCTGACTCAAAGATGACCAAATAATGAGTATAATTCAGATCAGATGAATTAGATAATTCAAATGAATCATACAAAACAAACATTGTTCAGTCCCATTCATTCACCAACTCCACTGTTGTGATGGTCTATTTTGCAGAATGGAACTCGGTGAGTCGCAAACTAAGGAAAAAAATCATGTTACATGCCCATTGTTTTATTCATATCATTTCTTAGAGCTATCGAATTGTTCTTTGCTAAATTAGTCAGACTTCAAAGCATTCAGACATGTTCAATGTCTGATCCCAGTCACTCAGTCATTCAACCAAAATGGTTTCCAAATACCAACCAAGGACATGACACAAAAGAACTACCAAAGATAAGGACCTGATAAATATTTTTCTAATCTAACGGTGGGTTTACAACTGATACATCTGTAGATAAGGGGAATCTGCTGATCATTGAAAGTTTTTCTATACACTGTGGACAGAAAACAAACAAGGATGCAATGGTAAAGAGAAACAACAAACAAATATCGCATATCAAACTAGAGGATCTATTCAATAATGTGGTTAGGATCTTACTAACATACTAAACATGAAACATGTATAGAATCTGACGTGAATCGAACACATAACCTTCTGACTTGGAGTCAGATGCGCTACCATTGCGCCACAGATTCATATTGCGCAGAAGGATGACATGGGACAACTATTTTGTACGCTATATTCCCAATTAACATAGATATAAGTTGTGCATGACATGGCACTATGGCAGTTGCACTCAACGTTCACAAGCCTTCCTACTTTCACAGTCTCTTCCTATAATAACTTATCAATGTCATTCTTTGCCAAATCAACAAGCATATGTTCAGTATATATTTCTTCTCATCGGCAAGTAGTTCCCTCTCTATTTGAAGGATCAAGAACACAACTACCACCACCCATACGAACCTGATCACTACCATCCACATCTCAAAGAAATCACATTCATTTCATATTAACTCACAGTTCCAAACTATTTCAATCATCACTCCGCACACAAGTGCAACCTACTCCTTGTAATTTCTCTGAACTTATGATAATCATTTGCAAAAATATTCAACATATTTAAAATTTTACCAGCCTCAATACCAGCAATCTGATTGAGTACTGTTAACCTAATTTTCCTTTCAATCACTTTCCTGAAAGTGAAAGATAACAACTGTATACAAGTACTCCATAACTCAGATATTCATAGGACTACAACAGGCATATTTAACCGACACTCAACATCACACCAACAGCGAACAAACTAAATTCCTAAATTTCATGTTTCACAAATATTCAAAATACAATATTGATAGTAAAGCCCTAAATTTCATGTTTCAACTAAAATTTTATTTTCAAAACACCTAAATCAATTTAGCAAAAATCCTAATCCCTTAAACAGTGTACAGTTAGTTAGGCCCTAAATTGACTGTTTACAGCAACCTTATGTTCAATGCTACAATCAGACATATATTAAGCTACCTAGATGCGAAATACAGTGAAAATAAGAACTGGGTTTGATGTACTAACCTGTTTTGAATCACCATGACCTCAATTTAAGCTTATTTCACGACTGAGATGGAGAAGAAACCAAGCTTCGTCTTCTTCTTCCTTCAATAGTAGCCAAACATCTTCACGAAGCCATGTATCAAGCAGATTTCACTCGATGTCTCCAATTTTTTTTCACTCATTCTCCCTATTTTGCTCTCGATTTCTATTTCTAGTTTTCTCCGTTTCGAAACTCGGTCTCTCACGAACTAAGGGCTTTTAACGTTATCAGGGCACGATATCTCGTTTTGACCAGTCAATGACCGATATTGACCACTTAACCGGCTTTTTTGGACGGCTAGACCAGGTTTATTAATGGTAGTGACTAAATACAATCCATATTTGGATTAAATACAATCCAAATTAAAGAAATATATATTTTTGACTAAATACAACCCCGATAAATACAAACAGAAAATTAGTACTCAGGGTTTCACAATCACACGAAAATTATGTCATGGAGAGTTCACGTAAGGGTATTGAGATATCAAACTGATTTTGATTGAAATTTGATCTAATCAGAGATGTTAGACCGATAGTTCTGAAGATCAAATCGTTTTGATCAACCTTTATTTTACTATCATGAAACCATTAAGATAAGTCATACCCTAATTAATGTTCATCTTCCATTAACAAAACATGGATCAATGTTTATTTTACTATCTTCATCATCTTTTAGATGAAAAGTACAAGCTTTGAATTCAAGATCTTGGGGTCGATGGATAACATCAAAAAAATCAAAATATACATAACTAATAAGAATATCAAATTTAGTCGAGAAAACAAAGTAATTCAGATAATTATTAATGGAGATGGAATGGTCTCTTTGATACATTAGGAGTTAAACAACAAAGTCTTCTTGAATTTATTAGTTGGGTTCTATTTGTGTTCAATACCGTAATTCACAATCACATGATGCATGAACTATGAACAAACCAACAGATATAGTGGAGAAATTTTGGATGCAGGATTCAAGCATCATGAGGTATTGATTATTTAATAAACCCACTGATGGGATCATTATCATCCATTCTGTCGTGCTCTTTAATCTTAACTTCAGATTTTATCAATTGTTATTTTTTCTCGCTTGCACAGGGAAGTAGCGGGAAAAAAATGGAGATACAAAAATGAAAGAGATAGAGACTTGTTTGGCATACGGATTGTATTTAGCCTTTTTCGTTTAAGAATAATGAAAAGTAAAATGCGGGTTGTGTTTAATCAAAACGTGGGATGTATTTAGTCATTGCCCAGATAAATACAAATAGAAAATAGTACTCAGGGTTTCACAATCACACGAAAATTATGTCATGGAGAGTTCACGTAAGGGTATTGTAAGGACCCTCCATCTCATCAACGCTATTAGACTAGTCAAGAGACGTTTTAGCCGATAATATCTCGATTAGTTTAACATGAACGCTAATTAATAGGAATTAATCTAACAACAATCTAGATACGAGACTAGTATCATTGGTTAGAGATCGGAAAGTTACGTGAGATGGACTACTCGAGCGTGTTATTCGAACACCGGACGAAGAAGATATCATCAGATTATTATGAAGGGTAGAATTATCATTTCAATCTTAACCACCTGGCTGCCCTTATCCATTTCTCGGGTCCCGTTAACATTTTGGTCGATCTTATCTCTACATCGAGAATGTTGAGCTTAATAGTCCCACATTTTCTGGGCATCTAAGATCTTGCGGTTTATAATCTCTTAAAGCAATTGCAGTGGTGCGATCATAACCAAAGACCAAATACCAAAACAAAAGACCAAATTTTGGGTTTAGTCCGTGTTGCAACACTACTGTAGAAGATTAAATTTGATGGAGCGTAGATATAATGTTCGTTTGTTGAGGGGTGTAGGTATTATGCACGCATAGATGGAGCGTATATATATTGTTCGCCCGTTGAAGCGTGGACTTTATACACGCCGGGTGTGGGAAGAACCTATAATCAATGCCCCACCATGGAGCGAAACTAATATGTACGCCTGATGGGTCTTTAGTCTTCAAGCGGACCTATAATCAACGCCCCTACTCTTTAGAGTTACTAATCCAGAATTAAAATATTCTTTATGGAATAGTGCGCATGTGGGCTGAACATTATACCAACACCTATCATGGGGTGAGGAATATACAACCGCTTCACGTGAAGCGTACTTTATAACTTCGCTCGACTATATTTGGTTTTGGTCCAGCTTTTACTCTTTAGTCCGTCCCACTATGTCTCATTTCTGGACCATATTTATACGTTTGATCGTCCACTGTGGTTGCTCTTAGGGCCTCTCCACTCATTGCCAATTGGTTTTGAGTTGGATTCTCGTATTCTAACATGGAATCAAAGCAGACTATTTGCGACGAGTCATTTGGCCGCGCCTTTGCTCTGCGTCACCCGATTTGATTGTCCACGTGTTAGACCCAACGAGGCTACACGTGAGGGGCGTGTTGATATTATTAGTCCTACATTGTCTGGGGATCTAATATCCAGCGGTTTATAATCTCTCAGGGCCTCTCCATTCATTTCCAAATGGTTTTTAAGTTGGATGCCCATATTCTAACAGAGAAGATAAACTCGGTTTCCGTTCTTTTCTTCTTCATTGATCATTCTTTCTTCTGTTTCTTCTCTTCTCCTGTTATCCTTCTTCTGCGAGTGATTCAGAGATCAAAAGAGAATTTTGTGATTGGTAAAAGGTGGAGAAGATCATGCAGTAGTAGGTGGTGATGGTGATGGTGATGGTGTCTGTTGTTGATTCATACTTGAAGGATGAATTGAATTAGGTTTATGGAATCTATTATTTCTTTGAAAATTTAAAAGATAAGATATAGAGATATGGCGAGTTGAAGAATCATGGGTTTAGGTTCAATTGAAGTTCTGAAATTTGTTGGAGAAGAACTGAGAACTAGGGTTTCTGAATCGGGTTTCGAGATTTGATTAAAGATGAATTAGAGGATAAATTTGATGTATTAGGAAGGTGATTAGAGATGGGTAATGAGGGATTAAACGAATTAGAGTTATGGTTGATGTTAAAATGATAATATGGAGTTGTTATGTGAAGCATCAATGAATTAGGGTTTATGTTTTATTCTTCCCCAAATCAAAAGTTATAATTTATGTATGTTGATTTGGGTGCAAATTAGAGAAGTGTTGATTTAGGGATTACTTTATGGTTTTGATGAGAACCAGTGAAGAGGTTGATTCAGGATGGTGTTAGGAGATCGATTGATTTAAGGCTACAATAGCTAGAGTTGATGAAGTAGCAGTTCAGGGGAGTCTAATACCTGAGTAAGTTTTTATGCTTTTTAATTACAATAAATGAAGTTGAATTGTGTATAATCTGTTGTAGTTGAAGAATGGGATGAGTTTAAGGAGAAGATGTAGATACATATGTAGAAGTTGTAATTGCAATGGAAATGTTGTTGTTAATCTTTGATTTGGTTTATCTTAGTTGAATGCTTAGACTATGGTGGTGTTGTAAGATGTAGGGATGGAATGAGATTGTGCTGGTGCTAAGATGGAATTGCATGTTATGCTGGTTTGGTGAGTACAGGACTACATAGTGGTTAAGGGAATTGAAGTGGAAAGTTTATGGGGTAAATGTGAATTGCAGGGTATGAGATTGATTCCAAGTGGTGGTACAAGGAGTAAAGTTGACTATGTAACTACGATGAGATTGTAGTTCAGTTAAATGAGTTGGTAAAAGATTGGAATGGTGTTTGTTTGATGAGTTATAGAATTGTATAACTAAAGTTTGGTGATTTCAGTATAGGTTGGCTTAAAGATGCAATTGCATGTAAGCTATGTTGTTTTGTAAATCAATTTTAGAGTTATAAATTAGAATGATTGAATTGATGCAATGAATAGAACTGAAGTTAGAGTTGCAGCCGTGTGAGAAGCTCTAGCATGTACAATGGCTCAGGCCAGTGTTAGTCATCCCAGTCAGATGTCTCTGACAAGTTTGGTTAGATAACTTGGTTAATCTGACTGAGTCAAATGGGAACCTGACTTACCTGAATCAGTCTTATTGACTGAGTTAACCCAGACCGATTTATGTTTGACTCAGAGACTGGACCTTTAACCAGACTTTGACTATTGACCCGACTTAGACGTTGACTGTTAGTTGACCCGTGACCATCAGTTTGACAGTTAGTGATCGTTAGTTGACTCAGATGGACTGGACTTAAGTTAATGGACTTGTTTAGTGGACTTGGGCTTAGGTTTAGTTTTTCCTATTTTGATGTATTGGACCCTTATGGTCCGAATTAGTCTTTGGTTCCTTTTACAAAGTTGTAGATATTCATAAGACTTAGCTATGGACTATAAAAGCAACATAATTGGATTAGTAAACTCCTAGTTATGCTAAAGATAGAGAATGGAAAGGTGAGGAACCATAAATGGGCTTAACACCATTAGATAGACTTGTATGAAATTATGTTATGAGCCTTGTGTGGGCCTATTGACTAAACTCTTAGAGTGCTTGTATGATTAACAGTTAGTCTATTTAACAACGATCGATTCAAAGGAAAAACCAGTTGATCGTGGATCTTGAGGTAGGCGTGGCTTGTCGTCAAAAGAGGTGAGAATATATATTTAACTCTTTTGAAATCATTGTTGTTCATTTGTATCTGATGTTCAAACTTATTTGAAACAATCATGTCTTGATGTCACTTCTTCCTTGGCATTTCTTCAAGAAAGGTTCGATCTATTGCTCATTCTCTATTTTGCGATTTATATTTTAATGGTTTAATTCCAAAATTGATAGTAATTTAGAAAGGGTTAATATAAGAAAGGGTTTGGGAGTGGTGGATAAATTGAATCTTAGCAACGACGCGATAGTTGATTGCAAGATGGATGAGTAGTTAACACTTTGTGGTGTGTAAATGGGGATGGAAGTATAAGAACGAAGGGAAATGCATTTAAGGATTCGCCATTCTTTGTTGTTGCCAACACATTCGAGAAGACGGAGAAAGATAAAGATATTGAAACTAACAGTAGTAAGAAAGATTTTAATGAAGCAGTTCTCATATTTGCTAGCTCAAGTTTTGTTTTAAATATGGAGATGATGAAAACTGATATATCGCATATATTGATAGGGAATTGTAAGAAATGGTCTCATAAATTTGATTGTTTCTTTGACTGGTTATATTATTGTCATGATTACATCAAGAAAACTTGAACGTTCACCCAACTAGGACTTTATATTTGACAGCTAAAGTCAGATAAAGCACGCGTCATATAAAGAAAGAAACGAGAAAAACATGCAAATTTTTTAAATTCTCTGAATCCTTATCACTGTAATGATTGATTGATTGATTGAAAGATGGATTTATATATAATTTGACCTTTTAGGTGTATATAGGGGTATTTGTCTTGGAATGATGGGTATAAGTTGGATGTACTCGGCGAAGAATGGGAGTAGAAATGAAACTAAAAGATCTCATGATGCTCATTTTTCCTATTATTAGCTCATTTTTAGTCGTTGAAGTGTCGAGTTTTTAAATCATTGTCCATATGAAGAAGTTTAAATCATGGATTCCGCATTTTGATTTACAATGTCTGCGTACATGAGCTTCTATTCTTTTGTGTAGTTGTAGCAGTTGTGGTGGTGGTGATTTTTGTTGAAATTAACTTTGAGGATAAGATTTAGAGCTGAATATTGTAGCAGTTACTTAGGTGAGGAGGAAAAATAAAGCACACTGACTGGAGTCTCTCAAGCCCACCCATCAGGCGAAGGTGTGTACAATGTATGAACAAACTAAATGGCCCAGAATCTCATTCTCATAAGTACATGGTTGAAAGTTTATCATGTCACTTAACTGAAACTAAACAAAATTTGTGTTAGATGCAAAGCAAAACGGGTCATAATCTCATAATCAATATGCCAATAACACTCTACTGCTTTTTAATCTGTCAATTTCTCCTACCACTAACAATAGTTGTTTTGGGAAGTTGTGGTGGGGGTCAATGGCCCTCTCAAGTGTTCTACCTTTTCCCTAAAAAAGACAGAAAAAATTGAAAGCTTTCTTGTTCTGCCATTTGAACAATGACTTGCCATTTCAAAATGTATTCAATATCTCACACCAAACCCTTCTTTATATACCGAAACCTTCATCTTCCTCTCATTTGCAGTCAAATTTACTAACTAGCTTGTTCTTCATCAAATTCTTTGTTTTTCAGCTTGCTAGCCATGGAACATAATACCAGTCTTCAACCCCATGTTGTTATTATGCCCAGTCCAGGTATGGGTCATCTCATACCAGTCTCTGAATTCGCTAAACGCCTTGTTCTGGATCATGGCTTCTCGGCAACACTCATCGTTGCAAATCAAACTAATTCTCCATTCAAAGCAGTAAAACAAGCTCTCGAACTGAATTCTTTACCAAATTCTATCAATACCATCTTTTTACCTCCAGTCGATATCAGTGATCTTCCTAGTGGTTCTGAGATCGAGATGAGTGCAATTGTGACACGGTCTCTGCCTGCGCTTGCTGAATCCATTCGAGCTATCACTGCAAGTCACAGAGTCGTCTCCTTTGTCTGTGATCTTTTCTCTACGGAGTCGATTGCTATTGCTAATAAATTTGATATCGATGCTTACATTTTTTCAACATCAACTGCCATGCTGCTGTGTTTGTGTTACCATTTACCCAAACTTGACAAAACTTACTCTTGTGAGTTCAGAGATGTACCTGAAATGATTCAGATACCGGGTTGCGTACCGATCTGGGGAATCGATCTTATAAATCCATTACGAGATCGGAAAACAGAGACTTATGCAAGAGTGATACATTATTGGAAGAAGTTGAGTTTGGGCAAAGGCATCTTCATAAATAGCTTTGAGCAGATTGAACATGGTGCTATTGAGGCTTTGAATGGGAAACAATGGGACAATCCACCGGTCTACCCAATTGGACCACTCATCAGAACAGTGGGTGCGCCCAATGATGGATCGGATGAGTCAGGTTGTCTGAATTGGTTGGATAATCAATCACCGGGTTCTGTTCTGTTCGTATCGTTTGGTAGCGGTGGAACCCTCTCAGGTGAACAACTAACCGAATTGGCTTTAGGGTTGGAAATGAGTGCACAGAAGTTTCTGTGGTTTTTCAAGAGTCCTACTCCTAGTGGAAAGGCTGCAAATGCATCTTATTTGAGTGCTCAAACTACTGTGGATCCTTCTGGAGTGTTACCTAAAGGGTTTCTGGACAGAACCCAAAATTCAAGTTTGGTTGTTTCTTCATGGGCACCACAA
Source organism: Papaver bracteatum (assembly GCA_023529315.1). Lineage (NCBI taxonomy): Eukaryota > Viridiplantae > Streptophyta > Magnoliopsida > Ranunculales > Papaveraceae > Papaver > Papaver bracteatum. The sequence continues at coordinate 1,881,191 of JAJJWX010004010.1, forward strand.
ATTCAAATCCTGGAGCATGGATCAACTGGTGGGTTTTTAACCCATTGTGGGTGGAACTCAGCCCTTGAAAGCATCGTGCATGGCGTCCCCTTAATTGCCTTCCCACTCTTTGCAGAGCAGACGATGAACGCAGTCATGCTTACTGATGATATGAAAGTAGCTATGAGGCCGAAACCAATGAAACATGGTATTATAGGACGTGACGAGATTTGTAAGGTTGTGAAGGAACTTATGGAAGGTGAAGAAGGAAAGAGACTTAGGAGTAAGATGGAAGAACTTAAATGTTCTGCTACTAGTACATTGGCTGAAGCTGGCTCCTCAGCTATAACATTTGCTGAGGCGGTGAAAGCCTGGAAAAATTACTAGTTATCTTGCATTTATATACGGTATGTAACTACTAATGATTCTTCAACCTCCAGAGTTGAAAAGGTTTTTGTATTTAATATTTGCAATTCCTCTCTGTATTGAGAATGACCAGCAAATTCCAATACTAAATGAAAATTAAACTTGGGTCTGACTATACTCTTATGGTCCTTGCTTTTGTTTGAGTTTTAGGCTAAGCAGAACCCTACCTTCTAAACAATTTAGTGGTTCACCTGCGCAGCACCGGTTATGTGCTTAGGCATCTATGTCAAAGAGTATAATTCTGCATACACAGACCTCGTACAAGGTTATAAAAACTAGTGCACCTTGATTTCTATGAATTGTCACTCTAAGGCGTTTCAGGACATGATTGCATACAGTGCAGTATCGAACTCTTGTCTGAGTCGAATGTCCAGAAAGTCTGACTCAGAGATGACCCAATCAATAGTATAATTTAGATTTGATGAATTAGATAATAATTCAAATGAGTCATACAAAACGAACATTGTTCAGTCCCATTCATACACCAACTCTGCTGTTGTCAGGGTGTATTTGGCAGAGTGGAACTCGATGATTCGCAAACTAAGAAAAACAAATCATCACTAACAAGGTCAAGTTAGCAAAAAAAAACATTGTCTTTTTCATATCATTTCTTAGAGCTACCTAATTGTTCTTTGCTAAAATGAGTCAGACTTCAAAGCATTCAGACATGTTCAGAGTCTGCTGCCAGTCACTAAGTCAGTCAACCGAAATGGTTTCCAAATTCCAATCAAGGACATGAAACAAAAGTATTACCTAAGACAAGGAGCTGATGACTATTTTTCTTATCTAATGGTGGGTTTACAACTGACACAAACACAGATAAGGGGAATCTGCTGATCATTGAAATTTTTTCTATATACTGTGGGATTGAAAACAAACATAATTCAACAAACAAGGTTGAAATGGTAATGAGAAACAAACAAAAATCATATTTCAAACTAGAGGTGCTAAGATCTTACTAACATACTAAACATGAAACAGAGAGCCATTGTAGAAAATCTGACGTGAATCGAACACGTAACCTTCTGACTCGGAGTCAGACGCGCTACCACTGCGCCACAGATTCATTTTGCGTAGAAGGATGACATGGGAATACTGTTTTGTACGTTATAATTATATTCTCAAAAATAACGTAGATATTGTGCATGACATGGCATTATGGCAGTTGCATTCAACGTTCATAAGCCTTCCTACTTTCACAATCCCTACCTATGATAACTTATCAATGTCATTCAAATAAACAAGCACATGTTCAGTGTATTTCTTTTCATCAGCAAGTAATTTCTTGGTCACCAGATTCGTGTGGAAGCGTGCTCCTAACAAGGGAGAAACGCGCTCCTATTGGGTGAGAAACGTTTCACTCTATCTAACTGTAATAATTATGTTGAAGCAAATCTAATATCTGGCTTCATATCCTACTCACCGCATATTCTTATATATTCCTATCTTTATCTAGTATATCATGTATCTAGCCCCTTCATATTCTAGGTTAGCTTTCCTATAACCATGCAACATTTGTATTACTTATCTAGCTAGTTTTAGTCTTTATCAAATCAAGAAGTTAGGGTCAATGCATATCTTAGACTCAGATAAATGGATACAATGAATCTATCCTCCCCTACACCATCTACACCTCCACTACCAACCCCAAGTTCGCAGAATACATAAGCACAAAACCGGCTTCCGAAAGCTCGAAAACTGAATGATTGAGATATATAATATATTGTAGAAAACTAGAAAGTACACTTTATTAAGATTTTCCAAATGAACCTAATTTACGCTCCTTACACGCTCCTCGAATTTCATTTTTGAAACTTTTATGAATCTAGATTCCGATCTCACTCCCGACGACTAAGAGTAATTCCCTCTCTATATGAAGGATGAAGAACACAACTACCAGCACCCATATGAACCCCATCACCACCATCCACATCTCAAAGAAATCACATTCATTACATATTAACTCACAGTTCCAAAGTGTTTCAATCATTAGTCAGCAGATAAATGCAACCTACTCCTTGTAATTTATCTGAACTTAAGATAACTAATATAATCTGCAAAAATATTCAACACACAGAAAATATTACCAGCCTCAATACCATCAATCTGATTGACAACAGTTAAACTAAAAATTCCTTAATCACTTTCCTAAAAGATAAATTACTCTGTAACATCTAAAATTCAACATTCATGTTCAACAACTAACTCAGATATTCATAGTACTACAACATGCATATTTAACCAACATTCAGCATCACACCGACATCAGCATACTAAATTCCTAAATTTCATGTTTCAAATGAAATTTCAACAAATAATCAGAATACAACATTCATAACACCTAAAATCAATGCAACACGAATCCTAATTTCTTAAACCATAGATAACAGTAATACAGTTGGTTAAGCCCTAAATTGATTGTTTACAAAAACCCTAAATTCAATGCTAAGCTACCTAGATGCGAGATACAGTGAAAATAACAACTGGGTTTGATGTACTAACCTGTTTTGAATCACCATGACCTCAATTTAAGCTTATTTCACGACTGAGATGGAGAAGAAACCAAGCTTCGTCTTCTTCTTCTTTCAATAGTATCCAAACATCTTCAAGAAGCCATGTATCAAACAGATTTCACCCAATGTCTCCAACTTTTTTCACTCATTCTGCTCTCGATTTCTGTTTTTCTCCTTTTCAAAACTACTTCTCTCACGAACCATCTGGTGTTAGCCCAGTTGGCCAGGAGCCTGACTCTCAAACAAGAGGTCAGCGGTTCGAGTCTCCGCTCAAACACTAACAAACTAACATTAACATAACATTCTTTACCAATCAAAAAAAAAAAAAAACTACTTCTCTCACGAACTAAGGGTGACTTTTAACCTTTATCCGGGTACGATATCTCGTTTTGACTAGTCAATGACCGATATTGACTACTAGGTTTTTTTTTTTACGCGAGTTATAACCCCAAAGGTGTCACTATCTATCCACAAAAAATTCATCAAATAAAAGTAACACAAAAACTCTATCAAAACAAAAATAACACAAAAACCCTAAAGAATTTGATGAAACCAATTTTGAAATTTGGGGTTTTTGTATCAATTTAAAAAAAAAATTGGGGTTTTATATCAATTTTGTTTAAGATTGAGTTTTAATGGATCCCAATATTTGAATGGGGTTTTTGTACCACAAGCTTGGTCACCTTGGGTTTTTATGACTAGTTTTGTTTATTTTTTGAGTAATTTATATTCTTATGACCCTAGAAATTATGGGTTTAACTCTTTTGGCCTCGGGATTATTGGCCCTGGAATATTATAGGAAGTATGATTAACAAAATAGTCGGTGTGCATATTGCCTGCACATAAAATCAGTGTGCACATTGCCTGCACACTACAAAATATGAAGAAAATTTAAAAAATTATTTACAATAATCAGTGTGCATATTGCCTGCACACTATAAAATATGAAGAAAATAAAAAAAAAATTATGTACAGAAATCAGTATGTAAAGAGCCTTAAGTTTCATGTTTCAGCTGAAGTTTTATATTCGTAACACCTAAAATCAATGTAGCACAAATCCTAATTTCTTAAAGCGATAATCAATTTAGCACAAATCCTAATTTCTTAAACCATAAATAACAGTAATATAGTTGGTTAAGCCCTAAATTGATTGTTTACACAAACCCTAAATTGATTCTTTTTGATGATCTGAACATCTTTTCTTCTGAATTAGAATTTTCTTTTGAATGCGAAACCCTTTTATTAGTGTCGATTCTCCCCGAATTGAATGAAATGAACCAATGTTCATGCTCCGAAATTCATGATGATCGCTTTCGACTTGCCTCGGTAAATTCTGTTTGAGGATATGCTACCTGGGCTGAGAAAACACGTGCCATACATAAACCTGTGTGGTTTTCTGACCGTGTCTAGATTTTACCAGTCCCCGGTTATTTTTCTTCCGCATCTCTAGTATCTCCAGTATTAACCTTGTTTGAATCTTAGGGTTTCAATAAAACCCGTAACTGAATTGACTATCGGAAGAAGATAACTATCCACTGTATCTTGTATATATCTTCAAGACTTAAGGTTTATCACTTACCCAAATATTTCTTCCACTCCTGAGTCAGTTTCACCGTGTAGAGGAAATTTTCTTATCTTTTCATCGTTATGTCTAGCAGTAGTATTTCTTCTTGAAATGAACCTCAGTCGAAGCATGAAGTAGAAGCGTTCGTCTCAATAAGTTGTGTATTTTTATTCATCTCCATTTAATCAGAGTTATTGATCATATGCAAATGATTTGTTGCAGGATGATCAGAGGAATCCGTCTTCCTCTCATAATTCAAGACCTAAGCAGACTGATGATGACGACGTCGATAAAAACTCTACCAACTCCGTGGAAACTGGAGCTAGGATTCACTACCCGATAACTGGAGTTTTATATTCATAACACCTAAAATCAATGTAGCACAAATCCTAATTTCTTAAAGCGATAATCAATTTAGCACAAATCCTAATTTCTTAAACCATAAATAACAGTAATATAGTTGGTTAAGCCCTAAATTGATTGTTTACACCAACCCTAAATTCAATGCTAAGCTACCTAGATGCGAGATACAGTGAAACTAACAACTAGGTTTGATATACTAACCTGTTTTGAATCACCATGACCTCAATTTAAGCTTATTTTACGACTGAGATGGAGAAGAAACTAAGATTCGTCTTCTTCTTCTTTCAATAGTAGCCAAACATCTTCAAGAAGCCATGTATCAAACAGATTTCACTCAATGTCTCCAACTTTTTTCACTCATTCTGCTCTGGATTTCTGTTTCTCTCCTTTTAAAAACTACTTCTCTCACGAACTAAGGGTGACTTTTAACTTTATCCGGGTACAATATCGTTTTGACTAGTCAATGACCGATATTGACTACTTAATCGGCTTTTTTGGACTGCCAAAGTAGGTTTACTATTTATTTATTTTGTCCGCAAGTTATAACCCCAAAGGTGTCACTATCCATCCATAAAAAAACTCATCAAAATAAAAGTAACATAAAAACTCTATAAAAAAAAAAGTAACACAAAAATCCTAAAGAATTTGATGAAACCAATTTTGGTTTCATCATAAAATTTGATGAAATATCATAGAATTTGATGAAACCAATTTTGAAATTTGGGGTTTTTGTATCAATTTTTTAAAAAATTTGGGGTTTTATATCAATTTTGTTTAAGATGGAGTTTTAATGGATCCCAACATTTGAATGGGGTTTTTGTACCACAAGTTTGGCCACCTTGGGTTTTCATGACTAGTTCTGTTTATTTTTTTAGTAATTTATTCTTATGACCCTATGGGTTTTACTCTTTTGGCCCCAGGATTATTTAATAAAATTTGCAAATAATTCCAGTGGCCCTGGAATATTTTAGGAAGTAGGATTAACAAAATAGCCGGTGTGCATATTGCCTGCACACCATAAAATATGAAGAAAAATTAAAAATTAATTTACAATAATCAGTGTGCATATTGCCTGCACACTATAAAATATGAAGAAAATTAAAAACAAATTATGTACAGAAATCAATATGCATATTTCCTACACATAAAATCAGTGTGCATATTGTCTGCATACTATAAAATATATGAAAAAAAATTAAAAAATTATTTAAAGAATAAAAAATTATATTAAATGAAAATTTGATAGTTGTATTTATGCTCGTTGTGTATGTTTTCAAAAGAAAGCGCAATTTGGGGATACATTTATTAATTGGGGGATATAGCTACATGACAAAAACGGTGTCCCAATAGCAATTTTGGGTGACCCCCTATGTAATTAATTTTTTAATTCCTAATCTAGCCCCTACTATTCATGATTAGTGATTAATTATAATTAGTAAAATGTTAAGTATTTGGGGGATAAATTAGTGTGTATTTATTTTTATTTGAATTTGTGTGGGTTAGTTGAGAGTGGGAAAAATATTTTTGAGTGAAATTTTTTTTTTGAAAATGGAAGATGATTGTGATGAGAGAATTGTTGCTAAGAGGTTGAAAATTTGATTTTTTTTATCTTTGAATCCACCATTGTTGCAGTTGAAAAATCTTGGTACCGGCATGGTATTCAACCAAAAAACCATGCCGGTATTTGCTGGAAATTTTCATAAATTGTTTCATAAATTGATCTTCAAAACCAATTTTTCTGGTTTTAATCAGTCTACTTCCGGCACAATTATCTGATTCATGGTATTTGCTTAAATTTCTATGCCCGAACATGATGAAAAGTATCCAGAAGATTGATATTTTTTTTCACTTAACTACCGACATTGATAGATTTATATCGAGCATGCCGGGATTTAGTTCCGGCATTGAATTTCATCACTTCCGGCATGGTCATCATCATTTCCGACATGTTCTTCATCACTTCCGGCGTGGTCTTCATCCTAAATTTCTATGCCGGCACAAGATGAAAAGTATTCAGAAAATTAATTTTTTTTTCACTTGACTACCGGCATTAATAGATTTATATCGAGCATGCCGGAATTTAGTTCCGGCATTGAATTACATCAATTTCGGCATGGTATTCATCACTTCCGGCGTGACCTTCATCATTTTGCGACATGTTCTTCATCACTTCCGGCATGGTCTTCATCACTTTCAGCATGATATTCATTACTTCCGAATTAAGAAAAAAAAATCGTTTCCAAAATGAGGAGCCGGCAAGAATTTGATAGGGAGTGGGAGAGTTTAGAATTTGAAATAGAATGGGGTATATTTGGGTTTCAAAGATCTAACCCTAAAAGAGATTAATAAGAGGTGAAGATGGAAATGGGGGATATGATTTTTATTTTTTATTTTTGATTTTAAGTTTTTTAATTTTTATTTTGAAGGAAGAGTATTTTAGTATTTTCATACCCAATAGTCACCCCTTAACAGACACTATGGGTTGGGGGAAGTAATTCATATCCCCCAATTAATAAATGTATCCCACAATTGCGCGTTCTTTCAAAAAGCTTTCCAAATGTATATAAAAATTGTCGAATTCTTACGTATGATCCGTGAGACATGTTATGTTCAAGCTGGCATGACAATTATACCGTTAATAAAGGATATAGTTTATTTGATAACATCATCAAACATCTTTATCCAAATGGCCCTCCTTCTTTTTTAAGGGTCATTTCAACATATTGGGTTAATTTTTTTAAAAATGAATTTTAACTCAAAGACTATTTGAGTAAGAGAGAGCGAGGGGAGGGCCAAACAATTCTCACTTTTTTTTTTAATAGGAAAGAAGATACATTAACAATATATTGACTAGTTAACCGGATTTTTTGGACTGTCAGAGAAGGTTTACTTTTATTTTCTTTAACAGGAAAGAAGATACATTAACAACTTAAATTAAACTAGATTTACATAAGAGGAGTATTTCATGAGATATCTAAACTCGTGAGCGAAGACTCGATTCCTCTAACCTCCTACTTGAGAGTCAGGCTCCTGGCCAACTGGGCTAACCCCTGATGGTTTTTTAAAAAGGCAATCAACATGGTCTTTATTAATAAAATCACCATGTTACATGATTTTTTATTTTATAAGAAAGTATAGCCATAATGAAATCACCTGGAAACTAATACAATCGCAAAACTGAATTTTCACTAAGCTTTACATCTTTTGCCAATTCAAATAGCGAATATAGGATATATCTCCAGTTTTTCCTTAAAAGAAGTTGTAATGATTTGAACTGGATATACCAAACGAAACAGATAACTCGGCTTAAGCTAATGAATCAAGCATTATTGGCCAAATGATGTTGGAAGTATGGTGTTGAAAAAAATAAACTTTGGTACAAAATTATAGAGGACAAATATGGAGTTGATTTATCATTTTGGATCCCCAGGAAAATAACTCAATCTTCTGGAGTTTCTTGTTGGCAGAGCATTGATGAAACTGCATGTTTAATTAGTGAAAACTGCACATTGTATTTGCATTCAGGTAGAGCCATTGCTTTTTGGAATGACATATGGTGTGTGCAACTCCTTCTAGATAGTGTTTATCCAAGTATGTACAAGTTATCAAGAGAACGAAATGTCATGTTAGAAGACATGATATCCCCAGAAGGGAATTGGAAGTTTGATTTCAAGAGAGTTCTTGATATTTCAGAGGTGGAAGATTATGCCGCTCTTCTCATAGTTATTGGCGACAATCCAACAACTAGGGATGGATTTCCAGACATGAGAAGATGGAAGCTCACTGCCACGGGGGTCTCTATAATTAAGTCACTTTATACAAAACTGGTTAGTGAATTTGGTGTTGACAATTTTCGGTATCATTTTATTTGGAAATCTTCAATACCGATGTTTGTACCCAGAAAATATTTTCAGGCACAGAACACAATCGGTTTGGTGATGGTGAAGAAAACTAGGGTTAATAACATAAAACAAATAGGAATAGCAGAGACGCAAATTTAACGTGGTTCGGCAAGTGTTGCATATATCCACGGAAGAATCCCCGTAAAGAGAGATATTTTATTGATGTACGGATTACAATGATTTCTGATCCTTTTTAGGGTTTGCTAGTATATTTCGTATATCATGGCGTGTCCCTTCAGGGTTGAGATTCCCCTCTATTTATATAGTTGAATACATGGGTTAAACCCTAATTTCGATATAAACTCCCCCTGCAAGTAACTTGGCCAGGTTTGACTAATGACCTTGACTTTGACTGACATGGTTGACTTTTTGATGTTGATTGCGATTTTCGATCTTTAACTGGCAGACTTCCTTGACTGAAGACATACCAGGAGACTAGATGTTGGCTGGCTGGCAGTGTCGTTGAGTACTTGGCTGGAAACTAGTTGGCAGCGCGATGACAACTTGGGTTGGAAACTGGATGGAAGCACGTCTAGAAACTTGGCTTCGAAAGTCGATCGACAAATGACTTTGACCATCGACCAAAGGTTGACTTTGAATATTGACCAGATATTTACTTTGACCATTAACCGAAGGTTGACTTTGACCGTTGACCGGTTGTTGACTTTGACCATTGATCATTCAGAAGATTTGGTAGCCTGCATACCGAGTTGGTTGGCTAAATAGAAGACTTGAACGAGACCCAACTGGTGGTTCAAGTATCAATCTAACCCAATATTTTAGAATATTTACTCATGGTACAAACATCCCCCCTCTTAACCTCCAACTTATTGTGGGGTTAAGAAAATTTCATTTCCCTTGATCAATGACAAAATTCAGCCCAAGTGTGGATTATTGTTATTGAAGTAAATGCCAACCTTCCCTTGCTGTTTGTGGAAATCATAATAAAGACGCCCCCAAGTGAGGTTATTGTGATTGGAAGGTTATACAGAAACAAGTGAGCACGAACCATTGTTGTAGAAAAAAACTAGACTGAAGATCAAACTGGTCTGCAACGGAAGCGTGATACTGGACTGGAGTAATTTCCTGGAACTAAAATGCAATGGTTGCATGCGACATATGACATGAACAGTTGCTGGTGAAACTGGGTTGTAGTGGTTGTCGGAGATAGATGACCCAAACAGTTACTAGTGAAACTGGATTGTAATGATTGATGCGAAAACAACTATTGAAAGTGGGCTACAGATATTGATGCAAAACTAGGTTGCAGCAGTTGATCTGAAACTGAAATGCAGCGGTTGTGTGGAACTAGATTGGTGACAATTTTTTGAAAAGATGAGGTATCCTAGTAGCCACTGAGCTAGAATCTGTGTTGACTGTTGTAGGAAGCGAAACTTGAATATGCGGGATTATATATCATAATTTCTGACCAAACTGGATTGCAGTAGTTGTTGATATTACCAAACTGTTGTCAACTACATGCTAAGATACGACATTTTCGAGCGAAAGGCGACATCCATTGGTGAGACATTTTAATTGTTGGAATGGTAAAATACTTTGTGTACCGTTGGACCTCTTAGCGATCTTAGATTTGCTACTAGATCTGACAGTGATTTTCATATGTCGTCAATAGTTATATGAATCAGGATAACATCAATGATGTAAAACTAGACCCCAACAGTTGTAGCAGAGTGTAATGGCTGCGGTAAACTTGACTGTGACATCCATATAAAACTGTTCTATAATATTAATGAACAAAACTAGATTTCAACAGCTTTAGGCAAAGCTGGACTGCAACAGCTACGATCAGCTGGATTGCATGAAATGCGAGTGAAGATGAACTGCAGTAGCTGTGATCAGCTAGACTGCATGAGCGACGAGCAAAGATGCACTGCAACAACTACGATCAGTTGGACTGCAGGAGCTACGAGAGATGTTGGACTACAACAGATGCAACTGCGATCAGCTGGACTGGAGCAGCGATGATCAAAGCTACACCGTATGAGCTGCGAGGGAAGCTGAACTACAGCAGTGGAGAGAAAAGTTGCACTGCAGCAGCTGCCATCAGCTGGACTGCAGGAGCCACAAGTGAATATGGACTACAACTTCTATGATAAGCTGGACTACAGCAATGGCGATCAAATATGCATTCCATCAGCTGCGATCAGCTGGACTACAAGAACCGCGAGTGAATCTGGACAGCAGCAGCTGATGTCAGCTGGACATAAGCAGCAACGAGTAAGGTTGCACTATAGGAGCTACGAGCGAAGCAGGACTGCAACAACTGTGATTAGCTGGACCGAAGCAACGATGAGAAAATATATGTTGTAGTAACTGCGATCAACTGGACTACAAAATCTGCGAGCTAGACTGCATCAGCGACGAGCAAAGTTGTACTGCAGTAGCTGATCAGGTGCGTCCAACTAAGTACAATAGTTATGAGTAAAACATGACTGCAGCAGTTTCTTCCAACTGATTGCAACAGTTGCTCAGAAACTGGACTAAGACAGTTCGTTCAAATGACTATATTAGTTTCTGCGAAACTGGACTATAACAGCTGCGATCAGCTGGACTGCAACAGTTATTAACGTTGTTGTTTGCGATAAATGCATCAAATTATTAGGGTGTATACTCGCCCCTTCTTAATCCTGTAACTATTTGTTGGATTAAGAAGTTTGGGTTTGCCTTTGTTCCAATTTCCAGCAGCTGAATTTCACATCGAATTTAGGTGCTACATAACTCGCCTCCAAACGTGTAGAGTGTTACGCATATATCCCCAAAAGAGTTACTTTAGACCATGAGGTATTATATATCTCTCCCCCAAGTGATGGTCATCCACGTTCAAGTGATATGCAACTCGCCCCCAGAAGACATTGATTGGCAGGCTACTTAATGCTTGCACAAGGATGCACTTCTTTGTTGCATATCACTCGCTCATGGAGTGAGGTTGAAGGTTTTTTTGATATCTGGAATTCGCGTAAGGGGCCAATCCTACTGTTCCAGATGCGCACAAAGTTGATATGTGATCATATTCATATGCCCTGGCATGAGAAAAATGCTCGCCACATTATAGGTGTCACATTGAACAAAAGTAGGCATGATTATCTAAAACGATGCGAAAATATTTAAATTGTATTCTTACCTTATGAGAAGTGATAATTGTGACTCTGTTGATATGGTGATATAGATGTCCACTGGCTAAGATAATATTTCCCAGTGGCGATGATTGTTGAACTACATGTTTCCAAAAATGTTTCAGGAAATAACAACTCTGAACTGCAAAATCAATCGAATTGCTCGAGATCGATCTTTCTACCGACGTAATTTCGAGGCAAAATTCACGACAAACTATAATCTCAAAGATGTTGCAGACAGAAATTAAACACAACAGTTTCCGGGAAATTTGGATGTGATTAAGTTACGGACCATATTCGACATAACAGTTAGCACGAACTTTTGGAAACCGATCATGTTGTGTACTTGAAGATGATATGGAGTTTTTACTTGGAAGTGGTTGATGAATGTTTATGATGTAACCGCATAATGCCTCAAACTAAATGTTTCAAACCATTTTTGCTTACATATTGGTGGGAATTGAAAAACGAACGCGATGAACCAAAAATTAGAAAATCAATAAACTTGATCGTTAATGTGACGATGAAGACTGGAGAAGGTGCTGATGTGACAGCTAATTTTTCGCTGATTTACGCTGAAAGTTTGCTAACTGAACTAGTTGGATATATTTTGTCCAAATCCTGAACCATTTATTGAATCATATCCAATTGTTCAGGTCGGATGGAACTATCCGTTGATAACATTGAATGTGTCGGAAATGTCCAGTCTATTCTGGCTTAACTCACACTTCGTCTTGGGCCAAAATTCTACAGAAGTTGGGTAGAAACATCCATGAGATGATGGCTCTGTTCAGGCGGCTTTGTCGCGGTGGTTCGTCTTTGGTGCATGCATCTTGGTTGAAAGAATGATGTTTTTTTTCGTTGTCGGCGACTTGGACTCACTTAATTTCTCATGGACGATCACTTGCGAAGTCTCTCGGCCTTGGTAGCAGAAGATGATGAATATTGATGGAGAAGAGGTGACTATCGACGTCATACTGAAGGAGATGTCTTGATCAACTGGACTGTAGCAGTTTTCTGGAAAATGACTGCAGTAGTTCGATCAACTAGACTGCAAAATTTGTTGTAAAAGGAATGCAGAAGTTCGATCAACTGGACTGCAGTATATTCTGAGAAACTAGACTACAGCAGTTTGATCAACTGAACTATAATAGTTTTGAAGAAAACTCGACTACAGTGGTTGCAAACAACTGGACTGTAGCAGTTGCTGGGAAAATGGACTACATCAGTTCGATCAACTGGACTGTAGCTATTGTGATCAATACCGAAAGTAAGCGTGTTGAGGTTTGAGAATCAACTCAGAACTTCTGAACTTTTATCTAGGACATGTTGTGGGTACAAACCATCATAACAACATTCACAAACTTTGAGGATCTTACAACAACTTCGTTATTTGACTAAATATGACCCCTTCAATTTCGTCTCTCCTGTCGATGGTGGATTTTAGATAAGGGGTAAAATCGTAAATCCACATGACCTAGTGTTACCAGCAACACATTGACTACGAGCATTTAATTCAGATGTTAATAATTAATGGGGGTATTTTTTCAAAAATACCAGATTAAGGTTTTCGACACAGAACCCTAATTCCTAAACCAAGCCGCATACTGCGCACCATGGAAACCATGCCAAACTAAGCCGCTATACCATTTGGCACGTGCCAAAAATAACGCCCTAGGCTTGCAAACTGTGCAACTAGGTCAACTTGGCATAAGTGGCCGTGCGTGCCATTGGCACATTCCAACACGTTACCACTAGCCACTTTCTATTCCAAGCCGCTACCCAGTTGTAGCGCCCGTAACTTGGCCAAAGTGGTCGTGCGTGCCACTGGCACATGCCAACACGTTACCACTAGCCACTTTTTATTCCAAGCCGCTACCTAGTTGTAGCGCCCGCAACTTGGCAAAAGTGGTCGTCCGTGCCATTGGCACATGCCAACACGTTACCACTAACCACTTTTTATTCCAAGCCGCTACCCAGTTGTAGCGCCCGCAACTTGGCCAAAGTGGACATGCGTGCCATTGGCACATGCCAACACGTTACCACTAGCCACTTTTTATTCCAAGCCGCTACCCAGTTGTAGCGCCCGCAACTTGGCCAAAGTGGCCGTGTGTACCATTGTCACATGCCAACACGTTACCACTAGCCACTTTCTAACCCAAGCCGCTATCCAATTGTAGCGCCCGCGACTTGGCCAAAGTGGTCGTGCGTGCCATTGGCACATGCCAACATGTTACCACTAGCCACTTTCTATTCCAAGCCGCTACCCAGTTATAGCGCCCGAAACTTGGCCAAAGTGGCCGTGCGTGCCATTAGCACATTCCAACACGTTACCACTAGACACTTTCTATTCCAAGACGCTACCCAGTTGTAGCGCCCGCAACTTGGCCAAAGTGGCCGTGCGTGCCATTGGCACATGCCAACAAAAACAACTAGCCACGTACTTTCTATCCCAAGTCTCTATCCAATTGTAGCGCCCGCGACTTGGCCAAAGTGGCTGTGCGTGCCACTGGCACATGCCAACACGTTACCACTAGCCACTTTCTATTCCAAGCCGCTACCTAATTGTAGCGCCCGCGACTTGGCCAAAGTGGTCGTGCGTGCCATTGGCACATGCCAAACGCAACCACTATCCACTTTTATCCCCAACTTGCTAGCCAATTTCCAAGGCATTCTGCACATGCCATTGGCACATGCCACACATGCTCCACTAGCGACTTTGGCATTACCATTCGCACTCAAAGTGCAACTTGCGTCCAAGGCATTCTGCACATGCAATTGGCACATGCCAAATGCTCCACCAAGTGACTTTGGCATTGCCATCCGCACTCAAAGTACAACTTGCGGTCGAGACATCCCGCACATGCCATTGGCACATGCCGCAACGCTTCACTAGCAACTTTGGAATTGCCACTTGCGCCCAACTCTCGAGACATCAACACAAACTGGGGGATGTTTTCTTGGGGTTTTTGTTTGGCGGTCACAGCATGCAGCGTACACTACGTTCGCAATAAAGCAAGGCGTGCAAGGAATGAATACGGTCAATTAAATAAGGAAATTTATGGTGAAAACGTTTTCACCATAAAGCCAACGGTTTCCACCTCCCCTGTTTTAATTGGCACATTTACTCAATTCCTTAATGAGGCCAAGGTACGTTCAATCTCACTTGTATAAATAGGTTTCACCTATTCTGCCAAAACAACACAAGTCTTGATCAGTCAAAATACAATACTATCAGATAGCTACTTTGCAAGCTCTCTCAAAAGCTTCCATCACTAGCAAGCTTCCGCAAGCTTGTACACTTCTGATACAAGTCGAGATACTACCTAGCCAGAACTCTCTGGTCTCATCACCCTTCTTTGCTATCCTCCCCAAATCAACCCTTCTCCTCCACTTTGTGACCGAAGCAAATATGGAATGGCCATCTTCTTGGTTTAGGCCAGAGTTGTACAGATTGATATCTCGAATTAAAATTGCTCACATGCAGCACATTTGTTTAAGGGTTTATACTAGTCTCTCCACCATCGAATTTACCAAATTCAGCAGAGGAGATTTTCTCCCATAAATAATTGGCGACCACAACAGGAGTTTTAATCTCTCGGTTACAATATCAGGACCTGGTTTTTACTCTCAAGAATTCGCGCGAACATGGTTGGCTATCAAACTATATCCGCAAACACTGATTTCGCTCGAAGACATGACGATCCGCCAACTTCTAGAAGCAATACAAGTAGTGAAGAACTCCCAAGACTGGTTGATCTGATGCAAGCTCAGGAGATTCACGCCAGGAATATGGATCTAATGAAGGATGCGATCAACATCATACTCAAATTTCTCATCAGCTTAACATCGGAGCTAAGTGGCTCATGCCTTCCAGAAGATCAGGAACAGGGGACTAACATCCCGAATGAGCATCCTCAAATTAATGGTTTCGCCGCTAACCAGAAGCCGACAGATCAGGAGGCGACCGCGTTGGTAAAGAATTTGTGCGAATTGTTGCACCTCTCCAGAGATCGGCGGGTAAAAACGTTTTAAGCTATCAACGAAATAGCGCTGAACGCATATCTAGTCCCAGTACCCACAGGGACTCCAAGAACACCTGGGAGATCCGCTGGTAGCATTACTTTTACTGACGACGACATGATGGTAGAAGAGGGCCATAACCGAGCTCTGCATGTTACGGCTCTCATCAAGAGCACATAGTTCAGGAGAGGGCTCGCTGACACAGGTGCATCTTCCAACGTCATCACCCTCAAAACGCTCAAAGATGCCAGGGTACGACCTAACGAGGTCATGCGACAGCCCACTACGATGACATACTTCGAGGGAAACCAAACTAGCACATATGGTTACATCAACCTGTATCTGACAGTGGGACCAATTCAATCAAGCGTGAAGTTCGAAGTGATAGAAAAGGAACCAGATTACCACATGATACTGGGAAGGCCGTGGCTACACGATCTCAGAATTGTTCCCTCGCCATACCATCAATGTCTAAAAACAGTTCTGAACAGGAAGGCAGTCTGCATCCCTGCGTCACTATCCCCCTATGCACCTATTTACTGCGTAGAAACACATGGGCCGAAGGGTTCAAGGGATACGACGACCAAGGTGCACAGTTTCCCGCTGAAAAAATGGACGTCACTCAGAGACGACAACGAACCAGAGCTACTCAGCAAAGAAGACCTCTCTCCCGCCATCCCATCAAAAGGAAGACTCGCCAATTCCCCGTTGCTGGGCCAGGGTGCAACTCATGCCCACGCTAAGAGAGAAAGCACCTTTACCGCAAGACGAAGCAAAAAGGGAAAGCTCACGTATTATCATCGATATTAGCAATTAATAGGGGAGGCCACAATACGGTCTCTCCTCCAAAGAGAGTGTCTTCACAACGATCAGGAGGAAGTTCCCGACGCCCCTCAGAAGCTACAATACGGGGCCGACTTAACCACAGACGAGCTCGATACTGTCAATATAGGGGATGAAGAATTCCCGCGCCCTATATTAATCAGTTCAGCCTTACACTCAACGGAACACTCGAAGCTAATCGATATACTCAAGAAATACCAAGACTTATTCGCATGGACATACGAAGAAATGCCTGGTTTGGATGAAAAACTAGTTACCCACCATCTACATGTGATACCAGGATCCAAACCGGTCAAGCAACTTCCAATACAATTCAGGCACGATGTGGAAGAACAAATCAAGGTGGAAGTTCAGAAACTACTAGCCACTGGTTTCATCAAGCCCATTCATCACCCCACTTGGTTAGCGAATATCGTTCCCGTCAAGAAGAAAAATGGCCAGATCAGGTGTTGTGTCGACTTCAGAGATTTGAACAAGTGCTGCCCTAAAGACGATTTTCTGGTCCCTAACATCGACATGCTGGTAGACGCTACCAGTGGGCACGCCATGTTCTCTTTTATGGATGGATATAGTGGCTACAACCAGATAAAGATGTATGAGCACGACGCAAGTAAGACTGCTTTCCGAACCCCTCTTGGAAACTTCTATTACACTGTGATGCCCTTCGGCCTGAAGAACGCTGGTGCTACTTACCAACGTGCCATGACCACCATCTTCCACGATATGATGCACAAACAAGTTGAAGATTACGTAAACGATGTGGTGGTTAAATCAAAAACTCGAGAAGATCATCCAGAGACACTGCAACAAGTGTTTCAAAGATGTCGTGAGTATAAATTGAAGATGAACCCTTTGAAATGCGCTTTCGCGTATCTTCGGGGAAGTTCTTAGGGTTCCAAGTAACGGCTACAGGGATAAAGTTCGACCCAATCAAGACGCAAGCTATCCTGACGATTCTACCCCCACGAACTGTAAAGGAGATCCAGAGTTTCATGGGTAAGATAACCTACATTCGCCGCTTCATACCGGGACTGGCACAGCTCATTACCGCATTCACCCCTTTGCCAAAAAAGGGGGCGAGTTTCACATGGATTGCCTATCAACAAGAAGCATATCAGAAGATCCAACAAACACTATCTTCCCCGACCTTTATGAAATCTCCTACGCAAGGGAAACTGCTATGTCTCTATACATATTTCAGATAAACTGCCATTGGAGCTCTCCTCGCTCAGGTTGATGACAAAGGAACCGAATATCCCATATAATACTTCAGTCGTATGTTAAGAGATGCCGAACTCAGATACCCCAGAGCGGAAAAAGCATGTTTAGCACTGATCCACTCCGTCCAGAAATTCAGGCACTACCTTATTTCCAATAAGGTGATACTGATATCAAAGTCAGATCCTGTAAGGTTTATCCTCTCAAAACTCGCTCTGATAGGGAGGCCGTCTAAGTGGCTCCTACAACTGTCAGAGTTCGACATAACGTGCACTGCCCCGAGGGCCATAAAAGGACAGGCCGTCGCAGACTTGCTAGCAACATTCCCAGGATAAAACGTCGCGGAACTACGTGAAGATCTCCATGGGGACTTTCCAGAAATTCTCTCAGTCAAAGAAGAAGCATGGCTATTGTTCTTCGACGGCTCATCCACCCCCAGCACCAATACTGGAGGAGAGGGTATAGTACTGGTATCCCCTGCTGTGGAAGTTTTTTCACACTCTTTCAAGCTAGACTTCCCTGTACCAACAACTCAGCCAAATATGAAGCCTTCCTCATAGGATTGTCACTAGCTAAACAAGTTGGGGCCAAACATTTGGAGATAAGAGGGGATTCTAAAGTGCTCATCAACCATTTTAACGGGATCTACGCATTGAAAGAACTAACGCTGGCACCATACAGAACTGAAGCACAGAGATCACTGAATTACTTCGCCGATGCGACTATCACACACATTGGCCAAAGCGGTAATAGGCACGCCGACTGCCTATCTATACTGGCATTAAGACTACAGTTCGAAGGATCCGAAGAAATCCTGACAGTGAGGAAACGAACCATTGCCTCAACGTGGCTTTCACAAGCTGAGAAGACCGAAGACGATGACTGGAGAGCCCCTATCATCCAAGAACTCAACATCTCACTTTCCCAAGGGAAAGTCGGTCTCAAGACTTTGCGAAACTTATTCATACTTCAAAATGTTATGTATCATCAAAACCCGGATAGCTCCCTGTCAAGGTGTCTCGGAAAGGAAGAATCACAGCAGCAACTTGAACAAGTCCATACCGAAGTATGTGGAATCACATCGGTGGTAACCCTCTACTGCCGCCTACAGCGACTTGGATATTTTTGGCAGGAAATGGAATCCCAATCTCGATTGCTCCAGAAGACGTTCCCCAATTGCCAGGTACCTCCATATCAAGCAGAAGTCCTTAACATCAACCATTCTAGGGACTGGCAAGAGCCATACATCAGTTTTCTACGTGATGGAATTCTCCCTGCCGACAAAGAAGACGCATCCAAGCTAAAACAAAAGTCCAAGAGATTTGTGTTTCACAATGGGGTTTTATACCGCAAGATTTTTGGGGGAAGTCTACTACGATGTTTAGACGATACATAAGTCCCAGTTATTTTAAGAGAAGTACACGATGGCGAACACCAAGGAAAACACAAGCTGTTCCTGCAGATACATGAGAAGTACTACTGGCCGACCATGGAAGATGATGCAACCACTTTTGTCCAGAAATTCCGTGAATGTCAGGTCCACGGAAATCTCATCCATGCACCTCCGACACCCCTACATTCAATAAGTATCCCGTGACCCTTTAATAGCTGGGGACTCGACATCATCGGAAAGATCAACCCGCCATCCTCGAAACATCACGAATACATAATAACCGCAACAGAGTACTTTACCAAATGGGTTGAAGAGATCCCACTGAAAGGAACCATCGGAGCCACAATCGCAGCATTCATCAAGGAACACATCATCTGTCTTTTCGGTGTACCTAAGCATATCATCACCGACAATGGCACACCTTTCTCTAACAAGCAGGTACAAGACTTACTTGAGGGGTACGTCATTAAACAAGTCTTCTCAACCATCTACTACCCGTAGGGAAAAGGGCAGGCCGAAAGCACCAACAAGACTCTGATCCGGATCCTCAGCCGAACAGTACACGATAATCCCAGGACTTGGCATGAGCAACTGCCAATGGCTCTCTGGGCGCACATAATATCTCCTAAAAGATCCACCTGCATGTCTCCCTACTCTCTTGTCTATGGCATAGATGCAATTCTCCCGGCAGAAATCGAAATTCCATCTGCCCGAATCGCTGCCGCAAGTGGACCTCAATGGAGTGAAGCCGAGACGCTGAACACCAGAATAGCATAACTAGACACTATAGACTCTAGAAGATCTCGGGCAGAAGAACATGCACAAGCATACAGAAACAGGATTTCCAGGGCATACAACATCACCGTGAAGCCTAGAGTTTTAAAAAAGGGAGATTTGGTGCTGAAAACTGCCAAACATATTCAGCAGGATGTATCAGCGCCAAAGTTTTCCCCCAAATAGGAAGGGCCATACATAACCACCAAGGCATACGACAGTGGGTACTACAAGATTATCAAAGAGGATGGAGGAAGACTAGAGGCAGTCATCAACGGAAAATGGCTCAAAGCATATTATGCATGATTGCTTTCCGCAACACGCTACATCAAAGTGTACACACCCAACACTCTTTTTGCTTACGTTTTTCCTTACCAATTATCAAAACTTCCATACATCCCAACATATTAATAAAATCCTTTATTCATTTCGAAATCTTCTAAAAAAAAATAAATCTTGCAACAAAAATCAGAAAATCCCATCTAGTAAATCATAGTCCCTGCAAAACATCATCTTCAATCAACTATGATATCTCTCAGTCCTACTCTTCAAATCTCGAGTTAAATCTTCGATCCTCTGAGACTCCATGGCCAAAGCTTTCTCCTCTTCCAGAATGGATTTAGTGGAAGGAATCACACCAGCAAGAATACCAGCTCTGTCAACTTTCAAAATATCAAGACGATGCCACAACCAGCTGATGTTGAACTCCAAGGACTCACAGGTAGCCACCATGCTCTCCCATATCTGAATTTCCGGCTCTGCAACAGCAAGAATGGATATAATCTCCATTTCAACAATCATTGGTAGAAGGTAATTCACTACGGAAACCAAGGCAGACGAACAATATTTCATTACGCTCCTTGTAGCAATATGGCCGTACGTCTTCCATATCCTTGTGTAAAGAGCCACAAACTCTTTTCGCACCAGGAAACCACCAACGTTCTGGTAATTGGAGGATAGGCACCTCATGCGAGTCCCAAAAGACAAACCCGCGTAGGGGTATTCATGACAAGAAATCCCTAAATCAGCATTCTCCAAATATACATCAGCTAACGAAGTCGGGTTTGGAGGCAGGGGAGCAACCAGATCATCTTCATCGATAACAGTAATACACGTTCCAATGAGATATCGCTGTAGGGAAGAAGAATTTCTCATTCATCAATGAACAAGCGATGAAGTAAACATTGATCATCAGAAGAAAAGGGAACATACCGGTATGATCTTCTTGACCCGCATAACTCTAGTTGGGATGCTTTCGCAAGAGTCGAATCTTGCTCCCCTACTCGGAGAATCTGGACGATTGGAGGATGATTCGTCTCTGGGAGACATAACAAAGAAGGAAAAGATCTCAATAAGAAGAACCTTTTATCAAAAGGGAGATAGTGTGGTTATGCTGAAAATGAATGCGGAATCCTAAAAAAGGAAAAGAAGTAATGAGGAACATAACACTTTTGGCATGATTGATTCCCTAATTAAAAGCCGTGTGTGAAGGAAAGTCAAAACTTCTTCCCAACTTTCTGCTGGTCCCACCAATCGCGCCGACCTGTTAATACTGTCTAAGTTGCGCCAGCTATCACGTCCATCTTCCACCGGCCCCACCAGCTAGCGTACGCCCAGTTTCTCAACTCGCGCCAGCAGCTCAATGCCTCCCAGCTGTCTATTTCTGCCAAATTGTGCCAATCTCCTGCTCCATGCAAAACTACCAAGGACGAGGATTCCGAATTCAGTCCGCATATCAGAAAAAAAAGGTCAGATAAATATCCCGTTTCTCTTTCAGATCTTGTCTTGGCACCATCTTATGCTTACCTCGCAACAAAGCTCATGTTCCCATCTAAGCAGGGACTTAATGTCGATGGTGGATTTTAGATAAGGGGTAAAATCGTAAATCCCCATGACCTAGTTTTACCAGCAACACATTAACTACGAGAATTTAATTCAGATGTTAATAATTAATGGGGGTATTCTTTCAAAAATACCAGATTAGGGTTTTCGATACAGAACCCTAATTCCTAAACCAAGCCGCATACTACTCACCATGGAAACCATGCCAAACTAAGCCGCTATACCATTTGGCACGTGCCAAAAATAGCGCCCTAGGATTTCAAACCGTGCAACTAGGTCAACTTGGCCAAAGTGGCCATGTGTGCCATTGGCACATGCCAACACGTTACCACTAGCCACTTTATTTTCTAAGCCGCTACCTAGTTGTAGCGCCCGCAACTTGTCCAAAGTGGTCGTGCGTGCCATTGGCACATGCCAACACGTTACCACTAGCCACTTTCTATTCCAAGCCGCTACCCAGTTGTAGCGCCCGCAACTTGGCCAAAGTGGCCCTGCGCTCTATTGGCACATGCCAACACGTTGCCACTAGCCACTTTCTATTCCAAGCCGCTACCCAGTTATAGCGCACGCAACCTGGCCAAAGTGGCCGTGCGTGCCATTGGCACATGCCAACACGTTACCACTAGCCACTTTCTATCCCAAGACGCTATCCAATTTTAGCGCCCGCGACTTGGCCAAAGTGGCCGTGCGTGCCATTGGCACATGCCAACACGTTACCACTAGCCACTTTCTATTCCAAGCCGCTACCCATTTGTAGCGCCCGCAACTTGGCCAAAGTGGCCGTACGTGCCATTGGCACATGCCAACACGTTACCACTAGCCACTTTTTATCCCAAGCCGCTATCCAATTGTAGCGCTCGCGACTTGGACAAAGTGGCCGTGTGTGCCATTGGCAGATGCCAACACGTTACCACTAGCCACTTTCTATTCCAAGCCGCTACCTAATTGTAGCGCCCGCGACTTGGCCAAAGTGGCCGTGCGTTCCATTGGCACATGCAAACACGCAACCACTAGCCACTTTTATCCCCAACTTGCTAGACAATTTCCAAGGCATTCCGCACATGCCATTGGCATATTCCACACATGCTCCACTAGCGACTTTGGCATTACCATTCGCACTCGAAGTGAAACTTGCGGCCAAGGCATTATGCACATGCCAAATTCTCCACCAAGTGACTTTGGCATTGCCATCCGCACTCAAAGTACAACTTGCGGTCGAGACATCCTGCACATGCCATTGGCATATGCCGCAACGCTTCACTAGCAACTTTGGCATTGCCACTTGCGCCCAGCTCTCGAGACATCAACACAAACTGGGGAATGCTTTCTTGGGGTTTTTGTTTGGCGGTCACAGCGTGCAGCGTACACTACGCTCACAATAAAGCAAGGTGTGCAAGGAATAAATACGGTCAATTAAATAAGGAAATTTATGGTGAAAACGTTTTCACCATAAAGCCAACGGTTTCCACCTCCTTTGTTTTATTTGGCACATTTACTCAATTCCTTAATGAGGCCAAGGTACGTTCAATCTCACTTGTATAAATAGGTTTCACCTATTCTGCCAAAACAACACAAGTCTTGGTCAGGCAAAATACAATACTATCAGATAGCCACTTTGCAAGCTCTCTCAAAAGCTTCCATCACTATCAAGCTTCCGCAAGCTTGTACACTTCTGATACAAGTCGAGATACTACCTAGCCAGAACTCTCTGGTCTCATCACCCTTCTTCGCTATCCTCCCCAAATCAACCCTTCTCCTCCACTTTGTGACCGAAGAAAATATGGAACGACCATCTTCTTGGTTTAGGCCAGAGTTGTACAGATTGATATCTCGAATCAAAAGTGCTCGCGTGCATCACATTTGTTTAAGGGTTTAAACCAGTCTCTCCACCATCGAATTTACAAAATTCGGCAAAGGCGATTTTCTCCCATAAACAGCTCCATAAATAATTTTTCTTCAAATACAGAAAATTTTACCTTCATGATATAGGAAATTAAAAGACGATCGCATCGAGCCGAAAATCGCTCGATCGGTCATACGACTAAGAAGTTACTAAAAAAATAAAATTAAGAGCCATGTGAAGCAAGTCAGGTTGGCCGAATTGATGACGGGGATGGAGATGCTAACATGGCGCTAAGTTGCTAACATGGAAATTGATATGGCAAGCTTCTAGTTGACTTGACACCCGGTTGACAACGCAATATGAACATATTGATGACGTGATCAATTTTTTCAATGGCTTCGCTTGGCGACGGAACACAATCATTTTTGATATAGTTTGTCCAAAAATATTTTTCTCCCAATGTAGAAATTTTTACCTTAATGATATAGGAAATTGAAATACGATCGCAACAAGCCAAAAACCGCTCAATTTGGACTTAAAATGAAGAAGATATTGACGAAACAAGATTTTCACGAACCGCGCATGCTATCTTAGACATAGTTGTGACTGGACCAAATTGCTGACTTGGAGATCGCTGACTATACCAAATTGCTGACATGGAAGTCGCTGATTGGATCAAATTGTTGACGTGGTGGATACTGACCGGACCAAGTTGTTGACGTGGTGATCTCTTATGATAACATGACATGAAAGTTTGCTGATATGGCATTTGATGACTGGGAGGTAAATGCTGATGTGGAAATGGTCGTTGCTGACATGGAAGATGATGATGTGGCATTTTTTGCTGATATGGGAGCTGACTGGACCGTATATGCTAGGTTAAACCGGATAATGGACCGGTTCGGTTCTGCTCTTTCGAACCTAAAGAGGGTGAAGAAGACCTTGACGTGGGTTACAGAAACTAGCGTAGGTGAACATAAACCTTAATATGGGTGACAAAAATATGATGGAGGTGAACAACACCACTTCAATGGAGCAATAAGCTTCTAACGTAGGTGAGCATCACCAACACTTGGAACAGCTCAATTCGGGTTGACTCGGTTCAACTTGGCGGCTCAACTTTGGCTTGGATCCACGACTTTGCTTGGTGGCTCGAACGGGAGGCTTGGCTCAATGGATTGTCTTGGACGCCAGCAGTAGCTGCCGGACCTTGGCTGCCGTCGGCTTTCTGTTGTATTTTTTCTTCATTTGAAACCTTTATCCATGGTTTAGTATATCTTCTTTCTAATTTTGCAATGGTTCCTTCTTTTTAATGTTGATGGTTGTCTTTTCTCACATACCCTTTTCCGCAATAGTTTTTCTTCTTGAATTTTTCAGCAACAGTTTTTTGTAACGGTTTATTTAGATGCTTCAGTGGAGCTTTTCAGGATCTTTTCTTTAAGATTTTCTAGAAGTTTTCCTAGGGTTTTTACCTCCCGTTTATGTCGTACGTGAAGTTGGTGTCGTAGTTGATGTAGGAAGTTAGAGATATGTAGCCCGACGTCGTTAAACATGGTGGTGGTGATTTCGACAAACCTCGAATTCGGACATGCTACCGTTACGTTATCTGGGATGCAATTTTTTTGAACTTTGGACTTGTTTATGTTGCGGATCGAATATCCTGGAAAACGTTTTGATGATGTTGTCACTTCATCTTCTCTGAGGACCGAACGTCCATGCAACAATTTCATCGATCTCCGTAGTGATACAGTTTCAGCAATCGTTGAATTGAGAAGTTGGCTGCAGCAGTTGCGATCAACTAGACTGCAGTAACTGTGATTAACTATACTGCAGCAGCTGTTATTAGATGGAATGCAACAATTACGATCAAAATTGGACTGCAGCAGTTACGATCAACTGGAATGCAATAGTTGTTGTTGACGGCATCCAAACTTCTTTCTTTGAATCTTTTTGTACTACTTTTCTCACTGATTCCTTTTCTCGTTTCCCCTTAGTCGGCGCCGATGTTTGTACCCCGAAAATATTTTCATGCATAGAACACAATCGGTTTGGTGATAATGACGAAACTAGGGTTAATAACACAAAAGAAACAGGAATAGCAAAGACACAAATTTAATGTGGTTTAGCAAGTGTTGCATACATCCACGGACGAATCCCCACATGCAGAGATATTTTATTGATGTATGGATTACAATGATTTATGATCCCTTCTAGGGTTTTCTAGTATATTTTAGTTTATCAGGGCGTGTCCTTTTAGGGTTGAGATTCCCTTCTATTTATACAGTTGAATACATGGGTTAACCCTAATTTCGAGGTAAACTTCCCTTATAAGTAACTTGTCCAGGAAGACACATCTGGAATGTTCCAGGAATTTCTCTGCAGTGATTTGGCAACAATCAATCCAGAAACTTTTAAAACCTTCATGGCAGATTCTGGCACTCGATCAGTGGATTTGGGCCAAATTGTCATGGATTAGCGAGTTTGACCATCAACCTTGACTTTGACTGCCAGGGTTGACTTTTTTATGTTGATTGTGATTGTCGATCTTTGAATGGAAGACTGGCTTGACTAGAGACATGGCAAGAGACTGGATGTTGGCTGGTTGGCAGCGCCGCTGAGTACTTGGTTGGAAACTAGTTGGCAGCGTGACTGACAACTTGGGTTGGAAACAAACTGGAAGCACGTCTGGAAACTTGGCTTCGACAGTCGACCGATGGATGACTTTGGCCATCGACCGAAGGTTGACTTTGATTGTTGACTGTATATTGACTTTAACCATTGACCGAATGTTGACTTTGACCGTTGACCAGATGTTGACTTTGACCATTGACCAATCGGAAGATTCGGTAGCCTGCATACTCAAATGATGATTCAAGTAGCAATCTGGCCCAATATATGTAGCATTTTTACTCATGGTACAAACAACCGTCTAAAATCAATATCTTAATGTGGTGTCTAATTCATGGTAAGTTGAATATCATAGATATACTATTACATAAAGGTATGAATCTGTATAACTCTTGTGTCTTATGTGGAATTTTTATTGAGTCGCAAGACCACTCATTTCTCCATTGTAATATTGCATACACGAGATATGGTCTAGTCCGATCCCTAGCACAGGTTGGGTATGGGTTATGCTAAGATCTTGGCAGAGATGTGGCATCATCGTCTATTCTTCAGTTTTGGCAATTACATATGGGATTTTATTCTGGCAGCAATAGTTAATACTATTTGGAAAGAACAGAACTGTCAATGCTTTGAAACCCAATATCTTTAAAAAACAGATGATGGCTTGGTTCACGAAGCTAAATCTTCAGTACTAGCATGGGCGGCAGCAGCAGGATATGGAGTTCACCTGAATTTAAGTTTTTTTTTTTTTTCTTTTTTTTTTTTTGAAGAAAAGGTTATATTAAAAAGGAGAAAAACCAAGGATCAAACCAAGGTCAAAACAACGAAATTACATACACATTAGAGTATCCCAATTACTCCAAATTAAGCTAGGATCAACATACTTTCATCTACCTCTGGTAGAAACTTTGTATATTCTTCTTGTTTCAATAAATCTTCTCTTTTGACCAAAAAATAAAATAAAATAAAGAACTCGGCTAAGAAAAATAAAATAAATAAAATAATAATGAAACCAATATTGAAGTTTTTGAAATGCCCATGTTTCTTTGGGATATCATTTTAGTAGTCTGAGTGGGAGTCGAGTTCTTGAAGTATTGCCTTGGTCCAAGTAACTACCTCATAATGAAGCGAGGATCATAGTATTATCGGAAATTGGGTCAATTGTCCAAATATTTTTAAAACATGGTTCTAATGGACACGTAAAAATTAGTATGGTTGAAATGGAAACAAAAAAATAGCAAGAATGAAACTGGATTCATCCTGGATTAAACTTAAAAAATAGCGAGGATGAAACTGGATGCATCCTGATGTAAATTAAAAATAAGAAAAAATATTTTTAAATGGGTAGGATGAAACTGTTTACATCCTGGCTATTTTTACATTCTCGTCCATTTAAACAGTATCAAATTTTACATGTCTTTTTCACCCAATAATTAATTATTTTGGTCTATTTAACCAATTTTGTGTAGTATTATTACACCACAAATTATACTTCTGTTGTCGCAACCGTAGTGCATGCTCACTGATTTCGAGTAGAAACCACGGTAATGATCAAACGGAAATTTCAATCTAAAATACAATCTTTTATATAAGCAATTATTCTTAGGGAACATTATTTAAATACCCCTCAAAATCTACCTCTTGAAATATACCCTTATTCAATTTAAAAAAATACCCCTACCTTCTGAAAAGTGGAAGCAACTAGCCCAAGTTCCTTCCAGATATGAACACAACTAGTACAAGTGTTAAGAAGCTTAAGGTTCATTAACAAATATATTGAATGATAATTCTTTACAATGAGAAGTGAATATATATAGATTACAAAATGAGTAGGTAAGGTAGTAGGTAAGGTAGTAGGTAAGGAGTAGGTAAGGTAGTAGGTAAAGGAGTAGGTAAGGTAGTAGGTAAAGGAGTAGGTAAGGTATAATTCAACACTCTCACTCAAGGTGGTGCATATGTCACATATGCCCAACTTGACAAGTGAATTATTGAAAATAGTATTTGATACTGCTTTCGTTAAAACATCTGCCAATTTTTGTGTAGTGCGAACATATGGTACTTCAATAATGTTTTCTTCGAGTTTCTCATAGATGAAATTCCTATCAATTTCCACGTGCTTCGTTCGATCATGTTGCACTGGATTCTCTGCAATTTTGATTGCCGACTGATTATCACAAAATAACTTCATTGGTTTTTCAGATGGGAAACCAAGCTCTCCCATAAGCCTTTTTAACCGTAACAATTCACAAATTCCTTTTACCATTGCCCTATATTCTGCTTCATCACTTGACAAGGAAACAACCTGTTGTTTCTTAGACTTCCAAGTTATTAAGTTACCCCCGACGAAGGTAACATACCCATATGTCGATCTTCTCCTATCTCCTTTGCCTCCACAGTCTGAGTCTGTGTATCCTGATACCTCGAGATGTCCATGATTTAAAAATATCACCCCTCTGCCTGGTGCAGACTTCAAATATCTCAGTATCCTTATGACTGCATCCATGTGTTGTTGACCCGGATTATGCATAAATCTACTTACAACACTTACAGCATAGGAAATATCAGGTCTTGTATGAGAAAGATAAATTAAGCGGCCAACTAACCTTTGGTATTGCCCTTTGTTAGTTGGTACTTGATCATAACACTCTTCAATACCATGATTTTGTTACATAGGAGACCCTATCGGTTCGCAACCAAGCATATCGGTTTCCTTCAACAGATCAATCACATATTTACGCTGAGACAAGAAAATTCCCTTTTCAGATCGTGAAACTTCGATCCCTAAGAAGTATTTAAGTCCACCCAAATTTTTCATATCAAACTCAGAATTCAAACAACTCTTAATATTACTCATCTCTTCAGGGTCATTTCCTGTTACCACCATATCATCTACATAGACAATAAGTGCAGTAACCTTGTCACCTACTCTTTTAAGGAACAAGGTATGATCAGCGTTACTCTGTGTATACCCAAACTTCTTCATTGCAAGACAAAATCTACCGAACCATGCTCTAGGAGATTGTTTCAGACCATATAAAGCCTTCTTTGACTTAGAAACTACATTAGCCTTATCTGGAGCACTATAAACTGGAGGTAATGTCATGTAGACTTCTTCTTTCAAATCACCATGTAAAAAGGCATTTTTTACATCATATTGTTGTAGACGCCATCCTAAATTTGCTTCCAAAGAAAGCAGGACCCGAATAGTATTGAATTTCGCAACAGGAGCAAATGTCTCTTAATAATCGATACCATAAGTTTGGGTAAATCCCTTGGCCACCAGTCTTGCTTTGTACTTAGCAATCGAACCATCGGGATTATGTTTGATAGCATATACTCACCTGCACCCAACTGGTTTCTTCCCTTCTGGTAGTGTGACTATATCCCATGTACCATTTTCCTCATGTGCGACCATCTCCTCTTTCATAGGACCAGCCCATTTCGGATCGGCTAATGATTCTTCTACGGTTGTGGGAATAGTAATATCTGCCATTTCACTGATAAATGCTTTTCCATCTTCTGATAATCTATGAGTAGACATGTAGTTGGAAATAGGATATTTCGCTTTCTTTATTGCTTCGGGTGAAAAACGATCTGGTGGCACTCCACGATTACTTCTTTGTGGTAATTGGTACTTATCAGTTTCAAGTAACTCAGAAGTATTATCAATATTAATCGAAGGATTTGGGTTTTCCTCGGGAGTTTCAGCAAGAGGATAACTCGTTGTAGGTGCTACTGGTGAAGAAAGGATGGGGACTTAAATCACATGAGTTTCGACCTCTTGAACTGTGCTACTCGTTGTAGGTGCTACTGGTGAAGAAAGGACGGGGATTTCAATCACATGAATTTCGACCTCTTGAGATGTTATCGTGGGTGTCATAGTGATCGCACCAATATCAGTAGAACCAGCAGTGTTACTTGAAATTTCTTCACTGACCGGAAGATTTATCTCACTATTATTTGGAAATAAATAAATCAATCCAATTCAACTCTTCAATTTGACTCTCTCCCTGAATAGGAGGATTGGATTCACATGTTGAATAAAACTTCTCGTTCTCGACGAAGGTAACATCCATGCTAACATAAAATTTACGAGTAGAAGGATGATAACACCTGTAACCCTTTTGGTACGGATGATAACCAACGAAAACACACTTTAGTGCAATGGGTCCAGCTTGCTACGCAAATGTTTTTGTATGTGAACATAAACGGTACATCCAAACACTCGCGGAGGAAGTTTAATCTAAGAAGGAATTGTCATAAACGAAGCCAATTTATCCAAGTGTGTTTTAAATTTCAAAACACTAGTTGGTACACGATTAAGAAGATACACTGCATTAGTGATAGCTTCTTCCCAGAAATGTGGCCTCATGTTTTCTCCAATCAAACAAGCTCTAGTAATCTCAAGTAATTTGCTTGTTCTTCCTCTCTGCAACACCATTTTGTTGTGGCGTAGAAGGACAAGTAGTTTCATGAATTAAACCATGTTCCTGGAAATAACCTTGTAACACTTCATTAACATATTCGCCACCATTATCAGAACGAAGAACCTTTAGAGTGGTGGAAAATTGTGTTTGAATCATCACATGAAAAGATTTGAAAATACCAACTACATCACTTTTATTTTTCATCAAATAAAGCTAAGTCATACGCGTGCAATCATCGACAAATAGAACAAACCAACGAAATCCTGAATTACTTGTAATCCGGCAAGGCCCCCAAACATCAGAATGAACCAAAGCAAAAGGAATTAATCTTCTGCTAAAGCTATCAAGGTAAGTCGCACGATGAGTCTTTGCTAAGATGCAAGTTTCGCAACTGAAATCAGAAGGTTTGCAGGTTAAAAATAAAGTTGTAAATAAGTGTTGCAAATAACCAAAAGAAACATGACCCAACCGGTGATGCCACAATAGAATTTGATCTTCATTTGCACGAGAGGACTCCTTGGCCGACAAAGACCGTCCTTCACACACATCATCTATGTAATATAACCCTCCTCTTTTAGTACCACGCCCAATTATCTTCCCGTTACCAAGATCTTGAAGAAAACAAAAGGTCGAATAGATTAATACTACACAATTTAATTGTGCAGTCACTTGTGATACGGACAAAAGATTATTAGAAAGAGAAGGAATCAACAGAGTATGTTCTAAAGTCATGGAAGAATTCAGATCAACTCTCCCAGCTCCAACAACTGGATACGGAACACCATTGGCATTATACACCTTTGAGCATTCAGGTGCACATGCATCTTTCAAGATATATGCTTCAAATGTCATGTGATTAGTGGCACCGGAGTCAAGTACCCAACCATGATATTTTTCTGAATTTGTAGTAAGTAAAGCCGTATCGGTTTTACTTGATTGCTGAAAAAGGTTCGGATTAACCAAAGAATGAGAATCGGTCGTCGTAGTCATCATTGAAGTACATGTATCTACCCCTCTTTGGTCGATCTTTATCTGTATTTTATAGGCGTCCCACCAATCGGGATAGCCAATTTTCTTGAAACATTTCTCCACGAAGTGTGAATTGCTTCCAAAGTAAACACAACGTCTAACGGAAGACATTATCACGATTAAAGAAGAAATTATATGAAGTATGAATACAGGTCGCAAGCAGCTTGCGAAAAACTTGGCAAGCGTGCTTTTTTTTTGTGACTAAAAAAAGGTACAAATGAAACTGATTGTGTACACAACTGTTAATGGGGGGCGAAAAACAAACCGGCAAGATACTAGCTAGCATCTAAAAAATATGAGTAATCGAATATGAGGAATAAGTCCTATAAGGCTAAAAATGGTAAGAGTTCAAATTCAAATCAAGTTTTCTCTTTTGCACAGAGAAATTAAGTTCGACAAATCAACCAAATATGTGAAAACTAACTTAACAGGGGTTTGCTTATAAGAAAAACAAACTCAATTAGCTAAGATAAAAAAAGATCTTGATCAAAGATGATAACTGTTTGTAAAAAAACAAAAACAGCAGTACAACTTACTTAGTCCAAGATAAATGGATTAACACGATTAAGTAGGATTAAAAAAGGACAATCATAAACTCAACATAACAAGTTTATCATAAAATCGGTAGTACAACTTACTTGTTTCAATAAGTGTATAAAGAAAGAGCAGAACCTTAAGCCAGCGGAAGAAGGATCAATCGAAGTAACGAAGCACTCACTATTACTAAGAAGCACTCAACTCACCATGTAGCTCTGATACCATGTTAAGAAGCTTAAGGTTCATTAACAAATATATTGAATGATAATTCTTTACAATGAGAAGTGAATATATATAGATTACAAAATGAGTAGGTAAGGTAGTAGGTAAGGTAGTAGGTAAGGAGTAAGTAAGGTAGTAGGTAAAGGAGTAGGTAAGGTAGTAGGTAAAGGAGTAGGTAAGGTAGTAGGTAAAGGAGTAGGTAAGGTAGTAGGTAAGGTAGTAGGTAAAGGAGTAGGTAAGGTAGTAGGTAAAGGAGTAGGTAAGGTATAATTCAACAACAAGTTGTTTCCAACTTTATACAAGTTGCTTCCAAAAAGTGGAAGCAACTTTCTCAAGTTGACTCAAAAAAAACTTAATTTTTACCCCTTGGAAATATTTGTGCAAGATCAACTAAAATGAAATGTATTTATAATATTCCCACTTATTCTAAAGTATTTCATAGACTTGTCTTATTCACTCAAACATAACTGAGACAATTATTAGCACGCACAAATACAATATATGTAATCAATTTAAATCATTAAAATGCAATACTCGGAATACTTTGTTCGTGTCTAAAGAAATTGTCTGGATCGACTTTGGTCTTCACTGCTACCAATCTGTCAAAGTTACCCTTGAAGTACTTGGTGCCCCAAATCTTGGCTTGTGCGTAACTAGTTGTGCCATTTTTACTCGTTTCACCCAAATCAAGATCTCTATAATTCACATATGCTTCTCTTGGAGACTTGGAAACATAAGGAGTCATCAACTCATACATTTTTCTCAGACGATTTATATACTTTTCAGATGAGGCAACCTCATTCCAAGTAGCAACGTAAAGAATCTTAAATAAGGTTCCATTTCTGTGTGGGAAAGGAGTTTCAGATTCTGCAATTTCATTCATCCTTCCACCATAAGGCGTTAAATTCATACCAGCTAGCTCATCGTTTAACAAACTTTCCCATATCAATTCTAGACCGGTTTGCGAAATGGGTTGTCTTACAAAATCAGATTTTCCCTTATAGTATGCACTCCTGGTTGACCTACCCCTTAAAATATCAATGGAACTGTTAGTAGGTAGGTTATCTATGAAGAGTATAGACTGAATCCAACTCAATTCAATAAAATCATTGTTGTTCAAACCCAATTCAGGAAATGTCTCCTTCATCACAGTTTTAAGATTTTTAGCATCCCCAAGAAATGAGGACGTGAATGTTGCTCTAACAATTCTTTCATCTTTTGCAGTAGCATTCGCCACCCCTAAAGTGAGAAATATAATAAGCTCTTTAGGAAGTCTGTGAGCAATATCTTGCCACTTATGAACAAGCAAAGTTTCACCTTCTGCTAAGAATCTGTCCACTCTAAAGACCGTTACAGTAGGTGGCACGGGTACTAATCTGATCTTCCATGAAAGGACGATTCCAAAGGTACCTCCACCACCTCCTCTAATGGCCCAAAACAAGCCTTCTCCCATGGATTTTCTATTAAGTACTCTACCATGAACATCCACTATTCGAGCATCAATGACATTATCACCTGCTGTGCCATATTTCCTGAACATGGCCCCGTACCCACCTCCGCTAATGTACCCACCAATACCTACAGTTGTGCAAGTAGCCGCAGGAAAGCCGAGAATATTGCTTTTCTCTGCAATTTTGTAATAGAGTTCACCTGTAGTTGCACCGGACTGAACCCATGCTAGTTTATTCTCTGCATCCACGTTGACTTCTCGGAGATTCGACAAATCAACAATAATGAATGGAATATCTGATACATATGAAAGTCCTTCAAAGTCATGGCCTCCACTTCGAACTTTTATCTGAATCCCATGCTTTCTAGAACAAATTACAGTGGTTTGAACATGCGATTCTTCCAAAGGTGTTAATATAAGAAAGGGTTTTGGAGTGGTTGATGAATTGAATCTTAGCACCAAAATAATGGATTGCAAAATAGATGTATAGTTAGCATTTTCCGGGGTGTAGATAGGTATGGAAGTAGCTTTAGAATGAAGGGAAATGCATGCAAGGAAATCGCCATGCGTTATTGCAAACGCATTCGAGCAGATAATAAAAGAAAATAATATTGAAACGAATAATAGTAAGAAGGATCTAAATGAAGTAGTAGTTCTCATATTTCCTAGATCAGGCTTGGTTGTTCACATGAATGAGAACATATAAACAGATAACACATATATATATATATATATAAGTCTCATTATATACCTTTGAACATTCAAATCTTTTAGGGAATATTGGGGATATGCCCCAAAATCAACTGGAATCGTGGGGATATGCCCCAGGATTCCAATTTTTGGGAATATGCCCCAGCCGTCCAAAATTCCATCCAAAACCGTTAAGTAGTCAATATGCGCACACACTTGGGATCACGTATGCGAATTAAAAGACAAATATACGATATATTAACACCTTGACAAGGTTCAGGAACATATTCAGACGAAAAAATCTCTAAAAAATTAGAGAGAAAGTTGAAACATATTTACGATAAATAGTCTATTTAACGGTTCCTTGACGGAAACCGTTACTTTGGGGCATATTCCCAAAAACTAGAATCCTGGGGCATATCCCCAAGATGACAGTCGATTTTGGGGCATATTTCCCATTTTCCCGATCTTTTACTCTCTCATAGAATTGTTATTAATGGGGATTAACAGGATTTGAACATTCAACGGTTTTACCGAATACATTATGGGCACAGATCACATCAAGAAGACGAAAAAAGCTTTGTGAAAGTTCAGCATTTAAAAAAAGCTTTGAATGTGTCACATCAATGTTGAATTCCGGGAGATAGTTTGAATAAAATTTTCCATCACATGCTAAGACCCAATCGCCCGACAAGGTCTTTGTTACGTAGTAAAATTTTCTTTCAGGCGTGTCAATCACTGATTCCTTCTTATGCACAGGTTTCGTATAATGACCTACCATTTCCAAGAGTTCGCCATTCAAAGATATGGGGGAGGAATATTAGAGGCAAAACTTGGAGGTTACTAAGTAGGTTCGAAAAGAAATCCTCTTGATCTCGAAGCACGACATGAACCCTCTTTCACTAGTAGCACACGTATATATGTATGTATCTTGGACGTTAGTGAAGTAGTAAAGAAAATTCAGATTCTAGAAACATTGAATTAATCCTGGCATGATGAGATGTCACTAAATTTTACCCAAACACCCACATTCAATTATTGCATCTAATGATCACATAAAGCAAACCAAACTTCAAGTAAAAAACAAAGAACAGGAAATCATAAAATTAAACAATAAAAAAATGTAAGAATGAAAAAATAATAACCAACAAAGAACCCTAATAATGGATAATGGAACAGTACTTGAAAGAACTTTCCATTAAATGGCACATCATCTTTCTTGCTAACTGCAGCCGGATTTCTCTTATTCTTATTGCGGGGTTTTACTCGACGTCTCCTCTGCTTACGAAGAAGTGGAACATTTTTGCCACGCCTTCGTCTGATACTACTAGGACATTGAACTGAACCATCGGTGCCACTGTCCTCATCACTTTGATTCTCGGTTTCCTCGTCAGAACCTCCAGAACTGGTCTCATCAGTGTCCCTTTCGTCGGTATTCCCCACTGGATAGGAGAGATCTTCGAGCGTTTCATATTCCCACAACATATCACATAAATTCTCCAACTCCAATTGGTTTGCCATTAAAATATCCGAACCTTGAAACCTAATAAAACACTTCTTCTGATTTTTCGGAGCACTGACAGATTTTGTTGTTTCCTCTGGATCACTTAGCTTTGACAATATAGGTGATGAGTGTTGCAGGTACGTATATATAGACCTTATACGAGGATTCTATTCCCACTCCAACTCCACTTCTAAGTTCTAACAGGAAACGGAATTAGAACGTTGCTATGTTTTCAGTGTTGTAAAAAGTTTCGGATTTGGCAACTTTTTCATTAAACGCAGTGTCACCAATATCCCATTCCGAAAACACCCACCATGCAAAACCAAAATCGCAACATTTCCCAAATAAAACGGCAACTGTAATTTCATTAAAATAATTAGATTCGGCAATGAAGTTTTTCCACGGTGAGGCACCTCAGTAAGGTGAAATGAAGAGTGTTTCTTGTTCGCATGGCGAAACACCAACCTCACACGGTGATGAAGTTTTCTTTGTTAGGTTATCGTCAGAAAAGAATGATCAACAAACTTTTGCTTTACGGATAGTCAATCTCAAACTCTCTAAACCACACATTTTAGTGAGTTTCATCAACAAAAACTCAACCAACTTTTGATTGAGTTCCTATCAGGATGATCAACTTAGTGAGCACATCAACTTCATCATATGACTGGGTAATGAATAATTATTAACGCAGCAAGCTTGACATCGAAAAATACCATCAGGGGTAAAATTTACTACAAGTAACACTGCTAGCATATGACCAAAGAACACATCGGGGTACGCAAGTGCCATCCTCCACTGAGGGTATAGATAGTTCAGATGATAGAAAATTGAGATAGCCTCTCTGGGGAATTCCATTTTTTACTCGACGGAGATCAACAGGTTAGTGTAAGAAAGGTCCAAAGTTCAATTATCGGAATTCCATCACGCTTGCCCTTTTTTTGGAGTCCTGTGAAAGACAGGGGTACCCGCAAAAGACTTGAGAGTCCTGACTATTGTGTATTGAGCATCGATTTATAGTCCCATGGCAATGGTATACAAGCACGATGTGGATGGACTTCCCACAACATTTCTTTTCAGAAGAAAATGTGCTTTTTTTTTGTTGGATGATGCATATATTGTTAAAACAAAATGTGCTGATATGAGCACGCAAAGTTTTTTATACTTTTTGCTCATGCCAAATTACAGTATGACGGGAGAAATATGAGCTCACAAAGTTATTTTATATTTTTATGCTCATGCCAAATTATAATATGGCAGAAAACATGCTGCCATTATATATATATATGATCAATGCCAAATTATAATATGACAGAGAACACGCTAAAATTATTTGTTTAAAAATGTTAAAATATCTCTAAATCATATGTCGAAATTGAGCAAATTTTATATATTCGGAAAGTACTCACCGAGATCTATGTAATGAGTGCTACTTTCAGCATTTCTCGAAGTTTTTTTTTTATGATATCGGTAATAGTAACTCATACTCAAAAGGGAATATTTGTTGTGGGTGATTGTAGAAATAATCTCGAGAGCCTAGTCCTAACCACAACACACCCAATTCTCCTAAAGAAGAGGGAGAGATAGAAAAAAGGCCCCCATCTATTGTATTTTC
Source organism: Papaver bracteatum (assembly GCA_023529315.1). Taxonomy (NCBI): domain Eukaryota; kingdom Viridiplantae; phylum Streptophyta; class Magnoliopsida; order Ranunculales; family Papaveraceae; genus Papaver; species Papaver bracteatum. The sequence goes on from JAJJWX010004010.1 coordinate 1,919,107, forward strand.
TTTCCTTATTTATAGATATTCCGAAAACTTCTCTTTTTCATGGCATCATGCCTTATGTCTGCAAAAACCTAATTGTCATTCCCCATATTAAGACCTCTGATCTTCCCTTTAATTCATTCCTTATTTTCCCCAATCCATGGACTCCTCCATTGGGAATAGTCTTTAGTTCCTAAGTCCCCATTTTACTTACTCGGCTTGAGTCGCTTGACCTATTGGATAGTTATTTTTTACGTATCAACATTAGTCCCCGACTATTGGGTTAATTGTTAGATCACCCAATAGGAACCTAAGTCATTTTTCTAACCTTCCCTTTCGTTCATCATTTCATGGTTCCGAGTCCCCATGAGAAATCTCAAGTCATACGCGTGATTGTTGTTTTAACCGATTCCCGGTGATTCGGCGGTCTATCCGTGGATAGAGCTTGGAGAGGGGCATGCAAGGCTCGTGCATATAACCAAAGGTTCGAGCAAATAAGGTGGCGAACGTGTGCTTATTAGATTGTCACAACTATTTTGAGTTTTATATTCCCGCAACATAGTTCGAATCAGTCTCCTAGTTTTGAGGAGTTTACGAGGAGCGGTTGGTGTTAGTGATTTAGATGTCAGAATGCATGAGTCACTCGGGTTTTAATCTCGTCTGGGAGTAATCTCGCCTCATAAATGTTTAGTTCGCAGAAAATTGTTGTCATGCACGATGAGTGTTTGGATAAGTATTTTTCAAGATTTTTTGCATGAAATGTTGTACACTCGGAGTATGACCGATCATTTTATTATGAAAGCACTTTGCGTCCTTGGGACTTTGGATTGTACTACTAGTCCGCTCGGCCCCTCTTAGGAGATACAATTTGAAAATCTCGGAGCAAGTATGATGGAGGCAAGGCGTAGAGATTACTTGGTTCCACCCTTAAAAGGGTAATTGATTTTTATTATAGGGAGGGAGGCTCTGGCTTCTTTATGGAAGGGCGTGTATCATAGCCGACAAGATGTACCGGGCACTCTGTGTCTATGGTCTTGTATCTGTAGTCGATCGGATGTGCTGAGCAACCCGTCGCTTTTTTGTATATCTGTAGCCGATTGGATGCGCATCGTAACCCGTCTTTTTTTTTTTTTTTGTATACCATTAGCCGATCGGATGCGCAGAGCAACTCGTCGCTTTTTTTGTATGTATGTAGCCGATCAGATGCGCAGAGCAACCCGTCGTTTTTTTTTATGTCTGTAGCCGGTCGGATGCGCAGAGCAACACATTGCTTTTTTTTTGTATGTATGTAGCCGATCGGATGGGCAGAACAACCCGTCGTTTTATTTTTGTATGTTCGTAGCCGACCAGATGCGCAGAACAACCCGTCGCTTTTTTTGTATAACCGATCCTACTTAGTTTGAGAGTCATTGTGACGGACCAGAAAATTACGCCTTTGGCGCGTTTCCCCGCAGGCCGTAACTTCCACGATGCGCCACTCTGATGAAGCTACGATTCGGTCCTTTAAGGTAGGCAAATGCACGTCCATTGGCCCTTGCAAGCATCCTCGTGGAGCATGACGCAACTATTTGAGCTTCCACATCGTTCCAATTTACCCTTGTGCCGCCAAGGGTTTATTAAAAGAACCAAAAACTTTCTAAAAACGACCTTTTGAGGGCCTAAATGATGGAATTTGGCTAAATTCTGGTGACCAACATGTCTTGATCTTTGGGCCGTTTCCCATAAAAATGGACTCATCTTGAGATAAATTACGACACTCGGGTTTTTAGCCTCCAAATAGGCTATAACTTGCTCTTTGTAGATTGATAGGAAGTATGAGCATCCACTTTTGGCATGCAACTAAGCCTCATCAAGCTTGATCACAATCATCTCTTGCATCGAGCTACCGATCTTAGATGATATGAGGGGCCAATCTGCCGCAATCATCTCACAATTAGATGATATGAGCGACAACGTGCTGGACAAACAATGTTGCAACTCATTGCGGCTGCTTACGCACCCTTCCCTACTCTAAAGGGATCAAGCACATACCGTAGTTCATCCTCGAATGGATAGCAACTTAAACCAAATCATTTGCAAGGCTGTGGCTTAGCAAAAATGGTAATGGCCTGGTCCGTATAGGCCATTCCGCTAAGATGCACAATGATTATGCATCACCGGGTCCGCGTCGTGGCATAGTGATGCCAATGCATCAAATATCCTCTTCGAAAGGCTACGCAGCTATAAATGAGCCTTAGGCATCATTTATACTCTTCCGGCTAAGCTATGAAGCTTACTTGGTACATAGTCTGCATATGCACCTTCAACCAACTACCCCTCCCTATATATGTTAACTTGGCATTTTTACAACTTTGGTTAGGGGAGGAAGAATAATTCACCAATTCACACTTTTACTATTCCTGTGCAATGATTGCGTTCCGTCGCAATGATTGTGTTATTTCGCAATGATTGTTTTACTTCGCAATGATTGTATCAATTCGCAATGATTGCGTACAACGATTACGCAACACTCGTTCGGACAACACTCTCTGGCCTGATGCACAATTATTGTGCGATATTGTCTCTAGGACAATAGCCTTCTTAATTCGCAGTGATTACGCTGCAAGATCAAGGACACCTACCCAACTGGCCTAATGCATCATTTGATTCGAGATTTGGCTTTTGGCCAAATGCCAAACATAATGCGCCATTTTGACACGGTATTTGCCTTAAGCCAATCTACCTCTTACCAACCAACGGAAGCTTTGGATGAAGATTCATCTCAGGCCATGACGCATCTTTTGGCATGCTCCATGCTAAAAAACACAGGGTGTTACAGTCATGGTAGAACTGGTCCCAAGAGCAGAACCGAGTTTCCAATATTCACATTTTTCTATATGTTGTGTATGAATTTGGAATTAGGATTTGCTAAGATAGGAAACTTCTAGATGTCGACATTATTTGAACATGTGCATAACACTTATCATTAATTATTCAAAGATATTCCTTGATGCTCAAGGTGATCCCAAACCAAATATTGAAAAGCATTTAATTATGATTTTCGATCTTATATATTTTAATTACCACCAATTAAAGCATATACTCTAGAAAATGATTATTAGTTAATGTGTTAAACTAATAATAAAAATTTTCTAGAGAGATTTCCGAAATATTTTTTGACATTAATTGGAAATAGGAAAACCGAAGTTAGGTACTTTAGTACATATCTTGAGAATATTTTCAGTTTTAGAATTTTCTTATTATTCAAACAACCTTGGTCTATACATACTGGAGTTTTCATTTCTTGTAAACTAGCCTAAGAGCCAAACAAACTTCATTCGTGTTGATTCTGGTGGAGTCGTCTATCCAGAGAGGAAAGTATCCAACCGCTCGTTGAAATACTTATGTGGGATCAAGAAGCTCTATGAGTGCCATTTCTGAGAAACTAGATAACTGCATTGTTATTGTAGTTTTCGATTATTAATTTGATTGACTAACGGTTGTTGAAAATTCGATTGCACCTAGTTTGATTATTCTTGAGAGAGTTCTCTTCTAACATAAGGGTTACTCAAACTAAATCAAAGTATCGACGGCATCTTTAGAACTGTTTGTATATCTATAGACATCTTAAGATAAACCATTGTTAACAGACTCAGTGATCTGTGCATGATTGGTCACAAGAGGATTCAAGCTTGTGTTGTGCGGGTGCTTTAAAATAATCAAAGATTTGAATACGAATAATATTTATCTAATTATTTTTCGTATTTTGTGAATTTTCTGCACACATCTTGATCATCTGGGATCCAACTATTCGCCCTTTTAAAGAATTTCGTCCACACAATTCAAACTGAAAACTATTGTGGACAATCACTTCGGTTTGCATTCCTGGGCAAAAGTCCCATACCAGATGCTCAGAAATCACGGGTTTCTTCAAATTGTTACGAACATCAATTTAGACCTTCTGAGCAAACGTCCTATACCGCATACTCAGGTTTCCAAAAATAGTCCACAACATTAACAAGAATATCAATTGGTCAGTTTCCAAAAGGGATTTCCAAACAAGTTATCGCAGATGGCGTCCCATACCACCACCCAGGAATCCCTAAGATTCACAAGGTTGAAGATGACATCGAAATGACAAGTTCTTTATGCAGTATTGTGTGGAACAGAATCCAGTTGCCCACCGTCCCTGACCATCCAGGTTGCCACTCGTAAGTGGGATGCTAGCTGGGCCTGACAACGCACATCGTTGGCTAGTTTCCAATGTGTGGGGATGATCAGTCCCATTGTCAACCCACCGTCCCCGAAGGTCTTCCGGATTTCCACTCGTAAGTGGGATGCCACAGAGGTCTGGAAAACTCACAATACTTTAAACAAGCTCAACTCGATTCGCAAAGTAACTGGCACTGCAGTTACTAACTCTTTCCCACGTAAAAGTTGGATTACTCTCCAACTTAAATTTCCATTAAGGAAAGTACTCGCTTGACGAGTCCACTCCGCACAAGTTCCTAGAATTTTCTCGGAACTTTCTCTGATACCAACTGTGACGGACCGGAAAATTACGCCTTTGGCGCGTTGCCCCGCAGGCCGTAACTTCCCCGATGCGCCACTCTGATGAAGCTAAGATTCGGGCCTTTAAGGTAGGCAAATGCATGTCCATTGGCCCTTTCAAGCATCCTCGTGGAGTATGACACAGCTATTTTAGCTTCCACACTGTTCCAACTTACCCTTGTGCCGCCAAGGGTTTATTAAGAAAACCAAAAACTTTCTAAAAACGGCAAAATGGACCTTTTGAGGCCTTAAATGATGGAATTTGGATAAATTCTGGTGACCATGTGGATCTATAGATCACATGTCTTGATATTTGGGCAATTTCCCATCAAAATGGACTCATCTTGAGCTAAATTATGACACTCAGGTTTTTAGCCTCCAAATAGGCTATAACTCTTGCTCTTTGTAGCTTGATAGGGAGTATGAGCATCCACTTTTGGCATGAAACTAAGCCTCATCAAGCTTGACCACAATCATCTCTTGCATCGAGCTACCGATCTTAGATGATATGAGGGGCCAATATGCCGCAATCATCTCACAATTAGATGATATGAGCGACAACGTGATGGACCGGCAATGCTGCAACTCATTGCGGATGCCTACGTACCCTTCCCTACTATAAAGGGATCAAGCACAGACCGTAGTTCATTATCGAAGAGACAACAACTTAAACCAAATCGTTTGCAAGGATGTGGCCTAGCAAAAATGGTGATGGACTGGTCCGTATAGGCCATTCCGCCAAGATGCACAATGATTATGCATCAATGGGTCCGCGCCATGTCATAGTGATGCCAATGCATCAAATTTCCTCTTCGAAGGGCCACACAACTATAAATGAGCCTTAGGCATCATGTATACTCTTACGTCTAAGCTATGAAGCTTACTTGGTACATAGTCCGCATATGCACCTTCAACCAACTACCCCTCCCTATATATGTTAACTTGGCATTTTCACAACTTTGGTTAGGGGAGGAAGAATCATTCACCAAGTCACACTTTTACTATTCATGTGTAATGATTGCACGCAATGATTGCATTCCTTCGCAATGATTGCTTTACTTCACAATGATTGTGTTAATTCACAATGATTGCGTACAACGATTGCGCAACACTCGTTTAGCCAGCACTCTCTGGCCTGATGCACGATGATTGTGCGATATTGGCTCTAGGCCAATAGCCTTCTTAATGCGCAATGATTACGCTGCAAGCTCAAGGCCACCTACCCAACTGGCCTAATGCATCATTTGATGCGAGATTTGGCTCTTGGACAAATGCCAAACACAATGCGCCATTTTGATGCGGTATTGGCCCTAAGCCAATCTCCCTCTTACCAACCAACGGAAGCTTTGGATGAAGATTCATCTCAGGCCATGGCGCATCTTTTGGCATGCGCCATGCTAAAAAACACAGGGTGTTACAGTCATGGTAGAACCGGTCCCAAGAGCATAACCGGGTTTCCAATATTCACATTTTTCTTTATGTTGTGTATGAATTTGTAATTAGGATTTGCTAAGAAAGGAAACTTCTAGATGTCGACATTATTTGAACATGTGCATAACACTTATCATTAATTATTCAAAGATATTCCTTGATGCTCAAGGTGATCCCAAACCGAATATTGAAAAGCATTTAATTATGATTTTCGATCTTATATATTTTAATTACCACCAATTAAAGCATATACTCTAGGAAAAAAAAAATTAGTTAATGTGTTAAACTAATAATAGAAATTTTCTAGAGAGATTTCGGAAATATTTTTTGACATTAATTGGAAATAGGAGAACCGAAATTAGGTATTTTAGTGCATATCTTGAGAATATTTTCGGTTTTAGAATTTCCTTGTTGTTCAAACAACCTTGGTCTATACATACTTGAGTTTTCATTTCTTGTAAACTAGCCTAAGAGCCAGACAAACTTCATTCGTGTTGTTTCTGGTGGAGTCGTCTATCCAGAGAGGAAAGTATCCAACCGCTCGTTTAAAGACTTATGTGGGATCAAGAAGCTCTATGAGTGTCATTGCTGAGAAACTAGATAACTGCATTGTTATTTTAGTTTTCGATTATTAATTTGATTGACTAACGGTTGTTGAAACTTCGATTGCACCTAGTTTGATTATTCTTGAGAGAGTTCTCTTCTAACATAAGGGTCACTCAAACTAGATCAAAGTATCGACGACATCTTTAGAACTGTTTGTATATCTAAAGATATCTTGAGATAAACCATTGTTAACAGACTCAGTGATCTGTCATGATTAGTCACAAGAGGATTCAAGTTTGTGTTGTTTAGGTTCTTTAAGATAATCGAAGATTTGAATACGAATAATATTTATCTAATTAGTTTTCGTATATTGTGAATTTTCTGCGCACATCTTTATCGGATAGGATCCAACTAGATCTTGGTTATCATTGATAGACTTATTATCTAGTTATTAAGATCGACATCGATTTATAGTTACTCTTTGAGTTCTATATTGTTTCATTGCAAATCCGTAAATTGATCATTTAGGTAATTAAGATTTGGATTGATCTAACTAGACAATGGAGATAATTAGATTAAAGATAAGATTCTTTGTTGACAACTCAACATATCTTTTACCAAAGATTGAATAGAGTGGTTACTAAATAGTTTTATTCCTTTACCGTTTGGAATGCGATCAAAAGGAGCAAAACAACTTGAGATAGTGATTTCTGTCTTGAGATTCACGTGCGTAACCTAAAGGTCGAAGACGCAGGGATACTAAGATAACTAAGTAACTAGGGGTACTTTACTTGGTCTCAATAGTACGAAGTTGAATTATTTTTTTTCTTTAATTATATAGCGGCTTAATTCTGAGAGTATTCAAAAATGGACTAGGTCCCGGGGATTTTCTACATAACAAAATCTTGATGTGTTATTTACTTTACTTCCGCGTTATGATTGTCTTATTATAATAAATTAAATTACACTTGTGTACCGTAACTATTGTCAAGTGAATATCAAGTTATCAAATTTTCTTGACTATTGTCCATAGACGATCACACTTGGTATCGGATTTATATGTTGAAATTAAAAGTTTGTGGTGTATTTGGGTACCCCTCTTCTTTTCATTTGGAACCCATTTTATTTTGGAACAATTGGAGAATACTCAATAAAACAAAATATAGTTATCTTAAAGTAATTTACAAAACTCCCTATCCATATATTTGTTGTAATTCCCAAGTTACCCTTGCCTAATTATATTTAGTTGTTACTTAGTAATTAGTGAATAAATTAGTTTTTTAATGGTTAATATAAATCAAATAAATTAGATTTTTTTTTTGGTTAGTAAGTAGAATGAGAAGTTTTGAGGGAAAAATAGCCTTTTAAGAGCATGAAAGGTTTAAGTGAAGAAAAAACCCAAAAAACTCAATAATATGATGATAAAAACACTCCAAATATTCAGGTATGATGTTGTTGTTTGTTGTTGTATTCCCCATTTTTACATTTGAATAAACTCGGAGTCGACATGGTTAAAGTATGAATAACATGCCGACAACGGATGAATCGGCGTGGCATTCATACTTATACCATGACAACTAACGATATCTTTAAAATTAAAATTGTTTAATCAGCATTATAAAAATAATAAAACTATGTCGACAGACGGGTTATCACTCTTGGAATGTCCTTCTACTAGAACGTCAATGCCGATAGTTGTTACAAATTGAACAGAAATATTTACTTATTCCAAAAGTATATTGTCGACGGTGAGAATTATTTTTGAGCATGCCAATAATTTTCAACCTACAATGTCGATACATTTTAAAATTTTGGCTTAGTTTGCTAACCTGTCAGCATAACATTGCCATGCCGATATATATTATCGGTATTGAACATTCTAAATCGACAATGTCGGCTGTGTCAAAATTCAAACTAAAATGTATGTACTAGTCGGCATTGAAATGAAAATCACAAACAATGCCCACTTGATCTTTGCCGGCATGGAAGTCATTGATAAATCCTTGGTGACAAAAGACATGCAAAAATTGAAAATGTGGACCATTACTGTCGGTAGTGGCTTTATATTAGATAAGACCGACAGAAACCCTCGGCATGACATTCATATTAGAACAATGCCAATACGTGTTACATGTATGGATTTCATGATACAGTCAATGCCGACAGTGACTCGTAGCTGAATTACTGTTTTTTTCCGTCTAGTAAGAGCCGTCGATGGAGAGAAGAGAATGGGGATAGAATTTTAATGATTTTATGGTGGGTTTGGATGTAGAATTTTAAATGTGGGATTTAGGGGTTCAGGGGATTTGGTGGAATTATGTTTCCCTATGTTTGTTTGGTTGCTCAAATCCCTGGAATCATGTTTTCCATGGTAATCAGTTTTCCAGCAAATCCTCCATATGAAGTCCGACCCCTCCCCCCTAAGATTTGCTGGGAAACTTATCAAGGGATTTATGGACCTACTTTTTTTAAAACTCTAAATCTCATATATATTCAATTTTAAGTTTCCAAGGGTAAAACCAAACAGTATATTGACTTTAGAACAAGATAATTTTATGAATCCTAGGAATTTTAACTGGGTTACCAAACACATAAGGGATTTACATGAATCCCAGAATTTAAAATTCCATGGGATTATAAATTCCTGGAAATCGTGAATTCTACAAACAAACTCACCATTAGGTTTTAAGATTTACGTTTGGGTTGCACAGACGCGGACGCGTAGACGCGGACGCGGACACTACAAAATTCTCAAAAAATTAGGACGCGGACACGTATATACATATTTTATTTATATATACAATTATGTATTTATATAGCAAAGTCAGGTGTTTCGATCCTAAAAATCATAAAATAGTGCTACATGTGTATAAATTTCAAAAGAAAAGGAAAGATCGTTTGTTTATACACGCCGAAGGTCAAGCAATCAATCACCATTAAACACATGCACAATCAAATTGCATTCTTAGAACAACACATTCCCAACCAAGAGTATTTGTGATGTATTTCCAATTACAAAACCCTAATAAAGACTTCTAAATGTTTGTCTTTCTTCATTTAGTTAATAATAGTAAAAATAAAGGAATAAGTTTAAATGAAAATGGAAAAAAATGCTTCAAACCCGAGTTATCGGTGCATCCAAACAAGACGCGCGTGGGACGCGCATATTGGTGTGTCGGACACGCGTCGTGTCAGCGTCAAACGCGCGTCCTGCGTCCAACGCGAGTCGGACGCGGACACGCGTCGTGTCAGCGTCAAACGCGCGTCCAACGCGAGTCGGACGCGGACACGACTCCAAAAACGGAGCGTCTGTGCAACCGTAGAAGGGATGATAGAGTAGATTCTCTTGGTTTTTAATTAATGTTAGGGCAGCATAGTAACTTCGCCTAAAAAAATCACTCCTCGGCGGGATATCAAGGGTGAGATGGGATTAATAGATCGTATCCCCCAATTGTGGGTTCTGTTTTTTTTTATGGCGTATTCTTCTTATAAAAATCTACTTTCCTATCAAAAAGAAATCTTTCTAAGATGTATAAGGCCGCTATCTACTACTTTTAGTTTCAATGGTAGACTAATGGTACTTTAAATTAAATTTTATAGATGGTGAAGTTTCGAATCTCAGAATATGCTCATCTTTGATAAGAAAGTAGATATTTATTGGAGGAATATTCTATATAAACTTAGCTTCAAATTCATTGTTGTTGGAGTTTCACAAGAAAAATGTCCCCGAAATGTCGATGAAAGGTCATTCTTACGGTGTCACTAGATCCTCCCTATTTAGTGAGGGTTGAGTAATGTACCTGTGCTTTTGTTATAAGAATAACAAGCCCGTCTAGCTCAGTTGGTAGAGCGCAAGGCTCTTAACCTTGTGGTCGTGGGTTCGAGCCCCACGGTGGGCGCTTTGAATTTTTTTCATTTTCATTTTGTCCCCTTGTCATGTTCTAGTACATTATGAAGTTGGCAAACACAGTTACTGGGTTGTTATCCAAGGCTCCAGGATTAGAACAAGACCACCTTAAAAGGATCTTTGCTGATTTCTTGCTACTTAGTGGTCCTGAACTAACCTTAGGGACAAGTAAGCATTCAGACCCGAGTTTCTTTACACTTGTTCTCCAAGATCATATTGGTGGACCACAAATTCTTCATCAGAATCAGCGGGTTACTGTAAAACCTGAACTAACCTGGAACACTATTAGTAAACATTGCTTCAGGTGGACCAAGAGTATCAGTGGCATGTTTTCTGAATACAAAATTCAGTGACAACACAAAGATTTATAGTCCTTCGAATACACTGACCATTACGTTAAGAAAGGAGGCGGTGTTTCAAACAAGCATATAAATCAAGATTGGATGACCAGTAAACAGTTAGGATACAAATCATAATACATAGATATACATTGAGAAGAACTGTAAATGCAAAATGAAACCATATCCTAGCAGCGAGTCTCATTTTGTTCACATACCTTCAAAGTGTGTCCATGTAGCAATTGATATCAATAATTACTCCTTGTGTTTGGGATCATATTCTCGAACAAACCATTCACACATTCTGACACATTTAAAAGGCGGGATTACTAAATTTCACTGTGTGGCAGTCTTTTTCTTCTCTGATACTATCTCTTTCGAAGTATCTAGTGTACGGCCCAACATGTCAACAACCTCGGTCAGCTGTGTGGCAGTCTTTTTCTTCTTTTAGATCCACCTTGAAGTTTCTACCTCTTCAGTAAGCTTTTCTACTAAACCATGGAGCACTCTTGGTTAGCAGTTGTGAATTATGTTTCTGGGAAAATTTCTATAGCCACTAATATCCCGGTGTGCTGTCTTTTCCGTGAAAAATTTCTTTGTCTCTGAAGTCTGAAGTAGCTTTTTCGAGATCAAACAGAAATACTTCTTTCCAGTGAAAATGATAGACTGAATGGGGGTTCTACATCTATCAGTGTGTGTTTTGGGTTTTGGAGTCATCGTAAGGTTTGACAAAGAGAAGGTAAACTGCTCTCTCAACTTCCTTAAGAAATGTGTGGAAGCTTTACTGGAGATTGAGGGAACAAATCTCATCTGGAGGTAACCATGCTTGAGCAGCAGCTGATATTGTTGCTGTGCCCCTTGAAACCATTCTGAAAGAGAGTTTGGATAAATTTTCTTGCATACAACGTTACTTCACTTCGAATTTTGATCAAAACAAAAAGGTTAAACATTGAAAAAAGAGAAACAAGTTCATGTTGCATTACAATTCTGAGCTCATCATCTTATTATTCTTACATATATCTGACAAGGTTGTTCATCTTAATCGCCCTTCTAAAACATATATAATGATCGACTGCTGCCAAATAATCCCTCCGTCCCACTATTAAGTGACATAGTTTAAGTTTGCACAATTTTTAAGGCAACCAAGGAAAAGAGTCATTTTAAGCATTTTTTACAATTATACCCCTTATGGATAGTAATTAGTGAAATTTAGAAACGATTTATCTCTCAAACTACTCCACGGATGTTCGCAAACTTCATATCATTGAAAAATATTTTAAAACACCTACGTAACGAATATAAACAAGCCTATCAAATTATGCATATTTCTTATATTTTTTATAATAAATTAAAAGGATAATTTTAGAAATATCTCTTTATTTAGTGATATAGGTTGGGACAAAATTTAAAATCAAATAGGTCATTTAATAGTGGTAGTGGGACTGGTAGTGGGACGGAGGGAGTAATGTATTTAGCTTGCCTATTGCTTAATAGCAAGTGCAGTTAATATGCCACCAGCTCATTTAGCTGGCTGATCAGTTAAGAGGTACAGAAGATGCGGTCAAACAAATAAGTAGAAATATTTGAAAATTTTGAGTTTGATGATAGCCCCCAACATAATATTGGGTGCTTCCAAAAATTGACGGGCGAGTCAAACCTAAAGTAGGGCCAGACTCGCTCGCCTCCAAAGTGATGTGTTCGCTTTGGTGGGTGTCGGCACGGCCCGTCGTCACTATTCGATCATTAACGGGACGCCTTCCACCCCTGACAGGACGGGTTGAATTTCAGCAGGATCCTTTGGCCTTTACTTATACACAAGCATTAACCTTCACTTACTCTGAGATAAACGATGTGGGACTAAAAATATATTTTCTTCATTATTCACGTGTCCATCTTCCGCTTGTAAGTTCTCAACTAATTTCAGGTCTTGTCGTTTTCCTGTTCTGCCAAAACCTCGATCAAATATAGAATCTTAATCAATCAACTTTTTGGTTTTCTCCGGTATCCCAAGGTATTCGTATGCCATTTGTTTAACTCAAGAATTCACTAATACTTTACATATTCGATTACACGATCTTCAAACTTGTTCCTTTCGATCTTTAACTATTTTCAAAGTTTTGTAATGCTCAAAGATAGTAATGAAAATGACTTGGAACGACTAGTTTGATCACTTCGATTTGTCTCAAAAAATACATACTAAAACAAACTCACACTCATGAATAGATGATGAAACCTCTCAAATCTCAATATCATGAGAAACCGAAATTTCATGATCCTATTTCACAAATGTACTGGCATTTGTTTTTTATTTTATTTTATTCCATAATATTAATATCAATATTTGGCAGATTAGAGCTAGAAGTAGGTAGGAAGGAAGCCATATTTGTTGTACAGTTAATTTAGCAGATTCAATTTACATATTTCTCTGCCGATACTTTATTTTCAAGAAAAGTGTTTTAAAGGATTCTTGATCTCAAATGCTTATCCTTTACGTGCATGCTTATGGTTGTCGTAAAGGCAAACAATGGCTGTTGGTAAAAAATTCCGAATTCACAGTTTTAACCACAACCACTCTCTGAAACACCTTCCCTCTAGTTTACAATTTTCAACTTTTGTCCATGATATTTGAAGGTATATTCATTATTTAAGAATTCAACATTCAAACTATCTCCGGGTATACAAGTAAATAATAAATCATCAACTTGATACATTAAAACGCGTATATCTTCAAAGTTTACTAGCTATATACATATTCAATACATCCTTCACTCCCAAACCCTTTCTTATATTGACACCTTTGAAAGAATCCCATGTTCAAATCGCCGTAATTTGTTCTAGAAAGCATGGAATTCAAATTAAAGTTCGAAGTGGAGGCCATGATCACTTTGAAGGACTTTCATATGTATCAGATGTTCCATTCATTATTGTCGATTTATCAAATCTTCGAGATGTAGATGTGGATGTAAACGGTAAAATAGCTTGGGTTCAATCTGGTGCAACCACAGGTGAAGTCTATAATGAAATTGCCAAGAAAAGCAACACTCTCGCCTTCCCTGCTGCCATTTGCACAACTGTGGGTTTCGGTGGCTTCATTAGTGGAGGTGGGTACGGGGCCATGCTAAGGAAATACGGAACTGCAGGTGATAATGTTATTGATGCTCGAATTGTTGATGTTCATGGTCGAATACTCGACAGAAAATCAATGGGAGAAGGCTTGTTTTGGGCCATCCGTGGAGGTGGTGGAGGCAGCTTTAAAATCGTCCTTTCATGGAAGCTCAAATTAGTATTGGTTCCATCTACTGTAACAGTTTTTAGAGTAGACAAAACCTTGGCAGAAGGTGCATTGTCTCTTGTTCACAAGTGGCAAGATATCGCACACAAGCTTCCGAAAGAACTTATCATATTTCTCTCATTACGTGTAATGAATGCAACTACAACTGGTGAAAAAACAATCACAGCATCATTTAGGTCTCTGTTTCTTGGGGATGCTAAGAAACTTAAAATTGTGATGGACGCAACATTTCCTGAGTTAAGTCACAGTAAAGATTTCATCGAAATGAGTTGGATTCAATCGGTACTCTTCTTGGATGGACTTCCTTTTAACGGTTCAATTGATATTTTAGGGAGGTTGCCGCAAGCCAAGTCAAATTTTAAGGCAAAATCTGACTATGTGAGACAACCTATTTTGAAAACTGGTCTAGAATTGATATTCAAAAGATTGCTAAATGATGAGCAAAATATGATGGTTTTTATGCCTTATGGTGGAAGAATGAGTGAGATTTCAGAATCTAAAACTCCATTCCCCCATAGAAATGGAACCTTATTTAAGATTCTTTACATTGCTTCTCCAAACGGAAGACAGGGGGCGACATCTGACGAGTATATTAACCGGCTAAGAAGAATGTATCAATTCATGACTCCTTATGTTTTCAAGTCTCCAAGAGAAGCCTACGTCAATTATAGAGATCTTGATTTGGGTGAAACCAGTAAGAATGGAACTGCAAGTTACTCACAAGCTAAGGTTTGGGGCACCAAATACTTCAAGGGTAACTTTGACAGATTAATATATGTGAAGACCAAAGTTGATCCGGACAATTTCTTCAGAACCGAACAAAGTATCCCAAGTATTGCGCACTAACGATTCAATTCGTAAGAGGGTGTTTGGATCACATTTATATTTATCTGTGCTAATAATTATTAACTCAGTATGTATGTCCGTATCTTTGAGGGAATAAGACATGTCTGAGAAACACTTAAGCTTCATTGCCTATAGTATTAAAGTTTAGATTTTAGACTGAAATTCTGTTTGGTACTTTGGTGCGTATTTTGTTTCATCTAACTGCTGCATAAGTACAGTATAACAACAATCTCTTCTAAATACTTTTGTTAAATCATATATATGGTTTAACAAATTGAGATCTATTATACCCCAAAAAACTAATGGAAAGGGGTTGCCAAGAAAGAGTGGTGCTTTGGGATGCTTTCTTATCCCTTTTCTAGACCCAAAATGGTTGCTGAGATTGAGCGTTGCTTCTTCTTAATTACAAAAACCAAGTAAAGTAGCCCAAAGAATGGCATTTGGCTTCATTGACATACTCGTAATTAACGTGTATGCTTCCTCTAATTTCCCTGCTCGACTAAGAAGATAGATCATGCATCCATAATGCTCAATTCGAGGAACAATGTTGAACTGTTTCACCATTTGACTAAAGACCCGCTTTCCTTCTTCAACCAGTCCCCAATGAGTGCAAGCGGAGAGAACAGCAACGAAGATGACATCATCTGGTTGTATTCTTTCCACACACATCTCATCAAAGAGAGCTAAAGCTTCTTTACACTGCCCCATTAAAGGGCTGAGCCTGCAACCATTGATGTCCATGTGATAACGCACTTCTTTCTCATCTGATTGAAAATCAATATTGCATTCTTCACATAAGCACAAACCATAGAAATTCCAACAAACAACATCTCTCTTTCAGTCATATCTTCAAACGCCTTTAATGCTCAAACCCACATTCTCAGTAGCAACTCTCTCCCAGTATCAACATCCTGATGAGATTGACATGACTTAAAAAGGAAATGTAAATGTGAAATTATTAGGTAAAACTCTTATTGAATTATAAACTCATCTTATAGACAGTACCGTCCATCTTTTCTATGCGTCTATTATTCCGTCTCCAGGTTGTTGGCACATATATTCTTCGGCAGAAACAAAAACAAAACAAACTCATATTCTTCATTGCAACAACCCGCAGAGAACATAACAAACTGGTCGCTCGACATCCCCGCAAGGAGCAAGCTACGAGGTTAAACTACAGATCCTGTACGCTTAACTCGATGCAAATCAGCCTGGTCTTGGGGAATATAAACCCAAGGCAAATGAGTAGTCCAAGCAGTGTGGGACTAAACTATTATAAAAATTGCTCTCTCAACTTCCTTATGAAATGTGTGGAAGCTTTACCGTAGATTAAGGGAACAAATCTCATCTGGAGGTAACCATGCTTGATGTAAATTACCTCTTGAAACCATTCTGAAAGAAAGTTTGGATAAATTTTCTTGCATACCATTTGTTACTTCACTTCGAATTTCGATCAAAAAAAGGTTAAACATTAGAAAAAGAGAAACAAGTTCATGTTGCATTACAATTCCGAGCTTAATTGTTATTACATATTTCTTAACCTTAATTGTCCTTCTAAAACAAAAACCTGATGTTAATTTTGGGTATGGTTTTCTAGGCCGCCAACTCAAACCATATATAATGATCGACTGCTGCCAAATATAATGTATTTATTTAGCTTGCCTATTGCTTAACTTGCAATAGCGTCTCTCAAACAAACATTTATTTGTACGGTAAAAACTTGAAATATTTGAAAATTTTGAGTTTGATGATAGCCCCCAACATAATATTGGGTGCTTCCAAAAATTGACGGGCGAGTCAAACCTAAAGTAGGGCCAGACTCGCTCGCCTCCAAAGTGATGTGTTCGCTTTGGTGGGTGTCGGCACGGCCCGTCGTCACTATTCGATCATTAACGGTACGTCTTTCACCCCTGACAGGACAGGTTGAACGTTAGCAGGATACTTTTGCCTTTACTTATACACAATCATTAGCCTCCACTTACTCTGAGATAAACCATGTGGGACTAAAAATATATCATAGAAAAGTTGTAAGCAAAATTTAGGTACAAAAAACATTCTGGCATGGATCATTGATTGCATCGAATGATTTTTGATTACATAAAGCAAACCGTACTACCATAGTAAAAAAAAAATCATAACAATAAACAATAAAGAATGAAAAACCATATTCAGGGTAGGTTTGGCTATCCAAAAAGACGTTGGTGCACACATTGTTGCCCGACTCCCTCCCATTCATGTGTAATTAAGACGATTTGTCTTTCAATAGAAACCCATGGTGGCATCTTCACTAAACAATAAAAAAACATAAGAATGAAAAAATAATAACCAACACAGAACCCTAAAAATGGATAATGGAACAGTATTTGAAAGAACTTTCCATTAAATGGCACATCATCTTCCCTGCCAACTTCAGCCGGATTTCTCTTATTCTTATTGCGGCGCCTTACACGCCGTCTCCTTTGCTTGCGGAGAAGTGGAACGTTCTTGCTACGCCTTCGTCTGATGCTACTGGGACAAACAAGTCTTCCATCATATTTCAACAGCAGCATATCGCATGAATTCTCCAACTCCAACTGGTTAGCCATTGTTATAAACCTTGAAACGTAAGCACGAGTCTTTGTTGTTTCCTCTCGATCACTTGGCTTTGGCAATATAGGTGGTGGATGCTGCAGGTACTTATATATACGAAAAACTTACATATACGAAAAATCTAATGCCATTCCAATTCTACTTCCAAAGTCTGGCGGAATTAGGATTTTCCACTTAAGATTTTCATTGTTGTACAAGGTTTCGGATTTGGCCGTTTTCCATTTAACGGAAACAATTTCTACGGTGTACAAAGGGTGTAATAAAAAGAATATCCAAAAATATTCCACGTTGCAACAGCTACTCCCTTTCTCCAGAGTCAGACTCAGTACTTGTTTGTTTGCAGCTGACTCGGCGTCTGGATCTGAGTCAACCCCTGACTCGGGCCGAGTCAGCAGTCAGACCGTTTGTTTTGCATTTTGAGTCAGATCTGACTCGACCTCTGACTCAGACATAACCCATGACTCGGACCCATTTGAGTCAGGTAACAAAATACCCCTGACTCACGGGACCAAACCACTGACTTACGTTTTTTGAGTCAGATGAGTCAGATCTGACTCTAAACAAACATATCGAGTCAGTTCCAAATGAGTCAGGTGATTTCACTCAGATCCAGACGACTCAGATGAATCAGGAGTAAACAAACATGGTGTCAGATCAGATGAGATGAATCTTCTTACCAAAATCGAAATAAATACAAGAAAATCTCAACTCTGAATTCCCACCAATATCCCTGTTCTTCATATCCTATCTCAGAGATATAGAATTGTTCTTTGCATTCAGACATGTTCAAAGTATGCTGCCAGTCGGTCTACCAAAATGGTTTCCAAATTCCAACCAAGCAAAAAAAAAAAAAATGCTTACTATGCCAAAAAAACATGCTTGCAAGAGTAAAATGTATTTACTTATATAAAGTGTTGGTTACCAAAACATAAACACATATTTGACAGTATACATGTAGATTTACCTATTTCACTGTTTGAACTCGGCAATTTCAAATACTCGTGCAGTTTGATCGATAGAAACAGAAACAAGGAAATCCAAATTTGCAGAGGGAGACAGAGACTGAATGGCATTGGAATGACCGTTAAATGTCTTCACACATTCCCCTGAGAGGCTATCCCATACTCGTACTTTACCATCTAGACACCCGGTAACCACATATCTGGATGATCCTAGCCATATCAAGCAAGCTACACCATCCTGCAGAAACAATTAGATTATTTACTGTTACAACTCAGTAGGGTGAAAATTTAGAGCATTTCTTACGCGCATGGCGAAACAGCAATGTCACATGGTGATGAAGCTTTCTTTGTTTAAGTTTTCGCCAGAAGAAAAAAATCTCTACTCTCTAAACCACACATTTCAGTCATTTTCACTAAAAAAATCTCTACTCTCTAACTTAGTGAGGATGATCAACTTCATCTCAAAGAAATATCAGGTAATGGATCATTTACATGATCACTTGATGCCGAAAAAGTAATCAGAAAGAACATTTCGGATGTATCTTAGCCAACGTCTATGGAGCCTTACCTCATGATCACATGTTAAGCGTACAGTTGAGCGTTGCAGGTCCCAGATGATGAGTTTCTGATCAAGGCCACCAGTTGCAGCAAAAGGGTGGCTACAAACGAAGGATAAAAAATGAGAGGAATTCTACAGATTGCGATATAACAAAACTTGATTCTTAGCAGACAATTTTCGTATGTTTAATAGACCAAGACTCATAGTTGCATTTTCAATGTATTGATCACTTGAACCTGTTTCCAATGCTTATCAGCTGTTTTAGAATTACTGCTAATTACAGGTTATGAGAAATAATTACTTAAGGCACCATTTCTTATTAGATTAGTGGTTCAAACTCAATATAAAGTGAACTCTGGCTCAACAAACAAGCTGAAATAGATTGAATACGCAAGTTAACAGAATATAATGAGCAATCAGCATAACTAATGCTGATAAGGATCTCAAAAGTTTTAGTTCAGTGCAGGTAATCGAGATATCAATAATACCTGGGGGAAAGGCCAATGCACTCAACCGAGTCAGAGTGAGATAGCAGAGAATTAATCACCTGAGAGGAAGAAATAACATTTTAGAAACCGAATCTCTAAATTTCATGATAGATCCATTAATGCTGAAAGCTTATGCTTATTCACCATCATATATGTAAGCACAATTCTCTGATCAAGTTTACATCAGTCTTGAGAAAGAAAAAAAGCTGAAAGACAATAAGCAAGACAGTGCTAATGAAGGAAACGGACCTTTCCAGTTATTAAGTTCACTATGTGAACAGAGCCATCCTTCGACCCTGTAATCGCAAGACTGGAGTCTGAGCTGATAACTAAGCATGTCAAACCTTCAGTATGATATGGATGACCTAGAAGAGAAGAAATCCTTTCAAGATTCAAGCAAAATGAAAAAAATAAATAAACATAATAGAATTTTTATGCCACAGCAATACATGAGACACATCCCTATTAGACGACTATTCTCTACTCAGTGTAATGTATTTACGTTAGCAATTTGTGATAAAATTGAAAAAAAAAAAAAAAAGTACCACTAATAACGTGCAAGTTCTCTCCGGTTTTAGGGTTCCAAACTCTTAGTGATGCATCATCAGAACCGGTACAGATTGTTTTACCTGCAAATCAAGCAAACAAAGAACAGAAATTTACATCCTAAGACTGGGTAATGAAATCTAATAATTCTTAACACAGTGAGCTACGCGTCGAAATATACCATCAGGGGTAAAATCACCACAAGTAACACTGCTAGCATGACCGGAGAACATATTGAGATACGCATTTCTATCAGCGTTCCATAACCAAACAGTGCCATCCTCTGACCCAGCCAAGACTACATGTCCTCTTGGATGCCACCTGACCCACTGAGAGTATAGATAGTTCAGTAAAATAAATTTTATCAAATGGAGATTTCAAAAACAGTTGTTTTTGTCATTATCTCACCTCAATTCCTCCTCCAGGACCATCAAGCGTACACTTGAGACTACCCGAAGGCATGTCCCACACTTGAATAGTTCCATCCAAGCTTCCTGTGGCAAGCAACTGTCCATCTATACTGAAAGCCAAACTGGACACAGAATCTTTATGACCTGCAAAAAAGAACGAAATGTTTCTTATTACAACTAAACAAAGGACAACAGTACATGATATTCCAAGTCTATAAAAGAATAAACGTTATTATGGATGTACAAGCAGAAAAATAATTCAAGAAAACAAAGCATTGGTATTTGATTGCAGCTGGTATGGTGTTATTAGTTTCACCACAGGCATACCTTTGAGTTCTTGAGCCCAATCTCCTACACCCATCTTCCACAGAAATCCTTTGTCATCTCCCCCTCCAGTTGCCACTAGGGTTGCATCAGTAGGACTACAAGCCACCGTGTATAATTCACCTATCCCATATTAACAAACACTTACCTATCAAAATGCCTAATTCAGCTCTCAGATTGTCACACTATCAGCCATAACAACAGTAAATTAAGAGTATACCAGTATGACCAGTGAATATGTGCATGGAATCATCCGGTTCGTCTGCAACCACAACCAAAACAAACGAAAATATAACATAAGAAGATTTCTCAAGCTGAAAAGACAATTGAATCATCACCATTATTATCTATTACTACTGATGAGATTGGTAATGCCCCTTCACCTCATTCACATTTACCATCTCCTTTACCTCTACATACTCAAACTCAAATTAGTCCCTGGCACTCTAACATTAGTTCCATGAGACTATCAGGAGGTGAAAACAATGCTTTTACTGTTAAGTTTGATCCTAGTATGAGTAATTTATCGAAGCTGAGTCTTAAACTTTTTATCCACATGATATTCCTTTTGAGATTTTTTTTCAAACAAATAACACAGCGATTTTTTGAGTCTTTAGAGATAATGGTTGTTGAGGATCATAGTTTCATGAAGTTAAAACAGGAAAACAAGTTGAGTCACTGAAAGGTAGTGATAGTAAAATTCATTCAAAGTCAGCAAGGACTAGTTCTCAAAATGGTGTTCATGAAATTAGGGTTCCTACATTTGTTCAAGACTTCAAGGTTACATGGAACCCTAATTGCAACACAAATGAGCAGTCTAAGGCTATTACTATGGACAAGTCAATATCTATGACTCTGTGAGGGAGAAGTTGACAACAGAAAACGATGACTGTATGGAATTAAAGGGAATAGGAGATCCTTCAGAGTTTACTACTCGAAGGCCAAACAGACCTTATTGTATTTACAGTTTGCTGATCAAAGTATAAGCTTAGATTATTATCCCAGCAACCAATTTTAATCAATTAATTCCGTTACTAAAGTAGGAGGATTAGGGTGATTACATATAACTGTTGACCCCTCCGGCAACCATTTCTCAGTCAATATTTTAACTTGAGAGTTTGAACGGACTGACCAAATACTAAACAGTCTAACCACCTCAGATGCTATTCCAAACCAAAGAAGTAGTTTTGGATATATATTTATGAAGCACACAAGTCCTAGGGAACTACTTACCTTTAAGCAGCTGTACCCACAAATGAATTGGATTATTTGTTAACCTCTGAGCACGCCGAATAGAAAGAGCAATATTAAAATTATGTGGATTCCTAGAACCTACTCATGCTTATGGTGTAAAAGCTGATTGTTGAGGAGGTATACATTTATCCAAAACAATTATCAATCTATTAGCAAGCAATTTCGAAATCATTTTATAAAGAGTACTACTCATGCTTATGGTATGAAGACTAGTTACTTTAGGGACTAATGTGATAAATGCTGTTAATATTTTGATATTCAGGCAATTTTCCAGACTCCAAGAAATTTTGCACAAACTTAGTAACATCATCTGCCATGAGATTCCAATGGGTTTAAAAAATCCTGGTGGGTACCCATCAGGGCCAGGGGACCTCCAAGGATCCATAGATTTAAGCACCGCCAATATTTCATCTTTATCAGGAACTATAGACAATTCATAGTTCTCAGCATCAGATATAACATTAATATACAGATTATCAAAAACATCATGAATTTCCACACTAGATGAAGCACTAATATGCGAAAAATGATTTTTAAGAATCCTGATCTTCTATCCAAAGGCCTGAAGCATCTGGAAGTTTATGAATATGATTATGCCTTCTTCTCTAAAAAGCCTCTATGGGGAAATATTTGGTATTCCTACTATTTTCTAGCCAATATATATGTTCGATCCTATTCCAAGTCTGAAGCTCTTTCTCAAGGTTTAGCTAGGAAACATGATGTCCTGGTTTTCTACATTCTTGATCAATCTTTTTCAGTATCTCATTTTTGTTTTTAAAAAATATTTTTGAAAACCTCCTTGTTCCACCCATGAAGTTCATTAGCAAGATCAGGAAGAGAAGCAAGAAAACCATTATCATTTCTAATATACAAAACATTCAAAGCATTATTTATAAAAATGAAAAATTCTTTATGCTCCAACCAACCTATAGAACACCTGTAAGGCATTTCTATCATAAGAATTAGGTGATTTCCTTCTAAAAGGATAGGAGTATAATCTGATCCTACTCTAGTTATATGCATGATACCATTTACCAACACCCTATCAATTCTCTCCCTCATATTCTCAGTACCTTCCCTATTATTTGTCCAATTAGATGGTGTCCAAATGAAATTCAAGTCAATCAGACCTAATTATTGAAAGGTAGATTTGACAAAAACTAGTCGCACCACACATTGTATCATACCACTCTCCTTCTCCCTAATGTTTAGAATAAAGTTCATACCACCTAAAAGCACCCAAGGATACTGAATATGGCGATTTAGTTGACTAATGAATTCTCACTGTGTATATTTACCTAGTGCATCTAAAGCACCATATAAACATGTCATATCCCAACATTCCTCTATTTCTGGAAAATATTATGTTTGAATTCAACCAAATGTATTCATTCAGAACCAGCAACAAATATGCCCCCAGACTTTCCAATAGATGGAATGATAATCAATTAAGACCCAGCAACAAACACACCCAGTTAGTTTCAGAGATGAAAACCAACTCTTTTTTATATTTACAATCAACTAGTAAACTGAGATGATTCAGAGTTTTAGGTTAGCAAAACCCTGAGCATTCCACGATAAAGCTTGCATGATTAAACTAGTGACTTGGGAACTAACCAAAAAAACAAGGCAACCTATTATTGCTTGTGTATTAAACAGTGGTGTCAATGCAAAATATGTGATAACTTCTAGATCTATGTTTTCCTGCATTTAAATAATAATTTTGAAGCATGTTGTTTCAGTGATAAAAGATGCAATGGGGAAGTTAAATTTAAACACAAATTTAACTAAAGACTTCCTTTCAAGTATAAACAAATATTAAGCAAAAATTATTCAGACCTTGGCAATCTATCAAGGAGATTTAAAGATTACTTGAAGAAGACATAATCCGGCTAGACTATTGTAAGCGCAAAGGTAATCCTACCTATATCCAAGTAGAAAAAAATTGTGTTCATAATACTGTATTCTGTTGAATTTTAATATTTCATAAGACACATGTTAGGCTTTAAACCTGTCTTGTTCTGTTAATATTGAAGCTCCAAACTACAACGAATTCTTACCACAGGATGATTCACTGCCTGAACATTACTATCAGCTATTAAGCTTGTGGTCAGGGAGAGACCACTCTTACAAGTTTGTTCCTGTGTTAAATTTCTACTGTCTTCTACTACTACCTAATGAGCAGGGAGGCTTGTGTGTCAAATTTTCAGTTAATCTTCAATTAACTACAAAGAAACAAACTAATATTCAATCAATTTAATACCTTACATAAAACCCTAGTTTTGCTGAAAGTTTGAAATTGATACATACCTTCATCAGGATCTGAACCCATATCTTCATCAGCATCAGGAAGATCTGAAATTCAATAGATACAGAAAGTAAGAGATGGTGTGTGAGAAGTTAATAAAGATAACATAAAGAAAAATAAAATTCCAAAATACACTTCACCATCTTCATCAACATTGATTTCTTCAAGAATATCTTCTTCATTCAAATAAACTTCTTCTTCTCCGTTGTCATTCTCCTCTCTATCTTCATCATGCTCTTCGTTTCCGTGTGTATTCATCTTTTCTCTGTTCTTCTGAAAATGGAAGCCGCGAAGAATAGAAAATGGGAAAGTTAAAAAAGAGGAAGATTTTTCCAGGGTTTTTGACTCATTCGGGTCCAAAATATGTCCAGTGGGCTGGTGGCCCAAGTCCACTCAGTAGTCCAAATATGTTTTCCTGATGCGCCAGTAATTCCTACCTAGAGTATGAAACTTGTTAAAACACAAACTTCTTGATACACACATTATATAAAGAGAAGAGTTCGACATGAATTACAAGATTTCTGCAAAGATATACTTTCATCACGAATTATATGTTAATGGAGAGCGTGAAGAATATGAAACTTGGGGTTAACAATAATTACATAAAATGGTTGAATTCCATCTACTTAGTACTGCTACTAATACTACCGTTACTACCATACACCTCTGCAGATGGCGATAGTGCATTGACTAGCCTAGGCAAAGAGGGCGGAGTTTATCTCGCTTTGGGTGTGATTGCGATAATCATACTTTTTCTAGTTCATTGGTTGTGGGTCGTATGTCATAGGGAAAGGCCTAGTGTCACTCAGCAAAGACCGCATATTCCTCCTGTACATAATAATGTTATTGCAGGTGTAGGAAGTGCAGCAACTCAAAGAAGAGTTCTTGATGTGAAGGCGATCGAAACGTTTCCGGTATTTAAACACCCTGATGTTAAGAATGTAGAAAACGTACTGGAATGTGCCGTTTGTTTAAGTAAGTACGAAGACGGTGATATGTTAAGATTATTACCGTGCAATCATGTTTTTCATACTGCATGCGTGGATCCTTGGCTAGTTTCCGACTCTGGTACTTGTCCTATATGTCGCTTTAATCTTAGCGACAATGTTCCTTTAACCACTCTTAATGCCGGGAGTGTTGTAATTGATGTGTTGGAAGCTTCCGAAGACCATACTGAGACGGTCACCGAGAAGGTTTCAGAAACACAAGACGAGCGCGCCACCAGTTTGTGCAACGAGTTCTTCTCGGGATAATAAAGGTGTAGGTGCAACGACCAAAATGCATGTTTATTAGTATAATTCTTTAATATTTCAAAATTTCCCGTGATGTATATTGGTTCCACGAATTGTTTTCAATTATGGTAAATACGTACAGTCATTTTTTTTTTCTTATTCTATTCAAAATGATTTTTTTTTCTTTTTTTAGAATAACTAAAAATAACCCGTGCCATAACGGCACGGCATGAGCCGGAATAATAATTTGTTATAATTATTTTAATAATTACTGCCAATTATGGTATAACTTATTTATGTGAACTTGTAGCTATGAAAATCAGCATGAATACATACAATATTTTCAAGTTTTTCTTACAGATTATATTACAAACAAATTCATTTGCTATTTAATGATGACAAATTCAGCATGAATTATCTGGTTAGGCTGAATCTTGCACATTTTATATTAGTGTTTTATGATATTTTTTAGGACTAATTCGGATGTTCAGTACGTGTACCTATACTTCCGGTTTCCCTATCATTCCAAAATCAAAATGTGAAAAATTAGAAGAAAAAAGCTTTGCACATAAGGTTTTAAAATAAATACGATATGTCA
This sequence comes from Papaver bracteatum, assembly GCA_023529315.1. Classification (NCBI taxonomy): domain Eukaryota; kingdom Viridiplantae; phylum Streptophyta; class Magnoliopsida; order Ranunculales; family Papaveraceae; genus Papaver; species Papaver bracteatum. Next base: position 1,945,243 of record JAJJWX010004010.1, read on the forward strand.
GCCCGAAATTTTCTTTCTCCTAAAATTACTGACTTTCTCAAAACTAATAACTTCCCTCAAATTTTCATCGATCTCCACTACGTCTTTAGTTTTCATTTCACATAAGTTAGCGAAACAGTTCAAATTCGCAGGTGATGCAAATCAACTGAATGGATTTTAAATACATTATATGATTTTCCATATCATATCAATTGAAAGTTTTGGAAAGGGCAATTCAGTGATTTCGTATATCAAATTTGTGGTGCGTACTTGGTTGAGAGGAAAACATGCAAATGTAACTATGATTCTTTGTACATGTTTATCAATTGAATTTTGATTGATGCGAATATAAATGTCGGTTGTGATTCTTTGCACCAAACGTCGCAATATCACGAAAGTCGTTTGCAAACAATTTTATTCTTTGATTTATTTCCTTGTTTCTCCTCTAGGTATGATATAGGATTTTTTTTCTTAATAAATGATTTGAAAAAAATAATTAATGCATGATTTAATAAAAAAGAAATGGATTTTCTCTACAATTGGTTTTTTATCCACAATCCTTCAATGGCCGAAGAATAACTTAGAAATAACCCATGTCTTAACGGCACGACATGAGTCAGAATAATTTTTGGTCAGGTATGAGAAATGAGTCACAATAACTCTCTCAGCGAAAACAAATAGATTAATCAGGTATTTTCGACTGAGACATGTGTCGTAACGGCACTGCTTACGGCTGATGTAATTTTTTTTTCCAGCCTTTTAATCATTCAATTCTGAGAGAGTTCTCTATTTTGTTTCAAGCAAAAATAATGTCTACGCAAACGTAATAAAATTAGCCATATACATCACCAAAATTCAAGAGATAACTCGTGCCATAACGGCACTTATTGCAAAATTATCTACTAACATGGTGAATCCTGAACACAACATAAATCACCTATAATATCATGTTCTAATAATATTTATAAAAAAAGGGAAAAGGGGTAACGTGGTATTTAATTATTGCCTCTAGCGGTAATATAGTTGGCCTCTAATGTATCTTCTGGTTAGGCCAAGTCCAACATATTTTTTATTAGTTCTTAGTAATTTTTTTAGGATTAATACAAATGGTCTATACATGTGTATGATATTATTCGTGCATATGCTTCCCTATCATTCCAAAATCAAAATATGAAAAATTAGAGTGGAAAAAGGTCGGCATTTGTCCAACGTAGAAGCTATTAAAATAAATGAAAATTTTGACTATATTTCAGTCTAAATTTTGCATGAGCCTTTATTTCGCTTCCCCAAAAATTACTCATTTTCTCGAAACAAATAGCTTCCCTCAAATTTCGTAGATCTCCACTACAACTTTGATTTTCACTTCACATAAGTTAATGAAACCGTTCGAATTTCTAGGTGATGTAGATTATATATCAACCGAATGGGTTTTTATTCCACTCTTGATTTTCCATCTCATGTCAACCGAAAATTTTGGAGAAGGAGATTCAAGGATTTTATGTATCAGACGTGGCTGAGGAGACATGCACAACTCGTTATGTAATTGTGATTCTTTGCACATGTTTATCAATTGAAGGGGAAAATTCATAGAAACGAAAATGGTGGTTGCGATTCTTTCACTAAACGTCTTCATATCAAAGATTTTGTGCATTGATTTGTTTCTCATCTGGGAATGCTATTTTTATAAATTACTTTTTTTTTTTTACTTTTTTTTCTTTAATTTAATTTTATTCCAATGCATGATTTAAATAAAAAGACAATTGATTACTATGGATTGTCTCTATAATTGGTGTTTTCATGTACAATTATTCAATGACGGGAGAATAACTTAGTTTTCATTTAATTTTGTGAATTCAATATTTGTGACTCTTGATTTTGAATATTTTTTGGTGTTTGATATATTAATTTACTAAAATATTTATTTATTTGTAGATGGAGAATATAATGTAAACAATGAGACAATTAAAGCTAATAGTTTTAGAAAAATATATACGTGTTTAATTTTTATTTATGAACCTAATTATAAGGGAACCCACTCAAAGTATATTCATGATGAAAAGAGGTTACAACTCTTATATCCGTCAGATGTCTTTGGCTATGATGAAACTGGGATAGTCGGATGCAATGTTTGTCTCCCAAAATATTATCTGTCCGTCCAAGCTCAAAAACTCATTCTGTTTTGTATTATAGATAGATTAACAAACACAATTAGTCGAGAAGATCCTTGTCCGACAAGAAATCCACCCAATAGCCCATATATGGGAAAATTAAAAAAATGTTCATATTAGGAAATGCATTTAATAAAATACCCACATTCTTTTTTGTAGTATTTCATTTAATATTCATGTCGCTACAATTTCCGTTCGGTCCTACCAACATGCTTATTTTATTCTCCTAGTATGTTTTCTGAAGTGCCAGTAATTCCTAATCCTAGAGGAAGTATTTAACCTTCTGACAATGGAACTACTTCTTACACACATTATATATAGAAGAGTCCGCCAGACATAGCTGCAGATTCTGCGCCCATGAATACCCAAAGCTGTTGTTTTCATCATAAATTAGAAATTGCAAATTAGAGAAGGGTGTCATTAAGGTAAAGAGAGATTATGAGTAATAGGAGATTACCAATACATTAATTCAACATGTATGTACAACTCAAAATCCTAAACATCATTTTTCAATCATACTAAATGCATTGATCAAGGCATGTTGGTTAGTTTCTAGTTCTACTTGTCCTATTTGTCGTCGTAATCCGCAATCGAAGTTTTTATGGGTAAAGGTAGACTTCATTTCTCTTCTTCCGATCCTTTTACCAAACATGTTTTCCCCGAAGTGGGTTTTTCTTAAGTTTATTATAAATGACTATGGATTCAGAAGAGGTCCAGCTAATTAAAAGTAACGAATTAATAAGATTGAAGCAAAATAGATGGGAGCAGTAATTGGAGAATCATGGAACAACGTACCCACTGACCGTTATCAAAATTTTGAAAGAGAAACCCCGGCGTCAGAACCTTGACTCCCACCATCTTTAATTATTTGGGACCCAAAAAGCAAAATATCCCTTAAGATTAGAGCTGGCAAACGGGCGGGCCGGGGCTGGCTTGTTACGGGTTACACGGGTACGGGTTAACACGGGCCAAAACCCGCGGGTTGATATTCTTCACGGGTGGTCATTTCTTCAACCCGCACCCGTAACGGGTAAAACTTGCGGGTTCACGGGTTAGCCCGGCTTGTTCAATTAAAACTAAAATTAAAAATTAATTAACTTAATTTATGACAAATTAAAAATGATCATGCCCATGATAATCACCAACACCAACACTTCAATTCCATAACCTGCAACACCTTAAAGCCGCAACCTCATTAGCACCAACACACTACCCATAACACCTTCACCATTTTACAGGGACAATTTATCCAACTTCCAGTTCATCCACACCTGCCATTTTCATCAAGCACAACATAAGCCACAAGATTTTAGCTCAAACCATTTCATTCACACAACATCCCAACACCATCAATTGCGTAACATCACCACCATTTGAATAACATCTAAGCACTGACCACAACCACCGCAACCACCATCAGTCCCATCGATTTAGCTCATGAAACCCTTGTAAACTCCACCATCTCCCTATGAGACCAAACTGCAAACGACATCCGCAACAACAATAAATGAGCTCAAACCGCATCCCGTAATAATAATAAAAAATCAAAACTGTGAATAAAAATCGTAAACCAAGAAAAAACCCTAAGTTAATTTCTCAAAAAATAGGTAGATAAGATTAGATCGGGAAAACATTGAGGGCCAGAGAGAGAAGATGAATTGAAGAAACTGATAAGATTTTTTTTTTTAATGAAGTACCATCTTCATATGAGATTTCAAGTAATTACTACCTTAGATAAAGATGGATGTGGGAGAAGAAAGAAAGAAGAAGAAGAAACTTGGTTAGTTTCTAGTTCTACTTGTCCTATTTAAGATTATTACTACCATGTAGTCATTTTTTTCATACTAAATGCATTGATCCTTGGTTAGTTTCTAGTTCTACTTGTCCTATTTGTCGTCGTAATCTTAAAGGTAATGTTGCTGAAACCACTCTTAATGACGGTGATATTGTAATTGATATATTCGAAGACAGGCAACGTAGACTATTCTGAAATGAAGACAGAGATAACTCATTCTTGAAACACAAGATGAGCTGACCCATGCTTCATCTATGGTGGTACAGAATCCAGATGATTTTTTATCTCTCTTAGAATCCAGAGGCAGACGTATCATAAATATTGTCATATTGATTGTACAAAGAATTTAATGATGCAGTTTGCTTTATTTGTTTTACCACGACATTAACTGGCAGAAATTTATAGACTGATTTTAGGTTAGCTTGACAGCGCCATAATGCATGCTTATTGGGTCGGCCGAGCTAAACGAGGGAGAACTCCATATATGGTGACTTTATGTCAATGTGAAGCATGATTTTTTCTTCCAATTTACAAAAAGATTGGATTTGGTGTAACCAAATTTTTTTGGTTCAAGATGAAAGGACGACACCGCCCTTACCTTTTATTCCAATTACTATAATATCTTGTGTATCATTTTTTACAGGGGTATACTTGCAAATCATATTAGAATATAATATATCTAAAAATCCGTACCTTGAAATTTTACAAATTTTATCTCCTTGGAAAGATTTTAAAGAAATCTACGGAATGGGTACAAACAACAATACAATATTTAGAGTTTTTATGAAAAAATCGGAGGCATTTATCCTTTTAGCCACAATTTTGCAAAATTGAATGTGTAGCCACCATGTAAACCACCACAAAGGATGCATAACACATTAACACATTATGCATCCATATTCTGGTTTATGGTCAACTAATTTTCCGTTGCAACTAATAAACGATGTGCTCCCTCCATTCCTGGAAAAGTGATACTTTCATTTTGGGCACAATTTTAAAAAATTGAACGCATGCCAATTGGGGGGAATAATCGTTTGGTCCTTTTTAGGTGGTCCCAACTCCCAAATCTGTTTGGTCCTTTATGAATACGTGTTTCCTGTTTGGTCCATAATTATTTGAAAATATAAAATAGATCGTGTTAATTCCTACTTATTTACTTGTAGCGCGGTTCATTCTATTTGATGAACTATCAGGCTTTCGGTAGATTTGAGTTCATTACATTTCATTAAAACTCTAGACTTCATTATATTCTATGAACTTCACTATACTTCATTATATTCTATAAAAACTTCGTTATTAAGAACAAAAAATCAGAGTTCATTCTTTCAAACGAACACACAACAAAAAACTCCAATATTTATGAATGAAAACAAGAGTTCATTTTTTCGAATGAACACCAAATAAAACCTATATGAAAAGAGAGTTCATTTTTTCAAATGAATGCCCAACAAAAACACCACTTATTAATAAAAACAAGAGTTTATTCTTTCAAATGAACACCTAATAAAACCTATATGAAAACCGAGTTCATTATTTCAAATGAACACCGAATAATAACTATATGAAAACAAAGTTCATTCTTTCGAGTGAACAACTAATAAAAAATATATGAAAACAGAGTTCATTCCTTTAAATGAATACCTAATCAAAGTCCATTAAAAAAAAATCAAAGTTCAGCCTTTCAGATGAACATCTAATCAGAGTTCGTTATTATGAACAAAAAGTAGAGTTCATTCGCAAAAATGAACACACAACAAAACCTAAAGCGTAAAAAATCATATCGAAAAAATTAAAAAAATGATGAAAACAAACATATATCTAAAAGAAATCATCATCATACAGTCTTCATCATCATCGTTGTAGGTGTAAATTATCCACAGAGCCAGGTGGAAACATCCCAAGCTATGACACACCCAGAAACGAAGAAGCGCGAAGCATGGAATGAAGACCAACATGCGCGAGATTTAAGGAGCCACGTGAATCGGGCGTAATTGCTCTACAGTTGTCGGACAAGACTCAACCCCAGGCTTCTGACAAAGCTGACAAGAAAAGACACGGCGGGTCAAACGAGGAGTTGTGGTCAAATGGATAAGAAGATACGCGTCACATCGTCCTACTAAAAGGGCGACAGATAAGTAGGGCGACACACAATACAGGCGACATCGTGCCAAGAGAACACCCGAAGAGGTCGGCTCGGACAAGAGACAGGCAAAGGAATCAAGATACATCGGCCATATGCATAGAAGAAGGGACGACATAAGCAGACCCGATTACAGAACATCAGAACAGATGTAACCTGACCAACACCCTAACATTGGTTGTATGAAACCTCTCCTATAAATAGAGTAACTTGTATCCAAGAAGAGGCAGGTAAGAATTAAGAGGGAGAGAGAGAATAGATTTCACCTAAGAAGAAGATAGTAAGAAGGAGTTAGTCGTGTAAGAAGTTTAGTCAAAGGCAACACCTTTGTAACACTTTGAAATAATAAGATTCACCCTTTCACCCCCGTGGACGTAGGTAATCATACCGAACCACGTATATCTTGCGTTCATTGTTGAGTGTTTACTTTCATTTGCATGAGTAGGAGGTTTATATCCTTTGGATGTAGTTTGTAGTAAATGCATCTACATTCTGGCGCCGACTAAGGGTATTCGACTAAGATCTCCGGATACCTTGCCTAGAAGGCCTCCAGAGACGATCAAAATCTCCTAATTACACGATTAAAGTATTGTAGTTGTATCTAAGATGAACTCTGTTGGCCAGAGTATTTGTTGTTTTGAATCATTTACTATGTGTGTAAAGTTACAGCAGTAGCAGTGTCTTCACAAAGCTTAGTAGAGTTTTCGTTTTTTTTCCCGCCAACAGTTTGATCGGAAAAGAACCTTCCTAAGCTCACCGGCAATTAACAGTTCGGGTTGGAAGCTATGTCGAGAATATGTCGAAAGGACGACTGCTTGTTTTGGATGGTTGAAAGAACTTTAGTGTTAAACAAGTCGTTTTCCATCTACGGAACATAGTTGGGTGCTCGGAATTGCAAAAATCTTGAGTTTTAGATGTCTCCTCGAGAGATAAGATGTCGACCATATGGAGTTATGCCCGGCGGTGTAGCGTAAGTCATCGAAAAGGTCATGAGAAAGTGGAGTTTGTACGAAATTGGTTTGATCCGTGAGGTTGCATGACGTACTTCTTAATCATCACATGCATAAGTTTAATGACTTGGAGCATATAGAATAAAGGATAAACTAGCTTAAATGCATGGGTCGGGTACTGAAAACGACGTCATACGGAGTGATAGCGACGTAGCGCAAAATCTTCCACAAAGTCAGCCAGAGTCAAAATAGGGTAGATAGGCAGAACCCATCCGATAAAACGCGTCGGCCGTGTGTCTGCAAGCTTCGATATCGTCACATTTTTTACGTTAGTTGGACATATTTCACCCTTTATGAATGTTTTTTGTCAATAATAGGTCCAAGTAAGGTGTTCTTTGTATTTGCTGACGTAGGGACGCACGATACTCGGCTCACCACGTACCACGTTCGATGGCTAGCACTTCAGGGATGGGAAGGACATTAAGGAATCGCACAGTTACTAGCAGCAACATGCAGACATGGGTAATGGGGCCAAGACAAGGTGGGAGCCAACAATCACCACCCGAGGAGGTCTATGCTGCTGCGCGAGGCATGCCAACTGTTGACGAAGGAACGGACCTTGGGCGAGATGATGACACCCTACCCTTGGACCAGGTCATTTTAACCCAAAGGAGAGTTGATCAAATCGACGGGCTTATAGCTTCTGACACAGAGGACGACGAAGAGGCGCTTGTAGTACGAGCTCAAAGACAAAGATCAAGGCAACAATCCGAGTACCAGGAATCCTTGGGAAGAGAACAAGAACGTCTGCGACAGATTCAGTTGGGGCGAGGTGCAGCCAGTAACGTCGGGCATGTACCTGCACGTGCAATCGGACATACAACTGGTCAGATACTACCCCCACCACCGACGTCGGCACCGCTACAACCACGACCATCCCACCCCAACGGGCATTCTATCCATGAGAGCACAGACCCGACGCTATTAGCTATTTTAGAAAGCCAACGAAGGCAAGAAGCGGCACTAAGGGAGCTCCAGCAACGGAATCTCGCCCTGGAATTTGAGAATTACCAATTAAGGAACCAGCGAACCAGGTCACGAGGATCGTCTAGCCAAGGAACATCGATAAACAGGTCACGAGGATCGTCTAGATCTCTAATACCTTCCCCAAGAGGATAAGGAACATCGAGCAAATTGATGGACGACCTTTTCATTGGCACTTAAACCGCCATCCCCCGATTTTTACCATCTTCAAGGTATTAATTAATTTTGTGTTTTTAAGCAACCTTAATCGGTCTAGGCGATCTCTAATACCTTCCCCAAGAGGATAAGGGCCACCCGAGGAGTCGTCCTATGACGAAGAGAGGCAAGAAAGAGGCGTTGTGTTGAAAACTCATCCAAGAGCTTGTTCATGTTAGTTTATCAAATTTCAATTTTGTTGCGACAAAAGCTAAGCTCAAAGAGTTGGAATTGCAAAGATTAAGGAGCTATCAATGGAAATGGCGATGTTGAGAACAAACATGCTTAACCAAATATTGAGATTATGAGCTTAATTAGGCGGAGAAGACAGTTGTGATTAAATTTTTCCCGGTAGAGAACTTGAACAAATGTCGTTTCCTCCAAAGTGATTTAACATATTTTAATTCTTACCAACGTTTCCTTCCGATTAGACAGACACAAGGATACGCAGTTGAGCATCTGAAGATGTATACCATGTCATTGATACAATGGAAAAGTAGTACGGTAGTCATGTGTAAATTCTTCCCGGCGAGCTTGGAAGGAGAGGCGCAAGATTGGTTTTATTCAATTCCATATGGATCAATTGACGGATATGATGCACTAGTCGAGGCCTTTCTTGAAACTTACATGTACAACAGTCGACCTCGGCCAATAATGAATAAGCTATTTACCCTCGCCAGGAGATTCAGGGAACCCTTGAGATCCCTGACCGATAGGTGGAGGAAGCTGTATACTGAGATTGGAAAAGTGACAGTAGATCAGGCTATCTTTGGGTTTGAGAATGCATTGGGAAGATCAGACCCAATTTGGATAGCTATGTTCTCCGAAAATCCGAAGACCCTAAAGGAGATGCGAAGAATGCAAGAACATTTTATCGCCCTAGAGGAAGTTCAGGCCGAGTCAAGAGATAGGGGGTACAAGAAGCTAGCGCGGAGGCATCCGAGGCCAAGACAGTCATGGACGATCCCGGTAGGCATCTTGAGAAGAGATCGGACCATCCATAAGGGAGCAGCAGGAAGAAAGAGTGGGTAGCTAAAGGGAAGAAGCCGAGGCATGAAGCCCGATCGTATACTCCTTTGAACGCTCCCTTAGAGGAGGTATTCAAGGAAGTCGAGAAGAGAAACGATATCAATTACCCAGCGTCAAGAGGAGTTCAGTTCCACGAGACCAAGAATCACCCTGAGTATTGTCTCTACCATCAATATAGAGGCCACTCCACCAATAATTGCCGAGAAGTTAAGGACATCATCCAACACCTTGTTCGAGATGGATACCTGAGGAAATTCGTACGACACCCTACTCAGCCGATGGTGACACCAGATGCGCTGGTTCATCAAGTCCGTATCGTTAGGTCGACCCAGTTTGTGAATACTATTTCACATTCCACTATGCAAGACTACACCCTCGGACCAGTAATCACTTCAAGGATCCATAAGAGGGATCGCAACGGAAAAGAAATATTTAGCATGGCCAAGACCTTACCTATGGAATCTTGGATGATGCAGCCTATTTCATTCTCGGCCAAGGATGTCCCAGCAAACGGGCAAGCACACAGCGATCCCCTGGTCATCACGTTACTAATTGAGATATGGGGAGTAAAAAGGATTCTCGTTGATAGCGGAAGCTCAGTTGAAGTATTGTTCTATGACACGTTTAAAAGAATGGAGCTGTAGGACGACATTCTCGTGCCCTCGACGTATCGCATCTACGGTTTTAACGGAACGGTAACTATCCCTAAGGGAGAGGTAACACTGAGGGTATCGGATGGAGGGGGATACCTCGACACACTAACCACCTTATGCGTGGTCGACGTCGCCTCGACTTATAAAGCAATTATCGGGCGACCTTGGATCGCTGGGATTAAAGGGGTGGCATCAGCATATCATCATAGGTTAAGGTTCCCGACTTACAAGGGAATAGCATAAGTTGTGGGAGACTCTCAGGCGACGCGACAATGTATGCAGACTGAGGCCGAAATCAATGAAGATCGTAGAACTCGACTAAGACGAGAGAAGAAGGAAGCCAAAGAGGCTAAGGTTGCCGAAGAATTGGAAGAGACCATTTCACAAGTGGTCATGGCATATGAGACCCAAGAGTGAGACCCTTTATAGCAAACAAAGGAAGCGTCTCTGTTCCGGGAAGCTAAATCAAATTTCTCGACGATCGAGCCGACTCGGGAAGTGAATTTGGGGACGATTGAGGAGCCAAGGTTGGTAAGGATCGGGACTTTACTATCGGACGAACAAGCAAGTCAACTCACGACGGTTTTTAGGGAAAACTTAGACGCATTCGCATGGGAGGTGCACGATTTAGAGGGCATTGACCCAGAGGTCTGCTACCACCACTTAAAGATTGACCTGAGACTCAAACTTGTCAGGTAAAAAATGTGGCGCATCGCACAAGAATTACAGGCAGCAGTTGAGGCCGAGCTAAAAAAGTTGAAGGAGTCTGGGATAATCGGGAAATCCCAATACCCGCAATGGATATCTAACATGGTCATGGTACCAAAAAAGAAAGGAGGGGTGAGAATATGTATTGATTTCAGCGACTTGAACAAGGCCTGCCCGAAGGACAGCTTCCCTCTCCCAAGCATAAACCAACTATTAGAGTCCATAGTCGGGTATGAGGCGATGACATTAATGGACGGTTATATGGGCTACAACCAAATACCACTAGCGCTCGAGGACCAGGAGCATACCTCATTTTTCACACCAATAGGGTTGTATTGCTACGCGAAAATGCCATTTGGACTTAAGAACGCAGGCGCTACTTACCAGAGACTAATGGGGGACATGTTCGAAAGCAAGATCCACGACACCATAGATGTTTACGTGGACGATATGATAATTAAGAGCCGCCGAGATAAGGATCATATCCGGGACCTTCGGGAGATTTTTCAGACAATGAGGAAACACAAGATGAAAATAAACCCCGCTAAGTGCGACTTCTGGGTTACATCGGGAAAGTTCCTAGGATATATCATAACCGCCCGAGGAATCGAAGCAGACCCTGAAAAGGTTAGGGCGGTCTTAGAAATTCCTTCTCCCGCGATGGTCAAAGATGTGCAAAAGCTAAATGGATACATAGCAGCGTTGGGGCGATTTGTGTCACGATCGTCGGACAAGTGTAAAGCCTTTTACGACATCTTGAAGAAGGGAAAGCAGTTTCAATGGACGGACGCAAGCGAAGAGGCTTTTCAAAACATCAAGTTACATTTAGCTAGCCTCCCGGTTTTGCAGAGGCCCGAGCCGACGGAAATCCTCACCCTATATTTAGGGGCGACACCATATGCCATTAGTGCGGTATTGGTTAAGACGGAGGGAAATATCGGGAAGCCAGTATATTTCACCAGGAAAACACTAAGCCCGGCCGAGAAAAACTATACCATAATGGAACAAATGGTGCTGGCCCTAGCCTTTGCCGCTTCTAAACTCCGAACTTATTTTCATGGTCATCGTATACGGGTGCTCACCAAGTCACCCATCGAGGGAGTTTTGGATAGTGCATGGCGATCAGGGAGAATCTCTAAATGGGGGGCCTTGATCAAATAGTATGATGTTGTATATGAGACAATGACGGCGATAAAAGGACAGGTAGTGTCTGACTTCTTAGCATATTTCCCACTTAGCGACAAAGACGAGGTGGAAGATATACCAGGGATGATGGAGGAGCGGGAAGAACCTACTGACCTATTAGAAGCCAGCAGTCCAACGCGATGGGAAGTTTTCGTCGATGGAGCATCAAACAAAGAGGGATCGGGCCTCGGGATAGTGTTCACCACGCCAAAGGGGAGGAAGATGGTACATTCGTTCAGACTATAATTCAAGGCAACAAACAACGTCACCGAGTATGAGGCGGTAATCCATGCTTTGCGAATAATCGTGGAGATGGGACTGCAAGAGGTTCGCTTGACTAGTGACTCACAATTGGTGATCCGGCAAATTACGGGCCGATATGCCACGCACGACCCTGTGCTACAGAAGTATTGGGAGCTCGCCAAATTTTAAATTAATCAAATACCGAACATTAAATTTCACCATATTTGTCGAAAAGATAACAGGCACTCGGACGCTCTATCATACATCGCCTCCCATCTAGTAGACCCAGACATTGAAGGCATCCGTGTTATGAGGCTTCTTACCCCTTCTATCCCTGAAACACCTGAAGAACGGATCAATGTTGCTGTCAACACAGCCGAGCGATACAAATAAGGCGATTGGAGAAAGCCAATACATCAATACCTGGAGTCGGGCAAGCTACCCAGGGGTCGGCCCGAGATAAATAAAATCAAAAGCAAATCAGGCGCCTACGAGCTGAGGGAAGGGATCTTATATAGAAAATCTTACCTAGGGCCACTTTTGCGATGCTTGAGTAGAGAAGAAGGCCACATAATCTTGCACGAATTACACTATGGAGCCGCCGGCAATCACATCTCGGGGAGAAGCTTATCATCCAAGGCAAAAACAATGGGCTACTTTTGGATGTACATGAACGAAGACGCCAAGCATATGGTGAAAGCTTGTGAAGAATGTCAACGGTATGGCAAGAAAATCCAGGCGCCAGGAGCACCTTTGAACTCTATTATAAGCCCATTGCCCTTTTCCAAATGGGGAATAAACATCGTCGGACCATTGCATGTCGGAACGGGGTAGAGGAAATACTTGATCGTGGCCACCGATTACTTTACCAAATGGGTAGAGGCTGCACCGCTAAGGCACATCCGAGACAATGACATCTTCAAATTTATTTGGGAACATATCATTTGCCGATTTGGGGTCCCGACAGCTATCATCTCCGATAACGGTAAACAACTCCAAGGGGAAAACATCGATCTTTTGTTCAACACATACAACATCAGGAAGAGAAAAGCTACCCCCATTTACCCCCAGAGTAATGGGCAAGACGAGATCACTAACAATACAATCACCGATAACATGAAAAATAAACTAGATGGATCATACGGTGAATGGTGCGAGGAGTTGTACAACGTATTGTGGGTGTACAGGACCACGCGGAGGGAAGCCACAGGGTTCTCCCCATTTATGCTTGCTTACGGAACATAGGCGATTCTACCAATGGAAGGAATGATCCCTACAACTAGAACGGAGGCATGGAGGAGAAACGTCTCGTCTGATCTAATTTTGGCAAAGCTTAACGATTTGGAAGAAATGAGGGAGATGGAATTACAAAATATGGAAAACTATCAAAGGAGGCTACAACAAGAATACAACAAGCGCGTTCGCCAGGGGGAATTCCAACCAGGACAACAAGTGTTGAAATTTTTGGCCGAATGGGAGCGGGACAAAAAGGGCGGAAAACTAGCACCAAAATGGGGTGGGCCGTATATAATTGCGTCTAAAGCGGGCGAGGGATCGTATCGATTATTGAGGCTCGATGGAACAAAAGAGCCAAAACCTTGGAATGTCAAATATCTAAAACTCTACCACCCCTGAAGGCCGACACGATAAAAAAGGTAAGCAAACATGGCTTCTATCTCTTTGAAACCGTGAGGGGTATGAGATAGGGCATGAGCGACTAATGGTCATTCCTACTCGGGGCAAAGCCAGTGTGGAAGTGCCGAGGTGACTTACACTCGAATGGTTATTCGTACTCGGGGAGAAGCCAGTGTGAAAGTGCCGAGGTGACTTACACTCGAATGGGCATTCGTACTCGGGGCAACGCCATTGTGGAAGTTCCGAGGTGCCTTACAGTCGCCTGGCTATTCGTACTCGGGGCAGTGGCAGTGTGCAAGTACCGAGGTAGCCTAAGGGTTATGGTGGTTGGAAACCAGTTCCAAAGGTTGTTGAGATGCAATGTCTCCTCAGCTAGGTGGCCTACTAACATCTGAAAGGCCGCCCCCATCGCAGGTGGATGTGACCACTTGCCCGAGATTGGTTGATCGATAACCGCTCGGGGAAATCGAGCCTAGAATTAAGTTGACTGATACCATTCCACTGAATCCAAGAGATAGTGATGAGATACCCCAATCAGGACATGGCATTGGGACCGATGACCCTCCTTGTTGGGTGTGTTCGACAGAAAAGTTTAAAATACTAACATATAAAATCAACAATTGTAGGGATAACATAAGAAACAAAAGCTAAATCGATAGCGTCGTGCATCAATCAACAATTGCAGGGATACCACAAGAAACAAAAGCTAAATCAGTAGCGTCGTGCGTCAATCAACAACTGCTGGAACAACATGCGGAACAAAATCTAAATCGGTAGCGTCGTGCGTCAATCAACAATTTCCGGAACAACATGCGGAACAAAAGCTAAATCGATAGCGTAGTGTGTCGATCAACAATTACCAAATAACATAAGAAACAGAAATTAAATTAATAACACCAGGCGTCCAATAACAAAGCGCAAAAGTATCAAGCAACCATACGAAATGGAAAGTGTAGCGAAAGTAAAACAAACAACATCGGCGACGCAGCACCCCGCATAAACAAACAAGCAGAATATCAGAAATAAGAAGCGGAAGAGGTGTTCAAAGCGATTTACAACCCATAACAAAGGGCGAATTAGTGACGCAGCACTACAAAAAGAGGAATCAAGCCTTGGGAGGAATCACGCCAGCCCTCCTTTGCGCGACCTCGAGCCGTTTATTCTCGACCCACTCCTCGATACCCGTCCGAACCTTCTCGTCTACCTCCTATACATGAGCGACGCGTTCCTCCTCGAGCTGCTGGGTAAGCTGAGAAACGGTTTCCTTGGCATCGGTCAGCTTGGAACCCAAATCTACCTCGACCTGCTGTAATCGGTGGACCTCCAGACCCAGCTCCTGAGAACGTTTTTTCTCGGCTACAAGATCACAAAGACATAACATTATTCATTGAACACGGTTTAACAATTTTGCAAGAATAAGACGTAATCTAGATCTAAGGAATGGCCTCAACATATCGTCTAAGAGACCTGAAATGGCTAGTAACACTGACTGAAGCGACTCTACCGACTTGGAAAACTCATCCTCGGCCTTGGATAACTTCATGGTTAACTCGTTATAGTGTTGCACGTTGAATTCGTTACTGGGAAATACTTCTTGTGCTCACTCCACTCATTCATCAAGCGATTGCGTGACGACTGAAGCACTATAAGATGTGACCTACTCCATTCCAGTTCTCCCACAACTTTGTCAAATTCGCCCACTCGCCCCAACAGATCCCGATTGGCTCGCTCCACCAAATCTTTATCCCTCAGTATTCGTCGGCGATCTTCGTGAAAGTCTCGGTTCTGAAATTGTAAAGCGTCTACCCGTTGCTCAAGGTTCGCAGCCAGAGTAGTTTGTTCGGCAGCAAGGCGTTGGGAAGTGCCCAAGTGAGATCATAAATTGTCTATCTCTGCCGGAGTGTACTCAAATTGACGATACCGTTCTAGTTCATCCTCGATTTCTTCGATTTCTCCAGCTTGGCGCTTTATTTTATCATCTTTGTTTGCCATTTGCCGACGAAGATTCTCCACTAAATCCTTTTCAATATCCCATTTCCTCTTCATGATCCTAAACTCTGAAGAAGCGTCTAAGCCTACACTAGTTACCTCGGCTAGAAGAAGGATACCCGACTCAGAATGTTGGCACGATAAACTCAATCCACATAAGTTAAGGTTCGTAGAATTGTAACATACCTTGGGCATCGGCGAGCTTAATTTATAGCTCGCGCGCGCTTTTCTCATTCTGTAACTGGAGTTGGAGAGATTCTAACAATTGCTTTTCTCTAAGACGATTGGCGGCATCCAAACGAACCCGGTTCAGGATCTAAAACAAGCAAACAAAATTCAATTGTAAGCGGCAATGAGAATGGAAATAAGAAATGGGGCATCACCGTACTAAGATGAGTCGCTCACCACCGTGTCAAGCGTCAGGGCGATATCTCCATACAGGGGAACCGCATTCAGCATAAATTCATCAGTATACGCTCCAAAATCGGGGGAAGTGAGCGAACCCAGAGAGTTCATAATAGGGCCAGAGACAGTGAAGGAAGTTTCAGAGCTAGAAGACGACCCCTCAGTAATTTGGGGCACACGAGGAAGCTCTAACGGTACATCAATAACAATCTTCTCTGCTTCGGGCGTCTCCAGGGGCTCCTTCTGGTCGCCCATCCCTTGCTCATCGTCCTTGCCACCCGAGACATCATCACCAAATAACTCATCTTCATCGGGAATATCAATCACTGTCTTGCCATTTGATGGGGGCTTAGAAACTTGATAACCTCTGAGGGGATTACGCCTAAGAGGGTGAGGGTCAACCTCGTCAACATAATCATCATCGTGCTTTGGGTGTTTCTGCACAAGGTTTCTCGTCAGAACATGTGAAGGCAAAAAAAAGGG
Source organism: Papaver bracteatum (assembly GCA_023529315.1). Lineage (NCBI taxonomy): Eukaryota > Viridiplantae > Streptophyta > Magnoliopsida > Ranunculales > Papaveraceae > Papaver > Papaver bracteatum. The sequence continues at coordinate 1,961,844 of JAJJWX010004010.1, forward strand.
GCAAGTACATGTACTTATAAGAAAGCCATTATGTTTGTTACCTTCCCCTGGCCTTCCTCAACCCTTGTGCCAGCACTTCTTTTCCTAGACGATCCGGAACCCTTGGTGGAATCGCTCTGAGATTTTCAAACAACAACAAATGACCAGTTGACGCTCGAAGCTAACAAGATAACAAACAACAACAAAGGAGAAAACGCACACCTTATCATCCTTGTCGTCATTAACGACCCAAAAAGGATAGGGCTCGATGGGAAAAGTAGGCGACGGGAAGCTACCATGAAGAATGGGACCTCGGACTAGAAGTGGAACTAGGGGATAAATCGGGTCATTAAAATGGCGGGCTCGCTTGTTGGAACCCTGGACAATGGAATTGGCATCCCGCATCATCATTTCTACACCATCGGGCATAGTTCTGACCCGATGAGGACTAGCAACAAAACCGGCAAGGTCGCCTATGGTTGAAGTACCAGCTCGATAGTTGACAAGGAAATTGGAAACGGTATATTCTAGAGCGTCCTCGGGCTTGTAGGTCGACCACTCGGTAGAACCGTGACCGTCTCAGCGATCCCTCCATTCGTTCATAATTCGGAAAGTATTGCCAGTCCATTGAGCCAAAGCAAGAGAGGGCTTGAGCTGGGAAAGAATCTCGTAATAAAAAGGGCTATCGGGGTTGTACAGGGGAAGACGAAGGCCTAGCTCTAATTGGCCCTTAGTGATGACCACGCAATCAGCCTACTGCTCGTGCTTATTCATACCGGACTTCTTCAAGAAACTATTTTGGACCGAGAGCAGGGTAACTTCGTAGTCTCCAAGTTCGTACTTTTCCTTCAGCTGTTGAATGAACTCCTCATCGGAAAGATCTCTCACCCTTCTCTCGGACCTGCACGAAACAGAAGGAGAACCATCAGGAAAGATAGAGCTCATGGCGCGATCATCGTATTTAGAAGGACTATCAAACGAAAACAGAGAAGCAAGAGAAAAAGCATCAAACTCGTAAAAAATGTCATCAATAGACCTTCTCTCAGTCATACAGGGAGAAGAAGCCATTAATGGAGATAGCACAGAACTTGGTTTTCGATGAAGAGATGTGGGACGAAGGGAAGGTAACCGCAGATACTATAGCAATCGGTGAGGAAGAAATAAAGGAAGAAAATCAAGAAAACAAGGGTTTCCAAAAGCAAAGACTAATGAAAGAATCTAGGAGAAAAGATTGCAGTGGCGGAAAACAGAAAGAGAAGTGGTGAAGAAGAAGAAAGAGAAAAAGAAGAAGGCTATTTAAAGGAGAAGAGTTGTAACCGACGCCGACGATAACAGGTAATAAAGTGGAATTAGTGGGGCTCTGCATGGCGGGATTTGCGACATGGACGAGGACGTGGGCGGTTGGGACGAATTTCTTCCACTCGTGTCTGTTACACGAGCGAAAGAAGGGGCATAAATTTAGGTGTAAATTATCCACAGAGCCAGGTGGCAACATCCCAAGCTATGAATGTAGTTGCAGAATAACCTACAACTACACCCTCAATAGAATTAATAAAAACTCAAAAAGTTCTTGATGGTGAATGATAACTTTCTTATTAATTCTCTTAGTTGATTACATAGAATTATCAAAATGGAACTAGAATAGTTACAACTTTTTCTATTCTCTTTCCCAAGATAATTTCTTACACTCATTCAAAGAACCTCTCGAATTTTACATTTGAACTCCTATTTATAGTAAAACTTATGCAGCTGTATATGAATTGCGAAGTATCGCAACTCATACTCGCAAAATTATTCCATCCTCGCAAAACTTCATATTTCTCCGCGCTACTTCTATCATCGTATCATTTTATAACTCTTTTCTCCTTTATTTATTACGATACTCGTGAACTATTATCTTGCGATATTCAATACCTACATCTTGCCTCTTCTCATGTCAATTCTACGAAGAAGAAATGATCGTGAGAACATAACCATTACTTAGTCTTTTAGAATTTGGACACGTCTTTTGTAACCGTCCTTTTCTAGTTATTCCCTTATATAACTCCTTTATATTCTCTTCCTTTTCTTCTTCTTACTTCTACAATTTTATCTTTTGTTCATACTCTCCATTACTGTTTTCTCTTCAATTTTTTCTTCTATTATATCTTCATGAGTTCTCCAAGGTAATTTCCTTCTATCTCTGCGCATTTCATTTGTTCTCCTCTTTAATTTCTGTATAATTTGTTATCTGATTTTGGTTTATTTCAGCAAAATAACTCCTCAAATGAAATCTCAACTAAAAAATCCAAGCCCTAATCCACGAAGAAGAAAATCTGAGAATCAAAAGGTAGTTAAAATACTTTGCCTTCTTTCCTGAAAAATATATTGTTGCCTCAGTTTTTAATCTACATTTTAATTCACAGGTTGGCGAAAAACCAAACCCTGGTAAGAGATCTCGAATAACTAAACCCACACCATTAATTCCGATTGATGATTTCCTTCCTGAAGTTGATAAGGAATTTTCCTCTCCTCCTCGTGAAAATTCTTCTTCACACACTCCTTCCTCTACTCCATTACCTACCTTTCAATCTCCCATCAGTGTCAATTTATCAACACTTCTTCAAGATCAACCCTCGCAAAATATTCCTTCAACTTCTTCTCTTGAAAAACAACCCTCGCAAAATATCTCTTCAACTTCTTCTCTTGAAAAACCTATCTTGTCCCCAAATCCTTTGAGTGCTATTTCTCCAAACAATTTGCAGCTTGCTCTTATTCCTTCAAATTCTTATCCTCTTCCTCAGGAAATTCGAGATGGAATTTATTCAACTTTCCGAATGTTATCTGAGATTTTGACCAATACTGCGAAGTCTACTAATGTTCGTTCGCAATATGAGTTTTGCGAAGTTCTAAATAATTTCGTCAATCCATACATTTCTTCTTCACGTCAATCCTTGGAAAAAGAAATTGAATTGCTTCGCCAGTCTTTGAAATCTTCTCAAGCAGAATGCGAGGATCTCCGTAAAGAAAATTATCATCTTCAAAATGATTCTCTCGACTGCGCGATTCTTTGCAAAAGAAATGATGAATTGAAAGGTATGATTGCTTATCTTCATATTTTCCCTTTTATTTACTTATATTCTTCATATGCTTGAAACATCCATTAAAACCCATTCCCCTTTATAGAATCCATCCAGAAATGTAGAAGATTGGTACTTCACCATGAATCATATGCAACAGAATATCGAACCAAGCATGAAAGCCTCTCAAACCAATTCTCCCATTTATCTAATCTTTACTCGTGTGCTCTTGACAACTCTGACGCTCTTTTTCAAGAGAATACTCAACTAATATATGATCGAAATTTTTGAATGATGACATATCTCAACTTTTTTCTTCCTTAACTAAAGCTAATTTGAGAATAGAAACCTTATTAGAAGAGAACAAAACCTTATCAAGAGAAATGTTCGTTTTTGAATACAATGATTGTTTCTTCGCAGAATTAAAGACTCTTCAGAATAAATGTTGCGATCAAGAAAATCTTCTTTCTTTGTTGAAAGGTGAACTTGAGGAATTAAAGAAGTCTTCAGATCTTTGAAAGAAATTCTTTTGTTATTGAGAAGAATTCCCTTATTAATAAGAATATAGTCTTGAGTGCTAAGAAGAATCAACTTGAAGAAGATTATTCGTCATTAAAAAGTCTTAATGCCAAACTTGCGAAGGATAAAAATTTTCTCCTTTCTAAAGATCAAAAGCTTCAATCTCGACTTAAAGGATTAGTTGGTGATGGTTTTGATAATGCGATGAATCGGATGAAGAATTGTTGTCTATCTTTAACTCAATCTCTTACTTCGCAAAGAGAAGGTAGTCATTAAAATTTGACTGCCTCTGGTATATCTTTAAATTTCGTTATACTCGCAAATTTTATCCTTTGAATTTTGTTTTATTTGCAGAATCTGAGAACAACCTTCGTAATGCGAAAGCTGGATTAGAAGCCTCCTTTTCCGAGGTTCGTAAGAAAAATGCTTTGCTTTCTACCCGCTTAATCAACTCTCGTGACCGTGATACTCGGAGATTCAACTATCTTGCTTATTCCAAAGATATCGAAGATACCAACCATCAAAAAGCTATACTTCGTGAAAGTCATCTGAAAGCTCAAGTCTTTACGAATAACATTCTCTTATCAAGAGCCTTGCCTCCTGTTAAAATTACTCCTCTGAAAATATCTTACGATGAAGTTGCTCGTGAGCATGATAGTGATTTCGATTATGAGAGTGATGATGAAGATCTTGATGACGAGAAAGAATCTATTCCTCAAGGAGATGTTCCTGTTGCATATTCTTCAAAGGATGATATCTCGCAAAAGTCGAAGGTTGCTAATGACCCTACTCATCTTAAAGATCCAGCACAGAGTGTTGATGAAGCATGATAACATTATTTTTTCAATTTATCATTGACTCTCCTTCCCTCCTTTCTTTTGAATTCATTACCTTAGTTACTGTTGGTTTTCTTTTTGCAAACAATTCTGTTTTTTAAGAAGTACATCTGATATTTTGCGAAGATGATTTAACCTTAGTTAAGAAGTATATCTGATATTTTGCGAAGATAATTTATCCTTATTTAATTAAATGTTTTCCTTATTTTGCCCCATTTGATCATATAAAGAGAAATAATATGTAACTCACAGATAAAGCTTAGTATCTCCTTTTCCCCCTATTATTTCTCTTTAAATGATTAAACGTTGTTGGAAGTATTAGAATATCTGCCTCAATTTATCTTACGAAGTTTCAACTTGTTACGATTGTAAATAAGAAATCCTCCCTTTTAAGTATAAGAAATAAAATATATGAAATATCCTTAATAAGTATACTACATATACAATACCTTTGAAGAAATATTAGAAGTACTAAATCCGTCAAATGAAAAGATATAAGAAGTATTAGAAATACTCGATCTACCAAATGAAGAGATATAAGAAGTATTAGAAGTACTCAATTCACCAAATGAGGAGATGTAAGAAGTATTCAATCTGTGAATAATTATGTAACATATGACGAAGTATGATGATTACTTAACCTTCAACAAATGAAATATCCGTTGAAGAAATATAATAAATATGAGATATTCTTGAAGAATTATAAGAAGTATTCGACTTTTGGAGAAATATTCAATATATGGAGAAGTATAAGAAGTATGTAATTCTCGTAAAATTTTACGAATATGAACTTATTTGTATTTGATTACTATCAAAATCGCATTTTTTGTTAAGTCTTCGTTAAAATTCTTCAATGATGTTGTCTTATTTGATATGACTTCTTGAAAAAAAATTTCAATGATATTGACAGAGCTGTCTTCTCTTCAGATCTTCATAATGTATATACTTGTATAATTTCTTCAATGATGTTGATGAAATGAATTTCATTAATTTCTGTGGTCTTATCATGCCTTCCTAAGTAAAGGTCTTATTTTGCCACCTCTTTTGTAGTAAATTTTTGTATTTGCGATAATATGATAAGCCTGAACATTCTTGCGAACATACATCCTCGTGACATTATCGTCTTGCGATGAAATCGCAGGACGTTTTTACACTTTCATGTAATAACCCATTGATCTCATCTTAACTTCTTTGTTTCATTCTGCGAGTTCTTTTTGTATGTTTTCCTTCTTTCTTTCTTTCCTTTTTTTTTTTTTTTTTTTTAGAATGCTCGCATAACTTCATTTGTTGCACAAATATGACAAGCCTTTATGTATTCGCAAACAAGAAGCCTCGTGACATTTGCGTCTTATAGAACGTATCAGCTCCCTAATGGAGGGTGCTTCCCTTTATCTTCCCCCTGGTTGACCCTTCAAGGAAGCGTACATCGACCATACAAGGTTAGCTCTTCCCATCCGGTTCTGCCAACAACAGCTTTTGATCGCAACCTCTTATCCTTTTTGCCTATAGGGCTTATAGTTACGAGGTTGCACCCTATGGGGTATCTTTGGGCCAAGTGCATCATTTTCCAAGACTTGTCAAAAATGGCAGATGTGGTTCAACCTCACCCGGCATTCTTGACTCAACCGTGTACCTCGGTGCCTTGATCGTTTTCTTCACTTATTGGGAAAGACAGTATGCCTTAGTCGCCCAACCTAAATCCTCTTACACCGCATTTTATATTGCGTAATGTCGCTAGATTAGGTGAGAATCCAAGGTGTCTAACCCGGATAGGTACCCCATTATTGGGTTGTACCCCTAAATTTTTACCATGTACTAAGGGCCCTTGGTGGTGTTAAGTTACCCTTATCCACGTTTATAGGTACCCCCTTAAATGACGTACTTTAGGACTTTGCCTCTTACGAAATATAGCTTCGCGAACTAGGGTGTACGCCACAAAGGTTTGCCTGTATAAAATTTTCTGCGGCTCTCTTTCTTTTTTGGAGGATGATCACAGATTGCGGTCTTTTATTCGCAAATTAATGAAAGTTTAATCGCAATATAAATTTTGAAACTCGTAACTTTTCCCAATTTCCTGCGAGCAAACAATATTCGTAAAAAATTTCATGAGTTTTATGGATAATACCTTTTCAAATATAGTCTGTTCCAAGGTCTATCAAGCCTCAAACCCATGTCTCTCCCTTTTGGATCCATCAGCCGATAAGCTCCGCTTCCTACAACTTATTTAATAACATATGGTCCATCCCATTTTTGTGCTAATTTTCCCCCATTTTCTTTTTGATATGGAGGTGTTTCTCGCATGACCAAATCACCTGGTTTATATTCACGTTCAATGACTCTCTTGTTGTATTCTTGAGCTAATCGTTCCTGATAAATCTTCATATGGTGCAACACCTTTTCTCTTTTTTCTTCCAAATCATCCAATTCACTTAATATTACTCCCGCACTTAAATTTCTTTCCCAAGCTTCTTTCTTTGTTGTCGGAATTACAACCTCTGTGGGTAATACTGCTTCTACTCCATATGTTAGACAATAAGGAGACATTCCAGTTGCTTCTCTTCTAGTTGTATTGTATGCCCAAATTGCGTTAGGTACTTGCTCGCACCATCCTTTGAGATGTCCTTCTAATTTCTTTTTGATTGTATCTGCGATTTTTTTATTTGTTGCTTCTGCCTGTCCATTAGCTTGTGGATATAACGGGGTTGACTTCCCACATTTTATCCTAAAAGTACTGAGTAACATCTCTATGTTATTCCCCTCAAATTGTTTTCCATTATCAGATACTAGTTGTGATGGAACCCCGTACCTGCAAATGAGGTTCTCAAATATGAATGTAAAAACATCTTTATCACGAATATGATGTCTCGCTTTTACTTCATGAGCTTCGTGAAATAATCTGTTGCAACTATCAAGTATCGCCTTTGTCCAGATCCATGTATAAATGGTCCAACAATATCCAACCCCATTTACCAAAAGGCCAGCAGACTTGTTGAAGAAGTTAATGTGGCCCCAGGTGCATGAATTCTTTTACCATGTCGTTGACATTCCTTGCATCTTCGCATTTTAAACAGTTTTTTTGCGTCTCGTATGCATATAAGGCCAGTAATATCCTTGTATCTTTGCTCTATATGCTAGAGATCTTCCCCCACTATGATTGCCACTTCTCCTCCATGTAACATCTTCAATATTTTTTCTCCTTCTTCGCGAGTTAAGCACCCGAGAGGTGGTCCATTGAAAGATTTTCTATATAAAATTCCTTCTCGCAACTCATAGTTTGTTGCACGACTCTTTAATTTATGTGCTTCTAGTCTGTTCCTGGATATTTCTCCTGTTGCGAGATATTTATGAATTTCTTTTCTCCAATCTGTGATGTTTTTTGATAACTCTCTTTCTACTTCCATCGCAATAGCTTCCTCAATTTCTTTCTCTTTGTCCACTGATGGGTGTTGAATTGTTTCAGTATTTGGATATTTCTTGTATTTGGATTTGTCATCATGCTTGGAATAAATGCAAAAGCATCTGCGAGACGGTAATATTTTCTAGATATATGTCTCCATTTTAATTTTGGTATCTTCGCAGATAATTCCTCAACGAGTTTCTTGTATTTCTTCAAAGAAGATTCATTTGTGGTATATTCCCCTTTAATTTGACAAATCACTAACTGCGAATCACTTGTTATCCTTATACTTTCAAGCTTCTTTTCTATTGCGATCTTTAATGCATGCACTACTGACTTCATACTCTGTTTCATTGTTCATGGATGCAAATTCTAGTCTGAATGAGAATCTTGTTCTTTCTCCTTATGGTGAAATCAACACGACTCCAATTCCATTTCCCTCACTATTGGATGATCCGTCCACTAGAATTTCCCATCTATCCGGTTCTGTTAACAAGTCTTTTGGATTTCCAAATTCTTCTTCAACATCCATCATTTCCTCTACCGCTTCATCTTCTTCCAAAGGAAATTCTGCCAAAAAATCTGCGACGACTTGTGATTTTTGCGATGACAATACTTCGTATTTTATCTTGTAATGGTTTACTTGTGCATTCCACCTTTCTATTCTTCCGATCTTTTGTGTTCTTCATGATTGATTCAATTGGGACTTTGGTTACCACTTTTATCACATGTGCTTGAAAGTATATTCGTAACTTGAATGATGCATAAACCAGGGCTAAGATTAACTTCTCCATTTTAGAATAATTCTTCTCTGCTTTGCATTAAAGGTTTTACTAATGTAGTAAATGGGCCTTTCTACTCTCAAGGCATCTGCTCGCAACAGAATCGCACTTAGAGCATATGGAGTTGTTGCGAGGTATACCAATAATTCTTCGTCTCTCTCTGGTTTATGTAGTATAGATGTATTTGCGAGGTATTCTTTGATTCCTTGAAAAGCTTTTTCACATTCATCAGTCCACTTGAATTTTTCTCCCTTCTTAAGTATGTTGAAAAAATGCTTGCACTTATCTCACATTCGCGAAATAAATCTTCCAAGTGAAGCCAAGAGTCCATTTAGCTTTTGTACTTCTTTTACCGTTGCAGGTGTTGGCATGTCACGAACTGCTTGGACCTTTTCTGGATCAACTTGTATTCCCTCCTTTGATACTATGTATCCCAAGAACTTTCCAGACGAAACTCCAATTATACATTTCTCAGGATTTAATTTGATGTTGAACTTTCTCATTTGCTCAAATATTTCCTTCAAATCTTGCACATGGTCTTTAGCTTCCTTGCTTTTTATCAACATATCATCTACATATACTTCCAAAGTTTTATGTATCCACTTCACAAACACTTTTTCAACCATACGTTGATATGTAGCACCCGCATTCCGCAAACCAAATGGCATCTTCACATAACAATACAAACCCCTTGGAGCAAAAAAGGCAAAGATGTTCTTGATCTTCTTCTCATGAGTGATATTTGATTATACCCTTTATATCCATCAAGTGAAGTGACTCTATCATGACCTGCAGCTGATTCCACCATTTGTGGTATATCTGGTAATGGAAAAATGTCTTTGGGACATGCCTTGTTTAGATCAGTGAAATCTATGCAAATTCTTATTCCTTTATTCTTTTTCGGAACAATGACCATATTCGCAATCCATTCTGGATATTTTGCTTCCCTTATGATCCATGCATCCAACATTTTTTGTAATTCTTATTCTATCTGTACATGATAATTTTGTGATATCTTCCTTATTCTTTGTTTGAATGGTCTTATATTTTTATCTATGTTCAATCTATGCCACGCCACTGATGGATCAATTCCTGGTATCTCATATACACTTCCTGCGAAGATATCTTTATATTCTCGCAAAAGATCAATAGTTCTTTTTTCCTCTTCTTCATCCATCTTAGTTCCAATTCGCAAGAATAAAGGCTCCTCTTTACTTCCGATATTTATTTCTTTAGTTGGTTCAGCTGCAACATAGCTTGGACTTTGCTCCCCCATAGGTGTTGGTTCTTTGATTATTTTTTTGGTTCCCTTATTTTTCTGGAATCTCATTTGGTATACCTCTCCCTTCCTTTGCTCTTATTGTATACACTCGGAATTCTTCTTCCTTTTTTGTTTCCTTCGCAAGTTTCCTACGAAGCCGTTTCTTTCTTGCTCTTCCTCCGCATTGCGTTACTTCAATTTGATAACAAAATTTTGCACTATCAAGATCTCCTTTTATTTCTTGTATTCCATTTGGTGTAGGAAATTTGATTCTCTATGTAATGTTGAAGCAATGACTTTGATCGCATGAATCCACGGCCTTCCTATCAAAGATGTTATATGGAGATTCCATATCTATCACACACAAGATTACATGTGTTTCGATTTCTCCTAGTAATATTCGCAGTAGCGATTTCCCCTTTAGATTTTGTTGTAGATTTTCCTAATCCATGAATAAGACATTTTGAATTTGTGATTTCTTCATCTTTAATTCCCATCCCCTTAAGTGCATGATAGAATATGATATTAACAGAACTCCCTGTATCAACCAAAATTCGGTTTAATTTCCATTTTTCTACAAACTTTCTTATCTTCTAGCATGATCGGAATTGTGATCACCAATGGTGAAGTGTGGTTCAAGTCTTCATTTGGAATTTCATTACTTTGAAAATGTGATTTTTCGCTTTTCCCATTCTTCTAAAGTTGTTATCTTTTCTTCCTCCATGATCTTTCTTCCTCTACAATCACGCTTGTATATTTTTCCCTTCATATTACTATGAAATTCATCAATCATTGTCTTTGTGATCATATTACATTCTTCTTTTTTACAATCTCCATCTACTGACTTCATTTGATCTTCAAATTTTCCACAATTCCCTCAAATTTAGGCTACCACAATTCTCAAGTCCCTGTTTCTAGCGCCAATTATGTAGTTGCATAATAACCTACAACTACACCCTCAATAGAATTAATAAAAACTCAAGAAGTTCTTGATGGTGAATGCTAACTTTCTTATTAATTCTCTTAGTTGATTACATAGAATTATCAAAATGGAACTAGAATAGTTACAACTTTTTCTATTCTCTTTCCCAAGATAATTTCTTACACTCATTCAAAGAACCTCTCGAATTTTACATTTGAACTCCTATTTATAGTAAAACTTATGCAGCTGTATATGAATTGCGAAGTATCGCAACTCATACTCGCAAAATTATTCCATCCTCGCAAAACTTCATATTTCTCCGCTCTACTTCTATCATCGTATCATTTTATAACTCTTTTCTCCTTTATTTATTACGATACTCGTGAACTATTATCTTGCGATATTCAGTACCTACAATGACACAACCAGAAACGAAGAGGCGCGAAGCATGGAATGAAGACCAACATGCGCGAGATTTAAGGAGCCACGTGGATCGGGCGTAATTGCTCTACAGCTGTCGGACAAGACTCGATCCCAGGCTTCTGAAAAAGCTGGCAAGATAAGACACGGCGGGTCAAACGAGGAGTTGTGGTCAAATGGATAAGAAGATACGCGTCACATCGGCATACTGAAAGGGCGACAGATAAGTAGGGCGACACACAATACAGGCGACATCGTGCCAAGAGAACACCCGAAGAGGTCGGCTCGGACAAGAGACAGGCGAAGGAATCAAGATACATCGGCCATATGCATAAAAGAAGGGACGACATAAGCAGGCCCGATTATAGAACTTCAGAATAGATGTAACCTGACCAACACCCTAACATTGGTTGTATGAAACCTCTCCTATAAATAGAGTAACTTGTATCCAATAAGAGGCGGGTAAGAATTGGGAGGGAGAGAGACAATATATTTCACCTAAGAAGAAGATAGTAAGAAGGAGTTAGTCATGTAAGCAGTTTAGTCAAAGGCAACACCTTTGTAACACTTTGAAATAATAAGATTCACCCTTTCACCCCCGTGGACGTAGGTAAACATACCGAACCACGTATATCTTGTGTTCATTGTTGAGTGTTTACTTTCATTTGCATGAGTAGGAGGTTTATATCCTTTGGATGTAGTTTGTAGTAAATGCATCTACAATCGTCTTCATCCTCATCGTGTTCATCATCTCCATCATCTTTAACAGTAGCAGTAAATCAAAAGTGATCAGTTCATCTTCATCGTCTTCATCATCATCTAAACATCGTCTTCAAAACATAATTCATGGTCATCCTCATCGTCTTCAAAAATCAAATTTGTAACGCACCAGAAAATTTACACCCTAATGGGTTGGTTTTCAACCCATTAGCAAAGCCAAATTCCCCGGTACGCCGCATGACGTGTAAAACAATAAATAAAATGAAAAAGAAAATTATTTTTATAAAAAGAAAATAATTAAACAACCTATGTTTATATAGTGGAATTATGTGTACATGCTTGTCCATAAAAATCTAGTAGAACTTGTTTAAGTGAGTCCATTGTTTTCAAAATGTAAAATGAACACTTAAGGACATTGATACTTATAAGAAGGATGGAAAAATGAATAAATATACACAAGAAGAATTCTCTATAGATGGTAAAACATAAATAAGACTTGCTAGTACGTATCGGAATATATCCACTTTTTTTTTTCAAAATTACCGGTGACTATGAAGTTCGGAACAAAATGAACAATCCCACCTTGTATTGATGACGGTTCCAGTAAACGTCATAAATTTAATTAAAATGGACAATGGGCACTTTGTCTTACTTCAAAAAATAAACAACGATACAACTAACTTAATGATGCCCATCTGGGAAGCACTGACACGGACACGACACGGACACAGGGACCGGCAAAATTCAAAATCATCAGGACACGGACACGTTTATATATATATATTAATTAAATAATTTTTATACACTAATATCATAGTATTATGGTATATCAAATACATTAATCATGCATATACATGAAAAAACTCACTTTTATGCCATTAGGTTAACCCATATGTACAAATATTAATTATTATACTAATTTTCATAACCAATTAGATTACGCAATTAGTAAAATGAGGTATAGATTTGTACAAGTGCGTCGTGTCGGTGTCCAACGCGTGTCGTGCGTCCGACGCGTGTCTGACACGGACACGGTACCAATATTGTCCGTGCTTCCCAGATGCCCATTAACATGTAAGAACAAAATAAGCACTGGCCGAACCAACTACTTCCATAACAGTATAAGATGATTCAAATACACTAATGACAATTGTTAAGTATAAATGTATCAAGAGACCACAACTATTAATTAAACAAATAAATGGACTAAGGAGATAACACCACATACAGTGAGATCCAAAATATATCGAAAAAGAACAATAGAAAAAGTTCAAAGGTAGTTTATGTACGTCCAAAAAACAGACCCAACATATATAAAACAACAAAATATAACAAAAATGACATGGGATAAAAGCAAATAAACTACCCCAGATAACACTGTGATTGTTGTAGGGCTTTAGCCCATAGATGTGCAGGCCAATATAGTTTATAGGGTCTTATTCCTATTGCATATAAAGGATTATATCTATGTAACATATACTTCCTCTAATGAAAAAAATCTCCTTTTCTGCTTGCCTCTTCATCTTTTCCATCCACTACAACACATTATCACCACGAGTTCTACCCTGCAGCAACGAATTTTGATTTCTTTTTATTTTGGGTTGCTATCAAAAACGTTGCGTTGGAATTAATGGAATCGTCATCCTTAAATCAGATAAGTTGGATATATTGAAGAAAAAAATCCCTATTTTTGATTTTGACATAATTAATATAAATAAGTATTAATCCTACAATCAAATTGGTTTGATTGTTATTTATGCAAATCCCATAATTTGTTCTTGAATCAATTTTATAATATATGTATGATTGTGTTGTGATTGAATTGTTGACATTAGTTCGCTGATTGATCCCTTCTAGGATCCCAACAAAGGTTTTTGCCAGTAATCTATATTGATTAATTTATGCTACCAAAGATTGATTATCTAGGATTGATTGTCCCGCTTGATATTCATATATATTAATATATAAATTTCTTTTGGATATTGTTAAACCAAATTCTTATTTCTTTCTTATAATCAAATACTTAATACAAAATGTGCCAAACACGAGTTATTACATAGCATGCAAGCGAGCAACAAGCTGCGCCGCAAGCCCTTTTTGAATAGCAAACCATATCCTCTTAAACACAAACTCTCTGGAATCGGGAGTCATGACATTATTGTGCATGACTCTTTGAACTCTCGCTAGGAGTCCAACCGCCTCTGGCGCTAAATACCCAAAAGTGTCAAAGGCAAAGGGAATAAAAGCATGTCCATTACCAATACATGCCTTTTCAATGAAGGCTATTATTGGGGCGACACATTCCATTAGAGGGGCGTCACCTAATAGGATAAAAACGGGTCACTCATAAGTAATTTCAAAAACCCCTTATTTCAAATAATTTTGTAATGATCAAACAACCCTTATTTAGTTAATTCTAATTTAATTTATTTTATTTTATTTTATTTTAATTTATTTTAATTAGATAATAATCAAATTAATGAATTTTGTTATATACTTGGTGAATTCTGGGACAAAGTTTTTGTGGGGAGAAAAACTATAGAGAAGAAGAAAAATTTGGAGATTTCTTTCAAACCCTAGATTTTGATTCTAAATCAACAGGTATGCCTCTAAACTATCTCCCATGAGCTCAATTTCGCTCAAAATTAGCAAAAGTACGTTAAGAAATTCAGATTTTTCAACTTACTTCTCCTGTTACGGTTGGGTTTAAGGCTCGAAACCAACCGTAATCCCTATTTGCGGTTAGGGTTGGATGAACTCCAAACTGTAACTGGTAATCAATGAGACAAAACCCAGTCGTAGAACCATTACGGTTGGGAAAATGGCACTACGAACCCAACCGTAACCCAGTTTACGGTTGGGTTTTACACAATTCCAAACCGTAACTCAATTTACGGCTAGGTTCAAATTTTTCATTATCAACCGTAAATTTTGCTGTGATTTAGATTTTATTCCTACGGTTGGAAAAAAAAAATTTACGGCTGGGAATACCACATGCAAATTAGATTTACGGTTTGGAATCATCCAAACCTAACTGTAATATCTTCAGAAATTATATTCATAAACGCAACTAAAACCCTAATTTGACTTCGATTTCACTCAATCTAACCTATTTTTAGCACAAAAACGATTAAAAACAAGATGGGTTATCGATTAATACCTAACATAAACCATGGGTTCTTGTTGAGGAGTTTGCAATCGTGATTATTCAAATTCTTGATTCAGTTGTTGGTGATGAATTTGATCGTCCGGTGATTTATTGAGGAGAAAAAAATTTAGGTTTTTAAGTTTTTATTTTAGTTCAAGGGTAATCTAGACATTTTGTTTTTGTGTTAAGATATCCCATAACCACTTTTTTGGACACTAAAAATCCAAGTGAAGCCCCTCTATTGAAGTGTGACGCCCCAATAATAGCCTTCTTTTCAATCCATTATCAAATTGTCAAATGACTTTTCTGCTTAATTGATTTGTTTTCATATATATGGATTCTCAACCCATGTTAGATAATCATATACTCCCATATATCTGATGGAAATGGAGTATCTTCTTTTGTTTTTTAATTCACTGTTGCTTTCATATATCTGCCCATCACTATCAAATGCAAAGCTGTGGAAAACGTGATATTATTCTATTTCCTTGATTGACTACTCATGATATTCCCATTTTTTACGTTACCAAATCAATAAGTGTATTAAGGTTAAATATAAAAGGACTTATTTTCTTGACAAACTATGTTGTTGGGTTCAATGTGTTCGGGTCAGACTTGTTTATTTCGGGCTTTAGTTTCCGCTAACAGACGTTCAGGCCCATAATGTTGATTTGGTTTCTCCAATTCACACTAGAAGTTTAGAACTCTGTTTTGATTAACTTTTGGGTTGCATGATTTCGATTGGGGAAATTAGAGTAGTTTAATTGCGGGGCCCTGGAAATTAATTAAGGGCCCTGCCGATTTTATTCTCACCCCAAAAAAATTGGGTGCTTCCAAAATTGTGCTGAAAATACCATTTTAGCCTTTTCTAATTACTAATCTAAAAATCCTATTATCCTTAACCCTAGGCCCTCAATTTCATTTCATCTCTAAACAAAAATTAGTCTCTTCTCCTCCTCCCCTCCTTCTCTCTATTCACTCCATCTCCATTAATGACCCAGAGGAAGAAATCAAAAGAGGCGGAATCGGACCAAGGTATGGCTCCAATCAGAAGGTATGTGAATTAAAACCCCCTAATCTATCTTGGGTTTACGTTTAATTTGATATAATTGTGGTTTTTAACTTCGAAATTGCAGTTACAGATCTAGGGTCGTCAAAGTCGAACATTTTATACCCTAACGATTTTTCATCTGCATGTTGATATTATGAAAAATCGTTAATGTTTATGATGAGGGAGATAAAGACCCTATGTTAGAGTCGTCGATGTTTTAAGTACCCGATCAAAGGGTCGTTAGTTTTAACATATAAACCAGTAACGATTCCTTATGACGACCCATTTTTAGAACCTAACGACTGTGTATTAAAAATAACTTGTTTACTGTCCAAATAATTACAAGGGTCGTTATTGAAAATAACTAGAGTCGTCATTATGTATTTGAGAATCGTCATGGTATAATTGAAGTCGTCAATTGTGTTGAAGGGTCCTTTATGATGATGGTCATGCTGGTAATGGTGGTTCTGATCGAGGTGATGGTGGTGGTAAGGAGGATTTGGAGATTGAGGCTGAGGAGGATGAACGCAATGATGATGAGGATGAGGAGGATGATGGAAATGGTGGTGGTAGTGGTGATAAGGATGATGATGATGATGGTAATGATGCTGGTGATAAGAAGGATGAAGAGGATGATTCTACCATTCTTAAGCTTGTGGTGAGTATTTATTTTTGTAATTGTCATCGTCATCTACATACAAATATAAGTTTGTTAATGTGAATTTGTATTTAAATGCAAATAGAGGGAACGAATGAATCTTTTTGCCAACGCACTGTGTTGCTCGGCCGACAAAGGGGAAGTGTTCGATCCTGACAAACAACGTCGGTACGCTAATTACTGCAGACACGTTGAAAATCCCAATGCAAATAAAATGTTTGTTGAGCTGACTAAGGAAGGTAAGAGGACTAGGGAAACACACAGCCAACTCGGAGAAGAACGTGTTGAACAGGGACAAGATAGCCATCATCCGCTTGATGAACAGTGCAATAGCGGAAATGATGGTTCCCCAGGGGGATGTGCAACTCAGGATCCTTCTAATAGAAGATGGAAAGTTACCCGATCAGGGAGGTACTAGGGGTTACTGTCGAAATGAACTTATGTTTTATGTTACTTTTGACTTGAACTTATGTTTCTTAACTTTTCTTAGATGCAACTATTTTGTCCATTAGATATTAGGGGTTTGGTTTGGATGGTTTGTTGAAACTATTTTGCTTTCCTAAGATTTTAGAACGTTGTTGAGAAGTTCTTTGTTTAAATGTGGGCTAGAATGAATAAGACTCTGAAGCTGATAATATTATATAATGTGGCATCTTAAGGGTCGTCAACTATATATATAGCAGAATAACGACTCCTTCATAGTCGTTAATGTTATTGATGGTGGTAATGACGACTCTAAGCTGCCTATGAAATGGTTGGTTAGTGTCGTAACTCAATATATGATTACACAAATGACGACCCTAAGAGTTACATTTACAGAGAGTTTTGGGTTTTAGAGTCGTCTTGGTATAAATAAAACAAAGTAACGACTCTTAGGAACCTAGCTAGCTATATGGAGTCGTCAATGTTTATCAGACCACCCTAACGATTTTTCATAACCTGGAAAAGTTGCAGCTTTGAGTCGTCATTGGTAGTATAAATTCTGTGACGACATTAGAGAGTCGTTAGGTTATACACCCCCGAATCTGACGACCCTTACACTGAGACATTTCTAAAAACCTTAATTTTTCCCCAAAACTCCTCTTTTTCTTCTCAACACACAAAAACATTAAAAAAAAAAATCCCCAAGTTTTAACTCTTAAATCTGATTTTAACTTAAACATACTAATTAACTTAATTAACTAATTATTAACACTAATCATTTAGGGGTAATTTAGACATTAAAAAAATATTTGGATAAGGGGTACCCAAAATTGTTATTTCATATCCTTTTTTGTCACGTAGTGCAGGGCCCCTAATTAATTTCCGGGGCCCCCAATTAAGCTACTGAAATTAGGGGGAGACCCAAAAAAAATAATATTCTCATTGTCAGGCCCACAATTAATTTTTGGTGCCGTGACACCCATAATTATATGAAATTATTAGGGGAATCAATACATAAATCGTTATGCATACTATCTTTTCTGGCATAACTCGTTATGCATACTATCTTTTCAGGCATAACTCGTTATGCAGCCTAATTTTTCAGGGGTATAATTAGAAGCACAACTTGGACATAATATATCTAAAAATCCGCGCCTTGGAATTTTACAAATTTTATATCGTTGGAAATCTTTTTAAGAGAGCTACGCAACGAGTACAAACAACAACATCAAATTTTTGTTTTTCACGAAAATATTGGAGGTGATCTTCATTTTAGGCAAAATTTCGAAAACTGACTACATAACCATTATGCAGCCACCAAAAACGATGCATAACACATTATGCAGACGCATAACGAATTATGCAACCATTTTCTCGATTGCATAACAAATTATGCATCTGTAACAAGTTATGTGACCATTGTTTTGGTTGATTTTAGTGCGTACATAAAAAATTGATGCATAATGCATTATGCAACCATATTTTCGGATGCATAACAAGTTACGCATCAATTTTCTCGATGCATAATGCATTATGCAATCATATTTTCGGATGCATAACAGGTTATGCATCAATTTTCACGACTTCATAACATGTTATGCAGATATTCTTGTAGGTGCATGACAAGTTATATAGTTTTCTTTTTGTTGGTTTCAACAATAACAGAAAAGTTGATGCATAACATGTTATGCAAACATTTTCCGTACTACATAAGACGTTATGCAACAACTTTTCAAACTGCATAACAGGTTATGCATCCATTTTCATAGATGCATAACATGTAATGCATCCATTTTCATATACGCATAACAACTTTTCGAAACCCATTGGAGCAGTAACTTTTTGAAACACCAATTGAAGGTTCAGATTATAGATCCATTTTCAGCCAAGCCAAGCACACCATTTCAGTTCATTCATCCATAGCCCATTACAGCTCTAGATTCTCTCACTTACCTGTATGTCCCAATACTGACATAAATACCATGATCATCTGTAACACCATCTCAACCAAGTAACATCATGACCAATTTTACATCCCTAATGATCCTATGAGTAAGTGCCCATCACAATGCTGGTTTTAACTTCAATAATAATAAGTCGTATCACAACATTTTCCTATTTGAATATATCAATGTCATCTAAAAATGAGATATCAAGGCTGTAATCAACATTTTTATCTATGTATTTTTAATGATTACAAAACAATCAAGATCCAGTTGGTTCGTTAATGACTTGTGAAAATAGCTTGAACGGCTTAATTTAACACGTCAAATTTTGTAAAATGTTTACAAAAGAATGAAACAAAATCATATCCAACCACACCTCATACACAAGTGTGGTTGGTTTTTACTAAATTGGGGGGACAATGGTTAAATCGACTTCAAATAGTGTTACAATCTGACATAGGTTCAAGCTCACCCGTTCATTTGTTAATACGACGCATCGTGGTTTTAATTTAGCTGCTTCCAACCATTCCAAATTCAATCACCCACTCCATCGACCATGTCTTATGATACCATCAACTGGTCTTCGATATGCAACTGCCAGCAACCATTTAGTCAAGACGCAGATTCATTAACAAAGCCTTTTTCTCTACTGCTTTCACCGACTGCTCATAGCTCAGCCAATCCATCTCCCTCTCGGCAACACTCACAGGAACGTCATCACATATGTAGAGCATTAGCTTGAAGTCTCCATCTCTGGATTCAAAAGATCTTCTCAACATCCACCCTTCATCACCAGTTCCAACAACATCATAACAACACCACTGCAGTAGTTTTAAGCTCCATAGACAACCATTTCGAACAGAACCCATAATACCCCAAACTCCATAGACATTGCTGCTATAGAGCCCTCGAACAGTCCCATATCTTGGTCTCTGACTATCAGTAGCATCACAAGCTCCTTGTCTCTCTGCATACAGCCATTACTACCGGTTGCAGACAACAATTTGAATGACAACATTTCGAATAGGAAAAGAAAAATTCTTTTGTTTTGATATCAATGAATTTGGAATTCCATTGATGACTATTGCAGGTTCTCCAGGTATCTCATAAACACTGGTTAGTGAAGCTCCGAGATCGAGATCGAGATCCAAATCTTTACCGGGCGTTTCGGTGATCGAGATTGAAAATTGATTAAGGAATTTTTGTGTCGCTGCTCAAAAGGAATTGAAGAAGAAGGAAAAAAAAACTAAACCTAATTTTATAAATTATGGGTTTGAGAGAAATTTTCTCATAGAAAATGGGTGCGAAAATGAGTTTTCCTGGGCGTGGGTTTTTCAGTGGAGGAAATCTAAAAAATGGGTCTCCCTGTAGTTTTCACATTTCGATTTTGACTTTTACTTTAACTTGTTCATTAAAAAAAAATAGTCATGTATACGTTTCTGTGCCGGTCATGTATCTTATTCCTTTTTTGCTGGACGACTTCTTCTCAAATAATTAATATGTATCGTATTCCTCCCATGTTGTGTCACAAGTATATGTTGTGCATTTTTATTTTATTTTGGCTCACAAGTACTTGAGCATCGTTAATTGTTCACTTGTTGAATCTTTCCTATTTTTCCTTTTCTTTTTATTTAAAGTTTTCTTAAAAATGAAACCATATAAGGAAGAAAAAAAGAGAAACGAGAAGGACTACAAGTAACTAGATGGAAGCCTAGACACAAGCTGAGCTCCAACACCTTCATGTCAAAATCATTTCTTTGTGGAAAATGGATATATCGCGTATAAAATCTTTGACCAATGCCTATGTACCGTCTGTAATCCAGAAAAGTGAAGTGAAATCCCAGTCCGATGTTGTTCCTGCCCGATCCGGGTCCGCCCATTCTGGTTCCTTCCCGATCCGTGTTTGCCCTTTCTGGTTCCTGTTGTTGTCATGGTCGAGTGGTTCCTGTCATATTTTGTTCCGGATTTGGGCGGTGCGCGACCAAGCCTGTTCCGGTCCTGCCTATGTACATGGGAACCAAATTTTGAGGTATGTAACTATAACGTGAGTTTTTATATGCTAAGTTTATTTACTCGCTAGGCTTATTTATTTGTTTTTAGAATATGCCTAGTTTTGTTTATTTTTGTCTTAAAATAAGTCAACAGCATATAAACGATCAATTTAAATTATTTTTATTGATCTTAATCATTAAGAATTTTGGTCTTAATGATATTTGTTC
This sequence comes from Papaver bracteatum, assembly GCA_023529315.1. NCBI lineage: Eukaryota > Viridiplantae > Streptophyta > Magnoliopsida > Ranunculales > Papaveraceae > Papaver > Papaver bracteatum. The sequence goes on from JAJJWX010004010.1 coordinate 1,983,184, forward strand.
TCTTGAATTTGATATTGGATATGGTTGATGGTGTATTTTGTTTAATTGGTTGTACCAACTCAATTCCAATGTATTCATTTGGGGCTTAAAAGTACTTGAGCACCATTATTGGATACTTGATATTTTCCTAAAAAAAAAATTTGTTGAATGTTCCATGGAATGTATCCACTTGCTCGACTATTAACCTGTTAATAGTTTCAAAAATACATTCCAATAAAATCACATGTATTCCAATTTTTGTGGACGAACTTACAAAAGATGATATGAGTCATAAAATTTTCATTTCTCTACTTCATCCATAATACTAACGAACCGGTATAAGTTGAAGTATGATAACAAGAGAATTATCTGTAGTAATATATTCAACCTAAAGTAAGTGGTTGTCATGTGTAGTGAGATTCTCTTGGCCTATTGAGATAAAGAAACTTCTCAAATTAAGCTAAATGTAGCAAAATTGAAAATGGAAAGAACCCCAAAGTAATGAGGGTTAGACGTACCAACTCATATAAAGCATGTGAAAAGGGACATATATATCATGAGACAAAAAAAAAATATTTTTCCCCAACAGTAATGACACCAAAGTATAGGTAGCAATTGAACATGGGATCAGCTAAATGTAATTCTTGCTTTCATCATAAATAAAATAGTTGAAAATTGCACCTGCTCATAGGTGTTGGTATATACAATATAATGTGTATGTGTATCATAGTAACAACCAATTTTCACATCAACTTTAGCATGTTCAACTTTAGCAAGATAGAACGAAGACGTAGCAAAATCTCTAGATGTACCAAGAGATAATCACACCTTGTTAAATTCCCAAGTAACCCGTGCAAATGGATATCATGTGGAACATCAAAGTGATGAGAATGTAATGATTGCATCTTTTATAGTCTCTAATATATTTGGAAGGAAATATATTTAGAGAAACTAATGGGGTTATTTGGTTTTTGGTACTTAGGTTTTGACCAAAACCTGGGTTTGGTCTAACATTTGTCCATCCTTTGCATTTGGTCTAAAGACCAATGTTGACTAGCGTTGACTCAGTTAAATGTTGACTTCCGTTTGATAATTATTAAATAAAATCTAATTACTACTCTAGTTTACTGTTATACCCTTTAACTTTGCCTAAAAAGTCTCTCCAACACCCTAAATCATTTTCTACTTCATCTTATTTCACCTCCACAAATACCACAACTCTGTAACACCCATGAACCAAATTTCAATTGAAAAAAACTCCATCAGATCCAATCAATCTCTCTTAGAAAACCCTTTTAATTGTTTCCACTACCAAAATTACATTTCCCCCAATATTCGTTTCTAACCCTAGCTTACTGCCATCAAACCTAAACTCAAAATATTAATCACTTTGTCAAAATAGTTAAAGAGCCATCTTTTTTTTCTCCGATTCCGATCAATTACAAGTAAGAAGAGCAAAAACCGCAAAAATAAAGAGAGTAATTCAAGGAGATGGTGATGAGAAGATTACAGAATAAAGAATTGAAGTGTTGTTGTTGTGGATTCGATTGAGATGGGTATGAATCTAATGAGAATTGAATGAAGAATAGAGAAGATATCTGGTGCTGATTCGATTGATTCGGTACAGTTTAATTCTGATGAGAATTGAATGTGGGAATTGAAGAATAAAGAAGAGATCTGGTGCTGATTAATCGAGAAGTTAATCGAACAAAGAAAATTTCATAATTTTGTTTTTGTTTTTGGAGAAGAAGATGAGAAGAAGAGTGAGAGAGAAGGGATAATTAGTAATGGTTAGTGAGTTAATTAGTGAGTGGTTGGTTAATTAGTGGGATTGTTTTAGGATTAGAATTTAATTAAGTGGAAGGGTAATACTGTAATTTATACTAGGCAGGGGTATTATAGTAACTTAACCATCATTTGGACAGCCCTTATAATTTTGTGTTGGGTGCCTTCTAAGTGTGTCTGCCCCAAAATTTTGGGGTATGCCCCAAATTAGGGTTCAATAAGTAGCCTAAATTTTTTTATGGCCAAACTAAGGGACGGGCTATAGCCTCACTTAGCCCCTTGCTAGGCCCGTCCCTGCTCTATGGATGCTTTATTACTTTCAAAAGCTACCAAATAATCCTTGTACTGAACCAAGACCGAAATAGGTTTGAGTAGAAGATCAATCTGTACTTGATATCCATGGGTCGTTGAAGTGGGTGATAACAAATGTGACCTGATACAGTAAACAAGCCAAGCATACTTAATTAAGCACACTCCCATATGTTTTCTAAAGTGAAGAAAAAAGCATTCTCAAGTCATGGCACCAAAGCGTGTGATCCAACAAAAGCACATCAAATAGAATAGAGTTTCACAAAAGAAGCAGGGATAAAATTGTTGGGATCTTGAAACAATGAACAACACGTTAGATGTATCAATAATAATATGTAAATAACTAATGCGAAACAATTCTAACGAAACACCTTGATGAGGGCAGAATCACAGGTTCAACAAGTTTCCCTTAACATATTAGTTCGTGGGTATACTCGAGTTGAGTAATGCTAAACCCCTCGCATCGAAGATGTATCCAGGATAAGACTGCCTGATATAACTTGAGTTAGCACAACACAAGTTACCCTCTCTTCGAACTCAGCAACGGGGATGGAAGTAAAAAACGTATGGAGAAACCCTAGAATGAAAGAAATTTTTTTCGGTGTATAGAAAACAAAATTTCGATTTGTATTTAAAGGAAAAGATACTTGCAAATCAAGTTAGGTTTTGGTTTTCTTCAAAAACTAATAAAACACGTAAAAGGAATTTACCCATAAATAAAACTCCTAAAAAGATTTTAGGAATTAATTTCCTAAAGAAAAACTCGCCCAAAAATAAATCTGAGTAGAAGAGGAACTTGGTGCATGGCATACGCGCATATCGCATGGGTCAAAATATGTATTTTTGCAAACCCGATCCACCCACAATGTTGTTTTGCAACATATCCATAAGCATATGGTTATATAGTGGAGTTCCTTCTCTATTATACTCAATGTGGGACTAAAGAGAGATTCATTCACTCATAAAATGAGCAAGTATCCTTGGACCCATAGGTCACTAGATCAAACCACACCAAGACCAAAATATTTTTTATTAAAACTCATTTTTCTCCAACAATCCCCCACATGAATGATATCTTGAAAAAACGAAAAAATCAGAGTAAGGAAAATACCATTTAGGCAAAGGTGTCCACGAGGTCTTGAACCCTTACTTAGTGAGAAGTTACCGGAACTACTTGATAAACAGTGAACCTACTCTTGAACTGATAGCATTTGGTGCAATTCGCGACAACCATCATGCATGATATCCCCATGGCGTTGCTAAGTTCGTGCCGTTTTGTCCAATTTGGCCCTGGACATATCCTGTTTCTCAGAATGCTCTAGATAATTGGCTCAATTCTCATAGGAAGCGGCCCCACTTCCACATTCATATATGTGATTTCCATCAAGAGTGTTTACTAATACACCCCACTTCAATCTTAAATTGAAACTATGGAACTCATTAAGACTTATTTAAAAGTCATCCTTCACATGCAGTCACACTATCACATCAACACCATAGGGAAGGGACAAATAATTAAATTCTCTGATAGTGTTTACCTTTACCCGCCATAAATTAGTTATCTCATTTGAAACCTTGATCTTGGGATCTCCAATTAGCAAGGTTGAGTATCCTTTATGGCAAGTTTAATTATTGAGCCTAAGCCCCATCCCCCTCGATGCTTTACTAACTATCTCTTTAGACAAACCTTTCATCAAAGGGTCAGCGATATTCTCCTTGGACCTTGTCCAATCTATGGAAATAACGCCTGTTGAGATTAGTAGTTTCAAAGAATCATGTCTTCTACGCATATGTATAGACTTTCCATTGTAGAAGCTATTCTTAGCTCTACCTATTGCATATTTGCTATCACAATGTATAGATATAGCTGGCACATGCCTATGCCAGAGAGGAATATCTTCTAAAAAAATTTTTAGCCATTCGGCCTCCTCTCCTGCTTTATCTAACGAAATAAACTCCAATTCCATAGTGGAACGAGCTATACATGTCTGTTTGGAACTCTTCCAAGATACAGACGCACCTGCTAGGGTGAATACATATCCGCTCGTATACTTAGACTCCTATGAGTCTTCAATCCAGTTTGCATCGCAAAATCCCTCAAGGACGGAAGGGTACCCTTCGTAATTCAAACAAAAGGTCGTAGTGAACTTTAAGTACCTTAGCACTCTAATAAGTACATCCCAATGCATCTTCCCTGGATTGCAAGTATACCTGCTGAACCTACTCACAACATAAGCAATGTATGGTCTTGTACAATTCATCAAATATATTAGACTTCCTATGACTCTTGAGTATTCAAGTTATTCCTACACCCTTATTCTTCGTGAGATGACACTTAAAATCATATGGTGTACAAACATATTTACAGTCAAACTGATTAAATTTCTTAAGTATGGATTCAACATAATGAGACTAACTCAGACTATATCCATTAGAAGTTTTTTTAATCTTCATCCCTAATATGACATCAGTGGGGCCTAAGTCTTTCATGTCAAAGTTCTCATTCAACATTTTTTTTGTGGAATTAATAACATCCATGTGTGTACCTAGTATAAGCATGTCATCAACATACAAGCATACAATCACACACTAGTGGAAATTGAAATAAAAAAGTCTGCTAGAAACACACTTAAAACAATGAAAAACGACTGTTTTCGGTAGCCCCAACTTTGTAGTCTTATTTCCCGAAACGACTGTTTATGAGATTCTTTAAAAATTTCAAATAACGACTACCATTGGCAGCCAATGATTCATAACTGATAAAAGCAGCCATTTTGCTGGATTATAATTTACAAAAAAAAATATGAAATTAATTCAGCTGAATCAACTGAATCCAAAACTGGAACCATCTATAAATATGAAACTAAACTCAAATATGACAAACAAATAATTGAATTAGCATTTTATTAAAAACAAAATATGTTTTACAAATTAAAAAAACCAGAATCACTCATGATCCAAATCTGAATCTTCTTCAGACAAAATTACCAAGGAAACTTGACCTAAAAAGTATCACAATGCATATGGTAATATGAATCTTCTATTTTCAGATTGTTGCTAAGGACGACGTTCTAAGTTTCAACAATTTTTTCTAAAATACTCCATAGTTTAGTAGTAACATTTTACATTCAACACCTTGAACATGCCAAAACCTATCAACTGCAAATGCCATGCAAGAGCCTCCACTTGTTTTTCAACATTATCCTTCGCTTATTCAAGTGCACCAGTTTCTCTTACATCCTGCAAAACATTGAGATGATAAAACTCAGTTACATAATTCACATGCTCATGCCTACAGTAATAAGAAAATGACGAGCATCCATATGTCCAAGAAGACAATGAATCTGCTTGATAATGACCTCTCGAGGCTAGAAAAGCATGGAACTTTTTTGCAAGCTTCTTGACCAACTACTTAAGTTCATCTTAGAACTCATCATGCAACTAACAAAGATAATTAACTACCACTCTATGGTTAAAGTTAATTTAAGTCTTAACAAATACAAATAAAATGTAAAAGGTTACCTTGTCATAGTCTGCAGCGGCTCCAATGGGGTTTGACTTCATTGCATCTTAACGCATCAACATTCAATTACATTATGAACATGGCCCTGATCTCGGCGAAAAACAAAATCAACACCCTGCCCACCACCACTCTCATTCAATTACATTATTAACATGGCCCTGATCTCGGCAACCAACACATACTGGAATCAAATAAGCACACAACACATAACAAAAACGAATATAGCAACCGACACAAGAAAAACAGTTTGTACTTCCTAACTGTCCCTAGTATCAACTGATGTTCCACTTACCTGATCTTCCTATAACTTTTACAGGGAACTCAAAATGACCTATAGTGAAACCTATAAAAATTTCATGGAATTATAACGGTGAAATCCTAAGATACCAGGCATTCTTTGATTTTGTCCTAAGGAAAACATCTGTAGAGGCAGTCAATGTTTCGAGGGAAAATGGGGTTCCTACCCATTTCCGATCCTTAATAAATTTGTACAGGATATTAATAAGGTTATAAATAGATGCATACCAAAAATTTAGAAAAATCTAATGGTTACATTCATCAGATCAGGAGCTACAGATATCCATTTCAGAATTAATGTTCTGCAGAAAACAGTCAATTCCATTGATTGTTACAGGGGCTTATCAGAGTCAGATGAACCTAAAAATTGAACCAAAGGTACCTGACATACTCAACTTCAACACAACCAAAATTCATAGGAATCCAACGGTTGGAAAATTATACACAGGCATTACAGTAATCATTAACCACGGCAGTTTAGCATTTCTAACATGTGACGTTTCATTGATTACCTTAAGAAAAGAAAATTATGAAAACACCATGATAATAAAAAGGATAAGATAAACACAATTAGCTGTAAGAACAGTGTATGACATGATTCTAGACATTGAAATCCAACTCAACACAGTAATGCCCACAGGATGAAAGATGGAGAATACCTCCTCTAACTCAGACAACTGCTGAACTCGTACCATGTTGCTGTATGCACGATCATAAATCTCAAGGACCTAAAGGAGGTGAAACTTCTTAGATACATACCATAAATCAGATATCATGTGAGTGAAGAAAAACAAATTGTTGTTACAGTTTGCTGTTGACTATTTCCAACAAAAAAATTGACATCCAGGTATCTAAAAGCAAAAAACAAGGAGAACATATATAAACTGAAATTTTATGGATGACTTTGAGGATGCACAACGATTAAGTTGCAATCCTAGTAAATGAGAAAGCTAATGACATACTGACTCATGTGCTTAACCCTGTAAATAAGATAAATGTACATTCCCTGAACTTTTCAAGTTCAACCTGCTAATATTCTTTTCAAGAAGAACCCTACAAATTCACCCCTAACTACCAAGCCAGTTTCAAAGCACAGGTTGGGCAATATAAAGAAATTTACCAGTGATGTGAGCTCTGTTGCAAAGCATTTCCTTTCTCTGTGTACAAACTCACGCGCCTCATCATATTGCAATAAAGAAATTTTATCACCGTATACAGATCAAAATCATAAGATAAAAACACAGGAAGGATGATCAGCCATAACAAAGATTCTCACCTTCCCACGACGAACTAACAGAACAGCCCTAAAGAAAGTACCATTGCTACTTCCATCACCAGTTGCATCAGTGTTCCCTAAAATCCGAAGTTTGGTTTCATCCCCATCATCCAAATGAGAAACATATTCTGACATTTGATCCCACTCCCCCATGTTCCAAGCAGCACTAGGACAAATACATCATATATGTAAGTGGAAGATAGAAACACACTTACATATATTTAAGACAAGCAAGTAGAGTGCGGGATACAAAATTACATCACATACAAAAATTAACAATTGTAGGACAAGAGTGACACAGGGGAACCCAAATTTATAAATCTTATACCACTATCAAAAGATGAATCATCACTGCTGGAACTACCAGAACTAGCGCCAGATTTTTTGTCACTAGCATAACATGCATATTTCTCTGTCTCCATCAAAGAGAAATTGATAGTAGGAATATCCTCATACCTACATCCATAATAAAAACAATGTAAAGTACAGATAAAATTACAGGAAAACTCCATACTGAGCACAACCTTCATCCATCCAAGAAAACCCATAACTTAAAATACGAGAAGAACAGAAAACCCATGCCAAAATTGAATGATTTGTTTAGGTAAATCCTTTTCACCACCGGACAAACTGGAGCTTCTAGGATTGATAAAAACAGAACATTACTTTAGTTACAATCTACAGAAATTAAAAACTTACAATCTACAGAAATTGAAAAAATAGGATTTGCATAACAAAATTAACGAGGAAAAAAATACCCGTTCTTAGATTTTGATCTCCGAGGCCACTCACTTCTCCTCAATTGCAAGTTTTTTTAATCAGCAAACACTACTCATTTTGTCTTTAACCCAATTGTAGTTGAACCAATTACCAGCAGAAAATTAAACAACAAATTCATCAAAATCAAATTTAGCAAACAATCAGGAAAAAAAAACAAATCTGACCTAGTTCTGCTAAGCATAAATTTTCCGAGTAGCTTCTTATCCCTTTTCTTCGTAGACACATCAAACATTTCAATTAAACATTTCTTCTTATCCCTTTTATTCAGCGAAAAAATTAAAAAAATCAGTGAAGTACATAAAAACTGAAAATAGAAAAAAGTTAGGGATTTCAATAGTATTTCGTACCCTGCAATTCGTTATCTGTAGACGTAATACTAAGATTTACCCATCAGGCAAAGAAATCATAAGGAGATGAAGTAAATTGATGATGAGCATAGTTCAGAAGATGGGTTTTTTTTTTTTGAAGATGAGAAAGAAATTGTTCCAGTAGATGAAAAAAAGGATTTGGGTATAGGATCCAGAATTTCTCTGGTTTCTGTTTCACCATTTCTGTCGAAGAAGTGGTTCAGTACTTTCTAGTTTAATGGAGGAGATGAAGATGGAGAAAGAGTTGCAGACAACAAACTTAAAGTTCGACATCGGTAATTAGGTAAGATCGAAAAAGAGAGAGAGAGATGAGTTAAGGATAACTGAGAGAGAAGTGAGATAGAAAAGGGACGTGTCTGTTTCTAGAAGGAATTATGGAAACTAGTTTCCACGGTAGACTCAATCGAAGTGGGATCACAGAAACAAGCTACTACGGAAGTCTTAATAGAAATCCACGTGTAATTTTTTAATATTTCCTAAACTGCCCCCATACATTAAGACTGCTAGGAGAGCTTGATTTTCTTTTGTTATAAAAAGGGCTGCCATTGGAAGCCCAATAAGTAAAGAAAGCTTAAGGAAGTCTTATTCATAAAGCCCAATCAGACTTAAAAAACCCATTCTCCACTAGTGACACATGCATCCTTGACAAGTTTAGTATAAACATACTTATCAAATTCATTAATTCTAAAACCACTAGAAATCATCACATGATCAAATTTCTCATGCCACTGTTTAGGTGCTTGTTTCAATCCATACAAAGATTTAACTAGTTTACAAACTTTCTATTCATAACCTTTAACTACAAATCCCTCAGGTTGTTCCATATAAATTTCTTCATATAACTCACCATTAAGAAACATTGTCTTTATATCCATTTGATGTATCTCTAGATTATGGACAGAATCTATAGCAATTAACATCCAAATGGAGCTACTTTTACTCATTGGCGAATAGGTGTCGAAAAAATCTATACCTTCTATTTTCCTGTAGCCTTTAGCTACCAACCTAGCCTTGTATTTTTCAATAATTCCATTTATCTTACGTTTTATTTTGAAAATATATTTACAACCTATGGCCTTACACCATGGAGGTAAATCTACAAGTTTAAAAGTACCGTTTTCTCGAAGGGAATCCATTTCACTAATGGAAGCTTCTTTCCACCATGGAGCTTCTGGACAAGTCATGGATTCTCTATAAGTCTGAGGATCAGACTCTGCTAGGTATGTAATGCAACCAGGATAGATTTTCTTAGTTTTATCCCTTTTCCCTCTTCTAGGTTATACTTCTGGTTCATATTCCTCTAAACGTAATGACTGACTAGTTGAAGGCACGTCTAAGGGATCATCAATACACCTCTTACAAGAGTCACGTTTTAAAGGAAAAACATTCTAAAAAAACACAGTATCCCTAGACTCCATGATAGTATTCAACCATATGTTAAAATTTTAGAACTCACAACCATAAACCTGTGAGCACTAGAATGCTTAGGATACCCTATAAAAACACAATCAACGGTTTTGGGTCCTATCTTATTTTTCTTAGGAGGAGGGAGGCCCACCTTTTCCAAGCACCCCCACACTTTGAAGTATTCATAAGATGGTTGTTTACCTTTCCATAACTCAAATGGAGTTTTATCTGATCATTTAAAGGGTAATCTGTTCAGGATGTAATTGGCGGAGAGGATAGCCCCCCCCACCCCACACACACACAAATTTGAAGGTAATCCTGAACTAATCAACATGGCATTCATCATATCCTTAAGGGTATGGTTATTACATTCAGCTACACCATTGGATTGAGGTGAATAAGGGTCTTTAGTCTCATGTATTATGACATGTTCTTCGCAGAAATCTCCTATAGGAATTTTGATAGGTGCTTAAAAACACCTTTCTAAGTATCGATTGGTTATGCTATCTTAGCTAGTTTTCTTGTGAAATTGTATTGTTATCTTTCTTTTTATATTTTATGGGAAGTTTGGAGCTTATTCCCGAAAAGAACAAGAAATCGTCCAATTTTCCAAAATAAGTTGGCATGAAGAAGCAACCAGCTGGAATATTTTATGAAGTACTGGAAGAGGCCATGGTACAATGGCAACAAAAAGTGCCGAAGTTCAAAGCTGGAGGCATTCATGGGCTTTCAGCCCGGTTTACAGGTGTTGGGCTTAATTTCCATGGAACCAAAAGTTGTGCTGGGCTTCATTTCCTAAGCTACACTTGCTAGGCATAGTTCAGGAAATGGTGTATCTCTTATCTGGGAAGTACAGCTTCACAATTAATGTCAAAGAAGCAGGTGAGTCAGGTGATAGCAGTTGGTTGATGGAAGCAATGATGGAGCTAATTGGTGGGAGTCGAAGGAGTTGCGGTCTGTTGGGTCGAGTGAGAAGAAGTGCTCCTGTGACATGTCATTTATCGACGAGAAAATGATGGCTGCTGTCATTCACGTCATTGCTATTGTTGATCGTGCATGGAAGCTGTGACGATGGAGAGAGAGTGAGTTCGAGGCGCAGTGAACAGGTGATGGAATGTATGGAAGCTGGAGAAGCAATGGAGAAGCTTTTAACGAAGATGGAGGCTGCAGTTTGGTCTAGTGAGACTGTTGCCGGTGGTTGATGGCAGCAAGGTTGAGCTGGGATGAAGAGTTCGAGATGGGAAGATTATGGCATGCATAGTTGCTGGAAGTTTCAGTCAGCTGTGTGCAGAATAGAAGGGTGACGATAAGTTAAGGTTGAAGTTAGGGAAGAAGGAGCTTAGCCCATGGACTATTGGTAGTGATAGCTTGGAAAAGTTGGAGGCTATGATCGCTGCTGTGAAGAATAGAGATGTCATGGAAGGGACGACGTTGTCTTGGCTGCTGCCATTGGCAGTCTATGATTTGGAGCTGTTACCAACCACAGTAGATGATGGCATACATGGTTGTGATGGAAGTGATGCTGACGACTAACGGTGATTCTGTGGTGAGTTATGGAATGTGACGATGGGAGGCAGTAAGAAATGGGTTTCTGCCATTTAGAGCCAATTGAAGTATTGTTGTGACGGTGATTATGGCAGTGACGGATTATGGTTCATTGAAGTTGTGAAAGAAGGTGCTCGAGCTTGGAAAACTACAGCTGAGATGAAGCTCGAGGACATTTGAGTGAAATTAATGATGATAATGGGCTGGGCTTCCTTGCAAGCCCACTTAGCTATTTCAACCAATTTATATGCGAACTGGAAGCTGGGCTTCTACAGCTGTAGTGTAAGCCCAATAGGCTATTAGCCAAAATATTCTTCACGGCCAGAATTAAAACTTTGGTGACCAAGCCTTGGCCGTGAGTTGTGCTAGGGTTTTGGAAATCCTTTGCACAGGGTTTGATGCACGGGACACAATTTCAAGAGGAGGTGCACTTTCCTATTTTTTCTAGGTTTCCTAGTTTTCTTAAAAAGGAGGTTACAAAACTCTATATATAGGGAACTGATGAGTGCCAAATATTGCATATTCATACACCTTTTCATTGGCACTTAACTCATATTTCGCGCTTCAAAGTCATATATTATCCCAAATTCTGCATTTTTACCATTTTCAAGAATAAATATTTGTATTAATTAATTCTGTGTTTTTAAGTACTAAATAAAGCTTGGAAGAATTGAGAAGACAAAAGAGAAGAAAGTTGGAAGTGTTGCAACCCGCTCGCGCATCGCTGGCAAACTTGTTTACAAATTCATGGGATTAAACAACCCATGATCCAAAACCCAAGACCCAAATCCATTTCCACCTCACCCCCATTGGATTCTTTCCAAAACATCCACCTCACCCCCATTGGATTCTTTCCAAAACATCCACCTCACCCCATTCTCTCACTCAATCACTCCCAATTTGTTTCCCACAACCAAATATATTCCATCAATTAAGAAAACATGTTTTGTTGAGTGGATGAGTGCCAAAATTCGGATCCAAGTGCTTGAGGGAATTTTGTGTATAAATAGAGAGGGTTGTTGTGTCGAAAAACCATCCAAGAATAGCTTGTTCATGTTAGTTTCTTAAATTTCAGTTTTTTTATAATGTTCTTCATGTTCTAGTTCATTTGCTAGGGTTTTAATGAAGCCATAACTCATTGGTATGTATTCATATCTTGTATCTTGTTCTTGAAAGTTTAGAATTGTTTAAAGTATAATTTAATCCAAGTTTGTCAACATCTTGCTCTCACAATGTATGCCATGTATCCATTGTAGTTAGAATATCTCCATGTTGATTATGCTACAACTCATGCTTAACCAAATATTGATCCTTAGATTATTTGTGCTTTAATAAGACAATTAATTCTTTGGAGAAATACTTTAGTTGTGATTAAATTATCCATTGGAGAAACACCTTAGTTATAAGGTAGACTTGAATCTACTATAAGGACAAGAATAATATTACAAGTTGAATGCATATCATAGGTTATTGGTGGATTTGAATACCCTAGTATCCATATTCTCATTGTTTACATATCTTGTTATTTGCATCTTTTATTATTTCAGTCACTTGAAAATCATATCGTCGTATCGACAAAATCAAACCCCTTTTGGTTACTCTTTGAATCGGGATTTAGAATCAACTTCTACACTCTCCAAATCTCTCGTGGTTCGACTGTGCTTGCCCTGTGTTGCTTGTCGACACTGTGCACTTGCATTTATACATAGAAGTAGGTATCTTTCCGAGCCTACCAAGTTTTTGGCGTTGCCGGGGACTCAGAGTGGTGTAGGAATTTTTAGTGGTGTACTATTAATTTTTCATCTCCTGGAACTATTCACATATTACTGTTCACATATCACTATAGCATAATCACTGTAGTAGCGTAACTATTCACAGTCAATTTTACACTTATTTTGTTATTTATTTTTTTTTATTTTTGCTTTTGCTTTAAAACTTCGAAACCCTAACTACCTCTTTTGAGCTCAACAGGTGTCGGAGTAGCTGTTGTAAAGGCGAAGGAAAGGAAGCGAAAGAAGTTTTTATTTTAAATTAAAAAAAAAAAAAAAAAGTTTATTTTATTTATTTTTAGATTGTATTAGGATTCCTCTACTCTTGTGATTTTCTTTTGCACTTTATTTTGGACTTTGGACTTGGACATTCTATTTTTATTTTTATTTTTAAACCCTACGGAAGGGTATTATTAAATATCAATTGTTTGCAGAGAAGGACGGTGATTACAATATCACCTCGGCCCCTCGGGTTCGTTCATGACATAGGAGTCGTGGCCCGAGTCGACAACAACGGTTCATCCCCCGTCTGGAACGGGAGGTAAGTTTGTCGAAAAACTCGCGAATCCCTTGTTAGCGAGTTACTGTATTCCTTCGTTTGCATATATGTTGAGGAATTGAATACGGCTGCTTTATTTTCCTAGTAAAGGGCAAGGACTGGCCATACAAGATAAGGGTTCGGATTTCATCACCGTTCTCTTCTTGCCCGCCTTAGGAAAACAATACCTAACGTGAACCTAAGCATTAAACTTTGAAATAAAACGAGACCTATAAGGTAACGAGCTTAGTAGGAGAGTCGTTCGAAAAATATTGGTTACTCTCTAAGCATACTTCGAAGTTCATGACGGTTTCTGTAAATTGAATGCGTGACTGCGCCGCCTTGGAATGCGGTGAGGCCTTGGGTATCAAAGCTCCAGCATCTTCCCTCGCCTCTGTTCAATTTACTTAAACTCGGATTGATTCCAGAGGAGTTTGCTCAGATTGTAACGAATTCCATTTCGAAGGAATAGAAGCTGGTCTAGAAAACAATCTAAGTGGAGCCATCATGCTTTTTGTTTGCTAGAAATCAGTAGGTTTACTGTGGTGGAGTCAGCCTTGTTTGTGATTGAATAGAACTTCCCTTCCTTGTTTGTGGTATTCTATTTTTTTTTATTTTCTCCATTAATTTTATTATTAAAAAAAAACAAAAAAAAAATGGTCTCTGTACCTCCCAATCTCTGCAACAAGCCTAGTGCTAGTTAGAGATCATGTCAGGATTTTGGTCTGCAACTGGGAATGAATACAGACACAATGGACACCTTGCACATGTGCATGCTTCATATTTTGAGAACCCCATAGATCATGGTATTAATAACTTTAGGGAAAATTATGGACCTTTTCAAGGTCCCGATACACAATATATAGACCCTAGTTGTTATCCACATATGTATCACTCACATCCAGGGGATGCGGAGCAATTCTATACTCCCCTGAGCCCTTATATGCAATCTGTGATGGAAAATCTCAAATTGATGGAACAAAATAATGCTACATCTGAATTGCAAGCATTGCATGATCATCCATATAGCAACATCCATGAATTTTCCTTCAATAGTGAATCTCATGCATCACCATGTACTGAATATTCATATGAAAATGAGATACCTACTATTGATGACTCTCCTTTCATTGAACAACATAATGAAATTTTAGAATTTGATCAAAACCTTGTGCAATATCAAAAGTTAATTGACCAAAGGTTTGCGAGTTTAGAACTCAAAATGAGTCAAATCCTTGATGCACTAAATGAGGAGAGGAAAGAAGTTCATGATGAGATGTTTGTTATCCCTACTGAATTAAATGTTGAGAATTGTATGTCAAGTCCTACTCATGTAACTAATATTGAATATGAGCCTCACCTAGAAAAGAATGAGTTGACTGAAAAAAAAGTTTTTAATAGGGATGAGTATGCATACTACTCTGATGATGATGATGATGTTATGTTAGAAGAACATGTTTTTACTGAAAATATTATCGAACCTTTGGGTTCAGAGACATTAGGCTTCTCTGCCTCGACCTTAATGAATGATGTTTCTTCTAATGTTCCATATACATGTGATGTGGTTACTAATCTTGAGCCTGTGCAGTTATCCTGTGAAAGAGAGCATGCTACACAACTTGTTTGTGACTTAGAAAATGTTGAATCTTCTGTAGACACCAATGAAACTATGCATGGAAATAACTTTAATGTGTCCGATTCTCTGCCTAAGTCACAATGTGAAGTTTCTTGTGATATTCCTATGCATGAAACTGAAGTTCTAGGGGATGATTGTGAACTGGGGCTTATTGACTTGTTTTATGAGCATGAGCATGATGTTGTACTTGTGTCTGACATAGGTAATTTTGAATCTCCTGTCGACACTAATGATCTTATGCATCAAAATATAATTAACGTGTCTGATTCTCTACCTAGGTCACAACATTGTGATGTCTCTTTGGATTTGTATATGCATGAGAATAAAACTTTGGATGATGATGATTATGAACTAGGTCTTGATGAATTGTTCTATGAATGTGAGCATACTGTCACACTTGTAGATGACTTAGGAGATGTAAATGTAACTAATGATAAGGGTACTCTTGATCTCATCCATATGAGCAACTTAGACGTACCTACTCTCCTGCTTAAGTCACCAACTGATGGTCTTGCACTGGACCTAAAAATTGTTCCTTTTAAGTGTGTTGAATCAATGTTGTTGACAATTCCAAACCTAGGGTTAGAGTTATATGCATCTCAAATTCTTTTGTACTTTTTGTCCACTAAATATCCTGTTATTGAGAAGTCATATCTGGAATACCCTCATGTTTTTCAGCCCATCCCTGACAAAATCCACTTTGAACTAGATCTTGTGCATGATGAACCCCTGAAATTGTTAGATTTTGTGCTCAAAAACACATCTATTGACAAGTTCAGGTTTGGGGGTAATGTTTTCACACTTGAAGTCTTACTTGCATTGTTGTGTTATAATTGTGTAAAATTTGTTGTTGTTTTCACACTCCGTCTTTTGGGTTGATCCTCAACTTTTTAGATTGTTGGTGTATGGTGAATTTTTATTGTATATAATCCAGTAATTAATTTTTGAATCTTCTTCATATATATGTGTGCTAACCAAACTTTTTGTCTTGCGATCATATTGTTTGCTCTCAAAGCATTCATTCAATTATGGTTAGCACCACCCTTTCTGCATCGGGTAATCTCTTTCCTTTAAATCTTCTCTACCTTGTTCTCTTGATATGTGTTCTTATCATCTTTTGAAACATTGAGGACAATGTTAGATTTAGGTTTGGGGGTGTGTTTTGCATATAGAGTTTTTAGTCTTTTATTAAAAAAATCAAATTAGTCTTTTATTAAAAAAAAAAATCAAAAATTTTCTGATGACCAGCTGTGTAGCGGGTCTTTTGTAGGATTTTTTTTTTTTTTTTTTTTAGTCTTTTGCATTTTATTTGTTGTTGTTTTTAGGATGACCAGCTGTGGAGCGGGTCTTTTGTATGTTTTTTTTCCTTTGTAGTCTTTTGCATTTTTTTTATGACCAGCTGTGTAGCGGGTCTTTTGTAGGATCCTTTGTAGTCTTTTGCATTTTTTTTCTTCTTTTCTATGACCAGCTGTGTAGCGGGTCTTTTGTAGGATTTTTTTGTAGTGTTTTGCATATAGATTTTTTAGTCTTTTATTAAAAAATAAATAAATCAAAAATCAATTTTTTATGATGACCATTTGTGTAGCGGGTCTTGGGTCTTGTGTTTGGTATCTGGTCACTAAAAAAAAATGATGAATTTGTGTAGCGGGTCACTAAAAAAAAATGATGATCAGCTGTGTAGCGGGTCTTAAAAAAAAATGGTTACAAATTATCAAGGTTCTACGAAATTCAAGTTCATCATCTACGGTTGAAGACCGAAGACAAAGACATTTCTATGGATGCTCGATATTGGAGAAGGGTTTGTGGGTACTTCTTTGGTAGGCCCTCACGAGACTACAACTCGTCCACTAGGGACACCTAGGGGTTTAAAGGCTTAGTGCATACGCTAAATGCATTCGAGAGACCAGCGACAGTGGTATAGTTAGGATTTGGATTTGTTTCACTTGAGGACAAGTAAAATTCAGGTTTGGGGGTATTTGATGAGTGCCAAATATTGCATATTCATACACCTTTTCATTGGCACTTAACTCATCTTTCGCTTCAAAGTCATATATTATCCCAAATTCTGCATTTTTACCATTTTCAAGAATAAATATTTGTATTAATTAATTCTGTGTTTTTAAGTACTAAATAAAGCTTGGAAGAATTGAGAAGACAAAAGAGAAGAAAGTTGGAAGCGTTGCAACCGATCGCGCATCGGTGGCAACTTTGTTTACAAATTCATGGGATTAAACAACCCATGATCCAAAACCCAAGACCCAAATCCATTTCCACCTCACCCCCATTGGATTCTTTCCAAAACATCCACCTCACCCCCATTGGATTATTTCCAAAACATCCACCTCACCCCCATTCTCTCACTCAATCACTCCCAATTTGTTTCCCACAACCAAATATATTCCATCAATTAAGAAAACATGTTTTGTTGAGTGGATGAGTGCCAAAATTCGGATCCAAGTGCTTGAGGGAATTTTTTGTATAAATAGAGAGGGTTGTTGTGTTGAAAAACCATCCAAGAATAGCTTGTTCATGTTAGTTTCTTAAATTTCAGTTTTGTTATAATGTTCTTCATGTTCTAGTTCATTTGCTAGGGTTTTAATGAAGCCATAACTCATTGGTATGTATTCATATCTTGTATCTTGTTCTTGAAAGTTTAGAATTGTTTAAAGTATAATTTAATCCAAGTTTGTCAACATCTTGCTCTCACAATGTATGCCATGTATCCATTGTAGTTAGAATATCTCCATGTTGATTATGCTACAACTCATGCTTAACCAAATATTGATCCTTAGATTATTTGTGCTTTAATAAGACAATTAATTCTTTGGAGAAATACTTTAGTTGTGATTAAATTATCCATTGGAGAAACACCTTAGTTATAAGGTAGACTTGAATCTACTATAAGGACAAGAATAATATTACAAGTTGAATGCATATCATAGGTTATTGGTGGATTTGAATACCCTAGTATCCATATTCTCATTGTTTACATATCTTGTTATTTGCATCTTTTATTATTTCAGTCACTTGAAAATCATATCGTCGTATCGACAAAATCAAACCCCTTTTGGTTACTCTTTGAATCAGGATTTAGAATCAACTTCTACACTCTCCAAATCTCTGTGGTTCGACATGTGCTTGCCCTGTGTTGCTTGTCGACACTGTGCACTTGCAGTTTATACATAGAAGTAGGTATCTTTCTAAGCCTATCAGGAACCCTAGGCACAATTGAATATCTTCTTTACACATATCTTCTTTTCACCGTTTTTCTCCCCCTTAGGGGGAGAACTATCTCTTTTCTATATTCTTTTTATATTGTAAGGATGAATTCAAAGTTCTAATTGTGAAGCTCAATTATTTTGCAAGTTTGTTTCAAGTTTTAAATTGATTCATTGTGGATTGTTTTTACCATATCGAAGGTTTATGATTGGTTCTTAGATTGGTTTGGGTGCGCAACCAGATTAGTTTATTAATCATTCTAATGCTAGTAGAGAGTTGATTCGACCCGTAATTGTCTCTTAACTCCTACACAAGTAGAAATCGCAAGACCTTATGGAGGGATTCTGTGGAGCAATTGCGAGTAAAGACAACACCAGTAAGTTGACCGAGCGTACCTAGTTTTACTGCTGGGTTCAAACCTAAATTTACAAACCCTAATGCGTTCTGGGAATTACATCGTGTAATCATACCTTAGGGTGGTTATTTTGAATAGAATCCGGTAGTCGAGCGCTTCCGTATCCGGTGATACAAGGAGTTTTTAGGTATTGCTAAGCGTACCTGCTTTCCTACGGTTGGTGACAATTGTTTCTAACAAGAGATAAACGGGTACAATGTTGAGTTAACGGTTAGTAACTGCGAAGGATTTCTTCAATATCTTTTCCTTATTATCCTTCTTTTATATTATTGCTGATTTAGATAACATAACAATTGCATTACTCTTCGTGGGAACGATCTATTACTACCTCTATATTATATTTAATTAGTGGGAAATATATTTTTATTTTGTTGAGTAAACGACGCTCACCAAAATTGGCGCCGTTTCCGGGGACTAATTGTTAATTGGTATGTTATTCTTTTTGGAATAAAGGTTTTGTGGGTATATCTCTCGTAAGCCCTCACGAGACTATAACTCGTCCACTAGGGATAACTAGGGGTTTAAAGGCCCGTTATTCATTCTACCATATCCTCACGACATGGAGTTGTATTTTATTTTTACTACGTTTTGTTTGCTCGAGGACTAGCAAAGTTTGGGTGTGGGGGAATTTGATAGTTTCTTAAAAACACCTTTCTAAGTATCTATTGGTTATGCTATCTTAGATAATTTGCTTGCGAAATTGTATTATTATCTTTCTTTTTATATTTTATGGGAATTTTGGAGCTTATTCCCGAAAATAACAAGAAATCGTCCAATTTGCCAAAATAAGTGGGCATGAAGAAGCAACCAGCTGGAATCTGTTATGAAGTACTGGAAGAGGCCATGGCACAATGGCAAGAAAAAGTGCCGAAGTGCAAAGATGGAGGCATTCATGGGCTTTTATCCCGGTTTACAGGTGCTGGGCTTAATTTCCATGGAACCCAAAGTTGTGCTGGGCTTAATTTCCTAAGCTACACTTGCTGGGCTTAGTTCAGGAAATGGTGTTTCTCTTATCTGGGTAGTACAGCTTCACAATTGATGTCAAAGAAGCAGGTGAGTCAGGTGATAGCAGTTGGTTGATGGAAGCAATGATGGAGCTAATTGGTGGGAGTCTAAGGAGTTGTGGTCTGTTGGGTCGAGTGAGAAGAAGTGCTCCTGTGACATGCCATTTATCGACGAGAAAATGCTGGCTGTTGTCGTTCACGTCATTGCTATTGTTGATCGTGCATGGAAGCTGTGACGATGGCGAGAGAGTGAGTTCGAGGCGCTGTGAACAGGTGCTGGAATGTATGGAAGCTAGAGAAGCAATAGAGAAGCTTCTAACGAAGATAGAGGCTGCAGTTTGGTCTAGTGAGACTATTGCCGGTGGTTGATGGCAGCAAGGTTAAGCTGGGATGAATAGTTTGAGATGGGAAGATTATGGCATGCATAGTTGATGGAAGTTTCGCATGCATAGTTGATGGAAGTTTCGGTCAGCTGTGTGCAGAATAGAAGGGTGACGAGAATTCAAGGTTGAAGTTAGGGAAGAAGGAGCTTAGCCCATGGACTATTGGCAGTGATAGCTTGGAAAAGTTGGAGGCTATGATCGCTGCTGTGAAGAATAGAGATGGCTTGGAAGGGACGACGTTGTCTTGGCTGCTGCCATTGGAAGTCGATGATTTGGAGCTGTTAACAACCATAGTAGATGATGGCATGCATGGTTGTGATGGCAGTGATGCTGACGAATAACGGTGATGCTGTGGTGAGTTATGGAATGTGACGATGGGAGGCAGTAAGAAATGGGTTGCTGCCATTTAGAGCCAATGAAAACAAGCCAAGCTAGGGTCAACCCACAAGCCACAAGCCAACCCGTCATCTTCATTAAGATTATCTATTTTAAAGATTTTAGCTAATAGAGACATGTTCATTTGTAGTCTAGTGGTTGTTATGCTAAGTGAACACCTAGATAATAATCAACATCCCTTTGTCCGTGAGTTGTGATTATGGCAGTGACGGATTATGGTTCATTGAAATTGTGAAAGAAGGAGCTCGATCTTGGAAAACTATAGCTGAGATGAAGCTCGAGGACATTTGAGTGAAATTAATGATGATAATGGGCCGGGCTTCCTTGCAAGCCCACTTGTCTATTTCAACCAATTTATATGCGAACTGGAAGCTGGGCTTCTATAGCTGTAGCGTAAGCCTAATAGGATATTAGCCAAAATATTCTTCATGGCCAGAATTAAAACTTTGGTGACCAAGCCTTGTCCGTGAGTTGTGCTAGGGTTTTTGCAATCCTTTGCACAGGGTTTGATGCACGGGACATAATTTCAAGAGGAGGTGCACTTTCCTATTTTTTCTAGGTTTCCTAGTTTTATTAAAAATGAGGTTACAAAACTCTATATATAGGGAACCGTAGGCACAATTGAATATCTTCTTTACACATATTTTTTTTTCACCGTTTTTCTCCCCCTTAGGGGAAGAACTATCTCTTTTCTATATTCTTTTTATATTGTAAGGATGAATTCAAAGTTCTAATTGTGAAGCTCAATTATTTTGCAAGTTTGTTTCAAGTTTTAAATTGATTCATTGTGGATTGTTTTTACCATATCGAAGGTTTATGATTGGTTCTTAGATTGGTTTGGGTGCGCAACCAGATTAGTTTATTAATCATTCTAATGCTAGTAGAGAGTTGAGTCGACCCGTAATTGTCTCTTAACTCCTACACAAGTAGAAATCGCAAGACCTTATGGAGGGATTCTGTGAAGCAATTGCGAGTAAAGACAACACCATTAAGTGGACCGAGCGTACCGAGTTTAACTGCTGGTGTAGGGACAGAATATCGCAAGATATAAGGTTACGAATATAATAACAAAATACAAGAGAAAAATGATGAAAGATAATGCGATGGTACAAGAAACACGAGAGAAGAGTGAAGGGTTTCCGAATATATAATAAGTTTACGATCACTAGTTGCGATGTTTCGCAGGATATGTACAGTTGTGCAAATTTCACTATAAATAGTAGTTCAAATGCTAGATTAGGAGAGGTTCTTTTGGTGAGTGTTAGAAAAGGACTTAAGAAAGAGAATAGAGAAAGTTGTAACTATTCTTATCTCCATTAGTATACTTCTTGTAATCGGTTGAGAAAATTAATAAAAATTGTCATCTTTATCAAGAACTTCTTAAAGTTTTATGAATTCTACTGAGGGTGTAGTTGTAGGATTTCCTGCAACTACATAATTGGCGCTAGAAACAGGGATTGAACCTGCAGATTATTATAGCAGAAATTTGAAGGAGTTTTGGAAATTTGAAGATCAAATGGAGTCGGTAGATGAAGATTACAAAAAAGAAGAATGTAATATGATCACAAAGACAATGATTGATGAATTTCATAATAACATGAAGGGAAGAATACACAAACGAGATTGTAGAGGAAGAAAGATCATGGAAATGGAGAAAATAACAGCTTTGAAAGAATGGGAAAAGCAGAAAATCACATTTTCGGTAGAAGAAATTCCAAATGAAGACTTGAACCACACTTCACCATTGGTAGTCACAATTCCGATCATGCGAAAAGAAAAGAAAGCTACAAAGTCCATAGAAAAATGGAAATTAAACCGAGTTTTGATTGATACAGGGAGTTCTGTTGATATCATATTCTATCATGCACTTAAGGGGATGGGGATTAAAGATGAAGAGATCACAAGTTCAGAGTGTCTTATTCATGGATTGGGAAAATCTACAACAAAATCCAAAGGGGAAATAATGTTACGAGTACCGCTGGGAGAAATTGAAACACACATAGTTTTATGTGTGGTAGATATGGAATCTCCATATAATATGTTGATGGGAAGACCATGGATTCATGCGATTAAAGCTGTTGCTTCAACGTTACATCAATCAATTAAGTTCCCTACACCAAGCGGAGTACAAGAAATAAAAGGGGATCTCGATAGCGCAATTTTTTTTTTTATCAGATTGAAGTAAAACAATGTGGAGGGAGAGCAGGAAAGAAACAATTTCGTAAAAGACTTGCAAAAGAAGCGAAAAAGGAAGAGGAGTTCAAAGTATATACAATAAGAGCAAAAGAGGGAAAAGGAATACCAAGTGAGGTCCCAGAAAAAGAAGGAGAACCAATGAAAGAAATCAAAGAACCAACACCTATGGGAGAGCAAAGTCCTAGTTATGTTGCAGCAGAACCAACCAAAGAAATAAATATTGGAAGTAAAGAGGAACCTTTAATCTTGAGAATTGGAACTAAGATGGATGAAGAAGAAGAAAAAATAACTATTGATCTCTTACGAGAATAAAAAGATATATTCGCAGGAGGTGTATATGAAATACCACGAATCGATCCATCAGTGGCATGTAATAGATTGAACATAGATAAAAGCATAAGACCATTCAAACAAAGAATAAGAAATATCTCGCAAAATTATCATGTACAAATAGAAGAAGAGTTACAAAAGATGATGGATGCAGGAATCATAAGAGAAGCAAAATACCCATAATGGATTGCGAACATGGTCATTGTTCCAAATAAGAATAAAGGGATAAGAATTTGTATAGATTACACTGATCTAAACAAGGCTTGTCCCAAAGACAGTTTTCCATTGCCAGACATACCAAAAATGGTGGAATCAGCTACAGGACATGATAGAGTCACTTCACTCAATGGATACAAAGGATACAATCAAATATCACTCGCAGAAGAAGACCAAGAACATAATGCCTTTTTTGCTCCAAGGGGTTTATATTGTTATGTGAAGATGCCATTTTGTCTGCGAAATGCGGGTGCTACGTATCAACGAATGGTCGAAAAGGTATTCGCAAAGTGGATACATAAAACCTTAGAGATGTATGTAGATGATATGTTGATAAAGAGTAAAGAGGCCAAAGATCATGTGCAATATTTGAACAAATGAGAAAATTCAACATCAAACTGAATCCTGAGAAGTGTGTAATTGGAGTTGCGTCAGGAAATTTTTTGGGATACATAGTATCAAAGGAGGGAATACAAGTTGATCCAGAAAAGGTATAAGCAATCCGGGACATGCCAACACCTGCAACAGTAAAAGAAGTACAAAAGCAAAATGGACTCTTGGCTTCACTTGGAAGATTTATTTCGCGAATGTCAGATAAGTGCAAACACTTCTTCAACATACTTAAGAAGGGAACAAAATTCAAGTGGACGGATGAATGTGAAAAAGCTTTTCAAGGAATCAAAGAATATCTCACGAATACATCCATATTACAAAAACCAGAGAAAGATGAAGAATTATTGGTATATCTCGCAACAACTCCATATGCTTTAAGTGCAGTTCTATTACGAACAGATGCAGGAATAAAAAGGCCCATTTATTACATCAGTAAAACTTTTAACACAGCAGTGAGAAATTATTCTAAAATGGAGAAGTTAATCTTAGCGCTGGTTTATGAGTCATTTAAATTGCAAATATACTTTCAAGCGCATGTGATAAAGGTGGTAACTAAAGTTCCAATTGAGTCAGTCATGAAGAACACAAGAAGATCAGGAAGAATAGAAAGGTGGAATGCACAAATAAACCATTACAAGATAAAGTATGAAGTGTTATCTTCGCAAAGGTCACAAGTTGTCGCAGATTTCTTGGCGGAATTTCCTTTGGAAGAAGACGAGGCAGTAGAGGAAATGATGGATACTGAAGAAGAATTTGGGAATCCAAAAGACCTATTAACAGAGCCAAACAGATGGGAAATTTTAGTAGACGGATCATCCAATAGTGAGCGGAATGGAATAGGAGTTGTGTTGATTTCACCAGAAGGAGAAAGAATAGCATTTTCATTCAGACTACAATTTGCATCCACGAACAATGAAACAGAGTACGAAGCTGTAGTGCATGCACTGAATATCGCAATAGAAAAGAAGCTTGAAAATGTAAGAATAACCAGTGATTCTCAGCTGGTAATTTGTCAGATTAAAGGGGAATATACCACAAATGAGTCTTCTTTGAAGAAATACAAGAAACGCGTTGATGAATTATCTGCGAAGATACCAAGATTAAAATGGAAGCATATAACAAGGAAATATAATCGACTCGCAGATGCTTTTACATTCATTCCAAGTATGATGACAAACCCTAATTTAAGAAATATCAAAATTCAGACAATTCAACATCCATTAGTAAATAAAGAAGAAGAAATTGGGGAAGAAGTTGCGATGGAAGTAGAATGGGAACTACCAGACAACATCGCAGAGGATCTCGCAGACTGGAGAAAGGACATTCATGCATATCTTGCAAAAGGAGAAATACCCATAAACAGACTAGAAGCACATAAATTAAAGAGTCATGCAACGAATTATGAGTTACGAGAAGGAATTTTATACATAAAATCTTTCAGTGGACCATCTCTCAGATGTTTAACTCGTGAAGAAGGAGAAAAAATATTGAAGATGTTACATGGAGGAGAAGCTGGTAATCATAGTGGGGGAAGATCTCTAGCTTATAGAAAAAAAAAATTCAAGGATATTACTGCCCTTATATGCATACAGACACAAAGTTATTGGTGAGACGATGCAAAGAATGTCAGCGACATGGGAAAAGAACTCATGCACCAGGAGCACCATTAACCTCTTCAACAAGCTGCTGGCCTTTCGGGAAATGGGGATTGGACATTGTTGGCCCATTTTTACTTGGATCTGGGCAGAGAAGATATTTAATAGTCGCAACAGATTATTTTACGAAGCTCGCAGAAGTAAAAGCGGTACAACATATTCGTGATAAGGATGTTTTTACATTCATATTTGAGAATATCATTAGGTATGGAGTTCCAGCACAATTAGTATCCGGCAATGGGAAGCAATTTGAAGGGCAGAATATAGAGATGTTACTCAGCGCTTTTAGGATAAAATATGGAAAATCAACTCCATTATATCCACAAGATAATGGACAGGCGGAGGCGACAAATAAAACAATCGCAGATACAATCAAAAAGAAATTAGAAGGACACCTGCGAACAAGTGCCTAGTGCAGTCTGGGCATACAATACAACTAGAAGGGAAGCAACTGGGATGTCTCCTTACTGTCTAACATATGGAGTAGAAGCAGTATTGCCAACAGAGATTGTAATTCCGACAACAAAGAAAGAAGCCTGGGAAAGAAATTTAAGTGCATGAGTGATATTAAGTGAACTGGATGATTTGGAAGAAAAAAGGGAAAAGGTGTTGCGACATATGAAAATTTATCAGGAAAGGTTAGCTCGAGAGTATAACAAACGAGTTATTGAACGTGAATATCAACCAGGTGATTTGGTCATGTGGGAAACACCTCCTTACCAGAAAGAAAATGGAGGAAAGCTAGCACCAAAATGGGATGGACCATATGTTATTAAAGAGATTGTGGGAAGTGGAGCTTATAGGCTGATGGATCCAGAAGGGAAGGACATGGGTTTAAGACTTGGTCGACCCTGGAATAGATTGTATTTAAAAAGGTATTACCCATAAAACTCATGATAATCTTGCGAATATCGTTTGCTCGCACAAAAGTTACAAAAATTACAAATTTTAAAATTCTTATTGCGATTAGCTTTCATAAAAGAAAGACGCAAAAAATTATTTGCGATCAGCTTTCATAAAAGAAAGACGCAAACTGTGATCAGCTTTCAAAAAAGAAAGAAAGCCGCAGAAATTTTACAAAGGCAAACCTTTGTGGCGTACACCCTAGTTCGCGAAGCAACATTTCGCAAGAGGCAAAGTCCTAAAGTACGTCATTTAAGGGGGTACCTATAAGCATGGCTCAGGGGAAACGGAACACCACCACGGAACCTGAGTACATGGACATTACGGGGTACATAACCCAAAAGCGGGGTACCTATCTGGGTAAGACACCTTGGATTCTCAACCTAATCTTGTGATGTAACATGATTTAGGTTGGGCGACTAAGGCATACTGTCTTTCCCAAGAAGTGCAGAAAACGATCAAGGCGCCGAGGTACACGGTTGAGTCAAGAGTGCCGGATGGGTTTGAAGCACATCTTCCATTCTTGACAAGTCTTGCAAATGATGCACTTGGCCCAAAGATACCCCATAGGGTGCAACCTCGTAACTATAATCCCTATAGGCAAAAAGGATAAGAGGTTGCGATCAAAAGATGGTTGTTGGAAAAATCGGATGGGAAGAGCTAACCTTGTATGGTCGATGTACGCTTCCTTGAAGGGGAAATCAGGGGGAAGATAAAGGGCAGCACCCTCCATTAGGGAGCTGATACGTGATATAAGATGCAAATGTCACGAGGCTTTATGTTCGCAAGAACATAAAGGCTTTTCATATTTGTGCAACAATTGTATTTCTGCGAGTAAAATATATATATATATATATATATATATATATATATATATATATATGTACTCGCAGAATTAAATACAAAGAAGTTAAGATGAGATAAATGGGTTATTACATGAAAGTGTGATAACGTACTGCGATTTCATCGCAAGACGATAATGTCACAAGGTTGAATATTCACAAATATATTCAGACTTGTCATATTATCGCAAACACAAAAATATTGTTAAGATAAGTTCAAGGGGTTGAGGCATGTGAGTGCACCAACGTCCTGCGACTTTATCGTAAAAGGGGTGGCAAAGTAAGACCTTTACTTAGGAAGGCATGATAAGACCACATAAACTAATAAATTTAATTCCGTCAATATCATTGGAGATTCTTTATATTCTCAACAAGAATATATACCAAGAATTCTTACCAAAAAAGGAAATTATTATTCGCAATCAAGGATGGATATTTCTTATTTGTTAAATTATTCAAAGATGTTTCATAATTATAATACTTCTTCAAGGATGTTTCATAATTCTTATACTTCTTCAAGAATATTTTATAATTTTCATACTTCTTCAAGGATATTTCATAATTCTTCAAGGAGGTTTCATACTTCTTATACTTCAAGGGGGAGATTTCTTATTTACTTCGCATCAACATTATACTTCGCAACTTCAACAGAAGCAGATATTCTAATGCTTAAAATAAAAATTGATCACTTGAAGAGCAATAATAAGGGGGAAGGGAATACTAAGTTAAGTCTTTAACATATGTTATTTCTCTTCGTGTGATCAATTTATTCAAGCTATGCAAATTAGGGAAATATTCAATTAGAGAAAGGTCAAATCATTATCGCAAAATATAAAATATACTTCTTAAGAAACATGAACGGTAAGCAGAATTATTTGAGGACCAACAGTAACCAAAAGGAAGAATCCAAAAGAAAGAAAAACAAGAGAATCAACGATAACTTGGGAAAGAAGTTCATCATGCTTAATGCTCTTCATCAACATTTTGTGCTGGATCCTTAAGATGAGCAGGATCGTCAGCAGTGTTTAATCCTTGCGAAACATTATCCTCTCCAGAGCTTTCAGCATGAACTTATCCTTGAGGGATAGATTTTTTTTTCACCATCAAGTCCTTCGTCATCACTCTCGTAATCAAAATCACTATCAGAATCACGAGTAACTTCATCATCAGATATTTCCAGAGGTTCAACTTTCACTGGAGGCAAGGATCTTGATAACAGAATATTGTTTACAAATACTTGAGCTTTCAGATGACTTCCACGAAGTAGAGCCTTCTGGTGGTTAATATCTTCAATGTCTTTGGCGTAAGCAAGATAGTTGAATCTTCGATTGGCACGATCAAGAGAATTGATCAAACGAGTAGAAAGCAAAGCATTCTTCTTGCGAAGTTCAGAACAGGTGGTCTCTAATCCAGCTTTAGCATTGCGAAGACTATTCTCAGATTCTGCGAGTAAAACAAAATTCAAAGAGTTAATTCTGCGAATATAACAAAATCTAAAGATAAATCAAAGGCAGTCAGATTTTAATGACTACCTTCTCTTTGTGAAGTAAGAAATTGAGCTAAAGATAGACAACAATTCTTCATCTGATCCATAGCTTTATCAAAACTATCACCAACTAATCCTTCAAGTCTGGATTGAATCTTCTGATCTTTGGAAAGAAGAAATTTATTTTTCTTCGCAAGTTTTGTATTAAGGTTTTCTATTTGGGAATAATCTTCTTTAAGTTTATTCTTCTTTGTGTTCAAGATTATATTCTTATTAAGAAGATATTGCTTCTCAGCAGCAAAGGAACTTCTCTTTCCATCTGAAGACTTCTTTAGTTCCTCAAGTTCACCTTTTAACAAATAAAGGAGATTTTCTTGATCGCAACATTTACTCTGAAGAATATTCAATTGTTGCGAATAAACGTCCATTGTATTCAAATACGAACATTTTTCTTCTGAAAAGGTTTTATTCTCTTCTAATAGGGTTTCTATTCTTAAATGGGCTTTGGTGAAAGAAGAAGTAAGTTGAGATATTTCATCATTTAAAAAATTTTGATCGTAAATTAGTTGGGAATTCTCATGGAAAAGATCATCTAAGTTATCAAGAGCGCATGAATGAAGACTAGATAAGTGCGAAAATTGATTCAACAGACTTTCATGCTTGGCTCGAAATTCTTCTGTGATCGATTCATGATGAAGAACCAACATTCTACATTTCTGAATTGATTCTATAAAGGGGAATGGATTTTAATGGGCGTTTCAAACATACGAGAAATAGAAACAAACAAAAGGAGAAAATATAAAGATAATAGCAATACCTTTTAATGCATCGTTCCTCTTACGAAGGATCGCACAATCTAGAGAATCATTTTTAAGCTGATGATTCTCTTTACGAAGGTTCACACACTCCGTTTTCAAAGACTCCTGAGATTGGCGAAGTAATTCAACTTCTTTTTCCAGGGCTTGACGTGAAACAGAAACATCAGGGTTGATGAAATTGTTGAGAAGTTCGCAAAATTCAGACTGCGAGAGAACATTTGAATACTTCGTAGTATTACTCAAAACATCAGATAACATTTGGAAAGTTGAATAAATTCCATCTCGAACTTCTTGAGGAAGAGGAGAAGAATTCGTAGGAATCAAAGCAAGTTGTAAATTGCTTGGAGAAACAACACTCAAAGGATTAGGGGCTAAAATGGATTTTCCAGGAAAAGAGGTTGAGAAGGCAGCTTGCGAAGGTTGATCCTAAAGAAGTGTTGATAAATTGACAGGAGTGGGAGACTGAAAACTAGGTAATGGAGTAGAGGTAGGGGTTTGCGAAGATGTACTTTCACGAGGAGGAGAGGAAAATTCTTTATCAATATCAGGAAGGAAATCACTGATTGAAATTGATGGCTTGGATTTAACAACACGATATTTCTTAGTAAGTTTGGATTCTTCACCGACATACGAATCAAAACGTAGATTAAAAACTGAGGCAACAATATATTATTTCAGAAGGAAGACAGAGTATTTTAACTACCTTTTGATTCTCGGGTTTTCTTCTTCGAGGGTTAGGGATTGAGTCTTTAGTTGAAGGTTTCGCATGAGAAATAATTTTTCTGAAAGAAATTAAAATCAAATAATGAATTAAACAGAAATAGAAGAGATAAACAAGTGAAAGATGCTAGAGATAAAAGAAAATTACCTCGGAGAACTCATGATGGGATTCACAGGAGGAGGAGATGATAATCGAAGATGTGATGTGAGAAGAAGATGAAGTTGAAGAAGTAAAAAGAGAAGGTAGAGAAGAGAAGGAAGGGAATAAAAGGAATATTTATAAGGGGATAGTTAAGAAAGAACGGTTACAAAAGACGTGTTTAATTCCGAAAAGAATAAGTAACGGTTATATTCTCACGATCATTACTTCTTCGCAGAAATGACATGATAAGAGGCAAGATGTAGGGAAAGAATATCGCAAGAAATAAGGTTACGAATATAATAACAAAATACAAGAGAAAAATGATGAAAGATAATGCGATGGTACAAGAAACACGAGAGAAGCGTGAAGGGTTTGCGAATATATAATAAGTTTATGATCATTAGTTGCGATGTTTCGCAGGATATGTACAGTTGTGCAAATTTCACTATAAATAGTAGTTCAAATGCTAGATTAGAAGAGGTTCTTTTGGTGAGTGTTAGAAAAAGACTTAAGAAAGAGAATAGAGAAAGTTGTAACTATTCTTAGCTCCATTAGTATACTTCTTGTAATCGGTTGAGAAAATTAATCAAAATTGTCATCTTTATCAAGAACTTCTTAAAGTTTTATGAATTCTACTGAGGGTGTAGTTGTAGGATTTCCTGCAACTACAGCTGGGATCAAACCTAAATTCACAAACCCTAATGCGTTCTGGGAATTACATCGTGTAAGCGTACCTCAGGGTGGTTCTTTTGAATAGAATCCGGTAGTCGAGCGCTTCCGTATCCGGTGATACAAGGAGTTTTTGGGGATTGCTAAGCATACCTGCTTTCCTACGGTTGGTGACAATTATTTCTAACAAGAGATAAACGGGTACAATGTTGAGTTAACGGTTAGTAACTGCGAAGGATTTCTTCAATATCTTTTCCTTATTATCCTTCTTTTATATTTTTGCTGATTTAGATAACATAACAATTGCATTACTCTTCGTGGGAACGATCTCTTACTACCGATATATTATATTTAATTAGTGGGAAATATATATTTATTTTGTTGAGTAAACGACGCTCACCAAAATTGGCGTCGTTGCCGGGGAGTAATTGTTAATTGGTATGTTATTCTTTTTGGCATAAAGGTTTTGTGGGTATATCTCTCGTAAGCCCTCACGAGACTATAACTCGTCCACTAGGGACACCTAGGGGTTTAAAGGCCTGTTATTCATGCTAAGAGTAACCGTATCCTCAAGACATGGAGTTGTATTTTATTTTTACTTCGTTTTGTTTGCTCGAGGACTAGCAAAGTTTGGGTGTGGGGGAATTTGATAGGTGTCTAAAACACCTTTATATTTATCTATTGTTTATGCTTTCTCTGCTAGTTTTCTTGTAAATTATGTATCTTATTTTTGCTTTTGAGTTTTATAGGTACTTTGGAGTCATTTAGAACAAAAGAAGAAGAAACATGGCAAAATCGTCATCTCAAATGCAACTGCGGTTAGAGGAGGATTATTTCTCACTAATTGCTTTTATCTCTTCATCTCTATCTGAAAAGCATGTCGGCTTTAGTGATGCGATTTTTGTCTGAAAAGCATGACAGCTTTAGTGATGTTAAGACATTGAAGAGAAGAAGTGAATCTGAGAAATAAGGGATGGTTGTTGTTGGTGGAATTCGAAAGAAAGCATCAATTTGGAGCACGAAAGGAGAAAAGAAGCGTTTATTTAGAGCAAATAGGGCATAAAGGACCAATTCACAGGCAAGCAAAGCTAGCTACGGTTGAGCAACAAAGAAACTAGGTTGTCGGTTATCTGAAACCGACAAGCCATAGAAGAGATACTACCCCTTATCTATATCACCTGGGTGGATATATCCATTTTATCTCCTACAATAAACCTAAAAATCAGAGAACCTAAAAATCAACTTCCCTATCATTAGCTTTTATTCCTCTACCTGAAACCAATAACGGCATCTAAAACCGAGAGAAATTGAGGAATATAGAAATGGAGGCTTGAATCTTAGACCGAGTTAGTGCTAATGGTTATTAAGATGTGTGGGTTGGTTGTGCAGCTGTGATGAAGGGGTACTGGTATGGGAGGCCTGTACACAGTGATATGGTTTTGGCTTTAGAGAGAACTGGTGTAATGCAATGGTTGAGGAGCTGTGTTACCAGGGAATTTAGCAAGCAGTGCAGGGCAAGATGTTGCAGTGAATCCTATGGTGCAGAAGGAGAAGATGGAACCATTTACAGTGGAGGAGTAGCTGCAGCCATTGATCCAGGGAAGACGTTGCTGTCACTTAACTGAGAAGATTGATGGGGGTTGGATCTCTAACAAGGCTAGAAAGGTTGGGTTTGAGTTAAATTTAGAAGTTGACAGAAAATTGGATGTTTGACACATTTGGGATCTGAACGAAGGGAGGAGAATGAAGCTAACTTCCACTGGATTTGGGAGTGATTCGAGGAAATTTAGACAGATACCGAAGGATGGAAATATTATGAAGAATGGGTTTATGCTATGTATGAATTATGTGCAGGGAAGGAGCTGTGGAAGGTACTAAATTCTGCAGAGTTCTATTCAGTTCCACATTGTAGGACGCACACAGAGTGCTCGAATAAATGCCTGAATGACTGGCCAGTTTTCTGCATCTCTTATTGATCACTGAACCAAGCTGCACTATGAGTCTGTGAAGTTTTTCAAGGCCGAGATGAAGAAGGGACCAAGACTCGATTTTGTTGGGGTTTTACACGAGTTAATTGGCCTAAAAGTCAGTTAAGAAACAAGGGTTAGTCTGCTATCTGTTCTTGCCACTGCTCTGCAGCCAAGGCTTAATTGTTGGAGATGTATAACTGAGTTCGTAGGTTCAAGAGGCATTTGAGGGGAAGAGACTAAAGAACACGGAGCAGGTAGAGTTTGCTTTGGACGTGGATTTTACTGTTGCCCGAAACATGGATTTACAAGTATTGCTGTTGTTGATTACTATGGATGAATGGAGGGGATTGAGACGTATGTTTAGAAGCATAGAAGACTATGGAGTGATTTACCTAGATTACACTAAGTGTGTTGGTGGTGTATTGGCTGAACAGGGAAGAACTGCAGTAGATGGTGTTAGGTGTTTATGCTGCTATTGAGATGGAATGGTAGAAATTGTTGTGGTTTGTTGGTGGTTTTGCAGGTGGCAACATCTGGGAAGTTGCAGTGCAGGAACGGAAGATGTGAAGATTATGGAATATCTGTGAGTATCAATGTGGTGAAGCTGTGTAGCAGGCATTGCAGTTGGAGCTGCTGTTGTTGCTGTGTTCGAACGATGAGAATTGATGTTGTATTGCTAGATCAAGAAATGGTGAACCTAGGGATATGAAGCAAACTGCAGGTAGTGAGATGCAAGGGAAATGGCTATGTTGCTGCAGTTAGTGTTGAATTGGCAAAGTCGCAAAAAAGGGAGCTGGTATTGAGCTGATGGAGCTGTAGAGTGGAAGTGGCAGCCTAAATGCAGTGAGCACCAACTGGGTATGGTGCTGTGAAGTGCAGGTTATGGAAGCAGAAATGAGTGGTGCAATGAGAAAATGCCATGGCAATGGTTGTGACTGCTAGAGAAGCAGGTGAGCTGAGGTACTATGGGACTGCAAGGAGTTGAAACTAAAGCTGTTAAGTGCAAAGATGGTGCAACATTGGTTATGTCATGTGCAAGGTTGCAGAATGGCTTTGACCTAGATCCAAGTCAAATGAAAAGCACTGACTCAGCTGAGTTAAACTACGACTAGATCCTGACTCAATGATTGCTTTGGCCGGCGACCAGTGACTTTTCCGGCCAAGTTCCGGTCATATGAACCGTTTTCTGGTGACTCGTTTTTGGCAGAGATTTCTACTGGGCTACTCTCACACATGAATTATATGGGCTTGGTGGATAAATTGGGCTTGGACTTTTGAGGATATGACCTAGTTTGGAGAAAGAAAGCTACAAAAGGGAGGACTTCAACAACTTTGTATATCACGTATTTTTTTATTCTACGGGGAGTTTTGCAGAGAGCTGAAACTAGGGTTTGCTTCCTTGTTTTATTATCATCTTCATTATTTCATTTATTATTTTTGATGATGAACTCCAGATTTATGAGTAACTAAAACTCTCTTTGATTAAGGGCGATTTCGAAGCCCGAAATATGAATCTATATTTGATATGAAATAATTTATTCTATTGCATTTATTTATGTTATTGATTGATTTTCTACTATGCTATTATTGTTTATGGATTATTTGTTAAGGGTTTAAGTTCGAAATTGAATCATTAATTCTTAATCTATTTGCTAGTTTAGATTTTCTTCGACCCGTAATTGTCTAGAGAAGATAAACACAAGTAGCAATATGTGGGTATTGATGATGGGACTTTGTTAAGTATCTGATAGGTGTGATAAACACCTAATTTTATATCTAGTATTTATGATTTCTTTGCGAGTTTTAGTGTGAATTATGTATCTTATGCTTAATTTTGAGTGTATTAGGTGCTTTGGAGTCGTTTGGAGCAAAAGAAGGAGAAATTAGCCATTAGGAGCTACAAAATGCTAAAAGGAGCAAACAAGTAAAGTGTTATTGATGAAGAAGGGCCAAAGACCAATTTTAACTCATTTCACTCAAGGAATTCTTATCACCATCTCGAAGAGAATTCAAACGCGAAAAGAACGCAAAAAGAATGAGGTCATTCCGAGTTCGTATGAAGAAGTTATGAGCAAAATGGTGAAACCAATTTGGTCACATCAAGGAGGGCATTGAATCATTGCTGCCATAAGGGTAGTATGTCATTTTAATAATTGTAGTATGGGTATAAGGAGACTATTAAAAATTATGGTCATACTACCCTTATCGGAAATGACCATATTTCTAACCAATTTCTAACCAAATTATGGTCATTTGAATCATTATGGTCATTTCCAAATTGGGAAGTCCTGGAGTTGTTGGCGATGAAACTATTATATCTGCACCTCCAGGTTATGAAGTGCTGATTTTTGATGCAGGGGAGATGGTGGAAGTCCCAATTGAGCCTCAGATGGTGGAACCCGAAGAGAGAATAACAGAAACTGCTTCGTCTGAAGTGGTCTCCATGATTGTTGATGCTGCTCCAGTAGTTGAGAGGCGTATGGTAGTGCATGAGTATCCCAATGCAGGGATTTCTTTTGATCTTCAATTTGGTGAGTTACTCCCTTACCAACAGTTAGTTGGTGGTTTTAGTGTTCCCATCGGATATGCTGCTATGTATGAGAAACTGTGGAAAATGTATGGACACATCGTGGTTACTCAGGATCCAGAACAGAACTATTTCTTGACAAAGCAAGTGGAATCCATCTTGCGTGTTATACATGATATATGTATCACTCCCAGAAATGGTGTTACCCGAGACGTACTCTTTGATTGGGAGTATAACTCGAAGAATGCTGAAGAACTTGGCTTCAATCTGAAGTGGCTTCGTCAAAGGCTTGAAGCTATCAGGAAAACAGTAGATAGTAGTGCTACTTTACCTGTTAGTGACGCCGTGACGAAGAAGATGGACGAAGTTGCTAAACTGACCAAGAAGCTGGAATTGGAAAAAACGGCTTTGAAAGCTTTGGAAGATGTTGAGAAACAAAAATCATTCTTTGATGGCTTTCTTTAGTTTTCTTTCCATAATCTCATGAACATTGAACTTCTGAGAGAGATGTGAGATTTTATTTGGGTTTTGAATTTATGAGTGACTAAGGATTTTCTTTTTTATTTTGGATTTGATAGATATTTTATTAAATAAAGAACTTTGATAGATTGCTGAATTTTCAAATGCTGAGTGCAAGTATGCACATGTTTTAGAGGAATTGAAAAAACAATGAAAGAAAATCCTAAATGCCAAATTCAGATGTTTTGGACGTTCATGTCCTGAATTCTTGTACCTCAAATGTCCCTTTCTTAGGCTTCAAAAGCTTTGAGCCATTTCTTACGAATCACCGATACAATGGCTTTATCATCCATGTCGATCAACTTGTAGTACCCACCGACCATGGATTTGGTGATCATGAAAGGCCCTTCCCAGTTAGGCTTCCTCCTAGAACGCTCTTTTAGTTTAACTGATTTGAGGACTAAATATCCTTCATGAAATTTGTTAGGCTTGGTTGTGCACGCCCTGAATATATTCTGCTGGTTTGGAATCACCCATGGATTCCATGCTGGTGAAGATTTCCAATTCTGTGGCACATGTAGACACTTATGCAAAGTAAAATATGGCGGGTATCGCTTGTCAAACTGAGCCAAGTCTTTAGCGATAAACCTTTCGATGTGGTGCATAGTCAGAAGAGGTTCCACCAAGCAGTGTAGTATTACTGAGGCGAGACTGTCCACTCATAGCGTTTGATGACAGGTAGGTTTTGAGAGAGTCCCCGAATCATGGTAGAATATTTGAAAGTAGGTAATACATATGCATCCCTGAGTGTAAAACCTCCTGACGAATTATTTAGGGATTTCTCTAGGCTTTTGCATGAGTCTCATCAAAGTTTCGACCTTTTCCAAATGCTTGAAAGGCTGGTCATCTTCTGAGTTAGAGATTTCTTCGGTGGAGAAGTGTGCAACTGAAGGTGAAGATATCGTAGCAATTTTTCCATTATGAATCCATGATCTTCCAAGAACCATGTCGTATCCAGGATCCTCCCTGATTATGAAGAATTTAGTTTTTGTCCAGGTTGAATCACTTCATATGTTGAGAATGATGTAACCATAAGTATCCCTAGTGATTCCTGCATGATCTCTAATTGAGACTGGAGCGTGAGTTGCTTCTTGACGAGTGATGCCAGCAGCTCTGAGGGTTTTTCGAGGGATGATGTTGACAGCAGTGCCAACGTCGACTAATGCCCGTCTGAATTCATTCCCATTGAGATGCACCATGGTGAGAAGTCCCCAGTCGTATATCTCTTTATCTGTCACAGATGGTTCAGGGAATGTTTCTTGAATTGTCAGTCATTTTCCTGACACGACATGGTTTAGCGCAGCAAACTTGTCATTTCTTTGGGCCCTTGACAAGTACAACAACTCGCAGACGTGCTCCATTAAAGACTGAACTGTTTCCTTGACCGGCTGCTCGGAGGGAGCGAATGTAATGATCGGGAGAGGATTTATATGTACTTCTTCAGTCCCCAGTTCTCCTGAGTCGGATTTTTCTTTGAAGATGAGCTTCAAATTTCTGCAGTCACGGGTTGGATGACTGACATACCTATGGAAGAGGCAATAGCGTGAATTTTACATTTGCTCTATGGTTGGATCTTTTTTGATAGGAGGTAGCTTGATTGCACCATCTTGGATCCAGACTTCCAGTAGTTCGATTACTTCTTCAATAGGAAATGGTAAATCAGGAACTTCCTCATGATTCTGTTGTGATTTTGCATTTTTGGTATGGTTGTCCTTCCTTGGAGCCTTTAGAGGATGAGACGTTGGAGAAGCGCTTTTGTGTTGTTGTGCTTCGGTATTTCTCTTGCTTCCTTCAGCAACATTCATGGAAGCTTCAATATTATACTTCTTGTTGATCAGGCGCTAAGCACTTCTACTTCGAGTGTCTTTTTATTCCTCCATTTTGACAGTTTTCGTTCTTTTTATCAAGGAGGGAGCAGTAGTTGCCGATTGCTTGGTTGCTTCGTGAAGTTCTGAAAAGGTCTGGAAGTGGATATTCTCCAACAATGCTTTGTAAACAGGGATCATCCCATTGATGCATAAGTCCACCAGTTGTTTTTCAGTAACATTTGGATCATGACAATCCAGGGCTTGGATCCTGAACCTCTTCACGTA
The DNA here is from genome assembly GCA_023529315.1 of Papaver bracteatum. NCBI lineage: Eukaryota > Viridiplantae > Streptophyta > Magnoliopsida > Ranunculales > Papaveraceae > Papaver > Papaver bracteatum. The sequence continues at coordinate 2,021,292 of JAJJWX010004010.1, forward strand.
ATCGTTGGGGTTTTCAGTAGTTTTTTGAGCCATCCTCCCCAAGTCAGAAAGGGTAATTTGCTCATAAACAAAAAAGTATTTCCTGTAGAAAGCATTAATCATCTCTCCCCAATTAGCAATGTTTCCTTGTATGATGTTGTTGTACCAAGTATATGTACGACCCGTCATGGATTTTGAAAACTCCTTCAAGCGAAAAACATGGTTATGTTCATGTTCTCCTAATGATTTCAGAAATCGAGAAATCCATTCTCGAGAATTTCCCGTTCCGTTGTAGAGTGTGAACGTTGGAGAGGTGTAGCCTTTTGGGAGAGGGATCCTCTGCGTGGCTACAAGATACGGAGGTTGATGACGGTGCTCGGTCGTTGTATGACCCCTTCCTCGATTCTCCATAAAGCTCTCCAAGTCTTCACGGGTGATGAAGTCGGCGGGTTGAGGCTATGCGGCCTTGTGGGTTTCATCGTCGTCAGGAACAGGAATAACTTCGGGGTCCGTTGGATATGTTTCCTTTTCTTTTCCCTTCTCTTTAGTTTTGTATGACATCATGTCAGTGAGAGTTTTGAGATAGTTGAATAGTTCATTCAGAGTAGCAACCATGTCAGTTTGATTCTTGGCGAGAACTTCCTGGAACTTCATGAGATCGCCTATGGTAGGAGGATTTTCTATGATTTCTTCTAGATGCCGCCTGAAAATAGGATGATCTTCGACATTGGTGTGAGAAGGAGTAATGTCACCACCATCATTAGAAGCGGGAATTGTTTCCGGAGTACCACCAGTGTTGTTGATGGTACTAGCGTTGTTGGTGTTGGGATGTGTAACTGAACCTGACCTAAGATCGACCATCTTTGCGAAAATGAGAGATTGCAACCGAGATATTAATATCCCACTGTGGTTTCCAATCTGTGTATGAGGAAAAACGTGTCGCTGGTTTTTTGGAAAAGTGGAGAGTCGAGCGAGTTGTCGAGACTCCTCAGCCGGGAAAGATGTTAATCCTCACACAGATGCACCGCTGCAAAAGGGGTGCTTAGATTCGGGAAATCAATCTGTATGACTCCGGCCTAAAGCAATACAATGTTCGTTCCGGAATAAATTCGGTCGCAAAGAGGGAGATGGGTTGATCTGTAGGAGGGAAGCTTAGAATTATGTGGGATCAGGGATGATCGAAGATTGTGGGTGTGTTGAAGGTTTCTGCAGTATTGGTGAACTGTTGAGTTCGAATAAGTTCTGAGTGATTGGTGAATTATTGAGAGTAGTTACTCGAGAAATTCTGCAAGGATGATTACTAATGTTGTAATTCGTTGTCCTCAATCGTGAATTCAGATACTTATTTATAATGTTAGAGTAGCAACACCACTGATCCCTATAAGTGTGACGGTTTCTTGAGTGGAAGAGTGGGAAAGTGGGAGATCATGGTAAAGTCAGTTCCACGTCATGTGGAGACTTGACTAATCGTGCACCCACTACTTTGCTAACTTCTTCAACCGTTGACACGACTTACGCACATTTCTTGTCGTGGGATGAATCCACGTGTCGTAGACCGCCAGACCAAAACCCTAAGTGATATCCCCAATTTGTAACGTGATTGATATTTCACGAATCGTGAAGTCTGCGAGGCATGCATGTTTAGGTTAGTCAATTGTTGACTGATTAGACACTGAGTCTAACTTTGATAAATCAAGCATGAATAGTGAATGCTCAGTGATTCATGGGTCGAACATGTAGTTCTCTGGAGAGATGTCAGTATGACAAGTTACTGACTAGTTGAGTGATTGAGCAAGTATTTCTGCGAATTATGAGAATTCAATGAGAAACTGAGCAAGTGTTGATCAATTCACCGAATTATGGGAAATTGATGGGAAATTGAGCAAGTATTGCTCAACTCTCCAAAATTAAGGATTTGATGGGCAACTGAGTAAGTATTGATCAATTCACCAAATACTGGAGAATTTTCGAATATGGAGAATTGTCGAATATTGACTAATATTCAGGCTATTGAGCAAGTATTGATCGATTCAGTGAATTATTTACTGGTGATGTGACCCAGTAAAATATTAATTAAAATATTAGTAGATTACCGAATATTTTTTAATTAATTTTAGATGTTGATTGATGAATCAACATAAACTTATTAGTGTTCGCAATTGCTCAGAATGATGGTTTCACAGAGCGTTCATTCGAAACCCTAATTTTGGATAATCCTCAGTCAATTGGAGAATTACCGAAAATTAATTATGAGTGATAGAGGGACCGACCACATGGAATGAGTAGTGTCCATGTGATGACCATCTCTTAAGTGAGCATGCACCAGGTTTCTCAGTTTGAGAGTTGGTGAAAAATGATGATTAAATGGGCAGTTCACCATTTACTGAAAATATTGTCGGGTTCAGCATTAGGTATAAAACCTAAGTAGGAAAGATGGGACTGACCAAGAGAACCAGGGGTCGGCTCTTGGTGACCACGTGACCAAGTGTTGGTCGTTTGGAGGATTCTCTAGTTGGTTGGAGAGATCTCGGGCCTAGTATGAGCAATTGAGCAAATTAGGTCAGAATTGCGAAAACGTGTGGGACCGGCTTTCTTGCAATCCCTAGATGCAACCTGGTCGGTCATGGAGGCATGCACATATTTCCATGATGTTCGTGTCTCCATAATGAGAGTTTCAGTATTTTCTGATGCGCCTTTGAGCGATGTTGTGAATTTTCAGAAGAGTTTCATCTTGGCTGAGAATTCTCGACTTTTTGGTGGAATGAGCATGTATGCTCAATTCATCAATATTTTGAAAAATATTAAAATAAAATTTCCGTGAGGAGCTAGCCGGACACGTGACCATGTTGACTTTTGGGTTTTTCGTGATTCGAGCAATATTTGAGAAAATATGGAGAAGTCACGAATTTTGTTCAAACCCAGGAGTTTCACGAGTTGAGGGAAATAATAATAATAAAAAATTAGGGATTGCAAGGTGTGGGACCGACCACAGATAGGGCATGGCCGGCCGGCCATGTTGCCCGGTCCCTACACCTTTCCCTATATTATTATTATTTTCCGTGAATCCTTGAATTTATGGAGAATCCATGATGTTTTGGAATAATAATTATAAAAAGCTAAGGATTGTTAGGTGTGGGACCGGCCACGGCTTGGGCATCGTCGTCCGGCTAGGTTTCCCGGTCCCGCACACCTCTCCTTATTCTATAATTTATTTGGTGAATCCTCCAAGTTATGGAGAACTCTCGAGTTTTTGCACAAATTAGGTAATTTTTGCCAAGATGGAGAACTCTCCATGGGTTTATGAAAACCGTGAGAAAATAAAGAAAATAATAGGGAAGCATGGGACCGGCCACGGCCGGACGACCGGTGGACCCGGCCCATGGGCGCTTCCCATTATTTTATTTTTTATTATTTTTTCTCTCCTATTTTGTTGAGAACTCTAAATTGTTTCATGTTTTTGGATGCTCGTTCGTGCATCCGGGTGCTCAGTCGTGCATCATTGTCGAGTACATTTGCACCATTTTTGTGGGGCTTACTCAATGATGGTCCAGATGCCCAGTTACTTAGTATTTATTACCAATTTATGAAATACAATGGATAATAATTCATGAAACTGAGTAATAAAAGTGAATGGATGTTTCATTATTAATTTGCAGGATGAGATATGGATTCGACTTCGAATATAGAATAATAAAACGAGCATTACCATCCCATGGGATCGTGGATTCGACCATAGAATCGGATTAATTGAGATTTATCCATCACCATTTCATGAGATCAGTAGATTCGATCATGAAATCGGAGTGATGAGATAATATAGTTGTTTCATTGTTATTCTAAGATCAAGCTGTGGATTCGATCATAGAATCAGAACAATTATTATTGCCATTCCATGGGATCAGGACGTGGATTTGACCATGGAATATGAGCAATTTTTATTGCCATTCCATGGGTTCAGGCCGTGGATTTGACCATGGAATAGGAGCAATAATAGATTATTCTGGGAATTCAGTGGTGAATGACACAGAATTAATCTATGTGCATAGTCAGGAGACGGAAAATCCTGAGGGCGCTGTCAGACACTATGGAGAACACCCGAGTCTATACACGTCACTCCACATAGTCAGGATCAGTGAGTGCCATTGTCCTGAAGGCGTTGTTGCTCTCAATCTGACAGAGAACCGCCCAATCATTTTTCTATGTAGAGGGGGTCTGTCTCATGCAGTCAGGGACAGTGAGTATCACCGACGACATGAAGGCGCTATGTTCTCAATCTTCGGAGAACCTCCCAGCTGCATAGAGGTCACAATGAAATGCCATGGATCTAACACCCGGTTGGTAGAGTCTTTTGGAAAACATATTCATCATGGATTCGTAAAATACAAATCATCACATTCCTAAAGCCGTATCAGGAATATGTAGTATCATGATTTTACGGTTTTGACCTTTGTTGAAAATCCACAATCTACACCAACATATTATGACTTTTTCACATATTGTTTCTACAGGAATCCCTCATGATCCTTTGATAAAGCCTACCAACTTGGGCTAGAACTTAATCCTGCTAAATCAAAAAGTCACCCAAACCATAAGGGTTCACAACATATTATGAGATCGAATATCAAGGCATAAAACCGAAATCAAACATCCCATAAAAATACACATCATATAAAATAAATCATTAAAGTACCGGCTATGTAAATCAAAACTATCACAATAACAATTATAAATCAAATAACTTTATTCATAATAGTAAGATAGTTTTATTCAAGATAGACACTTAAAACTTGAAATAAATCAACAACTAATGTCTACTCTTATTCTTCTTTGAAAGTAAATCGACCTTAATTTGTTTGCTTTTCAGAGCATTCTTCAGAGTCTTCTTCTAGTTCTTTATTTAAGAACTCATCTTTAATCTTTAGGATACCATCAAGAGTATCTTTATCATTTTTGTAGGCGAATGCCAACTGTTTTTGTATACATTATAATTGTCTTCCAAGACGCAAAATATGGAACATCATGTCTCTATTGTTGTCGACTTGATCATATGAGATACTAAATTCTCTTTTTGTCCCTCCCATTCGATTGATAATGCTTTGAGAGACAGTTTTTATGTTTTTCTCATCTTTAAAGATGCTTTCCAAAGATTTTTCGCACAGTTTTGTTATAAGACAAGGATACCCAAGGTTTCTATGAAAACCTATCACATTGAGAGATTCAATGATCTTAATCATTTGATTGATAATCATTCCACATATATCAATTCGTTTCTTACCTTCAAGAAGAAAGTAAATTAATTCATCAAATTCTCTAATCCATGAGGAGAAATCTCTTGAACATGCAAACAGATTTGATATACCTAATTTTCCGAACACCCTTAAATGAAACGGTACATCTTTGGTCAGCATCTTTCCCTTTATCCATTCTACAGTTTTCCCAGTGATAAGTTTTGAAATGCTATCGTGATCAATTTAAGAACCAGTGACCTTTCACACTATAGTTGATGATTTCAGATATCATCTTTCTATTGACATGAAGAAAGGTACTTCCAACCAAGGTACTAAAAGTAAGTTTTTCATGATTAATGTTGTGAACATTTCCATAAAAAATTCTTACTATATCAGGTGAATATTTTTCAAATTCGAACATCTTTCCCCAAATTCGGTCTTGAACAAATTTCACATAATTGGTTTCTGAAACCTGTGGATCGAATTTCTTTTCTTCAGTGAAGGTAGCTTCCTTCAGGGCTTGGTATCTATCAAAACATGTAGTATCTACGAAATTCGTGAGATCATGCTTTCCTTTGATCAAGTGAGGACGCTAGATTTTCTCAACCTCTTCAGAAGGAATAAATTCATTCAAGATAAAATTGTCTATTTTATGGTTTTCTTCCATTGATTTTCTCATTCTCATACTTGCGAAAATATGAAAAACCCTAGTCTCGGTTTTTATCAGTCTTCTCCAATATGTTCGAACACATAATAAGGGATCACCTTTTATAGGAAGACATGAGATTAAAAACTGAAAATAGCTAGTTTTAGGAAATACTAGCAAAATCGTAAACCGTGAATTGTGAGAGAACAAATCCGATTTTGTATTTGGGTCTTTCTTTTGGAAAACCGACTTTTCATGGACTGGATCTTTATTTTGAATTAATTCCATATTTTTGTACCAAAGTCTGTTTACTCTTTTATTACCAAGGATTGATAATATTACTTGAAACTTACTCAAGAATTTTAAAGAGTATACAGATACACGTTTGAACAAAATAAGATATTTATCAAAAATACCTCTTGAATCATAATCCCTAAATTTTGAAAGATCACTTGCTTCATTAAAACAGTTGTGAGGTGCATGAAGCAATTCATGGTTAATAGAATCATTAACTGAAAATTTAATCCTTATAGGATTACATATTTTCCAAAATCGCACCCAAGACAGTGAAACGTTTACAATCTTTGATCTAAAGATGTAAACAAATATACTTTGATAGGCTAACCAAAATATATTTAAGATTCTTGATTTTGCAAGAACACAATAGCCTAGGTTCATAAAAATCGTAAGTAGAATCTTATGCATCTTCAAGATATTGTCTGTCCCATTGACCATTGAATCATTATTTATCATAATGATAGACAATCCTATGAAAGGATTATGTAAGTCACTCATGATATACATATGCATCATTCCTAACATATTTAGGAATATAAGTATTACATACTTCTTAAGTATTATCCACCACAAACTCCTGAAGTGGTCAAATCCTGCCATTATGTTAACTGAATCATTAACCAGACTCAATTCTTATAGGATGGATCGCACCGAACACATATTGTAAGATCTTTTCATGCTTGCCTGCTCTGATACCAATTGAAAAGGCGAGGGTACACCAAATATACCTCAATCTATAAATTTTCCTTCCTATAAGTCCTCTCCCCGAAAGTGATTGTCTATAGACTTAGTCGAGACAATACGACAAATCGGTTCACACTTTGTGTGATCGTCTATGGATACTAGATCGAGACGATATAACAACAAAGTGTGTTTACTTCATACAAAGGTTCGGACTTAACCAAACTTAATAGGATTCACGTATTAACTAAATAGGAAATAATGTTTGTGCAATTTGCTCTAATTATAATAAAACAATTATAATGTGGAAATATGAAGTAAATGACATAACAAGATTTTGTTAACGAGGAAACCGCAAATGCAGAAAAACCCTGGGACCTAGTTCAGAATTGAATACTCTGAGGATTAAGCCACTATAAAAAATAAGACAACTTCGTATAGTTGAGACCAAGCAACTAAACCTATAGTTCACCTAGTTCCGTATGTATTCCCACGCCTCCAAACTGTAAACAAGTCACGTACTTGGAACAATTCCTTTGTTTCGTATTCCAAACAGTAAAGGAACAAAAAATATGTTTGGTATCAACTCTCTTCAACCAAGTGATATGAGTTGCGCAAAGGTTCCCTTGTTTATCTTAACATAAACTCCTTTGCCAGGTTCCAAGATCTATCTTACGTTTAATCACCCAAAGGTAATCACTAAGATTAAGCCAACAACACTCTTCAATCAAGTGATATGTGTTGATGTCGATCTTCCTCAATTATTCAATCCAATCTACCACAAGGATAAATCGATTATTAATTTGATCCTTTTTTACCCAAACAAGTATTGTTCACACCAAAGATTATAAAAACACCAAGTAAGAAATCTTCAATATCTTCTATGTCTTCAAATCTTCTTAGATCTTCAATAAACACCTGCACACAATCACTTGAATGTCTTGTGATCAATCACATGCATAATGGAGTCTGTTAACAATGGATTATCACAAGATCGTCTTTAGATCTAACAACCGTCTAAAGATCCCTGTCGAAACCTTAAACTATTTTGAGTGAATCTTATATCAGAAGAGAAGATTCTCAAGCATAAACAAACTAGGTGCAATCAAGATTCAACCATCGTTAGTCAATCACATCAATACTAACGATAAACCGCAATATCTATCTAGTTTCCCACCAAAGGGTCGTGCTAGAGCTTCTCAATACCAAAGAAGAATTTCAATTGAGCGGCCGTAAGAGATTTCACCTAATTAGTTTACTCTCCTCTCTGATAGGCGGCTTCACCAGTAACAAACACAAAAGAATAAGTCTGGGTTGCGCAGGATTAGTTTGCTAGAAATACAAACTCAAAGTATTTATAGACAAGGAAGTTTGGACACCAAGGAATTTCCAAAACCAAAAATATTCTCAATATATTTTCCATATTTACCCAAATTCAGTTTTCATAATTCCTGTCAATGCATTATCCAAAAATGTGATCGAAATCTCCTTGGAAAATCTTTAATTACCAAATGCACATTACTAATTCTTATTTTCCATATATAATTAAAAAAACTTAATTAAAAAGATTCTTAACTTATTTAATTTGATCTTGGGATTTCCTCCCTTCTTAGCCTTTAAGGAATATCTTTGAACAAAATAGAATAAGTAGTAATACACCGTGTTCAAAGAGTGTCTACATCTTACTCTTGCAAGTCTTTAACATGCTTTCTCACTTGAAACCGATTTACCACACTTCAAAACAAGTTTAGAATTGGTTTATATGAATTTCAAGAAATATGTGATTGATCAAGTTCCACTCAATCACAACTCATGGGTTTAGGGTTCTACCAAAATAAGTTTGGGTTCTACCTCCATGTGAGTACTGTGCATAGTTACACTAGCTTACCAAAGATATGGATGACTAGGTACTAGGATTGGTTCCCCACATATATTTGGTATCTAACTTATATGCACTGTAAATGTCCATAGGATCGGTTCCCCCTTCCCAGAAACTTGTTACACATGTTCATAGGATCGGTTCCCCTTTCTTCCAAAAACCTTGTTGCACCTCATACAAGGATCGGTTCCCCTTGTGATTCACTGCACCTCTTACTAGGATCAGTTCCCCTCTTCCCAGTAATAAGTTCAGACATACAAAACCCGATCATACCCCAGGTGATTACTTAAGATCAGTTTCACTAATAAAAGTCATACATACAAAAGTCAGGCCTTATGAGAATAGTTATACCAAGAACACAAACAAGTCATGAGTGGTTATACTAATTCACACATATTGGTCGTTCATAAGATATGCAATGAATAACATCCCCAATAATGCCTGGCGATTTCCTTTTCGGTTCACAACACATATCATGAACTTACTTCCTTAGAACACATGTCAACATTGTTCCCTAGGATGAAATCCTTACCTCATACCCATACATAATTACAATAACATTCATATGATTATGTCGATGTCTTATATACAAAGCTTAATGGTTAAGCAAGAAACTTAATATTGTATTCCTTAATGCTATGTCTATCTAGAGTGTTCATGCTTCACAGTTTTATGTTTTCAATATGCACGACTTGAAAGATACGTAAGGGAATAAAACAGTTCAAGTAAAATATCACTAACCTCAAGTGGAAGGATTATGTTGTCGTTGTAGCTCCGTTATTCTTCACTTCTTCAAGTCTTCGTGTAGCACCAGAATATCGCCACAGCAATATTCTGGCGAGATTAACAACATTTCTGCGAGCGTCACAACGAGTTCTCCAACAACATTTTACGAGTGTCACAAAATAATGACATAACAGTTGACGATTGAAGAAACACAAAAAGAACATGATTGACTGGCGATGGTTACGATGCTTAGGAATAGTTACGGCGATAATATCGCGAATGATATCCGAAATTAGAGGATAGCTTAGTTGTCATCCATTATGTAGTTTCCTATAAATAGAGATCCAATAGATTCAGGAAAGGATGATGTATTTTTTAGAGTTGAGAAAGTCTTGAGGAGAGAGACAATTTTAGGAAAGAAAAAGATATTTTGCAGTGAGATTTTTAGAGAGAGAAAATGTATTTTTATTTATCATCTTCTTCCCCATAACTAGATTTAGAACTCCATTAATGGAGATTATCAATGCAAATCAAATGTAAATCTAAACAATTATAGTAAAGAACTATGGATGTAGATCAAATTGATCGAACCATGTAAAAACCTATGTGTCCAATTACAATTTTAGTATTTTAACCATATCAAATTAGTTTAGATCAGGAGATATTATCAAGATATTACAAGGGGTGTGCTGTAGGAAATCCTGCAACTACATTTTGGCGCTAGAAACACTACCTGCTTGTTGGATTGAAGAAGATAAAGAGAAATTAACAATTGTTAATGATGAACTCGATTGGATTTATGAGATACAGGAAAAAATATGGAAATTTTGGGAAAAGAACGATGAAGAACATCCAACACAATTTAAGAGAAATGTATATAGAAGAAAAGAAGCAGAAATATTACGAAGCATGAGCAGATCCGAAAATGAGATTATACAAATTAAAGGAGAAGACATACTAGGACATAAATGAAATCAGCAACCGACTCTACGGGACAACATCAATTCTCTTTTCTCTAATCTTATGTTCAATTCTTAATGATATTCTGCGAAACACAGATTTGCAGTAATAGGATTTCGTTATACAAACCCATTTTATCTTTTCAATTCCTTTACGCGAATTTTAGCGGATATATTCCATAAATGGAAATGTTGTCTTAAAAGCTTAATAGATTACTCACTAAATTAATTCATTACTTGCAGCGAAGAACCCACTCTCATCTATACTGGAAAATTGAAATTTACAGAGAAACAACACCAATCTCTAAAGAATACTGTTGAAAATAAGAGGAAGAGTACAAAGTCAGATTTCCATTATAGTAGTTAATCCCAGCAAAATTTAGAAGATATACAATGATCAAATTGCATTGCGAGCATCGCAGGAGTATTTATGTTGATCGCGGAGAAAATACAGTCAGGGCAAAGAAGAAGAGAAGATATTTTCATAGAAGAAACAAAACTTTATTGTGAATATATAGGTTAGGAACACGAAAAAGAAGTAGCAACTACTCCATCGTCAATTATTTGTGCAGCGAACCAAACTTCTTTAGCATCGCAGCAAAGAAGAAAAGATATGACAAAATGATTATGGGATTTTAATAACAGGACATATATTATTATGGGAGTTGAAAAGGCCTAACATCATCAACCATCAAGTTAGCTCATCATTTTAAACTCAGAAAAACAACAAGAGAAATACTATATACTATATACTTTGTCACCAGACTTAGCTTCAGTTGTCAACGAACAAATAGATATACTGTATGTTGTATCGCAGCATCAATACCAGCAGTAGGGAATGGAATAACAACAAAGTCTCAGCGAATTTTATCGCACTGACAACGATGTAAGATTGAGTATATCAGCGATGGTTCCAGCAAATTTATCAGAGATAGTTCCAACAAAGACGCCAAAGGGACACATTTTCATTTTCTCATCTCTAAATTATTTTTCCTTGAAAGTCCTCAAAATCACCCTATTGGAAAGAATGGTAAACTTGATTTTAGTCTCAGTAGAAACCTTGTTTCCAGCATTATCACTAAACACAGTTTCTTTGTTGACCAATTGATATTACTTGCTGGTACTGATAGCAGGAGAAGTATTTTTCTGGCGTATGACCATGATTAGGGACGTATTTTGGTTTATCTTCTTATTTGCTTGACTAATAGATTTTTGCAGTTTCTTTCTTTTTGTGACTGCGAGCGATTGCAACACAGAGTTTTCCAACTCTAATTATTTTGTCGAATCTGGTACACCAAAGAAAATGTCGTTGAAACAACTGGGCTCAACCATTTGTTGAAGATACTGAAGAAATTTCAGTTTCCTAGATTTGCAATCAGCTCTGTCACACTTACTTTCTCACCACCGAGCATGAGAATTTGACGTCTTCAAGCTACATGTTTTTGACCTGCGAATAGGAGCACTTACACCTGCGAAGAAGAAGAGGAAAATAAAGTTTGAATGAAGAAATAGTTCCATAAATTCACAATTCAAAGAAATGCAACTTAATCTTTTCTAACACTAATGCCTTCTTTTTCCTTTACTTTTTAACTCCACAGATTCACAGCGGCCAGAGATGGTCGACAAAGAAGCCCCAATGCAAGAAGAACTTGTTCATTCTCAACTCACCAGTGAGATTCATATGTCGGTTGGCCAACTTTTTCAAGAGTTATGAACAATGAAATCGAAAGAAGCAAAAAAAGGATGATTGCAGCTCGTAAGAAATAAAAGAAGTACTAGCAGAGAAAAAAACGCAGTGGTGATGCCTGCTTTGTCATAATTCGGAAGAAAAACGCAATGGAGAAGATACAAAGATCAATTTGTTTGATTATTTCTCAAAACACTTGGAGTCTCTTATCAGAACAAGAATACCAAATATAACGGATAACACATTTGGTTCCATGCGAAGAAATTCGCAGAGACACAATGCCTCACGATCAGCTCACAGAGACTTTACTTTACCGGAGGAGAAGTATAGAGATGAACCGATTTCTCATGATTAAGAAGAAAATTAGAAACATTATTACAATGAGAGAAAATTAAAGAGCGTGCAAAGAAGTAACGCTAGATAAAAAACACGTTGTGAAGACAACCTTCACTCATGCATTCATCGCAACCGTCATTCAAACAACGAGCATGGAACTTACAGATTCATAACAGATTCCAGCGAGCATAATTTTCAGTGAGAACAGTCAATCTTGTATTACTACAGCTTGTATACCCAAGTCCTTTGCTGGAGATGATGACGAATATTTTTATGAATAGTCGATTAAGATTTGTTGGGACGAATGAATAAGGAGATTCTATATTTGATCCCAAACTGTTGGCGAGCAAAAGAATTTTCAAACTCGCAGCTAAACTTTTAGAAAAGTTATTAGTCTTCAAGTTTTCAAAGCATCCAAAAGTTTGGCAAAGACAGAGTCACAAGATAAATTGCTAAGAAAGCTAACCCAAGAAGCTGATTTGATCCACGAAGAAAGCAAGTCAGTTCTGTACGTCTTCATAAAAACTATCAGAATTGTTATCTTCGCAGATTCTAGGGTATATCAAGAAATATGGGGAGAACAAGAATGGACGAGGAGAAAAACTACATAAAGGATGAACAGACAAAGCAAAGCTAATGAAGAAAACTCTCCAAGTTTGGCAAATAAACGTCTAGAAGAAAGCAGCATGAACAAATAAAAACAAATGAGTCAACGACAACAAATAAAAAAAGAAGCGACCAAGCTGCGAGCAACACAAACAAAATCCAGCACAGTTGATTGGGTTTGCTAAGTTGATGCAACAGGACATAAGATTGATTCCCATATCTCGAAATTTTTGCTGCTTCGAAGGATTTCCAAAGTTAACCAACCGATTTCACGCAAGGAATTGACTAGCGAGCAAATGAAGTCTAGTTTCAGCACGGTATATCTTGGGTATTATATTACTTCGCCAGATAATTAATTATTTCGCAAGTTAATTTGGCGAGAGAGAGTTAGAACAATTGGTATGGTGTAAAAGGTAGATCAAGACTTCATTTCTCATTTCTTCTCAAATCGCAAGAAAACCATATACTTCGCAAAAGACGGCTGCAACAGAAAATTGCAAAAAAGCTAAATACCACTTCCTTGAATATTTTACTTACAGAAAATGAAAATTTACCAAAAACGATATAATCGCAAGATTTCTAAAATTTTCAAAGATTTCAAAATATTTCAAACAATTTTTGATTTGATTGACAAACAGAGATACAATCGCTAGAGTTCAAAAATTTCAAAAATTTATAAAAAATGAGATCATCGCAAAAATTATAGAAAGTAAAATTATCGCAAAGATTTCTAAGATTTCAAAAAAATTTGACTTATTTTATAGAGAGAGATACAATCGCAAGATCTCAAAGATTTCAAATAAAAAAAAATTGATTTATATGTTTCTCTAGAATATTAATTTTATAGAAAAATATTTTTGAAAGCGAAACAATCGCAAGATTTAAAAGCAAATTTCTAAGATTTCAAAAGATTTAAAAGAATATTTACTTCTAATATGATGTTATGAGAATGAAAGTAGAAATTGACAGAAATGAAAGAATGAAGAAACGTGAGCATCACCGCAAGAAAGGCGAATAAAATTTCGCAGAGACATAAGAATGGGACGAACCTTTATGGCGTGCACCCTAGTTCGCGAATAAAATTTCGCAAGAGGCAAATGTAAGACCTAATAGTGCGTCATATAAGGGGGTATCTCTTGACATGATTCAGCGATAAGGTTATACCGCTGCTGGAACCTGAGTCATGCAGATGTTGGGGTTAAAGAAAACCTATACGGGAGAGAGATCTTGGATTTCCAACTATATAAGGTTATACCCTGGTTGGACGACCGAGAATCTCTTCTAAGAAGTGCATAGTATGACCAAGGCGCCGAGGTACACGGTTGAGACAAGAGTGTCCGGGACGTACGAAACTCACTTGACATCCTTGGTAATTCTTGGCTATGATGCACTTGGCCTGAAGAAAACCCCACTTAGGGTGCAGTCTTGTAACTATAAGCCATATAGGCATAAAGGACAAGAGGTTGCGAAAACAACTGGTTGTTGGTAAATCTGGATGGGAGGAGCTAGTCTTGTATGGCCGATGTTCCCTCCTTGAAGGGGCAACCATGGGGGAGATAAGGGCGGCACCCTCCATTAGGGAGATGATAAGGTCTTAAGACGGCAATGTCATGGGGCTTCGTTCTCGTAAGAGAACTTAGGCCTGTCATATTGTCGCGTGACGTAAATTATACAGAGGCAACAAGCCAAAAGAGAAAAAGTTAAGATGAGATCAATGGGTTTTTACATTTAACAAGTGTAAAAATGTCCTGCGATTTCATCGCAAGACGGTAATGTCATAAGGATTAATTCTTGCAAGAGAGTTTGTACTTATCATATTGTCGCAGAGATGTTGAAAAAATTGATAAGGCAAGATCAATGGGTCAATACATGCAAATGTATAGACGTCCTGCGATTTTGTCGCAGAAGCAAAAATTGGCAAAATAAGACCTTTAACTAGGAAGGCAAAATAAGACCAATAGAATAATCTCAAACTTAACTATTTTCTTTTAAGAATGCAGGACAGATTTGCTCATCGCAAGAGAGATAGCAAGTACTATTTAGAATCTCTTAGAAATACTATTCAGAATTTCTCAGAAATATTATTCAGAGTTTCTCAAGAGGATTATCTACAATCTCGCAGAACTATTCATCAGCTCGCATCACTATTCATCACCTCGCAGAACTATTCATCAGCTCGCAGTACTATTCACAGCACTATTTGCGACACTATTTCAGGAGCACTATTAATAATTTCGCAAGATTATTAAGAAACTCGCAGACACATTCAGAAAATCGCAGGTACATTTAGAATCTTGCAGACACATTCAGAAAATTGCGAATTCCTCCAGCACCTTGTAGACTCTTCCAAAATTTCGCAGGAAATATGATTATTTCGCAGAATATGATTATTTTCTCAAGGATTCCACCTCCATAGATAAAGAACAGAGGCAACTATGGATTACCAAGAAAACATTTTTATGTTCTTTATCTTCTCGTCAAGAATCATTCCCAAAATGGACATGGATTTTCACCAAAAATGAAGTAATAATTTCGCATGAACAGAGGCAATACTAATGATTTTCATTCAAGGACGGATACTTCTTATATTTTGAGGATTGAGTACTTCTTATATTTCTTCAAGGATACTTCATACTTCGCAGAGTTGATACTTCTTATTTACTTAGGAAAGATATGGAACTTCACAAAAGAATAGAGGCAAGTACGTACTTCTCAAGTCTAGTATTCTTTCGCTTGTTCCTTCATCAACAAAAATCAAAGACTACTACAACAACAGATTTTTTCTTAAAGATTACTTTTCAAGCAATATTCAAGAAAAAAGAGGCAAGATGTAGTACCATAATATCGCCACAAAGAATATTCTAAGCGAGATTAACAATATTTTCTGAAGGCGTCACAATGAGTTCTCCAACAAAATTTTGCGAGTGTCACAAAATAATGACATAACAGTTGACGATTGAAGAAACACAAAAAGAACATGATTTACTGGCGATGGTTACGATGCTTAAGAATAGTTACTGCGATAATATCGCGAATGATATCCGAAATTAGAGGACAGCTTAGTTGTCACCCATTATGTAGTTTCCTATAAATAGAGATCTAATAGATTCAGGAAAGGATGATGTATTTTTTAGAGTTGAGAAAGTCTTGAGGAGAGAGAAAGATATTTTGCAGAGAGATTTTTAGAGAGAGAAAATGTATTTTTATTTATCATCTTCTTCCCCATAGCTAGATTTAGAACTCCATTAATGAAGATTATCAATGTAAATCAAATGTAAATCTAAACAATTATAGTGAAGAACCATGGATGTAGATCAAATTGATCGAACCATGTAAAAATCTATGTGTCCAATTACAATTTTTGTAGTTGCAAGATATCTTACAACTACACCCTCAGTAGAATTCATGAAACTTTAAGAAGTTCTTGGGGGAAAATGACAATTTATTGATTAATCTCTCAACTGATTACAAAGAAGTATATTAATGGAGATTAGAACAGTTACCACTTTCTCTGTTCTCTCTCTTAAGACCTTTTATAATGCTCATTTCAAGAACCTCTTTAATCTAGCATTTGAACTACTATTTATAGTGAAATCTGTACAACTGTACATAACCTGCAAAACATCGTAACTCCTGATCGTAAACTTATTATATATTCGCAAACCCTTAACGCTTCTCTCGAGTTTCTTATATCATCGCAATATCTTTCGTCACAAACCTCTTGTATTTGTTTTTATATTCGTAACCCTATATCTTGCGATATTCTGTCCCTACATCTTGCCTCTTCTCATGTCATTTTTGCGAAGAAGTAATGATCGTGAGAATATAACGTTACTTATTCTTTTCGGAATTCAAACACGTCTTTTGTAACCGTTTTTTCTTAACTATTCCCTTATAAATACTCCTTATATTTTCTACCTTCTCTTTTTACTTCTGCAACTTCATCTTCTTCTCACATCACATCTTTGGTTATCGCCTTCTCTTCCTGTTAATCCCATCATGAGTTCTCCAAGGTAATTTTATTTTATTTTATTTCTCGCGTCTTTCACTTGTTTATCTCTTCTATTTCTATTTAATTCATTGTTTGATTTTTAATTTCTTTCAGCAAAACTACTTCTCATGAGAAACCTTCAACTAAAAACCCAAACCCTAACCCTCGAAGAAGAAGATCCGAGAATCAAAAGGTAGTTAAAATAATCTGTCTTCTTTCTGAAATAATATATTGTTTCCTCAGTTTTTAATCTACATTTTGATTCGTAGGTCGGTGAAGAATCCAACCTTCCCAAGAGATCTCATATTACCAAATCCAATCCATCAATTTCAATCAGTGATTTCCTTCTTGTGATGGATAAAGAATTTTATTCTCCTCCTCGTGAAAGCACTTCTTCGCAAACTCCTGCCTCTACCCCATTACCCAGTTTTCAGTCTCCCACCCCTGTCAATTTATCAACAATTCTTCAAGATCAACCTTCGCAAGCTACCTTCTCAACCCCTTCTCCTGAAAAACCCATTTTAGCTCCTAATCCTTTGAGTGATGTTGCTCCAAGCAATTTACAATTTGCTTTGATTCCTTCGAATTCTTCTCCCCTTCCTCAAGAAGTTCGAGATGGAATTTATTCAACTTTCCAGATGTTATCTGATGTTTTGGGTAATACTGCGAAGTCTTCAAATGTTCGCTCGCAGTTTGAATTTTGTGAAATGCTCAGCAACTTTATCAATCCTGATGTTTCCATTTCACGTCAAGCCCTGGAAAAAGAAGTTGAATTACTTCTCCAATCTCAGGAGTCTTTAAAATCGGAGTGTGAGAATCTTCGTAAAGAGAATTATCAGCTTCAAAACGATTCTCTAGATTGTGCAATCCTTCGTAAGAGAAATGATGCATTAAAAGGTATTGCTATTATCTTTATATTTTCTCTTTTTGTTTTTTCTATTTTTCGTATAGATGAAGCACCCATTAAAACCTATTCCCCTTTATAGAATCAATCCAGAAATGTAGAATGTTGGTTCTTCATCATGAATCAGTCACAGAAGAATTTCGAGCCAAGCATGAAAGTCTTTTGAACCAATTTTCCGACTTATCTAGTCTTCATTCATGTGCTCTTGATAACTTAGATGCCCTTTTCCAAGAGAATACCCAACTAATTTACGATCATAAATTTTTAAATGATGAAATATCTCAGCTCACTTCTTCTTTCACTAAGGCCCATTTAAGAATAGAAACTCTAATAGAAGAAAATAAAACCTTATCAGAAGAAAAATGTTCGTATTTGAATATAATGGCCGTTTCTTCGCAACAATTGAATATTCTTCAGAGTAAATGTTGGGATAAAGAAAATCTCCTTTATTTGTTAAAATGTGAACTTGAGGAACTAAAGAAGTCTTCAGATGCATAGAGAAATTCCTTTGCTGCTGAGAAGCAATCTCTTCTTAATAAGAATATAATCTTGAACACCAAGAAGAATTAACTTAAAGAAGATTATTCCCAAATAGAAAACCTTAATACAAAACTTGCGAAGGAAAATAAATTTCTTCTTTCCAAAGATCAGAAGATTCAATCCAGACTTGAAGGATTAGTTGTTCATGGTTTTGATAAAGCTATGGATCAGATGAAGAATTGTTGTCTATCTTTAGCTCAATTTCTTACTTCACAAAGAGAAGGTAGTCATTAAAATATGACTGCCTTTGATATACCTTTAGATTTTGTTATATTCGCAGGATTGATTCTTTGAATTTTGTTTCATTCGCAGAATCTGAGAACAGTCTTCGCAATGCTAAAGCTGGATTGGAGACCACCTGTTCTGAACTTCGCAAGAAGAATGCTTTGCTTTCTACTCGTTTGATCAATTCTCGTGATCGTGCCACTCGAAGATTCAACTATATTTCTTACGCCAAAGATATTAAAGATATTAATCATCAAAAAGCTCTACTTCGTGGAAGTCATCTGAAATCTTAAGTCTTTGTAAACAACATTCTCTTATCAAAATCCTTGCCTCCAGTGAAAGTTGAAGCTCTGGAAGTATCTGATGATGAAGTTGCTCGTGATACTGATAGTGACTTTGATTACGAGAGTGATGATGAAGGACTTGATGGTGAAGAAGAATCTATCCCTCAAGGAGAAGTTCCTTTTGAAGGCTCTATAGAAGGTAATGTTTCGCAAGGATTGAACACTGCTGATGATCCTGCTCATCTTAAAGATCCAGCACAAAATGTTGGTGAAGAGCATTAAGCATGATGAACTTATTTCCCAAGTTGTCATTAATCCTCTTGTTTTCTTTCTTTTAAACTCTTCATCTTGGTTACTGTTGGTTCTCTTTTAACAAACAATTCTGCTTACTGTTTATGTTCCTTTAAGAAGTATATTTTATATTTTGCGATAAAGAACTGACCTTTCTCTAATTGAATACTTTCTTTATTTGCATAAATTGAATAAATTGATCATATGAAGAGAAATAATATATCTAAAGGACTTATCTTAGTATTCCCCTTCCCCTTATTATTGCTCTTCATGCGATCAATTGTTATTGGAAGTATTAGAATATCTTCTTCCATTTAAATTGCAAAGTTTCATGTTGTCGTGAAGTAAATAAGAAATCTCCCCACTGAAGTATAAGAAGTATGAAACCTCCTCGAAGACTTATGAAACATCCTTGAAGAAGCATGAAAATTATGAAATATTCTTGAAGAAGTATAAAAATTATGAAACGTCCTTGAAGAAGTATAAGAATTATAAAATATCCTTGAAGAAGTATAAGAATTATGAAACATCCTTGAAGAAGTATGAAAATTATGAAATATTCTTGAAGAATTATAAAAATTATGAAACATCCTTGAAGAAGTATAAGAATTATAAAACATCCTTGAAGAAGTATAAGAAGTATCCAAACCTTTAAGAATTTAATGAGTATGAACTGTCCGCTCTTAATTGCGACTAAAACTGCTTGTTTTGGTAGGAATTTTTGATACATATTCTTGTTGAGAATATAAAGAATTTCCAATGATATTGACGGAACTAACATCATTAGTTTCTGTGGTCTTATCATGCCTTCCTAAGTAAAGGTCTTACTTTGCCACATCTTTTGCCATAAAGTTGCAGGACGTTGATGCACTCACATGCCACAACCCCTTGACCTTATCTTAACAATATTTTTGTGTTTGCGATAATATGACAAGTCTGAATATACTTGCAAATATACAGCCTTGTGACATTATCGTCTTGCGATGAAATCGCAGGACGTTATCACACTTTCATGTAATAACCCATTGATCTCATCTTAACTTCTTTGTATTTAATTCTGCGAGTATATATATGTGTATATTTTTTTTTACTCGCAGAAATACGATTGTTGCACAAATATGACAAGCCTTTATGTTTTTGCGAACAAAAAGCCTCATGACATTTGCGTCTTATAGCACGTATCAGCTCCCTAATGGATGGTGCTGCCCTTTCTCTTCCCCCTGGTTGCCCCTTTAAGGAAGCGTACATCGACCATACAAGGTTAGCTCTTCCCATCCGGTTTTTCCAACAACCAGCTTTTGATCGCAACCTCTTATCCTTTTTGCCTATAGGGCTTATAGTTACGAGGTTGCACCCTATGGGGTATCTTTGGTCCAAGTGCATCATTTGCCAAGACTTGTCAAGAATGGCAGATGTGCTTCAAACCCATCCTTCATTCTTGACTCAACCGTGTACCTCGGCGCCTTGATCGTTTTCTGCACTTCTTGGGAAAGACAGTATGCCTTAGTCGCCCAACCTAAATCATGTTACATCGCAAGATTAGGTTGAGAATCCAAGGTGTCTTACCCGGATAGGTACCCCGCTTTTGGGTTATGTACCCCGTAATGTTCATGTACTCAGGTTCCATGGTGGTGTTCCGTTTCCACTGAGCCATGCTTATAGGCACCCCCTTAAATGACGTACTTTAGGACTTTGCCTCTTGCGAAATGTTTCTTCGCGAACTAAGGTGTACGCCACAAAGGTTTGCCTGTGTAAAATTTCTGCGGCTTTCTTTCTTTTTTGAAAGCTGATCACAGTTTGCGGCTTTCTTTTATGAAAGCTGATCGCAAGTAAATTTTTGCGTCTTTCTTTAATGAAAGCTAATCGCAATAAGAATTTTAAAATTTGTAATTTTCGTAACTTTTGTGCGAGCAAACGATATTCGCAAGATTATCATGAGTTTTATGGATAATACCTTTTTAAATACAATCTATTCCAGGGTCGACCAAGTATTAAACCCATGTCCTTCCCTTCTGGATCCATCAGCCGATAAGCTCCACTTCCCACAATCTCTTTAATGACATATGGTCCATCCAATTTTGGTGCTAGCTTTCCTCCATTTTCTTTCTGGTAAGGAGGTGTTTCTCGCATAACCAAATCACCGGGTTGATATTCACGTTCAATAACTCGTTTATTATACTCTCGAGCTAGCCTTTCCTAATAAATTTTCATATGTCGCAACACCTTTTCCCTTTTTTCTTCCAAATCATCCAGTTCACTTAATATCACCCCTGCACTTAAATTTCTTTCCCAGGCTTCTTTATTTGTTGTCGGAATTACAATCTCTGTTGGCAATACTGCTTCTACTCCATATGTTAAACAGTAAGGAGACATTCCAGTTGCTTCCCTTCTAGTTGTATTGTATTCCCAGACTGCACTAGGCACTTGCTCGCACCATCCTCTGAGGTGTCCTTCTAATTTATTTTTGATTGTATTTGTGATTGTTTTATTTATCGCCTCCGCCTGTCCATTAGCTTGTGGATATAATGGAGTTTATTTCCCACATTTTATCCTAAAAGCACTGAGTAACATCTATATATTCTTCCCTTCAAATTGTTTCCCATTGTCGGATACTAATTGTGCTGGAAATCCATACCTACAAATGATATTCTCAAATATGAATGTAAAAACATCCTTATCACGAATATGTTGTACCGCTTTTACTTCTGCGAGCTTCTTAAAATAATCTGTTGCGACTATTCAATATCTTCTCTGCCCATATCCAGGTAAAAATGGGCCAACAATGTCCAATCCCCATTTCCCGAAAGGCCAGCAGCTTGTTGAAGAGGTTAATGGTGCTCCTGGTGCATGAGTTCTTTTCCCATGTCGTTGACATTCTTTGCATCGTATCACCAATAATTTTGTGTATGTGTGCATATAAGGCCAGTAATATCCTTGTATTTTTGCTCTATAAGCTAGAGATCTTCCCCCAATATGATTACCAGCTTCTCCTCCATGTAACATCTTCAATATTTTCTCTCCTTCTTCACGAGTTAAGCATCTGAGAGATGGTCCACTGAAAGATTTTCTGTATAAAATTCCTTCTCGTAACTCATAATTTGTTGCACGACTCTTTAACTTATGTGCTTCTAGTCTGTTCCTGGGTATTTCTCCTTTTGCGAGATACGCATGAATGTCCTTTCTCCAATCTGCGAGATCTTTTGCGATGTCGTCTGGTAGTTCCCCTTCTACTTCCATCGCAACGGCTTCCCCAATTTCTTCTTCCTTATTCACTGATGGATGTTGAATTGTCTGAATTTTGATATTCCTTGAATTAGGGTTTGTCATCATACTTGGAATGAATGAAAAAGCATCTGCGAGTCGATTGTATTTCCTTGTTATATGCTTCCATTTTAACTTTTGCATCTTCGCCGATAATTCATCAACGAGTTTCTTGTATTTCTTCAAAGAAGACTCATTTGTGGTATATTCCCCTTTAATTTGACAAATTACCAGCTGCGAATCACTTGTTATTCATACATTTTCAAGCTTCTTTTCTATTGCGATCTTCAATGCATGCACCACATCTTTGTGCTCCGTTTCATTGTTCGTGGATGCAAATTCTAGTCTGAATGAGGATGCTATTATTTCTCCTTCTGGTGAAATTAACACAACTCTTATTCCATTCCCCTCACTATTGGATGATCCGTCCACTAAAATTTCCCATCTATCTGGCTCTGTTAATAGGTCTTTTGGATTCCCAAATTCTTCCTCAGTATCCATCATTTCTTCTACTGCCTCATCTTTTTCCAAAGGGAATTCTGCCAAGAAATCTGCGACAACTTGTGACCTTTGCGATGATAACACTTCGTACTTTATCTTGTAATGGTTTATTTGTGCATTCCATCTTTCTATTCTTCATGATCTTCTTGTATTCTTCATGACTGACTCAATTGGAACTTTGGTTACCACCTTTATCACATGCGCTTGGAAGTATATTCGCAACTTAAATGACGCATTTTTTTTTTCAATACAAAATCAAACCAAATGTTTCCATTTCTTAACCAGCACAGTTTCAATGCCTAATATACTTAATCAAATTGTATATAATGAGTTTTTTTTTTAATAAACAGTCACCATTTTATTAGAAAAAGAAAAAACAAAAGAAGGAGGGGGGTTAAGCCTTACCACCAAGAACAGGAGAAAGAAACAAAAGGGAAAAGAACGAAACAAAAAGAAACAACGTACAACAGCCCTGAGACCAACTACATGTTACTAAACCGATACAACGGGAGATCCGATTTGTCTAAATCGCAGCTCCTTTTAATAAAGTTCGGCGAATTTAACCACCAACGAGATTCCACCGTCGCTCCATGCTTAGCCAACGAATCTGCTACCGCATTCCCTTCACGATAAACATGAGTGTAAACCATGGTAATAGAATCAGCAAAAGCCATACACTTTTTCCAATGAATGAAAAGTTTCCAAGGCACTATATCCGGATTCTTTATTGCCTGCATAGCAAAAAGAGAGTCGCATTCCAACCAAAGTCTATGAAATCCCCTAGTACTTGCCCGGCGCAAATCATAAATCACCCCCCACAGCTCCGCGTGCAAGGAGTTAGTGATGCCCAAACCTTGCGCCAAACAACCCTGCACCCTTCCTTTGTCGTCACGGAATACTACACCACAACCAGACAGCCCCGGGTTGACTTAAATGACGCATAAACCAGTGCTAAAATTAACTTCTCCATTTTAGAATAATTTCTCTCTGCCGTGTTAAAAGTTTTACTGATGTAGTAAATGGGCCTTTCTACTCCTTCATCTGTTCGCAATAGAACTGCACTTAAAGCATATTGAGTTGTTGCGAGGTATACCAATAATTCTTCACCTTTCTCTGGTTTCTGTAATATGGATGTATTCGTGAGGTATTCTTTGATTCCTTGAAAAGATTTTTCACATTCATCAATCCACTTGAAATTTTCCCCTTTCTTAAGTATGTTGAAGAAATGTTTGCACTTATCTGACATTCGCGAAATAAATCTTCCGAGTGAAGCCAAGAGTCCATTTAGCTTTTGTACTTCTTTTATCGTTGTAGGTGTTGGCATGTCACCGATTGCTTGTACTTTTTCTGGATCGACTTATATTCCCTCCTTTGATACTATGTATCCCAAAAAATTTCCTGACGCAACTCCAATTACACACTTCTCAGGATTCAGTTTGATGTTGAATTTTCTCATTTGTTCAAATATTTCCTTCAAATCTTGCACATGATTTTTGGCCTCTTTACTTTTTATCAACATATCATCTACATACACCTCTAAATTTTTATGTATCCACTTTGCGAACACCTTTTCGACCATTCGTTGATATGTAGCACCCGCATTTCGCAGACCAAATGGCATCTTCACATAACAATATAAACCTCTTGGAGAAAAAAAGGCAGTATGTTCTTGGTCTTCTTCTGCGAGTGATATTTGATTATACCCTTTGTATTCATCGAGTGAAGTGACTCTATCATGTCCTGCAGCTGATTCCACCATTTGTGGTATGTCTGGCAATGGAAAACTGTCTTTGGGACAAGCCTTGTTTAGATCAGTGTAATCTATACAAATTATTATCCCTTTATTATTCTTTGGGACAATGACCATATTCGCAATCCATTCTGGGTATTTTGCTTCTCTTATGATTCCTGCATCCAGCATCTTTTGTAATTCTTCTTCTATTTGTACATGATAATTTTGTGAGATCTTTCTTATTCTTTATTTGAATGAAATTACACTTTTATCTATGTTCAATCTATGACATGCCACTGATGGATCAATTCCTGGTATTTCATCTACACCTCCTGCGAATATATCTTTGTATTCTCGTAAAATATCAATAGTTCTTTTCTCTTCTTCTTCGTCCATCTTAGTTCCAATTCGCAAGATTAAAGGCTCCTCTTCACTTCCAATATTTATTTCTTTGGTTGGTTCTGCTACAACGTAACTAGGACTTTGTTCTCCCATAGGTGTTGGTTCTTTGATTTCTTTCATTGGTTCTCCTTATTTTTCTGGGACCTCACTTGGTATTCCTTTTCCATCTCTTGCTCTTATTTTATATACTTTGAACTCCTCTTCCTTTTTCGTTTCCTTCGCAAGTCTTTTACGAAGATATTTCTTTCTTGCTCTCCCTCCACATTGTTTTACTTCAATCTGATAACAAAATTTAGCACTATCAAGATCCCCTTTTATTTATTGTACTCCGCTTGGTGTAGGGAACTTAATTGATTGATGTAACATTGAAGAAACAAATTTAATCGCATGAATCCATGGTCTTCCCATCAGCATATTAAATGGAGATTCCATATATACCACACATAAAACTATGTGTGTTTCAATTTCTCCCAGCGGTACTCGTAACATTATTTCCCCTTTGGATTTTGTTGTAGATTTTCCCAATCCATGGATAAGACATTATGAGCTTGTGATCTCTTCATCTTTAATCCCCATCCCCTTAAGTGCATGATAGAATATGATATCAACAGAACTCCCTGTATCAATCAAAACTCGATTTAATTTCCATTTTTCTATAGACTTTGTATCTTTATTTTCTTTTCTCATGATCGGAATTGTGACTACCAATGGTGAAGTGTGGTTCAAGTCTTCATTTGGAATTTCTTCTACCGATAATATGATTTTCGGCTTTTCCCATTCTTTCAAAGCTGTTATTTTCTCCACTTCCCTAATATTTCTTCCTCTACAATCTCGTTTGTGTATTCTTCCCTTCATGTTGTTATGAAATTCATCAATCATTGTCTTTGTGATCATATTACATTCTTCTCTTCTGCAATCTTCATCTACAGACTCCATTTGATCTTCAGATTTCCAAAATTCCTTCGAATTTCTGCTATAATAATCTTCACTCCCTGTTTCTAGCGCCAATTATGTAGTTGCAAGATATCTTACAACTACACCCTCAGTAGAATTCATGAAACTTTAAGAAGTTCTTGGTGAAAAATGACAATTTATTGATTAATCTCTCAACTGATTACAAAGAAGTATATTAATGGAGCTTAGAACAGTTACCACTTTCTTTGTTCTTTCTCTTAAGACCTTTTCTAATGCTCATTTCAAGAACCTCTTTAATCTAGCATTTGAACTACTATTTATAGTGAAATCTGTACAACTGTACATAACCTGCGAAACATCGTAACTCCTGATCGTAAACTTATTATATATTCGCAAACCCTTCACGCTTCTCTCGAGTTTCTTATATCATCGCAATATCTTTCGTCACAAACCTCTTGTATTTGTTATTATATTCGTAACCCTATATCTTGCGATATTCCGTCCCTACAATTTTAGTATTTTAACCATATCAAATTAGTTTAGATCAAGAGATATTATCAAGATATTACAAGGGGTGTGTTGTGGGAAATCCTGCAACTACACTTCGCAATACTTGTAATGTCTCACCCTAATACTTTCAAGATAACCTATATGAAGTTGACTCTAGTACATTTAAATCAAGCGACTCTTAAATGAGTTTTGCTTCACTAAAATACGACAACCAAACTTAGCATACCAAAGCTTGGTAGGTTCAACTAAGCAATGCTCTAACACTACTGCAATGATTTTCCTCTTAAATCTCCGACTTAATTAATCCGTTGGACGACAGTTAATTTTGGATTGGCCAAAATGTTGACTTCTGATGACCTAGCCTCTTCTGTGAGTAACACGACACTACAAAAAGTTTTCTTAACTAGTTTAAGTTCAATATTTTGCTTGATTGTTAACAATGAGGGCCATTTGGCTCACAATGCAGGTCGTGGGAACTCGCATCTATATGTTCCCTGAGCTTCTTGCTGATATTTATTACGGTTCAAAGTAAGATATTTGGTCTTTAGGTAAACAATCCTTTATGGCAATGGTTTTATTATATACAGTTGAACATATATGTTTATAATGAATTTGGTTGTGTTTTTTTCAGGTACTTGGAGAAGTAGTCCAAAGCAGAAACAATAAGAAAGGGAAATTATATATTTAATGTGTCAATCACTTAAAAGTCTATTATTTTAAATAATTGTAAATAAGAATCTAAAACCAAGGTGTATGCATATGGCGGGGATTTCTGTTGTGGTCTGGAAACAAGCCAAAGATATTGCTTCAATTTCCCTGTAATAAAGAAAGTCAAGCAACTCCCTTAAGCATTATAAGTGTATAAATACAGTTTATATTTATTAAATATGGTCTATTGCTGAAAAGAAAGTCTCGTAAATTCTTTACTGAATGTGTAGTTTAACATTGCTTTTGAATCCCAACTTGCTCGTTTTCACCTGTGCAGATTTACACAGATTGGCGTTGCTGAAATGTATCTCATTTCCCATTTTCATATCTTACTGGAGAAAATGGGTTGACGGATGCAGTGGTACCAAAAGCACAGATAATTATACTTGGTTTGTAGAAGATCGACAAGATCTACACTTTGTGTTGCTAGTTATTTTCCTTATTTCATAGTTTCCCGCAAAAGTGTTTTGTTTAGGGATGATGAAACTTTAAAGATCATGTTCATATGCATTCTTGAGGTAAGAAACACACATTAACGGTGAAACACAGGTCCATTATCCAGTAGAGGTGATTCAGAGTGTTCCTTTTGCTGGTTCAAAGGCATAGCTTCTAGAAGTACATGTAAGCCTTTTTTTTAGTATCTTAATTGGTGAAATTTGTAGACTTTAACATTATATAGATTAAATTTGTATGCGTTGTATTTATTTCTTATAACCTTTTCTCATAAATCCAATTTGTTTTGCAGAAGGGCTAAATGAGATGTCTATTGCCGAGAAATTGATTAGAACGTACGTGGTTTCTTCCCAAAAATATCCCCTCAAAATGAAGATAATATTCAACATGGAAATGATAGGATGTGCATCTTTAGTTGGTCTGGTCAGCGTAAGATTCTCTCACATCTGGATAAATTAGTTTTCCAGAGGAATTCTTAACTAGTTTATGGACCATAGCCATGAATGAGGAAGAGCTGTTTAAAGTGTCATCACTGCTGGAAGAGGTTTGTTCGCCTCAAAGTATTTGTCATTTTTAGGTGCTTTTAGGTGCTAAATGTACAACCTTCTAGTTACAATAACTATTTGATTGTTAGTGTCATACTCTAATTGCTACATATTTGATTGAGGTCGGTTAAATAAACAAATTCATTGAAGTATTTTACTATTTTTATTCTCTAAGTTGTAACCTAATGACGTCAGATATCTTATCTGTTTTGTTCTAGCTTGTTGGAAACGAAGAGAAGCAACCATCTGATACCGAATTTAAGGAAGCAATATGGGGATTCTATTTGGTAATTTTATTGAGATCTTTTCTCGAAAACGTTTTCCAGCGGTTGGCAGTTGGCATCTTGCTCGCTGGATTTGTTTTCAAGGAGGAAGATTTTATGAAACCATGGAAAGAAAAGGATAACTTAAAGAGGTGCAACTCTCACGCTTATTAATATAAAATAAATGAGACAAAACAATTTTATTTTGTATGTTATTTTCACACTTGTGTAATAATTATTCAGGTATGCACTATTGTGGGAGTCCAAAAATTTGATTGCACTCAGCAATGCGATTCAGGACTGGTTAACTTCAAGTAAGTGGTTTTGGTTGGTCATCGTGTTGAACTTGTTCTGTGAAGGTGCATCCGGCATTTACATTGCTTTTGTTATGTTGTAGGAATTGTGTTCGAGTTGATGAAACAAGGTGATATGATGATTGTGTTAAGCACGCTTTTGGCAGCATTATTGTAGGACCAGAATATCGCTACGATGCTATTCCTGCTATACTAACAACGTTTCTGCGAGCGTCACTTCCAATTCTTTGACAACGTTTCACGAGCGTTACAGAATATCCAAAAGAAACTGACGATGGAGGAAATAAAAGAAGAATATGTTGATCCTGCGATGGTCATCATTCTTGCGATAGAGAATATTGTAGCGATCACGATGAGATCGCAGAGCAGATCCGAAATAGGAGGAAAACTTAGCTGTCATCCATTATGTAAATCCCTATATAAAGGGCTCGATAGATCCAGAAAAGGATGATGTATTTTTTAGAGTTGAAAGAGTCTTGAGGTGAGAGAAACTTCAAGAGAATATTTGTAATCTTGATTTCTTCCAATTCTGTAAACATTTCTGAGATTCGAATAGTAAAGTGTCATTTAAATCTTTGAAGTTTAATTGATTTCCAATAGATTTCTATAGAATCTTAACAAGGGTGTAGTGTGGGAATTCCTGTAACTACATTTTGGCGCCCAGAAACAGGGATAATCAAGCTAAGAAATCTCTAATTACAACTTGAGGATTTGAAGAAATTGTTAGGGTTGAAGAGATGGCTAGAAGAAGAATAAATACATCAGAACCACCGACAACTTTGAGGAGAAGTAAAAGACTTGCAGGTGAGGGAACATGTGAATTTGAAGAATCTTTAAGGATAAGATCATGGAGAAATAGAATAAGAAATGAAGAAGAAAGTTCAATTCAACATCCGAATCAACAAACACAAACACGAGATAGGAATGTGGATTATGATAGAGTGATTTTGCATACTTGGAGGTCGGATTCGATGGAAGAAGCAGAAAATCGACAATTAAGAAATGAAGAAGAAGGAGAAAAAAAATCAAGAAATGGCTGGAGGATTAATTCATGAAGGACGTGAAAATGAAATAATACATGATTTGAGACAAAGAGTACAGGAAGAAAGGAGATTAGAGGCAGAAGAGCGTGCGAATTTAACAAGACAAAATCATGAACTAAGAATGGAGAATTTGAGGTTACAAAGAAGAAGGTCAAGAAGTACTATTAGATCAAATTCAAGATCATTCAGAGAAGAACCAAGGCAAAATTCCCCAATGAGAAATGTTAGAGAAGAAGTGCAAAATTTAAATGGAGAACAATGTCATAGAGAAGAAGAGATAATTGGTGATCGCTATAATCCGCGTGATAATAGAAATCAAGAGGGAAGAAACAACCAAATTGAAGAAGAAAATTCAGAAGAAGGTAGGAGGATATTACATGGGCGAGAGATTCAAAGAAATCAAAGAATAATTGAAGAAGAAATTGAGAGACATTATGCTGAACAAGCACGTCTAGCCCGCGAGAGGGAAAGATTAAGGGCAGAAGTAGAAGAACATGAATTTCGAGAAGCAGTGCGACAAAATAATCATGAAAATCGAGAAAGGAGACGTACACAAAATAGCTACAATGGTAATATTCAGGAGGAGTATGATAGGATACATAGGAGAATAGAGAGACAACGAAGAGAAATGAGGAGAAATGAAGAAATCCACAGAGAAGAAGATAGGCAGTTACGATATCAATAGGAAGATGAAAGAAAGAATCGCAGAGAAAGACGAGATGATGATGAAGAAGAAGATACACAAAATCTCGCTAGACAAGAAAGGCAAGAACGCAGAAGAAGGGAAACAACATTAAAGAGGCCAATGGAACAAAACTTAGCTGAGAATGAGCCAATATTGAGAGAATTAGCAGAAATGGGAGGAATGATAAACAATAGAAGAGAAGGAGGTAGAAGGAAACTTGATGAAGCTATTGAAGAAGTTGCGAGAACTCCATTTACTCAAGAAGTACAATTAAGAGGGATACCTCCAAAATGCAATTTACCAGCATTTTTGATGGAACTACTTGTGCTGTTCAACACGTCAAATCTTATGTTAGATGTATGCTACAGTGGGAGAATCATGATGCTGTGCTATGCAAATATTTTTTATCCAGCTTAACTGGCGAGGCGTTGAAATGGTTCGAGGGATTACCAAAAAATACCATAACTTCTTTTGATCATTTACAAGCTACATTTTTAGGAGCGTATATCAGCAACAATTCATCGTGGCTGGGTATTGGAGATGTGTTGGGGTTAAAACAGAGAGTTAGCGAGAGTCTGAAGCACTTAACCATAAGGTGGAAATCAATGTGCAGCGAGATGGCTGGAAGAGTAGATGAAAGATACCTGATCTTATCCTTCATTAATGCAATGTTCGCGACTAATCTGCTGTACATTCAAATTTTAAGAATCAAAAATACAATCACCATGACAAAATTGCGAGAGTTAAAAGAAGAATACATTGCTTTGGAGGAGAAACAAAATGAGATGGAATCATACCCAATCGCGAACACCAGTTCGCTAGAGGAAAGTGGAAGTTTGCTCCCTAAAATAATAAATAATGTGGCGAGCACCTCGCAAGCACAACAAGAGAAAGTAGTAATTGATAACCAACAAAAATTGGTAGCGATGGGCAGTCGAGATCAGGAAGAATAATAAAGGTAGAAGAATTATTACAATCACGGTGGAAATAATAAGATTCAAAGACTTGATCAGCCGCAAGAAAATTATGGAGGACAAAGGCATAATAACTTTAGAGGGCAAGGAAATCAAAAGATAATATGGGAAGAAATTAATATGCCACCTCTTAATGCTAGTATAGAAAAAATTTGGGAAGTTATCATTTTGATGGAAAATATACCATCACCATGGAACATGGGAAAAGAACCCCATCCAAGCAATCGAAGTCAAGAATTTTGTCCTTACCATCACTTTCATGGCCATTCAATAAATGACTGTAGGAATGTAAAGAGGATAATTTTTAGGATGATTGATTAGGGGAAGTTAAATCACTTTCTAGTAGGACATCCACAACCTCATCAATTACCGCCAGCACCAGAAACCCGCAGAGTGAATATTGTCAAAGGAGCAGAAACATTCGTGATAGAAGTGGCGTCTAAAGCAAATAATTTGTTTTGTAACTCCATCGTGCATTCATACAGAACTGTGGAAGATTTTCATGATAATGTTTTAAGTAGAGTCTTCGCGAGAAATACAGATGGAAGAGAGATAATGAATATAGTGAGAGCCTCTCCATTAGAAGAATGGCAGAAACAAACTCTATCTTTCACCGCGCAAGATGTACTAGAGCTTGGCGAGCAACATGACAACCCATTGGTGGTACGATTAGAGATACGTCCAAAGCAAATGCAAGAAGAAGATGAAGAAAATAATGGTAAAATTGAAGACTCTTGGGCCATTAATAGAGTCTTAATAGACACCGGGAGTTCAGTTGATATCTTATTCTATCATACCTATAGAACTATGGGTGGAAGAGATGAAGATTTGATACCATCAACATATAAAATCTATGGATTTAACGGTACATCTAACAAACCAAAGGGAGAAATTGAAATGCAATTACCGTTAAAAGGAATATCTTCAAAAATCTTATTCTGTGTTGTGGACATCGAATCACCTTACAATGCTTTGATAGGACGACCTTGGTTACACGGGATATTAGGTGTAGCATCTACTTATCACCAGTGTATCAAATTTCCTCATCCTAAAGGTGTTGGGGTTATTAAAGGAGATTTGGGAGAAAGCAAGAAATGTTATGAAATCGATATGAAGTCTTGCGAAAGCTGATGGCGAGCGTCTCGCAGAAAAAGAAACAGCAGTAAAACGTAGCAGAAAAGCGGAATCAGAAAATAGTAAGTAGAGAGGTAAAATGATGAACTTTGGAGAACTCTATGAATGATTTGTTTGAAGAATATGTAATTGAACAGAATATTCTGCTTGAAAGAATCGCAAGATTTTACAAAAAGAAAGAAGATCAAAGTTATGAAATTCTATCAGAGTTACAATACTCGCGAGAAGCGCGAATAAAATTTCGCAGAGATTAAAGAATGGGACGAACCTTTATGGCATACACCCTAGTTCGCGAATAAAATTTCGCAAGAGGCAAATGTAAGACCTAATAGAGTGTCATAGGAGGGGGTATCTCTCGACATGATTCAGGGGTAAGGTTATACCGCTGCTGGATCCTGAGTCATGCAGATGTTGGGGTTAAAGAAAACCTATCCGGGAGAGAGATCTTGGATTTCCAACTATATATGGTTATACCCTGGTTGGATGACAGAGAATCTCTTCCAAGAAGTGCAAAGTATGATCAAGGCGCCGAGGTACACGGTTGAGCCAAGGGTGTTGTAGTTGCAGGAATTCCCACACTACACCCTTGTTAAGATTCTATGGAAATCAATTAAACTTCAAAGATTTAAACGACACTTTACTATTCAAACCTCAGAAATGTTTACAGAATTTGGAAGAAATCAAGATTACAAACATTCTCTTGAAGTTTCTCTCTCCTCAAGACTCTTTCAACTCTCAAAAATACATTATCCTTTTCTGGATCTATCGAGCCCTTTATATAGGGATTTACATAATGGATGACAGCTAAGTTTTCCCCTACTTTCGGATCTATCCTGTGATCTCATCGCGATCTCCATCGCAAGAATGATGACCATCGCAGGATTAACATATTATTTCTTTTACTTCTTCCATCGTCATCTTCTTTTGGTTATTCTGTAACGCTCGTGAAATGTTGTTAAAGGATTGGTAGTGACGCTCGCAGAAATGTTGTAAATATCGCAGGAATATTGTTGTAGCGATATTCTGGTCCTACATCTTTCCTCTTTTGATGTATTTTCTGTGAAGAAGAGAAGATCATGAGAATCAATATTCTTTATTATTCTCGCAACTTCTTCATCTTTCTCCTCGACAAGATTCCGTTAATCTAGCCTTTCTTACACATGTTGTGAATTCCTTAATTTACTGACACGTTTATGCTTCATAGGTCCACCACCCTTTGCCTATAAAAGGTAGAGTTAAATCTCAAAATTAATTTTGTTTTTCTGTTTCTTCATCCTCTTCATCTTCCGTCTGCAACTTTGCTTCTACTTCATATTCTTCTGCTACTGTTCTAATGGAGTCCTCAAGGTTTGTTTCTTGACTTATATCATTTATTTAAGCCAATTTTTACTTTCATTCTCCAATCTTTCTTATTTGATTCTTCATAATTATTTCCATGTTATGTCTTCTTTTTAGAGGAAATATCTCTAACACACAATCCATGACTCAGAACCCCAATTCTCGAAAAAGACCAGCAGAAAAGAAGTTCTGCGAATGATAAGGTAGTAAGAAACACCCTGTAGTTGCAGGAATTCCCACACTACACCCTTGTTAAGATTCTATGGAAATCAATTAAACTTCAAAAATTTAAATGACACTTTACTATTCAAATCTCAGAAATGTTTATAGAATTTGGAAGAAATCAAGATTACAAACATTCTCTTGAAGTTTCTCTCTCCTCAAGACTCTTTCAACTCTCAAAAAATACATCATCCTTTTCTGGATCTATCGAGCCCTTTATATAGGGATTTACATAATGGATGACAGCTAAGTTTTCCCCTACTTTAGGATCTATCCTACGATCTCATCGCGATCTCCATCGCAAGAATGATGACCATCGCAGGATTAACATATTCTTTCTTTTACTTCTTCCATCGTCATTTTCTTTTGGTTATTCTGTAACGCTTGTGAAATGTTGTTAAAGGATTGGTAGTGACGCTCGCAAAAATGTTGTAAATATCGCAGGAATATTGTTGTAGTGATATTCTGGTCCTACATCTTGCCTCTTCTCATGTCTTTTTTGCGAAGAAGAGAAGATCATGAGAATCAATATTCTTTATTATTCTCGCAACTTCTTCATCTTTCTCCTCGACAAGATTCCGTTAATCTTTCCTTTCTTATACGTGTTGTGAATTCCTTCATTTACTGACACGTTCCTGCTTCATAGGTCCACCACCTTTTTCCTATAAAAGGTAGAGTTAAATCTCAAAATTAATTTTGTTTTTCTGTTTCTTCATCCTCTTCATCTTTCGTCTGCAACTTTGCTTCTTCTTCATATTCTTCTGCTACTGTTCTAATGGAGTCCTCAAGGTTTGTTTCTTGACTTATATCATTTATTTAAGCCAATTTTTACTTTCATTCTCCAATCTTTCTTATTTGATTCTTCATAATTATTTCCATGTTATGTCTTCTTTTTATCGGAAATATCTCTAACACACAATCCACGACTCAGAACCCTAATTCTCGTAAAAGACCAGTAGAAAAGAAGAAAAGAAGTTCTGCGAATGATAAGGTAGTAAGAAACACACTTTATTTTTTAATAACAATATTGTTGCCTCTGTTTCTTATCTGAGTTATTATTCGCAGAATGTCGAGAATCCTACTAAACCTCCCAAGAGATATCGCCATTTTAAGAATCTTGGGGAAGATCTTATTATGCCCCCGCTAACATATGTGAAGGTTACTCCCACACCATCGCAACCAAATCTTTCTCCTCCTGTTCGCGAGGATATCTCTATCCATTCTTCTACTTCTTCTAATCCTTTAACAAACCAAGCTTCTAAAGTTGTTGTAACTGAGACTCCTCATAGTCATTTACATCCTTCAACTGTTGTTTTTCCACATACTCCTCCTGATAACTCAACCATCACAAATGATCGTCAACTTGCTCTCACTACTATTTCACCTTCTACACCCCTTCCTTCATCAAACAAGACTTTCGCAAGTGTTGATGTTGCTTTTAAGATCTTGTCTAACATTTTAGACAATGCTAGAAAGTATTCCACTGACCCTCTCCAACAGGAAGCTTGCGAGACTCTGTTCAAGTATTTTGGCTCTAATTGTAATGCTTCTCCAATATCACTAGAAAATGAGATTGAAGCTCTGAGGAAGAATCTTCATGCTAAGACTGCTGAATGCGATACTTCGAATCATATGCTCCGCAATTCTTCTCTATACTGCGAGAATCTTCGCAGAAAAAATGACGAGCTGAAAGGTACATTTGTCTTGCCTATGTTCTTTTTGTTTTTCTGTTTTACTTACATATTTTCTGTATTCAGACTTCCTTATTAAATTCTTGATTCATATATTAGTTTCAAATCGGACTCGTTTCATAGAAAGACTCAAATTTGAATCTATCGCTGAAGAAGTTCGCATCGAAAGAGATTCTTGGATGGATCAACATACTATACTAGACAATCTTTACACATATTCAATTGATCGTATAAATAATCTTACTAATGAGAATAATCAATTATTGCAAAGGCATAGTTTTTTAAGTGGCGAGGTTGATCGCCTCTCATATTTGTTTTTAAGGCTAATTTGGCGATGGAATCTGTAGTTGCGGATTATCTCACAACTACACCCTCATAAGAATCCATTAAAATGATTCCTAAATCTAATTAATTTGATATGAAACTAATAATTAAAGTACTAAAATTATAAAAGTGACACAAAGATTTTTACGTGGTTCGATCAATGTGATCTACATCCACGGTTCTTCACTAGTGATTGTATGTAATTACATGATTGTACAATTTAAACTCCATTAATGAATATTTGGAGCTTTAGAATTTCTTGGGGAAGAAGATGATAAAGATGATAAAGATAATAAATCTCTCCTAACATTTTCTCTCTCCTCCTAAAATTATCCTCTCTTGCTCAAAAGATCTCTCCCACTTCTCATGCCTAAATGGCTATTTATATGATCTTACAAAATATGACAGTTGTGTTGTCCCGCCATTTCGGATTTGATAATTATCTTGTGAACCTTCGTAACTTCATTTTGCGAACTTCTTTTGCTTTCCTCGTGATTTCCTTTGCTCGCAAAATGTTGTTTGCTCGCAAGATGTCTTTTCTCTCCACAATTTCGTAAGTTATCATTTGTTGTGATATTCCGCTCCTACATCTTGCCTCTTTTTTCTTGAATATTGCTTGAAGAGTGATCTTCAAGAAAAAATCACTTGCTGTGGTTGTTGGAGTAGTCTTTGATCTTTGTTGATGAAGGAACGAGCGAAAGAATATCAAACTCAAAAAGTATATACTTGCCTCTATTCTTTTGCGAAGTTCTGAAGCTTTAAAAAGTAATTAGAAGTATCATCTTGCGAAGTATGAAGTATGTGAAGTATCTTGAAGAAGTATGAAGTATAAGAAATATAAAATATCCTTGAAGAAGTATAAGAAGTACTCAATCCTCGAAATATATAAGAAGTATGAAGTATCCTTAAGAAGTATAAGAAGTACCTAATCCTCGAAATATATAAGAAGTATTCGTCCTTGAATAAGAGTGATAAATATTGCCTCTGTTCATGTGAAATTATTATTCCATTTTTGATAAGGATTCTTGCTGAGAAGATAAAGAATCATAAAATATTTTCTTGGGTATCCATAGTTGCCTCTGTTCTTTATCTATGAAGGAGAATCCTTAAGAAAATGTTGAATAACTAAATTGCGTCTCTATTCTTATCTTTCCTCTGCCTCAAGTGGTAACCCTGCTAACTTCTGAATTTTTCTGCAAATTTCTGAATTTTTCTGTGAATTTCTGAGGTTTTCTGCGAATTTCTAAACTTCTGAATAATGCT
Organism: Papaver bracteatum; assembly: GCA_023529315.1. Classification (NCBI taxonomy): domain Eukaryota; kingdom Viridiplantae; phylum Streptophyta; class Magnoliopsida; order Ranunculales; family Papaveraceae; genus Papaver; species Papaver bracteatum. Next base: position 2,058,829 of record JAJJWX010004010.1, read on the forward strand.
GCGAATAGTGCTGCGAGTAGTGCTGTGAATATAGTGTTGCGAATATAGTGTTGCGAATATAGTGTTGCGAACATAGTGTTGCGAATATATTGTTGCGAACTATGAATAGTCCTGCGAATTATGAATGTTTCTGCGAAGTTTCGCGGTATTATCCTGTAAAATTTTGTAAAATACTTGTGTGCATATAATATTTATATAATGATTATGTTATGAAATGTGTATGCGATGCTTATGCCTTGAAGTGCTTATGCAATGCTTTTATGATGCGAATATGATGCTTGAATGATGCGAGTATGATGCTTGTATGATGCGAGTATGATGCTTGTATGATGCGAATACTTATCTATTGCAATGTATATTTCAAGTTTCTGTTACTTAGCTCATTTTTCCGTAGTAAAATTGATATATCTTTGAGTTTCCTCCATTCATATAAGCATCTACGCAAGTTTACTTGTGTATTTTCGTGAATGAAATCGCCTCTTCTAGTATGACTTCGTGATATATATTCTTGTAAAAATTCTTCAATGATATTGATGGAATTGTCTTCTTTGATATATATTGTCTTCAAAATTCTTCAATGATCTTGATGGAATTGTCTTCTTTGATATATATTCTCTTCAAAGTTCTTCAATGATCTTGATGGAATTGTCTTCTTTGTTAGGACTTCATGATATATATTCTTGTAAAAATTCTTTAATGATATTGATGGAATAAATTTCATGAATTGCTGTGGTCTTATCATGCCTTCCTAAGTAAAGGTCTTATTTTTCCACCTCTTTTGTGATAATATTTTGTATTTGCGATAATATGACAAGCCTGAACATTCTTGCGAACATACAACCTCGTGACATTATCGTCTTGCGATGAAATCGCAGGACGTTTTTACACTTTCATGTAATAACCCATTGATCTCATCTTAACTTCTTTGTTTCATTCTGCGAGTTCTTTTTGTATGTTTTTCCTTCTCTTTTTTTTTTTTTTTAGAATGCTTGCAGAACTTCATTTGTTGCACAAATATGACAAGCCTTTATGTTTTCGCAAACAAGAAGCCTCGTGACATTTGCGTCTTATAGCACGTATCAGCTCCCTAATGGAGGGTGCTGCCCTTTATCTTCCCCTGGTTGCCCCTTCAAGGAAGCGTACATCGACCATACAAGGTTAGCTCTTCCCATCCGGTTCTGCCAACAACCAGCTTTTGATCGCAACCTCTTATCCTTTTTGCCTATAGGGCTTATAGTTACGAGGTTGCACCCTATGGGGTATCTTTTGGCCAAGTGTATCATTTTCCAAGACTTGTCAAAAATGGCAGATGTGGTTCAACCTCACCCGGCACTCTTGACTCAACCGTGTACCTCGGCGCCTTGATCGTTTTCTGCACTTCTTGGGAAAGACAGTATGCCTTAGTCTCCCAACCTAAATCCTCTTACACCGCATTTTATATTGCGTAATGTCGCTAGATTAGGTGAGAATCCAAGGTGTCTAACCCGGATAGGTACCCCATTATTGGGTTGTACCCCTAAAATTTTACCATGTACTAAGGGCCCTTGGTGGTGTTCCGGTTACCCTTAGCCACGTTTATAGGTACCCCCTTAAATGACGTACTTTAGGACTTTGCCTCTTACGAAATATAGCTTCGCGAACTAGGTTGTACGCCACAAAGGTTTGCCTGTATAAAATTTTCTGCGGCTCTCTTTCTTTTTTGGAGGCTGATCACAGATTGCGGTCTTTTATTCGCAAATTGCGGTCTTTTCTTCGCAATTGATTTTTGGCGGTATTTTTTCTCCTTTTAAAAAGTCATCGTAAATTTTTCATGTACATAAAATGTTGAATGTTTTCATAAAATGTTTAGTATAAGAAGTATGAGAAGTATTCATATCATATATTTAAATCAAAATTATTCAATAGAAATATAGGAATTTAATTTTCTCTGTTTTTTGTAATTTTGAAGTCTTTGAAAAATTTTGAGATCTTTAAATTTTTGCGATAAACTCATTTTTGAATCTTGCGATTGTATCACTTTTCACCAATCTAAAAAATCTTTGAAATGTTTTGAAATCTTAGAAATTGTAGAAATTTTGCGAGTATATCGGTTTTAGTAAATAAAATCAAAATTCTTTTGTCTTCAGTAAATAAAGTATTCAAGGAAATGGTACTTACCTTTTTACGGCTTGTTGTTGTCTCTTGCAAAGTATATGACTTGTTATTTCTTGTGAAATAATCTCCCACTTTCTTCTTACGAAATATCAAAAATCTTGCGAAGTAATAATCTGCTCAAAGTAATCGATCATCTGCGAAGTAATGATTTACACGAAGTTAACATTTGCGAAGGAAATATTTACGATATAAATTCATGCTGCAAATGTTAGCAAGGTAAATATTTGCAAAGTGCAAAGAGTAGAATTGTTTGTGTTGCGAATATTCGCATGGAAAACATCTGCGAAGTGCAAAACTTTTTTGCGAATGGGGGGATTTGAAACATAGACATCAAACTCCTTCACTTTACTTCTGACCATCTGAGCTAGCATCTGTTTGTGTTGGAATAGCATGATTAGTTTGATTAACTCTCATTTTAATGTCTTTTGTACCCTTATCATCTTCTATTTTTCTTCTTCTTCGCAGGCAATTTTGATCAAGTCACTTTGTAAGTTCGCAATGACGGAGGTTCTCCATCCCCGGAATTGTTATCTCACTGGTATTGTTGATGTGAACTGATATTGACTTGAAATGAGCTGGGATGCAGACTGATTTGTTGCGTTGAATTTGAAACCTCTGGTATGAATTAACTATTAATGTTTGACCCTTATAGATTCTCTGGAATTACAATACAACTCTCAATATCCCTATTCTTCACTCCGTTCATATTCGGTTTGGCCTCATCATCTTCAGTTGGGCATTATGCTTATGCTCATCTGCGCACAGCCTCGTCTTCGAATTTTCTTTGCGCCCTAGAAACTTCTTTTATTTTTGCTGGTCGTCAGCTTGAGTACCTCCCTTTCTTACTGGTACATAATCCAAGATGACTGTTTTCGTAGGTTCCAGGGTTGTAGACAAGATTGTCTAGCCGCAAACCTAATTATTGCGAAGAAGTAACTATTTGAGGCTATTGGATTAATGTTACTTCACAAGTTCCTTCGTTGATAATTCATCTTCCACGAAGTTATTCAGCACACCACAGGTTCAATAGTTGGGAAAGAAAACTTATTGTACTTTATGATAATTTGCGAAGTAAGGTAAACATCTGCGAAGCAAAGAAAAAGAATTTATATGCGTTAGTAATGTGGGCAGACAAGGTAAGAAAGCATGAGATGTTCTAACTGTTTGCTGATGGTGATGTTAAAGTATGATCTGCTGGAATTTTTCTGGAAAATTTATGCGAACTGCAAAAGTATTGGCATCGCTGAGATAGATTTGTCAATTATCCGTTATCTTCTCTTGAACGATGCTATTGCTCGTCTATTTCTTTGGCCTAGTCATTCTTTTTACGCTGTCAAGCCTTCTCATAGAGCTAACTGACTTCTTACTTGGTCCTCTATCGTTTCTGTTGACTCCATTTAGATTTTTTTTTTTAAATCTCACTGTTGACGTAGCTTTTACATCTCCTCCTCCACATTTTCTTGTAAATCTCTAATTTTTTTGTTTCCTACATATCTCTTTGCTGGTTAACCCATGGATTTGATCTCTGTTCTTCATCTTCATTCTTTGTCTTGATGTCTTAGCCCTACCTTTACTGCGGTTCATTCCTGCTGAAAACTAGAAGACAAAACTTTGCAAAGCTTCGTAAGCTTATTTGAGAAGATTAATTGATAAGTGAAAACCACAAAACAAAACTTTGTTTGTTACTAAACTAATGAAGTGCTTCTATAATTCCTCTATTCCCATCATTCCATAGCTGGTTGTTGATGTTTTCTCTATTAACCTCTCGTTCTGATGTTCTTTAACGTCTCATTTGACGTTTATTATCTTCTTGTTCGCAAACTATCTTCTTGAGGTTAGCAACTTCAATTGACTATCCAATAAATTTTCTGGAATTTTCTTTCGCCGTTTAATAGCGCCTGTTTGCCATTCAATAAATGGAGTACTATTCATTGCCTTTGAAGTAGGCAACTTTGTCTTCGTCTGTGCTTATGACTTTGCTGGTATGTAGGCGTAGGCTGTAAATTTCCTTACTTCGCAAGCTGTCTTTCTTCATTCATCAGTAACTGTAAACAAAGAAAAACACTCTTCGCAGGGGCGGAATCTCTCCGTTCGCTGCAAAGTAATTCTTTACCGCGAAGTAAAATCATTAGATTAGATCAATAGATATGAAGACTAAAATCATATAATAGGAATAAAATTCACATTTTTCTTTTATAAATCTATAAATCTGAAAGAAAATAGTAATCATAAAAGAAATGAGTTAAGAAAGAGGATTAATCTTTTATTGATGTTGATTCACTCCCTGAAAGCGTATATTCTTCCATGAAATTTCCATTTTTGCTCCTGAAACTTTTAAGATCATGAACAATAGCTAATCTTCGTGAGAACTTCTTGGATCAAAAATTTACAGGAAGGATAAATCCTTTTAATCTCTCCCTGTTTCTAGCGCCAATTATGTAGTTGCGGATTATCTCACAACTACACCCTCATAAGAATCCATTAAAATGATTCCTAAATCTAATTAATTTGATATGAAACTAAGAATTAAAGTACTAAAATTATAAAAGTGACACAAATATTTTTACGTGGTTCGATCAATGTGATCTACATCCACGGTTCTTCACTAGTGATTGTATGTAATTACATGATTGTACAATTGAAACTCCATTAATGAATATTTGGAGCTTTAGAATTTCTTGGGGAAGAAGATGATAAAGATAATAAATCTCTCCTAACATTTTCTCTCTCCTCCTAAAATTATCCTCTCTTGCTCAAAAGATCTCTCCCACTTCTCATGCCTAAATGGCTATTTATATGATCTTACAAAATATGACAGTTGTGTTGTCCCGCCATTTCGGATTTGATAATTATCTTGCGAACCTTCGTAACTTCATTTCGCGAACTTCTTTTGCTTTCCTCGTGATTTCCTTTGCTCGCAAAATGTTCTTTGCTCGCAAGATGTCTTTTCTCTCCACAATTTCGTAAGTTATCATTTGTTGTGATATTCCGCTCCTATAGAATCTTTATCAGATGAGAATAAAACTTTGTCCCAAGAAAAACATAGATTTTCAAGCTTGATGGCAATTTCCTCGCAGCAATTAAATAATCTTCAAAGCACATGTAACAATCAAGAGCAGTCTCTTCGTTCTCTTAAGAATGAGCTTAAGGAGTTAAATGAATCATCTTCTGCCGAGAAGGATAAACTCATCAAGGGTAGATTAACTCTTAGTTTAAGGGCTGGAGAACTTCAAGAACAATACTCTCAATTGAAGGAATCTCATTCTTTATTAGCAAAGGAAAATTCATATCTTCGCAGCAAAGAAAAATCATGAAATCTCGTCTGAAGGGTATGGTTGGCGATAAATTCGATGATGCCATGAATCAGTGGGAGAACTGTTTATTTGCTTTAATCCAAAACTTATCCTCGCAAAAAGAAGGTAGTCAATTGACTTCCTCTCTTGTTGTTCTTCTCATAAAACTTTGTGCTATATTCCTTGTGAACTTTTTATCTAATTGATTTCATTTTGTTGCTCACAGAATCCGAAAGAGATCTCCATTCTACCATCGCTGATCTGACCACTACGTTGGATAAAGTTCGCAAAGAAAACAGGTCTCTTGCTTCCAATTACCTTAGTTCCCGCGACAGAGCAGAAAGAAGACTTGATTATCTCGAGTACTTTAAAAATATTGAAATTAGAAATCGTGAAATAAGTCTCCTTTGCCAAGTCCATCTTAGTGCTAAAGTTCTTGTGAACGAGATTCTGCTTACTCGTTATCTTTTTCATGTTTCTGTCCCTCCTCTAAAGGTTGACGATGATGAAATTCCTCTCCCCATGGATGAAGAATTAGAGTTTACCAATGATGAATAAAATACCACTCAAGAAGATGGTGGAGAAGAAGAAGAAGAAAAAAGAAGTCCCCTCAAAGAAGAAGCCGCGGGTGACGAAGTAAATACTGAGGAAGAGTTAAAAGAAGGAGAGACTCGTGATGAAAAAGACGTTGCTGAAGCTGATATCTCTGGCAAAAATAATAAATCTGACGAGCAAGAAGAATGAATCTGGCGAAACTATCGATGAAACTTTGGATTTTATCTTTGCTTTCTTTTTCTTCTTCTCTTCTTGCGAATGATGTAACTTTTGAGTCTTTTGGGATTTAATCTTTCAATTTAGGTTACTTTGAATATTTTCAAGGAAGATAATGAAATCTTACTTCTCTATTCTCCTACCTTCCCTCCGTTATCTTTCTTAAAATGGTGAATCATTTTCTGTATCTTCTTGAAGGAATTTTGTTGTTGTGCTATTCACGAAAGTATGAATATTCCAGTGATATAATGAATACTGTTGCGATGTTTTGAAAAATTCTGAAGGAATCTGCAATGTTTAAAATTTGCCTTCAATGAATAGTCCTGCAATGAATTAGTACTTCCTGCAATCTTAAAATAGAATAGTTAATTGGTACGATTATTCTTTTGGTCTTATTTTGCCTTCCTAGTTAAAGGTCTTATTTTGCCAAACTTTTTATGTTTTGCGAAAAATTCGCAGGATTTCTTACATTTCAAAAATTTTGCGACAATATGATAAGCATAAAATCTCTCGCAAGAATTTAATCTTATGACATTGCCGTCTTGCGATGAAATCGTAGGACGTCTTTACACTTTCATGTAAAAACCCATTGATCTCATCTTAACATTTCTCTTGTGGCTTGTTGCCTCTGTATAATTTAAGTCACGCGACAATATGACATGCCTAAATGTTCTTGCGATCATAAAGCCCCATGACATTGCCATCTTAAGACACTTATCAGCTCCCTAATGGAGGGTGCCGCCCTTATCTTCCCCCTGGTTTCCCCTTAAAGGAGGGAACATCGGCCATACAAGACTAGCTCCTCCCATCTAGATTTACCAACAACCAGCTACTTTCGCAGCCTCTTGTCCCTTATGCCTATATGGATTATAGTTACAAGACTGCACCCTAAGTGGAGTTTTCTTCAGGCCAAGTGCATCGTAGCCAAGACTTACCAAGAATGGCAAGAGAGTTTCGTACGCTCCGGGCACCCTTGGCTCAACCGTGTACCTCAGCGCCTTGGTCATACTTTTCACTTCTTGGAAGAGATTCTCAGTCGTCCAACTAGGGTATAACCATATATAGTTAGAAATCCAAGATCTCTCTCCCGGATAGGTTTTCTTTAACCCCAAACTTAGGTTCCAGCAGCGGTATAACCTTATCGCTGAGTCGTGTCAAGAGATACCCCCTTTATGACGCACTATTAGTTCTTGCATTTTCCTCTTACGAAATTTTATTCGCGAACTAGGGTGCACGCCATAAAGGTTTGTCCCATTCTTATGTCTCTGCGAAATTTGTATTCGCTTTTCTTGCGATAATGCTCGCTGTTTTTGTTGTGCTTTGTTATCATAAGAATTTTTCAATTGTAAATAGAGATAGAAGAATTTATTACTTGCTTCGTCATATAATATACCAGTATCTGTTATCTTGTAGAAGATGTAATTGGTAATAATTTTTCAGAAATAATCTATTCCGTAGTCTATCGAGTTTTTGACCAACATCTCTTCCTTCAGGATCCATTAGTTTGTACGCCCCATTTCCAACTATCTCTTTGATGATATATGGTCCATCCCATGTTCTCTCCAACTTTCCACCACTTTCTCGCTGATAACTTGGTGTTTCTCGCAGCACTAAATTGCCAGGTTGAAATTCACATTTCTTAACACGTTTGTTGTACTCACGAGCTAATCTTCGATGGTAATTTTCCATATGCTGCAAAGTTTTTTCTCTTTTTTCTTCTAACTCATCCAATTTATTTAAAATCATTCCAACACTTAGATTTCTTTCTCAAGCTTCTCTTTTTGTTGTAGGAATAGAGACTTCTGTGGGTAACACAGCTTCAACTCCATATGTCAAACAAAAAGGTGACATTCCAGTAGCTTCTCGTCTAGTTGTATTGTAGGACCATATTGCATTATGCACCTGTTCACACCATGCTTTATGGTATCCTTCTAACTTCTTTTTCAAAATATCTGTTATTGTATTATTAGTTGCTTCAGCCTGACCATTTGCTTGTGGGTATAAAGGAGTAGACTTTCCGCATTTTATCTTAAATGCATTGAGTAACAACTCTATATTTTGTCCCTCAAACTGCTTTCCATTATCAGTACTAGTTGTGCTGGAATCCCAAATCTGCAGATTATATTTTCAAATATGAATGTAAAAATATATTTATCTCGAATATGTTGTACTGATTTTACTTCTCCCCATTTTGTGAAATAATCTGTTGCGACAATCAAGTATCCTCTTTGTCAAGAACCGGGTACAAATGGTCCCAAAATATCTAACCCCCATTTCCCAAAAGGCCATACACTTGTTGAAGATGATAATGGCGCTCCTGGTGCATGTATCCTTTTTCCGTATCGCTGGCAATCCTCGCAACGTCTTTAGAGTTGCTTTGCATCCTCATGCATATATGGCCAGTAATAAACCTGCATTTTTGTTCTATATGCTAAAGATCTTACTCCACTGTGATTACCAGCGTCACCACTATGTAACATCTTCAATATTTTTTGTCCTTCTTCTCTCATCAAACATCTTAGCGATGGTCCATTAAAAGATATGTGATATAGTACTCCATCTCTTAGCTCATAATTGGTTGCCCTACTCTTCAATTTGTGTGTTTCTAATCTATTTATTGGAGTTTCCCCTCTCGCCAAGTATGCATGAAGATCTGCTCGCCGATCCATGATATTGCTCGTGGGTTCTTCCTCGCCAGCTTCTACCATCATTACATCTATCTCTTCTTCTTCTTTGTTTATCGATGGAAATGAGAGTGTTTGAATTTTTATGCATCTCGCCAATGGATTTTGTCATCATACTAGATATGAAATCAAAAGCAAATGCGAGTCTATTGTCTTTCCTTGATATGTGTCTCCATTTTATTTTTGGAATTTTCGCAGACAATTCTTCAACGAGTCTTTTGTATTTTCTGAGATATGGTTCATTTGTTGTGTACTCTTCTTTTATCTAACGAATAACCAATTGTGAATCGCTGGTAATTCTGTCATTTTCCAAATTCATCTCTATCACAAATTTTAAAGAATGAATCACATCCTCATACTCTGTCTCATTGTTAGTGGCTGCAAATTCTAATCTGAATGAAAATGCTGTTTTTTCTCCTTCTGGCGATATGAAAACGACCCCATTCCATTTCCTTCTCCGTTGGATGATCCATCCACTAATATTTCCCATCTGTTTGGTTCTGTTAATAGCTCTTTTGGATCTCCACATTCTTCTTCTATATCCATCATCTCCTCCACAGCTTCATCATCTTCTAATGGAAATTCAGCTAAGAACTCTGCGATGACATGTGATTTTGGCGAAGATAAAATTTCATACTGTATATAAAAGTGTCCCACTTGTGCATTCCACCTCTCAACTTTGCCTGATCTCTTTGAATTTTTCATTACTGATTCAATTGGCACTTTCGTTAACACTTTGACCTTATGTGCTTGGAAGTAGATGTGAAGCTTGAAAGTTGCATGTACTAATGCTAGAATTAGTTTCTCAATCTTTGAATAATTTCTCTTTGCAGAATTGAATGTTTTGCTAATGTAATAAATTGGTTTTTCTACCCCTACATCTACTCGCAGCAACACGGCACTTAACGCATATGTGGTTGTTGCGAGATAAATCAATAATTCTTCCCCTGGTTCTGCTTTCTGTAGAATAGTTATGTTCGTTAAATGTTCTTTTATTCCTTGAAAAGCTTTTTCGCATTCATCTGTCCACTTGAATTTTGCTCCCTTCTTGAGTATAACGAAAAAATGCTTGCACTTGTCTGAAGATCGTGAAATGAACCTTTCTAGCGATGCTAAGAGTCCATTTAGTTTTTGCACATCTTTTACCGTCGCGGGAGTTGGCATATCGCGAATTTCTTGTACCTTTTCTGGATCAACTTGTATTCCCTCTTTTGATACAATATACCCCAAAAATTTCCCCGAAGTTACTCCAAAAGTACACTTATCAGGATTCACTTTAATATTGAATTGCCGCATTTGATTGAAGATCTCTTTCAAATCTTGCACATGATTCTCAGCTTCTTTGCTTTTGATCAGCATATCATCTATAGCGAGAATGCGGTATGATTTGCACATGAGTCCATTTATAGCAATATATTCCTCTTGGAGCAAAAAATGCGGTATGCTCTTGATCTTCTTCAGCGAGAGGGATTTGATTATACCCTTTATATCCATCCAACGATGATATTCTTGCATTTCCCGCTGCTGATTCAACCATTTGTGGGATATCTGGCAATGGAAAACTATCTTTTGGACAAGCCTTGTTTAAATCAGTAAAATCTATACAAATTCTTATCCCCTTGTTCTTCTTCGGGACCACCACCATATTTGCAATCCATTCTGGATATTTTGCTTGCCTTATAATTCCTGCGTCGAGCATCTTCTGTAATTCTTCTTCTATTTGAGAATGGTATGTTGTTGCGATCTTCCTTATTCTTTGCTTAAATGGTCTTACATTTTTGTTGATTTCTAATTTATGACATGCTATTGACGGATCTATCCCTGGCATCTCATCCATGCTCCACGCGAAGATATCTGCATATTCTCGCAAAAGATTAATAGTTCTTCTCTCTTCATTTGCCTCCATTCTAGTCCCAATTTTCAGCATTTTAGGCTCTTCCTTACTTCCAATATTTATTTCTTTTGTTGGTTCCGCGGCAGTGTAACTGGATTCAGGTTCTCCCATTGGTGTTGGTGTTTTCATAATTCTTGTGAATTCGTCTCCTTCTCGCGAAATTTCACTGGGCACTCCTTTTTCCCTCCTTTGCTCTTATCATGTAAACTTTAAATTCTTCCTCCTTCAATTATCTCGCCAGTTTTCTACAATCCTTTCGCGACTTTGGACAGTTTTCACAATTTTTCACTTCAATTTGGTAACATAATTTTGCAAAATCCGTATCTCCTCTAATTTCCCCGATTCCACTAGGCATAGGAAATTTAACGCACTAATGCAACATTGATGATACAGCCTTGATTGCATGTATCCATGGTCTTCCCAGTATCATATTGTGCGGTGATTCTATGTCTACCACGCATAATGATACTTGCATTTCAATTTCTCCTAGCGGAATTCGTACCACTATTTCGCCTTTAGGTTTTGTTAACGATTTTCCAAAGCCATGAATATGATATGTTGAACCAGACATTTCTTCATCCTTATATCCCATTTTCTTAAAAGTATGATAGAACATTATATCCACAGAACTTCCTGCATCTACCAAAGTTCTATTCATAGCCCACTCTTCTTCAGATTTTGTTGAATTTTCTTTTCTCATTGATACAATAATTACTGTGACTACCAACGGAGATGTATGACTCAGATCTTCTTCTGGTATTTCTGCTGCTATAAAAGTGATTTCTTGCTTTTCCCAATCTTTTAGTGGTGATATTTTTTCCACCGTCATAATCTTCCTTCCTTCAAAATCCCGTTTTTGTATCTTCCCCTTAATGTTTTCATGAAATATATCAACCATTGCTCTTGTTACCATATCACATTCCAATTTTCTACAATCTTCTTTGATTCTGATCATTCTTTCTTCAATTGTCTCACCAATTTATCTAATGATTTCCTTAATCTTGAGCAATTCTTATCTTCTTCTTCACTTTTTCTTCAATTTTCGTTAATCAATCCCTATTTCGGGCGCCAAAATGTAGTTGCAGGAATTCCCACACTTCACCCTTGTTAAGATTCTATGGAAATCAATTAAACTTCAAAGATTTAAACGACACTTTACTATTCAAATCTCAGAAATGTTTACAGAATTTGGAAGAAATCAAGATTACAAACATTCTCTTGAAGTTTCTCTCTCCTCAAGACTCTTTCAACTCTCAAAAATACATCATCCTTTTCTGGATCTATCAATCCCTTTATATAGGGATTTACATAATGGATGACAGCTAAGTTTTCCTCTACTTTCGGATCTATCCTACGATCTCATCGCGATCTCCATGGGAAGAATGATGACCATCGCAGGATTAACATATTCTTTCTTTTACTTCTTCCATTGTCATCTTGTTTTGGTTATTCTGTAACGCTCGTGAAATGTTGTTAAAGGATTGGTAGTGATGCTCGCAGAAATGTTGTAAATATCGCAGGAATATTGTTGTAGCGATATTCTGGTCCTACAGGTGCCAAGGGCGTACGAAACTCCCTTGCCATTCTTGGTAAGTCTTGACTACGATGCACTTGGCCTGAAAAAAACCCCACTTAGGGTGTATTCCTGTAACTATAAGCCATATAGGCATAAAGGACAAGATGCTTCGAAAACATCTGGTTGTTGTTAAATCTGGATGGGAGGAGCTAGTCTTGTATGACCGATGTTCCCTCCTTGAAGGGGAAACCAGGGGAAAGATAAGGGTGGAACCCTCCATTAGGGAGCTGATAAGTGTCTTAAGACGGCAATGTCACGGGGCTTTGTGATCGCAAGAACATTTAGGTTTGTCATATTATCGCGTGACATAAATTATACAGAGGCAACAAGCCAAAAGATAAGATGAGATCAATGGGTTTTACATGAAAGTTTAAAGACGTCCTGCGATATCATCGCAAGACGGAAATGTCACGAGGCTTTGATCTCACAAGAGAGCTTAGACTGGTCATATTGTCGCAATACAATCAAAGAAGAACGATAAGGCAGAATCAATGGGTCAATACATGCAAATGTAAAGACGTCCTGCGATTTTGTCCCAAAAAGAAAAAGGTGTGGCACAATAATACCTTTAATTAAGAAGGCATAATAAGACCACAAGATTACTGCGATAATACTCGCAGTTATTGTTAGTGATAACATCGCAAATATCAAAGCAAATTTTATTTAAAGATAATATCTAATTTCTTCTCAATTTGTTCATATTGCAGATAAATAATAGAGGCAAGTATGGGAATGCATAAGAGCGATGAAATTATTATTCATCCACCATATAAAAATTGCATAGAGATTTTTAAATGATAAATTTGCATAGATACTTAAAGGATAATAATTATATTGATTGATTAATTTGCAGAAAAAGAATTTTTTTCTAAATTCATACAGATAGAAGAAAAAGAAATTTACATAATTGGAGAAACTCGCAGTAATGTTACAGAAAGAAGAAAATAAATATACAAATAAGATAGAGGGAAGAAGAAGAACTATCTAGATTTATCGCCATCCTCTTTGTCAGATTTCTCTTCATCGTCATATTTCTCCATTTCATCATCGCTATTTTCATTCTTATTAGATTCCTCTTCTCCACTAGACTTTTCTCCTTCGTCATTATTATTATTATTATTATTATTATTATTATTATTATCTTCATCTTCATCAGAATCCTCAGCCTCGCTATCAGAAATGTCAAGATTTGGGATTTGTGTGGGGATTTTCTTTGTAAGATCAGAATATATAGAAGGGGAAATTCCATGATCACTGCAAACCAACCTAACAGAATCATTACGAACAATAATGAGAGATCTATTGAAATTCGCGGTAGTAATACCAAATTGCTTCTTCAATTGTGAATATTTATTATTGCGAGCAGCAAGGGTATTCGCGAGCTGATTCTTCTCATTTTCAAGTTCCTCAATTCTGTCAAGATATCTTTTTCAGCTCCTGCAAGAATATGACAACAAGTTAAGAAATTTTGTAGAAAAGAATAATGAAAATAAGAAAATAGCGAGAGGAAGAACAGCTAACAACCTTCTCTTTCAGAAATCATATCCCTAATTAAAGCCGCCTGTTCAACTTGAAGGCTAACATTTACACCTAAATCATTCCTGGCATTGTCAAGAACCTTCGCAGCCCAAGCAAACTCATCATCACTATTAATGAGGAGACGAGATCGAACTTGAGTCTCCCTCGCAAGAAGATCTTCATTCTCGCGGATAAGTTTATCTTTGTACATTTGAACGTCAAGGAGGGTTTTATGAAAGTCTTCTAGGGTCTTGGATCCCTTTTTGATGGAAAGATCTTTCTCATCAATAAGATCGCTATTCTTCTGTCTTAATCTATCTATTTCTTTCTTTGAATCAAGATAAAAGCGCTTATATTTGTCAGTCAAACCTAAATTGAATCTGTGTTTAATTTTTAAGAGATTAAGCTTGGATCTAAGTTCATCTATGGAGAGGGATTTAATCTTATCATCTGAGAAATTACTTAAAGAATTATTGAGACAAGCAAGAAGAGTATTATCATCTACAGGTTCAGGGAAAGATTGAAAGAGTATAGCCTCGTCAGTAAGACCATAAATATCTGCAAGTTAAAAGTGGTCGCTTGAATAAGCTGCGATAGAGTAAAAATAATTAAGAGAGAAAGGAAATCAATCATACCATAGAGTTGTTGGTTAGCTCTATCAAGATAAGATATCATTTGCTTATCAACTGAAGCTTCAGTCTCCAGCTGTTTATTCTTCTTGCGAAGATCAATAACTTCAGATTCTAATTTTTCTTTATCCTGGAGAAGTCTAGCAGTTTTCTCTTCAGAGTTGGCACGTCTTTTATCTAAATCATAAGCAACATCAAAAGAAGCTCTTGCAACCTGCGAAAGAAAAATATAAATTAAGATCTAGCGATGGAGAAAATATATAAAAAAACTGAAGAAATGAAAACATACCAAGGCACCAAGAGAATTCAAGAGACTGGGAGTCAGCGATCTTGAGATTCCTTGGAGAGAATCATTATCCGCCAGAATAGGGGCATCGCAAACTTTAGCGAGAGCTTGGGATGTCATGTCAATAACTTCATCCTTGTCATTACAAGTTATGCTGTGGGAAATATCGCTAAAAATTCTGGATAAATGAGTCATTGAAGAATCATAAGAAGAAGAATTTTTTATTGAAGGAAAACCGCTAACATTAAAATCCTTGTCATTATTATCCTTATCAAGATCAACACTTGGATTTTCTGGAATTAGTTGAGGAATTGAAGAAGAAGAAGGTTGAGTTTTCCTTCTCTTTAGTGGAGGATCGCTAGATTCTTTATTGCAATGGGCAGAAGACCTTCCCCTGGAAGGAGCAGTAGATTTCTCCTTTGAAGATTTCCCAGATTTCTCTTTTGAAGATTTCTCCTTGGTTTTTGAGGGTATTAATGGTTCTAACTCTTCGATTTCCTGCGAGCACAGATGAAGATAAGAAATAGGGGCAACAATATATTGTTAAAATTTATGAAGAGATATTTCTTACTTCATTTGTGAAAGATTTCAGAGCCAAGAAGGTGCTAGGCTTCCTAAAAGTTTGGTAACTGAGCTTCATTCTTTAAATCTGAGAAAGATAAAAATAATTAGCGAGAATATAAAAACGCAAGGAAGATAATGAATAATAATAATATGAAAATTCAGAGAGATTAGTACCTCTTTAGTTCTCTCATGCCAATTAAAAACCCAAGGTTGATATTCTGCAAGATTCGCGGGAAGTTCGCGAGAACCAGAAATATAAGGACCATCGAGACATAACGGAAAAATAAACCACTTGTCATCGCTAGAATGGAGAGGGACGTGATTGGTTTTCGTATGAAAGTCAATATCTAGCATGAGAGCTTCTTCGACAGCGAGTTTCTTCAGGCGAATACCCCAGCAGGTGCTATCCCTCTTCATAGGGAGTATCTTGTAATTTTTGAAAAAGTTTTCTACAGTATAATCTGCAGGGTTAATTGGAATCTGTTTGTAAAGAGGATTTTGAGCATCTTCAGAATAGCGCGATCCTTTACCATCACCACGAGAATCATATTCAAGTAGCAATATAATGTAGTCTCCACCTAATTGATATATGGCTCGCGAGAATCTCTCGTCAGATATTATTTGGTAGAATAATTTTCGTTCTGGGTCATAGAGAGGAAGGGTAAGACCAGCTTCAAGTTGGCCTAGCGATACTATGATTTTTTCGTGAGAACATTGATCATCAGTAAATAATTTAAGAGAAAGTTCAGATCTAGAATTCTGATCTGGAATTAAAGACAAGTTAAAACCTTTAATTTTGAGTTTCTCACGCATCTCATTAAAGGCCTGCAAGTTTTTAATACCAGCAGCAACCATTTTTTAGTATGGGAATGAAATAAAGGTTGAAAAGAAGAAAGAAGTCACAGCAGTAACAGAAGCGCAATTCGCGGAAGAACAGTAAAATTTGCAGAGAAGGTATGGAGAGAAAGAAGAAGAAAGTAAAAGAGAAAAAGGAAAGGAATGAGAAGAGTATTTATAGAAGAAGAAATTTCTCGAAGAAGATGAAGGCAATTAATGTAAAGAAAAGACGTGGGTGGTCAGATCGCAGCGGTTAGAGGAGACGTGTCAAAAATTTATTGGACGAAAGAATTCGTGAAAACAGCTGGCGAAGGGTATAGAAACATGTCAGAACGGAGAAGTCTGAAAAGATAAGTAGTTATGGAATTTTAAAAGGTTCTCATGATCTTCTATTTTTCGCAGAAAAGATATGAGAAGAGGAAATATGTAGGACAAATAATATCGCTACGACGTTATTCCTGCGATACTAACAACGTTTCTGCGAGCGTCACTGCCAATTCTTTGACAACGTTTCACGAGCGTCACAGAATATCCAAAAGAAACTGACGATGGAGGAAATAAAAGAAGAATATGTTGATCCTGTGATGGTCATCATTCTTGCGATAGAGAATATTATAGCGATCACGATGAGATCGCAGAGCAGATCCGAAATAGGGGGAGAACTGAGCTGTCATCCATTATGTAAATCCCTATATAAAGGGCTCGATAGATCCAGAAAAGGATGATGTATTTTTTAGAGTTGAAAGAGTCTTGAGGAGAGAGAAACTTCAAGAGAATATTTGTAATCTTGATTTCTTCCAATTCTGTAAACATTTCTGAGATTCGAATAGTAAAGTGTCATTTAAATCTTTGAAGTTTAATTGATTTCCAATATATTTATATAGAATCTTAACAAGGGTGTAGTGTGGGAACTCCTGCAACTACAATTATCTTGGCCAGTAAAGTGTAACTTCAATTATCACAAAGAATATGAAGGGAAGAATACAATTTTATTATGAAATTCACTAATCATTGTCTTTGTGATCATATTACATTCTTCTTTTTTGCAATCTTTATGTACCGACTCCATTTGATCTTCAAATTCCCAAAATTCTTTCAAATTTCTGCTATAATCCCTGTTTCTAGCGCCAATTATGTTTTGAGATTCGAATAGTAAAGTGTCAAACTTCAATTATCTTACGATACTTCTCTTTTGCACTTGTAATGATGTTCGTAATCCTATCTCTTGCGATATTCGACCCCTACATCTTTCCTCTTCTCATGTCAGTTCTGCGAAGAAGAAATGTCTTGAGAATTATTATCTTCACAAATTTGATATAGTTATCATCTCCTCTTATATTCGCAACACGTATTTTCCCTTTTATTAAATCTTCGACACGTGTTTTCGTAACCATCTTTCTTAACCACCTACGTCTAATCGCATTAATGAATTTCTATCTTCATCAAACTCTTTTCTTTATAAATACTATATTTTATTCCTTCTTTTACTCTTTTATCTTCTTCGTCTTCCTCACTGCATATGTTTCTACAATTTTTTTTTTCCTTCCTTTACTACCATCTCTTATCTTTTTTGTTTCTTTTCCTCTCCGTTTTCCATCTTTTATATATGGCTCCGAAGAAGAAGACTGTAGAACAGCTTAATGCAGAACTTGCTTGTAGAGATCTCGTTCTTACTGAGATCGACGGTTATACCGATAAATCCCATCTCTGTATGGAACTTTTTACCGATTTCCATTGGGATAATCAAATAGTCTTGGTCTCACGAGGTCAAATCTTCGTAGGTCTTCCTCTTCCTCTTTATGATGTCAATTTTCCTTTATTCTATGAGATTATTTCCCATCCAGATTTCTCACGAGCCATTTATCAGTTGACTGGGGATTGTATTCGCATTCTGGTTGAATTCGCAAACGGCGCTGCTACTGGAAAATCTTTATACCCAATTGAACTTAGGAAATCTGCATTTAGGGATGTAGAGATTATTGCTGCAGATTATACATTCGAGATTTTTTTTAAGAATTACACATTAATTCCTTCCAAGAAAAAAGATAAGCGTTGGGGTGTTCGTCTTCATCGTAGAACTGATGTCGTAGAAGCTGATCTTCTTATGCATGATATTGATTATGCCTCTGGAAACAACCAAACTCCTCGTCATTCTCATGATGAAGATTGGTACAAATTTCCTCTAATATTATCGGGTTCTTACATCTCTGGGATAGTAGATCTTCCTGCGAATCTTCAAGATCGCAACTATCAACCCTGGGTTTTTTCTTGGCCCACTAGAGATAAAGATGTATGTATCTCCATCTCCTTATCTTCTTATTAATTTTCTTCTTCTACTAACCTTTTTTTTTTTTTTTTTTTTTTGCGATATTTGTCAGGTGAATGATCTTAAGGAAAGTTATCTTAAAACTGGGGAATCCAGTTTTTGTGAGGCTTTCAACTTATTTTCAAATGAGGTAAGAAACATTCTTGTATATATTTTAAACAATATATTGTTGCCTATGTTTCTTATCCTTATTTGTATTTATAGATTCTTCCTGATTTCCCTGGGGCTGTTGCGAATAAGAACAAGAATCCAACTTCTTCTGAAGGGCTAACTGCGAGGCAAAGAACTCTTCGTTCTGCGAAAGAAACCAAGAATTCTGGTAACAAAGAAGATGCTCTTCGTAAAGGAAAAGAGAAGCTTGAAGATATCATTCCTCCGAGGAAAAGAAAGAGATTATCATCCAATATTCACTCCAATGTAATCTCCTCTAGCAAAGGTATCGATGAAGAACAAAATGATGAAGATGATAGAAGTTCTAATTCTGATACTTATTCGGACAAGAGGAATGACGATGATGATGATGAAGAAGATGAATAAAATTTTATGGACACTCTTGAGTCTACGATGAATCAATTAACTGAAGCTTTTCTCAACTCTTCCCATAGACTGGGAAACTCTCCTACTGCGCATGCTCATAAGCATATTGCGAAGGCATGTAAAGTTCCCACCGTAATCAACAATAATTCCCTTATAACATGTTTGGAAACTCACTGAGAAGTTGCTTTTCAACTTAATTAAGTTGAAAAGACAGAAGTATGAATGGATGTGAAAAAGATATCGACTTATAGAAGCAACTTATAAGTAGAAAAGGTGCTTCTGGGAGAAGCAAAAAAAGTTTGCTTCTTGCTTCTGAAAAAAACAACTTCTCCCCTCGGTTTCCGTATTTAAACACTTTTATTTTATTTTGTTCTTCTTTAATGGAGGTTCTGAATCTGATTTTCACAGTTCACCATAATGAAATCCTCGGCCATGAGGAAGATTCAAGAAAAAAAAAACAAGAAAAAAAAAACAATTTATGATTTTCCTTGGTCAGGGCACAAACCTAATATGAACTAATGTTCTAATTACAAGAGTTAAAGGACTTGATTAGATGCCGATAAACCAACAGAAGATATTGTCGATTGACTGGAGATGATATGAGAGTATGACAGATGAATTCTGGTGAGTATTATTGCTGGAAAATCAATGGTCTTCTGGTGATTAGTTTAAGAGGTTTTATCGAGAAGAACATGAGTTTGTGTTCGATGATCAATCGAGAGACTGACGGAGTTTTCCTTGCCTAGAACATCCTGGAAAAAAATTGAATCTACGTGTTCACCTTGTTGGCGCGAGTGTATTTCGAATTTGGTCTTCTGATTTTGATAAGATATTTCCAGCCGTGAAAACAACAAGAACTTGTAATGTTGTCTTCGATTGAGAGATGTATTGTGTATCTGTGGTTTGTCTTGAATTAGTGAATGTGTATTTTTCGAATACAGCGAAGGGATTTAGCAGGCTCAGGAATCCATCAAAAACTCATGCAGGTATCACTAACAACATACACATCAGGTGCTTGTAAAAATACCTGAACCACTTGTGTTCTCCACCGAAAGTGAGATGTTTCATGAAAAATTGTTAAAATTTTGAAGGTCCCTATTTATAGATTTAAATTATTCTAGATTGATCATATTTTTGTTGTTGCACTATAGACATTAGTAGTATTCAGAAACAAGAATCGCAATGATCATCGTTACAACAATACTTTTAACTTTTGATATTACTTTGTTGCCAAACTTACTTATCAGCTTTTTAACTTTTAAGTCAACCAATTGCCAAACTAACTTATTCATATTCTTACCTCTCAGAAGTCCTTCTGAGAAGTCCAGAAGCAGAAGTCAGAAGAAAAATTGTATCCAAACACGCTATTAATGGAATTTCAAGATTTGTTTCTCCTGTTGCATTATACTCTTTAGGGAGTATGGTAAGTTTTTCTTCTATTCCTTGTTAATTTTCCCTACCTCATTGATTTCTAACTTCTTTAATTTTCTCAGGTTGGAAGGGTTAGCTGTGCAGCTGCTTCAGATTGGGAAAGGCGTCACGCAATTGCTGAGAAGAAGATTTTAAGTCGTTGTAACAAACTGGAGAGTGAAAATAGAAAACTTCTCCAGAGAATAGAAGATTTGAACATTGATAATGCAGAATTAAAGTCCCCCTGCGAAGATAAAGATCAATCTACGAGTATTGTAACTGAGAATTATTCTCTCCTTAAGAAGAATAATCAACTGGAGCTTGAAGTCTTCTCTCTTCGTAATGATAAGAAGCAATTAGAAGGTAAATTCGCAAATCTTAATAACTTTAACTCCACAATTTGCTGATCAATTTCTTAATTTATTCCCTTACTCTTTATTCTCTTATTTCTTACTTATCCTTTCTCTTTGTAAATGCTGAAAGCTACTCTTGCTGCGCGTAATCAGAAGATTTCTGATTTTAAGTCTTAACATCAAATTTCTCTACACAACCATGGCTTAAACATCAAACGCTTCCGATCTATGATGACTCGCAAGATTTGTGAAGATAATCAGATTCCTCTAACGAAGTATCAAATGCTTCTTTCTGAAAAAATCCATGATGATACCCCAGATTTGGATATCTCTAATAGTGAAGCTGAAGATGATACCTCTGAAGAAGAAAGAGAAGATCATTTTGATGAAGATAAATCTCCCGCAAAGTAGCTTTATTCCTTCTTGTTCATTTTCTTTAGTTCTTTTCATCTTGTCCGTTTGAGTTATAATATTTTAATCAACAAGCAATCTTCTTTTCACGATTTAATTATTTCCTCTATTCCAATTTTGCGATGATGAGTTGATCTTTCCTTCATTGAATGCTTTCCTTACTTGCATAACTTGATCATAAGAAGAGATATAATATATTTTACGGACCTAGCTTAGTATTCCTTTCCCCCTTATTATTGCTCTTCAGATGATCAATTATTGTTATTAGAATATCTGTTTCCGTTGATGTTGCGAAGTAAATAAGAAGTCTCCCCCATGAAGTACGAGAAGTATAAAACCTCTTTGAATTATTATTAAATATCTTTGAAGAAGTATAGGAATTATAAAACATTCTTGAAGAAGTATTTGAATTATATAAGAAGTATTTACTCCTTGAAGAAATATGAGGAGTAT
Source organism: Papaver bracteatum (assembly GCA_023529315.1). Taxonomy (NCBI): domain Eukaryota; kingdom Viridiplantae; phylum Streptophyta; class Magnoliopsida; order Ranunculales; family Papaveraceae; genus Papaver; species Papaver bracteatum. Next base: position 2,080,525 of record JAJJWX010004010.1, read on the forward strand.
TCAATCCTTGAAAGATTTAATAAGTATGAAATATCTGTCCTTGATTGCGAATAAAATTTCCTTTTTGGTAAGAATTCATGGTATATATTCTTGTTTAGAATATAAAGAATCTTCAATGATATTGACGTAATTGTCTTCATTAATTTCTGTGGTCTTATCATGCCTTCCTAAGTAAAGGTCTTACTTTGCCACCTCTTTTGCGATAAAGTCGCAGGACGTTGGTGCATTCGCATGCCTCAACCCCTTGACCTTATCTTAACAATATTTTCGTGTTTTGCGATAATATGACAAGTCTGAATATACTTGCGAATATACAGCCTTGTGACATTACCGTCTTGCGATGAAATCGCAGGATGTTATCACACTTTCATGTAATAACCCATTGATCTCATCTTAACTTCTTTGTATTTAGTTCTGCGAGTATATATATATATATATATATATATATATATATATATATATTTATATATATTTATGATTGTTGCACAAATATGACAAGCCTTTATGTTCTTGCGAACATAAAGCCTCGTGACATTTGCGTCTTATAGCACGTATCAGCTCCCTAAAGGAGGGTGCTGCCCTTTATCTTCCCCCTGGTTGCCCCTTCAAAGAAGCATACATCGACCATACAAGGTTAGCTCTTCCCATCCGGTTTTGCCAACAACCAGTTTTTAATCGCAACCTCTTATCCTTTTTTCCTATAGGGCTTATAGTTACGAGGTTTCACCCTATGGGGTATCTTTGGGCCAAGTGCATCATTTTCCAAGACTTGTCAAGAATGGAAGATGTGCTTCAAACCCATTTGGCTCTCTTGAATCAATTGTGTACCTCGGCACCTTGGTCATTTTCTGCACTTCTTGGGAAAGACAGTATGCCTTAGTCGCCCAACCTATATCATGTTACATCGCAAGATTAGGTTGAGAATCCAAGGTGTCTTACCCGGATAGGTACCCCGCGTTTGGGTTGTACCCCGTAATGTCCATGTACTCAGGTTCCGTGGTGGTGTTTCGCTTCCCCTGAGCCATGCTTATAGGTACCCCCTTAAATGACGTACTTTAGGACTTTGCCTCTTGCGAAATGTTGCTTCGCGAACTAGGGTGTACGCCACAAAGGTTTGCCTGTGTAAAATTTCTGTGGCTTTCTTTCTTTTTTGAAAGATGATCATAGTTTGCGTCTTTCTTTTATGAAAGCTGATCGCAACAAATCGTTTTATTCGTAAAAATTCATCATTAATTTTTTTGTTGTTGCGAAGTACCTCATTTCATCTTTTTGTTTCTCAAAATACATCTCCTTATTTGTTGCGAATACTTTGTTATATCCTACGAACAAATATACTAATTACCTTTTTGTTTCCTTACCTCTTTTCTTCATGCCTTAATCCTCAGTCATTAAATTTTCGCTTCTTTTCACAGCCTTTGCTCTTTTTCTCCAATTTTCCTTTTCAACAGCTTTTCCTTCGCAAACTTCTACTTCGGTATCGTAACATTTGTTCCCTTCTGCCCAATCACCCATGATGACTCCGATACCCTTTGGATGAGTAAATTTTATGCACTGATGAAGAGTTAATGCTACGCCTAGAATCCAATGAAGCCAAGGTCTTCCTATCAAAGCATTGTACGGTGACTCAACGTCAACAACGCAAAATAAAATTTCAGTTCGCATCCCACTTAAAGGAATTCGCATGCTTATTTACCCTTTAGGTTTATTGGTAGTTCCATTAAAGCCATAAATCTTATAGGTAGAAGGTATTAGATCTACGTCTTTTCCCCCCATGGTTCTGTAAGCAGGATATAAGAGAATATTGACAGAACTTCATGTATCAATTAAGATTCTATTAAGACCAAATGATTCTTCGTTTGTATCATCTTCACTTTTTTCCATGTTCAAACAAATTTCTAATCGCACTACCAATGGATTATCATGTGCTTCGCAACCTTCTGGAATTTCTGTGGCTTCAAAAGAAATTTCACGCTTCTGCCAATCTTTAAGTGGTGACATTTTTGCGATGTTCATTATTTCCCTTCCTTCACCATCTCTTGCATACACCCTTCTTAACACATTATCATGAAAATCTTCTATGGTTTTATACGAGTGAGCAATAGAATTACAGAAAACATTCCTTGCTTTTGGCCCCACTTCTATGTGTAAGATTTCCTTTCCTTTTTCTTGTGTTATGTTTACCATGCGAGTTATGACTGGAGGTGGTGGAAATTGTTGCGACTGCGTTTTCTTGAGTAAAAAGTGGTCTAGTTTACCCTGATCGATCATTCACAGGATAATCCTTTTGATATTATTGCAATTATTTGTAGAATGTCCATGAAAATGATGGTATACGCAAAATTCATGACTTTTTGGACCCATCGGTGGTTCTTTTCCCATATTCCATGGTGTTGGTATATTTTCCATCAAAATGATTGCTTGCCATATCTTCTCTACACTTGTATTCAAAGGTGGCATCTTTATTTATTCTCTTATCATTCTTTGACTTCCTTGCCCATTGTTATAGTTTTGTCTATGATTCCCTTGTCCAAAATAGTTCTTCCTTTGTCCTCCATAATTTTCATGTTGCTGATCTAATCTTGGAACCTGGTTATTTCCTCCACGGCTATAGAAATTCCTTTCTCTATCATACTCTTCTTGATCCTTACTTCCCATTGCTACCATCTTTGGTTGACTATTGCCAATTTTCTTCTCTTCTGATATCTGCGAAGATGTTTGTGAGGATGTCTGTGAGGTACCTGCTATAACATTGATTATTTTAGGAAGTAAGTTTGATCATGTATCTTGAATGTTGGTGTTTTTCACTGGATATGACTCCATATTGTTTTGCTTTTCTTCCAATGTGATGTACTCCTCCTGTAATTCTCGCAACTCTGTCATCATAATAGAATTCTTCCTTCTGAAGATTTGAACATATAATTGTTTAGTTGCGAACATCGCATTTACGAAAGACAAAATCAGGTATCTTTCATCTACACGTCCAGCCATATCACTGCACATAGTCTTCCATATTCTTACTAAATGCTTCAAGCTTTCGCCTATTCTTTGTTTTAAACCAAACACATCTTCAATACCAAGTCGCGAAGAATGATTCGTGATATATGCTCCCAAGAAAGTTACTTGTAGATGATTAAATGATGTAATAGTGTTCTTTGGAAGTCCTTCAAACCATTTTAAAGCTTTTCCTGTTAAGCTTGATGCAAAGTACTTTCATAATACAGCATCGTGATTCTCCCATTGTAACATACATCTTACATATTCTTTAATGTGTTGTATAGCACATGAAGTCCCATCAAAAATACTGGTTAATGTAGGTAGATTGCATTTTGGTGGAATCCCTCCCAATTGTACTTCTCTAGAGAAAGGAGTCCTCGCAGCCTCCTCTATTGCTTCATATAATTGCCTTCTGTCTCCTCCTCCTCTATTGTTTATCATTCTTCTCATTTCTGCTAATTCCCGAAGGATCCGTTCATTTGCCTCAGAATTCTCACCCATTGGTCTCTTTAATGCAACTTCTCTTCTTCTACGTTCTTGCATTTCTTCTCTTGCGATCCTTCGCATTCTATCATATTCTTCATTAATGTTTTCATTCGCACAATTTTGCAAATATCTTCTTTCTATATTATCACCATTGTTTTGTTGCAGAGCATCTTGGAATTCTTGTTCTTCCATTTCTAGCCTCCTCATCCTTCTCATGTGAATATCAGGAATTTCTTCTTCTTCATTTCTCCTCCTTTTGCGATTTACCTCTCCCTGATCTTCCTGAGTTCTGTTTTGAAAATTTGGTTCATTCCTTACTATTTCTGTCCGTTGATTTCCAACACTCCTTTGAATTCTACCATAAGCAATATCTAGATTGTTGTGAGCCTGTTCATGTCTTCTTATTCCATCCTCGTAATTGTTTTGATGTATTGCTTGTTGTATCTCAATTTCATCCCCAAGTTGCTGCTCTTCCTCCCGAATTTCTTCACCATTCTGGTTATTTTCTCTTGGGAATGGTACTGCTCGTAAATTCTCCATGTTTTGTTCGTTATTTGATACTAGAATGAAGCGATTCTCTCGATTTATTTCAACCAGATTCCGTGTTTGTCCTTGCATAACACTTTCACTGTCGTTTGTTGGTGAATTTCGGTCTTCTCTCTCTGGTATAACACTTGATATTGCAGCACTTTGAGATCTCCTCCTTTGTAATATTTCATTTTCCCACCTCAATTCTTGATTTCGTCTTGTTAGATTTTCACGTTCTTCAGCTTCAAATCTCCGTTCCTCCTGAATTCCTTGTCTTAATGTTTCTAATGCCTCCATTTCTCTTTTACGAATTATTCCTCCCATCAATCTCCCATTTTCTCTGATTTGCGGTTCTCTATTTTTTTTCTACTGGTGTATCACTTCTCCAAGTGTGTATACTCACCTGATCTTGATCTATTGCTCTTTCTTGTGCTACTGTTTGTAGAGTTTGATTTCTTCGATTGCTCCTTCCCCTACTAGGTTCTCCTGTTATATTTGCTTCTCCACCTGCGAGTCTTACACTTCTTCTTACCGTGGTTGATGGTTCTGATATATTTCTTCCCCTACAGCCAGCTACATTACTTACCGCTACTGATTTTATAGACAACAAGTGGTTGATTTCAGTGCATAGGTTTATTTCACACATGTGTTTTTGGCATCTACTTTATGTACAAGCCCAGCCAGGATAAATCATATTTAAGTGATCTCACTCACTGCAAGATTGTCCTTCCGTTCTTTAACATTTCTTGTAGTACTAGTGAGTTTCAGTCCAAACAATTTTGACCTTGAATTGTGGAATATACAGTTTAAGTTAACAACCTAACCACTGTCTTCTTCCCTAATCCTTGCAGCTTTACACTTGACCAAGTATTACATCCAAGAGCTAAAGCTGTTATCTATGTATGGATCTGGTATTTAGTCATATCCTCACTCGTTGGGTTTAACTTGTATGTGTTTTTAATTCCCTGATATAGAATGATGCTTCACTCTATATCACATTATCCTATTCTATGTTCCTTCCACAATGGCTTTGATGAGGATTTTGAGGCGGAATTGGTTGAAAGTCGTGATGCTAGAATAAAAGTCTTATTTCTAGCTAAAAGGCCAGGTCCGGAACTGACTGAAGTAAGCCAGGTGTCTTATATTTATCATAATTATTTGTAATTGTATGCTAGAATGAAAATCTTGCTGAAAGTTAGCTTTGTCCCTCTCATAACTCATGTTCCATAATCATTAATAACTTCCCGAGATGTGGATTATTTAGTAAAAGTTGTATCATTATTCACTCCAAACTTGTATTTCATCTTATAATTGCTGAGTAAGAGGGAAGTTGATATGGATTAATCCACTAATGATTCTCAATGTAATATTTTGTATCTCAATTGGAAGACATTTTAGTTTGCGTTTCTGTGGGCATGTTGAATATGATTGAATCATAAATCTTGATTAATCAGGCACTGCAAGGAAACTGAGTAATTGTAGGGGGGATATGGATTTTGACCAAATGAAGACTTGACCTTTTTTTTTTCAATGTTGCAAAAAATTAGCAACGTATTTATTCTTTTGCTAAATTAAAACCAGAACCAATAACATTTAGTTCCAGGTAGGGATATTCCTGGAAATAGCAATGGAAGATCTTGGTTGCGAATAAACAAAGTCGCAATGGCAAGGTACGTTGCGAATCTCCGTTGCTGACCGAGATTCGCAACGGAGCTTATTTCGTTGCGAAAAAATGCAACACCATGTTTTGGATCGGAGATCTGCCATTGCGACCCCAATCATCAATGGCCAGGATCCGTTGCTAATTCCTAAAAATGGTGTAGTGTAGGTTCAGACTTAACCAAACTCTATAGGATTACTTATCAAGTAAAATAGGAATTAATGTTTGTGTATTTTATTACTAATTATAATTGCGGAAATAAAAAAGTAAAAGACACAACAAGATTTTGTTAACGAGGAAACCGCAAATGCAGAAAAACCCCGGGACCTAGTTCAGAATTGAACTCTCAAAATTAAGCCACTATACAAAATTAGACCGACTTCGTATAGTGGAGACCAATCAACTAAACCTATAGTTCACCTAGTTCCCTCAGTTTCCTTGCACCTCTAACTTGCAATAAATCATGCACCTGGAATAATTCCTTTGGTTCGTATTCCAAACAGTAAAGGAACAACAAATCTGTTCGGTAATAACTCTTTTCAAATAAAGTGATATGAGTCTGACAAAGGCTCTCACGTTTAACCAATAAACTCATTTGTCGAGTCCTTAGATCTATCTCTTAACAACTACCTAAGTAATTATTTAGACTTATACAATCAATATTATAATCACAAATAAGTGTATTGATGTCGATCTACTCAACTAATCATTCACGATTATCACAAGGATAAACTGATTATAGTTGGATCCCTTTCCAGCCGAATCAAGTATTGTGCACACCAAAGATTATGAACCCAAAAGTCTTATTTGTCTTCAAATCTTCTAAGATCTTAAATCATCACCTGCACATAAACAACTTGAATCTCTTGTGATCAATCACACGTAGAATGGATTCTGTTAACGTTGGATTATCACAAGATGTCTTTAGAACTACAAACAGTCTGAAGATCCCCATCAAAACTTCAATCTAGTTTGAGTGAATCTTATATTAGAAGAGAAGATTCTCAAGCATAAACAAACTATGTGCAATCAAATTTCAACAACCGTTAGTCAATCAAATCAATTGAAAACTAATAATAAATCGCAATTATCTATTTTTCCACCAACGGTACTTATAAAGCTTCTCAATCCCAAAGAAGTCTTTAAACTGAGAGCCCATAAGAGATTTCTCCTAATTAGGTTACTTTCCTCTCCTAATAGGCGGCTCCACCACTAACAACACAACTAGGTAGTTTTGATGGATCTAAGGATTAATTTGCTAGAAGTGCGAACTTCAATATTTATTGTAGTTGCAGGAATTCCTACACTAAACTCTTGTTAAGATTCTATAGAAATCTATTGGAAATCAATTAAATTCAAAGATTTAAACGACACTTTACTATTCAATTTTCAGAAATGTTTACAGAATTGTAAGAAATCAAGATTACAAATATTCTCTTGAAGTTTCTCTCTCCTCAAGACTCTTTCAACTCTCAAAAGTACATCATCATTTTCTGGATCTATCGAGCCCTTTATATAGGTATTTACATAATGGATGACAACTAAGTTTTCCTTCTATTTCGGATCTATTCTGCGATCTCATCGCGATCGCTACAATATTCTCTATCGCAAGAATGATGACCATCGCAGGATCAACATATTCTTCTTTTATTTCTTCCATCGTCAGTTTCTTTTGGGTATTCTGTGACGCTCGTGAAACGTTGTTAAAGAATTGGCAGTGATGCTCGCAGAAACGTTGTTAATATCGCAGGAATAGCGTTGTAGCGATATTATGGTCCTACATCTTGCCTCTTCTCATGTATTTTCTGCGAAGAAGAGAAGATCATGAGAATTTAAAATGCAATAACTGCTTATCTTTTCGGACTTCCCCGTTCTGACACGTTTCTATGTCCTTCGCCAGCTGTTTTCACGAATTCTTTCTTCCAATAAATTTTTGACATGTATCCTCTAACCACTGCGATCTGACCACCCACGTCTTTTCTTTGTATTAATTACCTTCATCTTCTTCGAGAAATTTCATCTTCTATAAATACTCTTCTAATTCCTTTCCTTTTTCTCTTTTACTTTCTTCTTCTTTCTCTCCGTTCCCTCTCTGCAAATTTTACTGTTCTTCCGCGAATTACGCTTCTGTTACTGCTGTGATTTCTTTCTTGTTTTCAACCTTTTCTTTCATTCCCATACTCAAAACTGGTTGTTGCTGGTACTAAAAAATTGAAGGCCTTTAATGAGATGCGCGAGAAACTCAAAATTAAAGGTTTTAACTTGTCTTTAATTCCAGATCAGGATTCTAGATCTAAACTTTCTCTTAAATTTTTTACTGATGATCAATGTTCTCGCGAAAAAAATCATAATATCTTTAGGCCAAGTTGAAGCTGGTCTTCCCCTTCCTCTCTATGACCCAGAACTCCCATTATTCTACCAAATAATATCTGACGAGAGGTTCTCGCGAGCAATATATCAATTAGGTGGAGATTGCATTAGATTACTACTTGAATATGCTTCTCGTGGTGCTGGTAAAGGATCGCGCTATTCTTAAGATGCTCAAAATCCTCTTTACAAACATATTCCAATTAATCCTGCAGATTATCCTGTAGAAAACTTTTTCAAAAATTACAAGATACTCCCTATGAAGAGGGATAGCACCTGCTGGGGTGTTCGCCTGAAGAAACTCGTTGTCGAAGAAGCTCTCATGCTAGATATTAACTTTCATACGAAAACAAATCACGGCCCTCGCCATTCTAGCGATCACAAGTGGTTTATTTTTCCGTTTTGTCTCGATGGTCCTTATATTTCTGGTTCTCGCGAACTTCCCGCGAATCTTGCAGAATATCAACCTTGGGTCTTTAATTGGCCTGAGAGAACTAAAGAGGTACTAATCTCTCTGAATTTTCATATTATTATTATTCATTATCTTCCTTGCGTTTTTATATTCTCGCTAATTATTTTGATCTTTCTCAGATTGAAAGAACAAAGCTCAGTTACCAAACTTTTAGGAAGCCTAGCACTTTATTGGCTCCGAAATCTTTCACGGATGAAGTAAGAAATATCTCTTCATAAATTTTAACAATATATTGTTGCCCCTATTTCTTATATTCATCTGTGCTCGCAGGAAATCGAAGAGTTAGAACCATTAATACTCGCAAAAACCAAGGAGAAATCTTCAAAAGAGAAATCTGGGAAATCTTCAAAGAAGAAATCTACTGCTCCTTCCAGGGGAAAGTCTTCTGCCCCTCGCAATGAAGAATCTAGCGATCCTCTACTAAAGAGAAGGAAAACTCAACCTTCTTCTTCTTAAATTCCTCAACTAGTTCCAGAAAATCCAAGTTTTGATCTTGATAAGGATAATAATTACGAGGATTTTAATGTTAGCGGTTTTCCTTCAATAAAAAATTCTTCTTCTTCTGATTCTTCAATGACTCATTTATCCAGAATTTTTAGCGATATTTCCTACAGCATAACTTGTAATGACCAGGATGAAGTTATTAACAAGACATCCCAAGCTCTTGCCGATCGATGCTCCCATCCATTGTGGAAAATGATTCTCTCCAAGGAGTCTCACGATCGCTGACTCCTAGTATCTTAAATTCTCTTGGTGCCTTGGTATGTTTTCATTTCTTCAGTTTATTTATATGTTTTCTCCATTGCTAGATCTTAATTTATATTTTTCTTTCGCATGTTGGAAGAGCTTCTTTTGTTGTTGCTTCTGATTTAGATAAAAGACGTGCCAACTCTGAAGAGAAAGCTGCTAAACTTCGCTAGGATAAAGAAAAATTAGAATCTGAAGTTATTGAGCTTCGCAAGAAGAATAAACAGCTGGAGAATGAAGCTTCAGTTGATAAGCAAAAGATTTCTGATCTTGATAGAGCTAACCAAAAACTCTATGGTATGACTGATTTCCTTTCTCTCTTAATTCTATTTACTCTATCGCAGCTTATTCAAGCGACCACTTTTAACTTGCAGATATTTATGGTCTTACTGACGAGGATATACTCTTTCAATCTTTCCCTGAACCTGTAGATGATCATACTCTTCTTGCCTGTCTTAATAATTCTTTAAGTAATTTCTCAGATGATAAGATTAAATCCCTATCCATAGATGAACTTAGATCCAAGCTTAATCTCTTAAAAATTGAACGCAGATTCAATTTAGGTTTGACTGAAAAATATAAGCGCTTTTATCTTGATTCAAAGAAAGAAATAGATAGATTAAGACAGAAGAATAGCGATCTTATTGACGAGAAATATCTTTCCATCAAAAAGGGATCCAAGACCCTAGCAGACTTTCATAAAACTCTCCTTGACGTTTAAATGGACAGAGATAAACTTATCCGCGAGAATGAATATCTTCTTGTGAGGGAGACTCAAGTTCGATCTCGTCTCCTTATTAATAGCGATGATGAGTTTGCTTGGGCTGCGAAGGTTCTTGACAATGCCAGGAATGACTTAGGTGTAAATGTTAGCCTTCAAGTTGAACAAGCGGCCTTAATTCGAGATATGATTTCTGAAAGAGAAGGTTGTTTGTTGTTCTTCTTCTCGCTATTTTCCTGTTTTTATTACTCTTCTTTACAAAATTTCTAACTTATTACTCTTCTTTACAAAATTTCTAACTTGTTGTCATATATTCTCGCAGGAGCTGAAAAAATATATCTTGAAAGAATTGGGGAACTTGAAAATGAGAAGAATTAGTTCGCGAATACTCTTGCTGCTCGCAATAATAAATATTCACGATTGAAAGAGCAGTTTGACATTACCACTGCAAATTTAAATAGATCTCTCATTGTTGTTCGTAATGATTCCGTTAAGTTGGTCTGCAATGATCATGGAATTTCTCCTTCTATATATCCTGATCTTGCAAGGAAATCCCCGCAATAATCCCAAACCTTAACATCTCTGATAGCGAAGCTGAGGATTCTGACGAGGATGAAAATGATAATGATAATGACGAAGGAGAAAAATCTGGTGAAGGAGAAGAATCTGATAAGAATGAAGATAGTGATGATAATGATGAAAGGTAGAAATCTGGCGATGAAGAGAAGTCTGATAAAGAGGATAGCGATGGATCTAGCTAGTTCTTCTTTTTTCTTCTATCTTCCTTGCATATTTATTTTCTTCTTTCTGTAACATTGCTGTGAGTTTCTCCAATTTTGTGAATTTCTTTTGCTTCTACATGTATGAATTAGAAAACAGTTCTTTTTCTGCAAGTCAATCAATCAATATAATTATTATTTTTTAATTATCTGTGTGCATTTATATATGCAATTTTTATATGATAGATGAATAATAATTTCATCGTTCTCATACATTCCCATACTTGCCTCTATTATTCATCTGCAATATAAAAAATTGATTAAAGATTAGATATTAGTGGTAAATAAAATTTGCCTTAATATTGGCGATCTTATCGCCAGCAATAACTCTGTGAAATCGCAATTCTCATAACATCTGTGAGTATTATCGCAGTAATCTTGTGGTCTTATTACGCCTTCCTAATTAAAGGTCTTATTTTTCCACACTCTTTCTTTCTGCGACAAAATCGCAGGACGTATTTACATTTGCATGTATTGACCCATTGATCTTGCCTTATCTTTCTTTTTTGATTGTATTGCGACAATATTACAAGTCTAAACTCTATCGCGAGATCAAAGCCTCGTGACATTACCGTCTTGCGATGATATCGCAGGACGTCTTTACACTTTCATGTAAAAACCCATTGATCTCATCTTAAATTTTGGCTTGTTGCCTCTGTATAATTTACGTCACGCGACAATATGACAGGCCTAAATGTTCTTGCGATCATAAAGCCCCATGAAATTGCCGTCTTAAGAAACTTATCATCTCCCTAATGGATGGTGCCACCCTTATCTTCCCCCCCCGGTTGCCCCTTCAAGGAGGGCACATCGGCCATACAAGACTAGCTCCTCCCATCTAGATTTACCAACAACCAGCTATTTTCGCAGCCTCTTGTCCTTTATGCCTATATGGCTTATAGTTACAAGACTGCACCCTAAGTGGGGTTTTCTTCAGGCCAAGTGCAACGTAGCCAAGACTTACCAAGAATGCAAGGGAGTTTCGTACGCCCTTGGAACCCTTGGATCAACCGTGTACCTCAGCGCCTTGGTCATACTCTGCACTTCTTGGAAGAAATTCTCGGTTGTCCAACTAGGGTATAACCATATATAGTTGGAAATCCAAGATCTCTCTCCCGAATAGGTTTTCTTTAACCCCAACATCTGCATGACTCAGGATCCAGCAGCGGTATAACCTTACCCCTGAATCATGTTGAGAGATACCCCCTCCTATAACGCGCTAATAGGTCTTATATTTTCCTCTTTCGAATTTTTATTCGCGAACTAGGGTGCACGCCATAAAGGTTCATCCCATTCTTTAATCTCTACGAAATTTTATTCGCGCTTCTCGCGAGTATTGTAACTCTGATAGAATTTCATAATTTTGATCTTCTTTCTTTTTGTAAAATCTTGCGATTCCTCAAGCAGAATATTCTATTCAATTACATATTCTTTAAACAAATCATTCATAGAGTTCTCTAAAGTTCATCATTTTACCTCTCTACTTACTATTTTCCGATTTTGCTTTTCTTCTACGTTTTACAGTTGTTTCTTTTTCTGCGAGACGCTCGCCATCAGCTTTCACATCGTCTTTCCACTCTATTGTATCAATCACTAACCTTTCACATCTATATTTTTGTTTGATTTTGTACTTCCAATTGCTATTCTTTTCAGCTCTTTCTTCGCAAGACTTCATATCGATTTCATAAAATTTCTTGCTTTCTCCCCAATCTCCTTTAATAACTCCAACACCTTTAGGATGAGGAAATTTGATACACTGGTGATAAGTGGATGCTACACCCAATATCCCATGTAACCAAGGTTGTCCTATCAAATCATTGTAAGGTGATTCGATGTCCACAACGCAAAATAAGATTTTCGAAGATATTCCTTTTAACGGTATTTGCATTTCAATTTCCCCCTTTGGTTTTTTAGCTATACCGATAAATCCATAGATTTTATACGTTGATGGTATCAAATCTTCATCTCTTCCGCCCATGGTTCTATAGGTATGATAGAATAAGATATCAACTGAACTCCCGGTATCTATTAAGACTCCGTTGATGGCCCAAGAGTCTTCAATTTTACCATCATTTTATTCATCTTCTTCTTGCATTTGCTTTGTTTTTATCTCTAATCGTACCACCAATGGGTTTTCATGTTGCTCGCCCAGATCTGGTACATCTTGCGCGGTGAAATATAGAGTTTGTTTCTGCCATTCTTCTAATGGCGAGGCTCTCGCTATATTCATTATCTCTTCCATCTGTATTTCTTGCGAAGACTCTACTTAAAACATTATCATGGAAATCTTCCACAGTTATGTATGAATGCACAATGGAGTTACAAAACAAATTCTTTGCTTTAGCCCCCACTTCTATCATGAATGTTTCACTCGCGAGCTTCTCCGGTAATTTATGAGGTTGTGGATGTCATACTAGAAAGTGATTTAACTTCCCCTGATCAATCATCCTCAAAATTATCCTCTTTATATTCCTACTAGAGCTGGAAAACAAGCCAAAACCCGCGGGTTTGCCCGGCCCGACCCGTGAAAAACCCGCACTTGCTTCTACGGTTGTCTAATTTATGGGAGGTTGTGGATGTCATACTAGAAAGTGATTTAACTTCACCACCAGCTATGATCAATCATCCTCACAAATTATCCTCTTTATATTCCTACAATCATTTATTGAATGGCCGTGTTTGATGAAAGTGATGAGATAAGGACAAAATTCTTGACTTTGTCGAGAGAGATTTGTGAGATGAGAGTGAGATTGAAATCAATTATTGAAGATGGATAGATGAAGATGGGGTTGTTGTTTCCGTGATTTTGGATTTTTGTTTGTGGTTCTTTTCCCATGTTCCAGCGATTTTAATTGATATTCTTGGATTCCTAATTTAGGATTTGATGGTGAAATATTTTCCATCGAATGATAGCTTCCCAAATTTTTTCTATACTAGCATTGAATGGCCATGAAAGTGATGGTAAGGACAAAATTCTTGACTTCGATTGGTGGAATGATAGCTTCCCAAATTTTTTCTATACTAGCATTAAGGGGTGGCATCTTAATTTCTTCCCATATTATCTTTTGATTTCTTTTCCCTCTAAAGTTATTCTGCCTTTGTCCGCCATAAGTTTCTTGCGGTTGATCAAGTCTTTGAATCTTATTATTTCCACCGCGATTGTAATAATTATTCTCCCTTTCATATTCTTCTTGATCTCGACTGCCCATCGCTACCAATTTCTGCTGGTTATCAATCACCACTTTCTCTTGTTGTGGCTGCGAGGTGCTCGCCACATTATTTATCATTTTAGGGAGAAAACTTCCATTTTCCGCTAGCGAGATGGTGTTCGCGATGGGGTATGATTCCATCTTATTTTGTTTCTCCTCCAAAGAAATGCATTCTTCTTGAAACTCTCGCAATTCTGTCATGGTGATTGTATTTTTTATTCTGAAAATTTGAATGTACAGCATATTAGTCGCGAACATTGCATTAATGGAGGATAAGATCAGGTATCTTTCATCTACTCTTCCAGCCATCTCGATGCACATTCATATCCACCTTATGGTTAAATGTTTCAGACTCTCGCCAACTCTCTTTTTTAACCCAAACACATCTTCAATACCTGGACGCGATGAATTGTTGCTAATATACGCTCCTAAAAATGTAGCTTGTAAATGATCAAAAGAAGTTATGGTATTTTTTGGTAATCCCTCAAACCATTCAACGCCTCGCCAGTTAAGCTGGATGCAAAATATTTGCATAGCACAGCATCATGATTCTCCCACTTTAGCATACATATAACATAAGCTTTGACATGTTGAACAGCACAAGTAGTTCCATCAAAAATGCTGGTTAATGCTGGTAAATTGCATTTTGGAGGTATCCCTCTTAATTTTACTTCTTGAGTAAATGGAGTTCTCGCAGCTTCTTCAATAGCTTCATCAAGTTGCCTTCTACCTCCTTCTATTCTATTGTTTATCATTCCCTGCCTTTCTGCTAATTCTCTCAATATTTGCTCATTCTCAGCTGAGTTTTGTTCCATTGGCCTTTTTAATGCTGTTTACCTTCTTCTGCGTTCTTTCCTTTCTTGTCTTGCGATATTTTGTGTATCTTCTTCTTCATCATCATATCGTCTTTCTCTGCGATTTTATCTTTCATCTTCCTCTTAATATCGTAACTTCCTATCTTCTTCTCTGCGGATTACTTCAGTTCTCCTCATTTATCTTCTCTGTCTCTCTATTCTCCTCTGTATCCTATCATACTCCTCCTGAATATTACCATTGTAGCGATTTTGCGTACGTCTTCTTTCTCGAATTTCATGATTATTTTGTCGCACTGCTTCTCGAAATTTATGTTCTTCTACTTCTACCCTTAATATTTCCCTCTCGCGGGCTAGACGTGCTTGTTCAGCGTAATGTCTCTCAATTTCTTCTTCAGTCATTCTTTGATTTATTTGATTCTCTCGCCCATGTAATATCCTCCTACCTTCTTCTGAATTTTCTTCTTCAATTTGGTTGTTTCTTCCGTCTTGATTTCTATTGTCACGCGGATTATAGCGATCACCAAATATCTCTTCTTCTCTATTTTGCACTTCTCCTCGAGTATTTTCTCTAACATTTCTTATAGGGGAATTTTGCCTTGGTTCTTCTCTGAGTGACCTTGAATTTGATCTAACAGTACTTCTTGATCTCCTTCTTTGTAACCTCAAATTCTCCATTCTTAGCTCATGATTTTGTCTTGTTAAATTCGCACGCTCTTCTGCCTCTAATCTTCTTTCTTCCTGAATTCTTTGTCTCAAATCATCTACTATTTCATTTTCACATCCTTCATAAATTAATCCTCCACCTATTTCTTTATTTCTTTCTCCTTCTTCATTTCTTAATTGTCGATTTTATGCTTCTTCCATCGAATCCGACCTCCAAGTATGCACACTCACTCTATCATAATCCACATTCCTATCTCGTGTTTGTGTTTGTTGATTCAGTTGTTGAATTTAACTTTATGCTTCATTTCTTATTCTATCTCTTCCTGATCTTATCCTTAAAGATTCTTCCAATTCACCTGTTCCCTCACCTGCAAGTCTTTTACTTTTTCTCACAGATGTCGGTGGTTCTGATGTATTTCTTCTTCTTCTAGCCATCTCTTCAACTCTAACAATTTCTTCAAATCTTCAAGTTGTAATTTGAGATTTCTTAGCTTGATTCTCCCTGTTTCTGGGCACCAAAATGTAGTTGCAGGAATTCCTACACTACACCCTTGTTAAGATTCTATAGAAATCTATTGGAAATCAATTAACTTCAAAGATTTAAACGACACTTTACTATTCAATTTTCAGAAATGTTTACAGAATTGGAAGAAATCAAGATTACAAATATTCTCTTGAAGTTTCTCTCTCCTCAAGACTATTTCAACTCTCAAAAGTACATCATCATTTTCTGGATCTATCGAGCCCTTTATATAGGGATTTACATAATGGATGACATCTAAGTTTTCCTCCTATTTCGGATCTATTCTGCGATCTCATCGCGATCGCTACAATATTCTCTATCGCAAGAATGATTACCATCACAGGATCAACATATTCTTCTTTTATTTCTTCAATCGTCAGTTTCTTTTGGGTATTCTGTGACGCTCGTGAAACGTTGTTAAAGAATTGGCAGTGATGCTCGCAGAAACGTTGTTAATATTGCATGAATAGCATTGTAGTGATATTCTGGTCCTACATTTATAGACAAGGAAGTTTGGACGCCAAGGAATTTCCAAAACCGAATATTCTCAAAGATGTGCAATAAACACAAAATCGGGTTTCATAATTCCTGGAAATGCGCCGTCCAAATACTGACCAAAATCTCAGTAGAAAATCTACAATTAGTAAATGCACATTACTAATTATTACTCCCTCCATTCCTTTTTAATATACTGGTTTTGTTTTTAGAGAAAATTAAGGAAATTAAGAGAACTAATCATTGAAAGTGGTCCTCATGACACTTGTCAATAAAAGAAGTGAAGTGAAATGGTCCTCATGACACTTGTCAATAAAAGAAGTGAAGTGAAGTGGTCCCCATGACACTTATCAGCAAAATAAGTAAAGTGAAATGGTCCACATGACACTTGTCATCAAAAGAAGTTAAGATAAAAGTGGTCCCAGAAAACTAAAGTAACATTTGACTTTCCCAATTAGGAAACTAGCCTATATTTTTGAAACATCTATTTATAGAAACCATCCTATTAAAAAGGAACGGAGGGAGTATTTTCTAAAGATATGCATTTAATTGCTGGAAATTAAATAGCATATAAAAACTAAGCAACCTTAATTAAAAGATTCTCAATTTATTTCGATCCAGGATTCTCCTTTAGCTATTAAGGAATATCTTTGAACAATTAAAGATAAGAGTTACTGCACATGTTCAAAGTATGCCGACATCCTTTACTTTGCAAGTCATTTTCATACTTACTATATTGGAACCGATTTTCCACACTTCCAAACAAATTTAGAATTGGTTCATCTGACTTCCAAGAACTATGTGATTTATTATCCTATCAAATAACCAATCACGGGTTTAACGGTTTTACCAAAAAAAGTTTCGATTCTACCTCCATGTGAGTACTGTGCATAATCACGCTAGTTACCAAAACTTGGTTTACTAGGTACTAGGATCGTTTCCCCCACATACTTATGGTAAATACTTGTATTCAGTTACACATGTCCATAGGATCGGTTTCCCCAATAACTACAAACTTGTTGCACATGTTCATAGGATCGGTTCCCCAATAAATAAAACGTGTTGCACCTCTTACAAGGATCGATTCCCCACTCGTAATTGTTTGCACCTCTTACTAAGATCGTTTACCTAATTTCTAGATAAAATTAGTGCCAATTACAACTATCGATCATACCATCTTGAGTGATTACTTAAGATCGGTTTCACTAATAAAAGTCATACCAATACATAAGTCGGGCCTTGTGAATAGTTTTACCAGGATACATAAACAAGTTTATGAGTGGTTATACTAATCACACATATTGGTAATTCAAAATAGATTTACAATGAATGACAATACAATTAAGCCTAGTGATTTCCCTTTCGATTCAAAAAATGAGTTTATGAACTTACTTCCTTTAAACGAATGTAAAAACATTGTTCCCTAGGATGAAATCTTCACTCATACCCATACATAATCACAATAGCATTCATATGATTATGTCGATGTCTTATATACAAAGTTTAATGGTTAAGCAATAAACTTCATATTGTATTCCTTAATACTATGTCTAACTAGAGTATCATACACAGCTTCACAGTTATGTTTTCAATACGCACGACTTGAAAGATACATGTAGTTGCAGAATAACCTACAACTACACCCTCAGTAGAATTAGTAAAACTTAAGAAGTTCTTGATGATGAATGACAACTTTCTTATTAATTCTCTCAATTGATTACAAAGAAGTATCCAAATGGAACTAGAATAGTTACGACTTTCTCTATTCTCTTTCCTAAGATAATTTCTAATACTCACTCAAAAGAAGCTCTCGAATTTTACATTTGAACTCCTATTTATAGTGAAATTTGTACAGCTGTATATGTGTTGCGAAGTATCGCAACACATCTTCGTACGATTATCCTATCTTCGCAAATCTTCATACTTCCATGTGCTTCCTCTATCTTCGTATTGTTTTGTAATTCTTTCCTTTTATATTTGTCACAATGTTCGTAAGCTGATGCCTTTTGATATTCGGTACCTACATCTTGCCTCTTCTCATGTCAATTCTGCGAAGAAGAAATGATCGTGAGAACATAACCGTTACTTAATCTTTTAGAATTTGGACACGTCTTTTGTAACCGTCCTTTTCTAGTTATTCCCTTATATAAACTCTTTTATATTCTCTTCCTTTTCTTCTTCTTATTTTCTCTTTTTACTTCTGCAATTTTGTCTTCTTATCACACTCTTCGTTACCATTTTCTCCTCCTGTTCATATCATCATGAGTTCTCCAAGGTAATTTTCTTCTATCTTCGCGTTTTTCACTTGTTTTCCTCTTTGATTTTTGTATAATTCATTGTTTGATTTTGGTTTATTTCAGCGAAACTATTCTTCAGGTGAAATCTCCACCCAGAAATTCAAGCCCTAATCTTCGAAGAAGAAAATCCGAGAATCAAAAGGTAGTTAAAATACTCTGTCTTCTTTTCTGAACAATATATTGTTGCCTCAGTTTTTCAACTACATTTTGATTCGTAGGCTGGTGAAAAATCCAATCCCAACAAGAGATCTCGAGTGATTAAACCCACGCCAATAATTTCAATTGATGACTTCCTTCCTGAGATTGATAAGGAATTTCCCTCTCCTCCTCGTGAAAGTACTTCTTCGCAAACTCATACCTATACTCCATTACCCAGTTTTCAATCTTCCACCAATGTCAATTTATCAACACTTCTTCAAGATCAACCCTCGCAAAATTCTTCTTCAACATCTTCTCTTGAAAAACCTATCTTGACTCCCAATCCTTTGAGTGCTATTGCTCCAGAAAATTTACAACTTTCTCTTATTCCTTCAAATTCTTCTCCTCTTCCTCAAGAAATTCGAGATGGAATTTACTCAACTTTTCGAATGTTATCTGAGGTTTTGAATAGTACTGCGAAGTCGACTAACGTTCGTTCGCAGTATGAGTTTTGCGAAGCACTAAATAGTTTCATCAATCCTGATATTTATACTTCACGCCAATCCTTGGAAAAAGAAGTTGAATTGCTTCACCAATCTCTGAAGTCTTCAAGAGCAGAATGTGAGAATCTTCGCAAAGAGAATTATCAGCTTCAGAATGATTCTCTTGATTGTGAGATCCTTTGCAAAAGGAATGATGAGTTGAAAGGTATGATTACTATCTTCATATTTTCCCATTTTGTTTACTTTTATTCTTCATATGTTTGAAACACCCGTTAAAACCCATTCCCCTTTATATAATCCATCCAGAAATGTAGAATATTGGTACTTCGCCATGAATCAGATGCAACAGAATATCAAGCCAAGCATGAAAGCCTCTTGAACCAATTCTCCCATTTATCTAATCTTTATTCGTGTGCTCTTGATAATTTTGATGCCCTTTTTCAAGAGAATACCCAACTGATTTCTGAATCAAATTTTTTGAATGATGACATATCTCAACTTACTTCTTCTTTAACTAAAGCCGGCTTGAGAGTAGAAACCTTATTAGAAGAGAACAAAACCTTATCAGAAGAGAAATGCTCGTATTTGAATACAATGACCGTTTCTTCGCAAAAATTAAACACTCTTTAGAATAAATGTTGCGATCAAGAAAATCTTCTTTCTTTGTTAAAAGGTGAACTTGAGGAATTAAAGAAGTCTTCAGATGCAGAGAGAAGTTCTTTTGCCGTTGAGAAGAAGTCCCTTATTAATAAGAATATAATCTTAAGTACTAAGAAGAATCAACTTGAAGAAGATTATTCTGAACTAAAAAGTCTTAATACCAAACTTGCGAAGGATAAAAATTTTCTTCTTTCTAAAGATCAGAAGCTTCAATATAGACTTAAAGGATTAGTTGGTGATGGTTTTGATAATGCGATAGATCATATGAAGAATTGCTATCTATCTTTAGCTCAATCTCTTATTTCACAAAGAGAAGGTAGTCATTAAAATTTGACTGCCTCTGATGTATCTTTAAATTTTGTTATATTCGCAAATTTGACCCTTTAAATTTTGTTTTACTCGCAGAATCTAAGAGTAATCTTCGCAATGCTAAGGCTGGATTAGAAGCCTCCTGTTCTAAGCTTCGTAAGAAAAATAATTTGCTTTCTACTCGCTTAATAAACTCTCGTGATCGTGCTACTCGGAGATTCAAATATCTTTCTTATTCCAAAGATATCGAAGATACCAACAATCAGAAAGCTATACTTCGTGAAAGTCATCTGAAAGCTCAAGTCTTTGCGAATAACATTCTCTTATCAAGAGCCTTGCCTCCTGTGAAAATTAATCCCCTGAAAATATCTGACGATGAAGTTGCTCGTGAGCCTGATAGTGATTATGATTATGAGAGTGATGATGAAGGACTTGATGATGAAAAAGAATCTATTCCTCAAGGAGATGTTCCTGTTGAAGATTCTTCAAAGGATGATATTTCGCAAAATTCGAAAGCTGCTAATGACCCTTATCATCTTAAATATCCAGCACGGAGTGTTGATGAAGCATAATAATATTATTTCTCAAATTATCATTTATTCTCTTGTTCTCCTTTCCTTTGAACTCCTTCTCTTAGCTACTGTTAGTTTTCTTTTTGCAAATAATTCTGCCTATTATTTTTGTTCTTTTAAGAAGTACATTTGATATTTTGCGAGGGTGATTTGACTTTTCTTGATTTGACCTTTCTTAAATTAAATGCTTTCCTTATTTGCATCATCTGATCATATGAAGAGAAATAATATAGCTCAAAGAATATAGTTTAGTATCTCCTTTCCCCTATTATTGATCTTCAGATGATTAACCATTGTTGGAAGTATTAGAATATCTTCCCTAATTCAACTTACGAAGCTTCAGCTTGTTGCGATTGTGAATAAGAAATCCTCCCTTTGAAGTATAAGAAATACGAGGTATGAAATATCCTTAAGAAGTATAAGAAGTATAAAATATCTTTGAAGAAGTATTAAAAGTATTCAATCCGTAAAGAATTATCCAATGTATGAAGAAGTATAAGAATTATTCAATCTATGAAGAATTACTCAATGTATGAAGAAGTATAACAAGTACTTAACCTTCGCAAAATGAAGTATCCGTTGAAGAAGTATAATAAATATGAGACGTTCTTGAAGAATTATAAGAAGTATTCAAGTTGTGAAGAAGTATAAGAAGTATGTAATTCTCGTAAAATTTAATGAATACGAACTATCTGTTTTTGATTGCGAGCAAAATCGCATCTTTTGTTATATCTTCGTGAAAATTCTTCAATAGGGCTGTCTTCTTTTTTAGGACTTCATGATTTATATTCTTGTAAAAATTCTTCAATGATATTGACGGAGCTGTCTTCTTTGTCAAAACTTCATGATATATATACTCTTGTAAAAATTCTCCAATGATATTGATGGAATAATTTTCATTAATTGATGTGGTCTTATCATGCCTTCCTAAGTAAAGGTCTTATTTTGCCACCTCTTTTGTGATAATATTTTTGTATTTGCGATAATATAATAAGTTTGAACATTCTTGAGAATATACAACCTCGTGACATTATCGTCTTGCGATGAAATCTCAGGATGTTTTTACACTTTCATGTAATAACCCATTGATCTCATCTTAACTTCTTTATTATGTTTTGCGAGTTCTCTTTTTTTTTTTTTTTTTTTTTTTTAGAATGCTCGCAGAAATTCAGTTGTTGCACAAATATGACAAGCCTTTATGTTTTTGCAAACAAGAAGCCTCGTGACATTTGCGTCTTATAGCACGTATCATCTCCCTAATGGAGGGTGATTCCCTTTATCTTCCCCTTGGTTTCCCCTTCAAGGAAGCGTACATCGACCATACAAGGTTAGCTCTTCCCATCTGGTTCTGCAAACAACCAGCTTTTGATCGCAACCTCTTATCCTTTTTTCCTATAGGGCTTATAGTTACGAGGTTGCACCCTATGGGGTATCTTTGGGCCAAGTGCATCATTTTCCAAGACTTGTCAAAAATGGCAGATGTGCTTCAAGATCACCCGGCACTCTTGAATCAACCGTGTACCTCGGCGCCTTGATCATTTTCTGCACTTCTTGGGAAAGACAGTATGCCTTAGTCGCCCAACCTAAATCATGTTACACTGCATAATATTGCGTAATGTCGCAAGATTAGGTGAGAATCCAAGGTGTCTAACCCGGATAGGTACCCCGTTATTGGGTTGTACCCCGTAAAGTTCCATGTACTCAGGTGCCTTGGTGGTGTTCCGGTGTCCCTGAGCCATGCTTATAGGTACCCCCTTAAATGACGTACTTTAGGACTTTGCCTCTTACGAAATGTTGCTTTGCGAACTAGGTTGTATGCCACAAAGGTTTGCCTGTGTAATATTTCTGCGGCTTTCTTTCTTTTTTGAAAGCTGATCACAAATTTCGGTCTTTTATTCGCAAATTGTGGTCTTTTCTTCGCAAGTTAATGTGTGCGTCTTTCTTTAAAGAAAGTTAATCGCAAATAATTTTTTTTTAAATTCGTAACTTTTGCATATTTCCTGAGAGCAAACGATATTCATAAAATTTATCATGAGTTTTATGGATAATACCTTTTCAAATACAGTCTATTCCAAGGTCTACCAAGTCTCAAACCCATGTCTCTCCCTTCTGGATCCATCAGCCGATAAGCTCCGCTTCCCACAACCTCTTTGATAACATATGGTCCATACCATTTTGGTGCTAATTTTCCTCCATTTTATTTCTGATATGGAGGTGTTTCTCGCATGACCAAATCACCTGGTTGATATTCACGTTCAATGACTATCTTGTTGTATTCTCGAGCTAATCGTTCCTGATAAATCTTCATATGGTGCAACACCTTTTCTCTTTTTTCTTCCAAATCATCCAGTTCACTTAATATCACCCCTGCACTTAAATTTCTTTCCCAAGCTTCTTTCTTTGTTGTCGGAATTACAACCTTTGTTGGTAATACTGCTTCTACTCCATATGTTAAGCAATAAGGAGACATTCCAGTTTTTTCTCTTCTAGTTGTATTGTATGCCCAGACTGCACTAGGTACTTGCTCGCACCACCCTTTGAGATGTCCTTCTAATTTCTTTTTGATTGTATCTGCGATTGTTTTATTTGTTGCCTCTGCCTGTCCATTATCTTGTGGATATAACGGAGTTGATTTCCCACATTTTATCCTAAAAGCACTGAGTAATATCTCTATATTCTTTCCTTCAAATTGTTTTCCGTTATCAGATACTAATTGTGCTGGAACTCCGTATCTGCAAAAGATGTTCTCAAATATGAACGTAAAAACATCTTTATCACGAATATCTTTGTCATCGCTTTTACTTCATGAGCTTCGTGAAATAATATGTTGCGACTATCAAATATCGCCTTTGTTCGGATCCAGGCAGAAATGGTCCAACAATATCCAACCCCCACTTCCCAAAAGGCCAGCAGCTTGTTGAAGAAGTTAATGTTTCCCCTGGTGCATGAATTCTTTTACCATGTCGTTGACATTCCTTGCATCTTCGTACGAACAATTTTGCGTCTGTATGCATATAAGGCCAGTAATATCCTTGTATCTTCACTCTATACGCTAGAGATCTTCCCCCACTATGATTGCCAGCTTCTCCTCCATGTAACATCTTCAATATTTTTTCTCCTTCTTCACGAGTTAAGCACCTGAGAGGTGGTCCACTGAAAGATTTTCTCAGTATAAAATTCCTTCTCGTAGCTCATAGTTTGTTGCACGACTCTTTAATTTATGTGCTTCTAGTACATTCTGGATACCTCTCCTGTTGCGAGATATGCATGAATTTCTTTTCTCCAATCTGCGATGTTATTTGGTAATTCTCTTTCTACTTCCATCGCAACTGCCTCCTCAATTTCTTCTTCTTTGTTCACTGATGGGTGTTGAATTGTCTGAATTTTGATAATTCTTGTATTATGATTTGTCATCATACTTGGAATGAACGCAAAAGCATCTGCGAGTCGATTGTATTTCCTTGTTATATGCCTCCACTTTAATTTCGGTATCTTCGCAGATAATTCATCAACGATTTTCTTGTATTTCTTCAAGGAAGACTCATTTTTGGTATATTCCCCTTTAATTTGACAAATTACTAGCTGCGAATCACTTGTTATCCTTATACTTTCAAGCTTCTTTTCTATTGCGATCTTCAATGCGTGCACTACAGCTTCGTACTCTGTTTCATTGTTCGTGGATGCAAATTCTAGTCTGAATGAGAATGTTGTTCTTTCTCCTTCTGGTGAGATCAACACAACTCCAATTTCATTCCCCTCACTGTTGGATGATCCATCTACTAAAATTTCCCATCTATTTGGTTCTGTTAACAAGTCTTTTGGATTCCCAAACTCTTCTTCAACATCCATCATTTCTTCTATTGCTTCATCTTCTTCCAAAGGAAATTCTGCCAAGAAATCTGCGACGACTTGTGACTTTTGCGATGATAATACTTCGTATTTTATCTTGTAATAGTTTACTTGTGTATTCCACCTTTCTATTCTCCCTGACCTTTTGGTGTTCTTCATAACTGATTCAATTGGCACCTTGGTTACCACTTTTATCACATGTGCTTGGAAGTATATTCGTAACTTGAATGATGCATAAACTAGGGCTAAGATTAACTTCTCCATTTTAGAATAATTTCTCCCTGCTGCGTTAAAAGTTTTACTGATGTAGTAAATGGGCCTTTCTATTCCTGCGTCTGCTCGCAACAAAACTGCACTTAGAGCATATGGAGTTGTTGCGAGGTATACCAATAATTCTTCGTCTTTCTCTGGTTTCTGTAATATGGATGTATTTGTGAGATATTATTTGATTCCTTGAAAATCTTTATCACATTCATCAGTCCACTTGAATTTTGCTCCCTTCTTAAGTATGTTGAAAAAATGTTTGCACTTATCTGACATTCGCGAAATAAATCTTCCGAGTGAAGCCAAGAGTCCATTTAGCTTTTGTACTTCCTTTACCGTTGCATGTGTTGGCATGTCACGAACTGCTTGTACTTTTTCTGGATCAACTTGTATTCCCTCCTTTGATACTATATATCCCAAGAATTTTCCATACGCAACTCCAATTATACATTTATCAGGATTTAATTTGATGTTGAATTTTCTCATTTGTTCAAATATTTCCTTCAAATCTTTCACATGATCTTTGGCTTCTTTGCTTTTTATCAACATATCATCTACATATACTTCCAAAGTTTTATGTATCCACTTTGCGAACACTTTTTCAACCATTCGTTGATATGTAGCACCTGCATTTCGCAAACCAAATGTCATCTTCACATAACAATACAAACCTCTTGGACCAAAAAAGGCAGTATGTTCTTGATCTTCTTCTGCGAGTGATATTTGATTATACCCTTTATATACATCGAGTGAAGTGACTCTATCATGTCCTGCAGCTGATTCCACCATTTGTGGTATGTCTGGTAATGGAAAGCTATCTTTGGGACAGGCTTTGTTTAGATCAGTGAAATCTATACAAATTCTTATCCCTTTGTTCTTTTTCGGAACAATGACCATATTCGCAATCCATTCTGGGTATTTTACTTCCCTTATGATTCCTGCATCCAGCATCTTTTGTAATTCTTCTTCTATCTGTGCATGATAACTTTATGATATCTTCCTTATTCTTTGTTTGAATGGTCTTACGTTTTTATCGATGTTCAATCTATGACACGCTACTGATGGATCAATTCCTGGTATCTCATCTACACTTCCTGCGAATATATCTTTATATTCTCGTAAGAGATCAATAGTTCTCTTTTCTTCTTCTTCATTCATCTTAGTTCCAATTCGCAAGAATAAAGGCTTCTCTTTACTTCCAATATTTACTTTTTTAGTTGGTTCAGCTGCAACATAGCTTGGACTTTGCTCCCCCATAGGTGTTGGTTCTTTGATTATTTTTGCTGGTTCCCCTTCTTTTTCTGGAATCTCACTTGGTATTCCTCTCCCTTCCTTTGCTATTATTGTATACACTCTGAATTCTTCTTCCTTTTTTTCCTCCTTCGCAAGTTTTCTACGAAACTATTTCTTTCTTGCTCTCCCCCCACACTGTTTTACTTCAATCTGATAACAAAATTTTCCACTATCAAGATCTCCTTTTATTTCCAGTATTCCATTCGGTGTAGGAAATTTGATTTTCTGATGTAATGTTTAAGCAACAGCTTTGATCGCATGAATCCATGACCTTCCTATCAGCATATTATATGGAGATTCCATATCTATCACACATAAGACTATATGTGTTTCGACTTCTCCTAGCAATATTCGCAGTGCTATTTCCCCTTTAGATTTTGTTGTAGATTTTCCTAATCCATGAATGAGACATTTTGAATTTGTGATTTCTTCATCTTTAATTCCCATCCCCTTAAGTGCATGATAGAATATGATATTAACAGAACTCCCTGTATCAACCAAGGTTCTGTTTAATTTCCATTTTTCTATAGCTTTCTTCTCTTCTCGTATGACCGGAACTGTGATCACCAATGGTGAAGTGTGGTTCAAGTCTTCATTTGGAATTTCTGCTACTGAAAATGTGATTTTCTGTTTTTCCCATTCTTCTAAAGTTGTTATCTTCTCCTCCTCCATGATCTTTCTTCCTCTACAATCTCGCTTGCATATCTTTCCCTTCATGTTATTATGAAATTCATCAATCATTGTCTTTATGATCATATTACATTCTTATTTTTTGCAATCTCCATCTAATGACTCCATTTGATCTTCAAATTTTCCACAATCCCTTCAAATTTTGGCTATCACAATCCGCAGGTCCCTGTTTCTAGCGCCAATTATGTAGTTACAGAATAACCTACAACTACACCCTCAGTAGAATTAGTAAAACTTAAGAAGTTCTTGGTGATGAATGACAACTTTCTTATTAATTCTCTCAATTGATTACAAAGAAGTATCCAAATGGAACTAGAATAGTTACGACTTTCTCTATTCTCTTTCCTAAGATAATTTCTAATACTCACTCAAAAGAAGCTCTCGAATTTTACATTTGAACTCCTATTTATAGTGAAATTTGTACATCTGTATATGTGTTGCGAAGTATCGCAACACATCTTCATACGATTATCCCATCTTCGCAAATCTTCATACTTCCCTGTGCTTCCTCTATCTTCGTATTGTTTTGTAATTCTTTCCTTTTATATTTGTCACGATGTTCATAAGCTGATGCCTTGTGATATTCGGTACCTACAATACATTAGGTAATGAAACAGTTCAAGTCAAATATTACTAACCTCAAGAGGGAGGATGATGTTTGTCGTCGTACATCCTTACTTCTTCAAATTCTTTAAGTCTTCACGTAATACTTGTAAGTCTCATATCCTAACGCTTTCAAGCTAACCTATACGAAGTTGACTCTAGCATATAATCAAGCGAATCTTTAAATGAGTTTTGGTTCACTAAAATATGACAACCAAACTTGACATACCAACGCTTGGTGGGTTCAACCGAGCCATTCCCTAACAATATCCCCCTTTGTAAATTTTAGTGACAAAACTCTTACATCAAATGGATAAACAACTTACAAGAATTCATTACACACATACGCTTGATTCCAAGTTCAACAACACAAAACCTGCACTAAATTCAATCCTTAAATGTCGCTGCTGACATCGCAATAACAAAGCTAATACTCCCCCTAAAGTTAATCTAGGTTGATTTTCAATATGAACGAATTTGTTATTTCAATATAGTTCCTCATAACTACATATCATATGATATGTGAATCCCCATTAGTCTATGCTTACACTCTTTTCGTTAGATAAAAACGTTTTAGCACAAATGTCCTTTCCCTTAGTGATACCAAATCAAATTCAATACCACTTGTTTACTCCATATATTTCTCCCCCTTATTGTCATAAAATGACAAAGAAATGAAAAAAATAAATGACAAACCGAAAGGATCCAACAAATCTCACAAGGAGAGTTTCCAAACCTATAAGAGTTGTGCACGAGGGATTTACATAGATTCAAAGTTATGTTTTCAATATGCACTACTTGAAAGTTACGTTAGGGAATAAAACAGTTCAATTCAAATATTACTAACCTTAAGAGGAATGATGATGTCTTCATCATGCCTCATTACTTCTTCACATTCTTCAAGTCTTCATGTAATACTTGTCAGTCTCATATCCTAACACTTTCAAGCTAACCTATAAGAAGTTGACTCTAGCATATAATCAAGCGACTCTTTAAATGAGTTTTATTTCACTAAAATATGACAACTAAACTTGACATACCAACGCTTGGTGGGTTCAACCGAGCTATGCTCTAACATTATCTTCATTCTTACAACGAACAAAAGAAAATTTCTATCTTAAAAACTTGAGAATTTGAAGGTAGGATTGCATCATTTAATCGTTTGATTTCCTTGGAATCATTTGCTGTTGAAAAGGTAGGGGGAAATTCTTCATGAAACCATTTTGGAATTGAATTTTTATGATTTCAATTCTTTAAATTCATGTTCAATGAAATTTAAGCTTCTTCATAATCCTATAATACTTTATATGATGAATTTGTAATGTTTAAAACGAATTCATGCTTATTCATCTTGCTCTTTGATTTTAGGGTTCATGAAACAAGTAAGTGTTATGTTCTAATTTGATGTTAAAACTCTATTACTTATAAAAAATTATCCATGGGTTCTCTTAATTTATTGGAACTGATCTCTAATTTCTCTTGAATCTCAATTTGGAAGCAATTCGGGGATTTCTGAAACAATTTTATGTCCTTTTTTGGAATAAATCATTACCTAGTTCATGTGGTTCTTATTTTTAGTAATAATTTTGTGTAAAATAGAGCCGTTTCTTCTTTAAAACTAGATAAGAATCACTGGATTCCTATAAGTAATTAAGAAATAGTGATTTTTTTTATTATGAACTACCAAAACTGTAGATTTCTGTAAACAGTTCTTCTGCCTGACTTTTCCAAAAAGATTCAACCTTGTTAACAAAATCTTTTGGTATATCGGATTAATTTTGAGAGTATATAATTCTGGACTAGTTCCCGGGGTTTTTCTTCATTTGCGGTTTCCTCGTTAACAAAATTTTGATGTGTCTTTTACTTTTCTTTTTCCGCAATTATAATTTTTTTATTATAATTAGAAGTAAAATACACAAAAATTAATTCCTATTTTACTTGATAAATAATCCTATAGAGTTTGGTTAAGTCCAAACCTATTATCAAGTAAACATACTTTGGTGTTGTATTGTCTCGATCTCATATCCATAGACGATCACACGAAGTGTGAAACGATTAGTTGTATTGTCTCGACTCAGTCCATAGAAAATCATTTTTGGAGAAAGGACTTATAGGTGGAAAAGTTTTAGATTGAGGTATATTTGGGTACCCTCGTCTTTTCAAAACCAACTAAGTGTACAAGTTTAGGAATGGTTACCCAAAAATAAATGAAGTTACATTTCATCTGTGTGTGACAATCTAAGTTCGATATAATGGTTGAAAGATATTAAATTGAATCTAATAAGGTTTTCATCTAACGGTGAGTATTGAATGATTTTTTACTAAGCTAATATTGATTGCAAACCCTGATTTGAAATCTATATAAAGGAGAACTCTAGCATCCGGGAAACCTAATCCCCACACCTCCTGTGTGATACTAGATGTGTTAGCTAGCATCGATTCTCCATTAACATTAGGTTTCTCACGAGACCCTGTAGGTTAACGACTTAAAGATTTTATTAGGATTGTGAAGCCAGACCCAACTATTTTATTTGTAGTTACGTGATCTGATCTTATCGTTTCTATCATGTAAGATCAATTGCAAGAATTGTCTTGAGATTTATCCTTCGATAGGCAAGATAAAAGAAGTCACAAACATCTTAATCTCATCGTTTATGATTTCGCAATAACTTGTTTCGCTAGTCGATTAAGTTTATTGTGAGGTGGTCGATAATTCTAAGATGTTCTTCGGGAATATAAGTCCAGGTTATCGATTGGTTCCTGTTCACCTTGATTTATCAAAAGACGGAACAAAACTCGTAGGAATTTCTGTGGGAGACAGATTTATCTATTACCGTAGATTTTTTTTTGTGATACAGATTTTTTTATTAAAGTCTTCGACTTTGGGTCGTAGCAACTCTTGGTTGTGGGTGAGATCATCTAAGGGAATCAAGTGCATAGTATCCTGCTGGGATCACATACGTAAGAAGTGCAACTATACCTTGAATCAGTGTGAGATTGATTGGGGTTCCACTACAGTCCATACCGAAGTTAGTTTGTAGTAGACTAGCGTCTGTAGTGGATTAATACAGTGTGGTGTTCAAAATGAGACTAGGTCCCGGGGGTTTTCTGCATTTTCGGTTTCCTCGTTAACAAAATTTCTGGTGTCTGTGTTATTTATTTTCCGCATTATATTTTGTTATATAATTGAAATATCACAGTTTAATTGTGCGTTGTATCAATCAATCGGGCTCGCAGATTTCTATTTACTAATTGCATATTGAATTGAGAGATAGAGATATTAACTCTTTGATATATCTTTCTTAAGATTGAGTCTAACTGTCTAGTTGATTCTCTTGAAAATATATCTGAGTTAGTCCATACGGATTTCTAAGAGAAATATTTGGTGTGGTTGTTAGACCCCCGCTTTTTCACTAATACCAACTGTGACGGCCCGCAAACTTTTTTTGCTTCCGATCGACCGTGAAGTTTGGTCAATCGGCAAGTTTCAAATTCTCTGAGATGCCATTTGGGATGCATGAGTTGTAAAAAATTTGTAAACAAGAGTAAAGTTACGGTTTAATAAAAAGTATAAGAAATTTTTATTCACATTATCAAAACAGTGAGTCAAAAAGTAAGGAATACAAATTATCGACATAAAACCATTTAAACATGACCCACACTTATTAATTATAATACCCTTTTTCAAACAATAACTTCAAGAAAAAAGATCAATGCACTAAGCTTAAGCAAGCTTACTACCTCAAGCGTCCCTCAAACTATGTGGAAAACAAAACAAAACAAAACAAAAGGGTGAGCCACAGCCCAGTAGAGAGTTAACGATACGATACCACGAGTATAAAGAATGCTCAAATGCAAATAACGATAAGTTATTGAATCGAGTAAAGCATAAAAAATGCATTAAGTTCTTGAGCACAAATCAAAGTATCAAAGGCCTTACAAAGCCAATACACAATCGAAATCATTTAAACCCAGTGATTTCGCAATAATCTACTTTGAGGGTCTGAATAACCATACGTCGAAGTTTATCAAAAAATTACCTTATCGTCTTGGACGATCTTTTGAAGGTCACCATTAATATGGATTACTCATCGTGGGCCTGTAAAACTCATTAGTAGTGTTCGTAATCAAGCAAATGCTCAACGCGGTTCATAAATTGTTCACTGTAGTTGCAGGATTTCCCACACTACACCCTTGTCAAGATTCTATGAAAATTAAGTCATAATCGAGAATGAACAACAACAATTTTATTAATTCACTTTCAGGAAGATTTACAAGAAATATCAAACTCAGAAATATAACTTTTCTTTCTGGAGTTTCTCTCTCCTCAAGACTCTTTCAACTCTAAAAAATGCATCATCCTTTTCTGGATCTATTTTCCCCTTTATATAGGGATTTACATAATGGATGACAGCTAAGTTTTCCTCTTATTTCGGATTTATTCTGCGATCTTATCGTGATCGTTACAATATTTCTCTATCGCAAGTATGATGACCATCGCAGGATCAATCATATTCTTCTTTTACTTCTTCCATCGTCAGTTTCTTTTAGTTGTTCTGTAACGCTCGTGGAATGTCGTTAAAGAATTGTTAGTGACGCTCACAGAAATGTTGTTAATATCGAGGGAATAGTGTTGTAGCGATATTCTGGTACTACATCTTGACTCTTCTCATGTCTTTTCTTCGAAGAAGAGAAGATCATGAGAATCAAAAATTCTATAACAATATTCTTTGCTATTCTCGCAACTTCTTTTCCTTTTATACTTTCTCCTCGACAAGATTCCGTCAATCCAGCCTTTCTTACACGTGTTGTGAATTCCTTCATTTACTGACATGTTCCTACTCCATAGGTCCACCATCTTTTGCCTATAAATGGTAGAATTAATCTCAAAACTAATTTTACTTTTCTGTTTCTTCATCTTCTTCGTCTTTTGTCTGCAACTTTGCCTCTTCTTCATATTCTTCTACTACTGTTTTAATGGAGCCCTCAAGGTTTGTTTCTTGATTATTGATATTTTAATAAATTTTTTTTTTACTTGATTCTTCATAATTTACATGATATGTCTTCTCTTCAGCGGAACTACCTCTAACACACAATCCACAGCTCAAAATCCTAATTTTCGCAAAAAAAACAGTAGAAAAGATGAAAAAGAATTCTGCGAATGATAAGGTAGTAAGAAACACCCCTGATTTTTAAATAACAATATTGTTGCCTCTGTTTCTTATCTGAGTTATTATTCGCAGAATGCCGAGAATCCTGTTAAACTTCCTAAGAAACCTCGCCAAATTAAAACACTTGGAGGAAATCTCGTTATGCCCCCTTTAACATCTGTGAAGGTGACTCCCACACCATCGCAACCAAATATTTCTTCTTTTGTTTGCGAGGATGTCGCTGTCAATACTTCTACCTCTTCTGATACTTTGATGAACCAAGCTTTTAAAGTTGCTGCGACTGAGACTCCTTATAGTCCTTTGCGGACTTCAACTGTTGTTTTTCCACATACTCCACCTGATAATTCAACCATCATAAATGATCGCCAACTTGCTCTCACTACTATTTCACCTTCTAAACCCATTCCTTCATCAAGCGAAACTTTCGCAGGTGTTGACATTGCCTTTAAAGTCTTGTCTAATATTTTAGACAATGCTAGAAAGTCTTCCAGCGATCCTCTTCAACAAGAAGCTTGCGAGATTCTGCTTAAATATTTTGGCTCTGATTGTAATGATTCACGAGCATCTTTAGAGAACCAAATTGAAGTTCTGAGAAAAAGTCTTCAAGCTAAAACTGCTGAATGTGATACCTTGAATCATATGCTTCGCAATTCTTCTCTAGACTGCGAGAATCTTCGCAGAAAAAATGATGAGCTAAAAGGTATATTTTTCTTGCCTCTGCTCTTTTGATTTTCTGTTTTATTTACATATTTTCTGTACTCAGACTTCCTTCTTAAATTCTTGATCCATATATTAGTTTCAAATCGGGCTCGTTTCATAGAAAGACTCAAATCTGAATCTATCGCTGAAGAAGTTCGCGTTGAAAGAGACTCTTGGATAGATCAACATACTAGACTAGATAATATGTGCACTTATTCAATTGATCGCATAAATAATATTAATAATGAGAACAATCAATTATTGCAAAGGCAGAATTTTTTAAGTGGCGAGCTTGATCGCCTCTCATATTTGTTTTTTAAGGCTAATTTGACGATGGAATCTTTATCAGATGAGAATAAAACCCTGTCCCAAGAAAAACATAGATTTTCATGCTTGATGGCGATTTCCTCGCAGAAAACAAGTAATCTTCAAAGTACATGTAATAATCAAGAGCAATCTCTTCATTCTCTTAAGAAGGAACTCAAGGAGTTAACTGAATCATCTACTGCCGAGAAGGATAAGCTTATCAAGGGTAGATTAACTCTTAGTTTAAGATCCAGCGAACTTCAAGACCAATACTCTCAGTTAAAGGAATCTCATTCTTTATTGGCAAAGGAAAACTCGCATCTTCGCAACAAAGAAGAAAACATGAAATCTCGTCTGAGGGGTATGGTTGGTGATAAATTCGATGATTCCATGAATCAGTGGGAGAGCTGTTAATTTTCTTTAATCCAAAATTTAACCTTGCAAAAAGAAGGTATTCAATTGACTTCCTCTCTTGTTGATCTTCTCATAAAATCTTGTATTATGTTCCTTGTGGGATTCTTATCTAATTGATTTTTTATTTTGTTGCTCGTAGAATCCGAAAGAAATCTTCATTCTACCATCACTGAACTGACCGCTACACTGGATAAAGTTCGAAAATAAAATAAGTCTCTTGCTTCTAATTACCTTAGTTCTCGCGACAAAGCAGAAAGAAGACTTGATTATCTTGAGTACTTTAAGAATATAAAAATCAGGAATCATGAAAAAGGCCTTCTTCGTCAAGTCCATCTTCAGGCTGAAGTTCTTGTGAACAATATTCTGCTTTCCTGTTCTCTTTCTCCTGTTTCTGTCCCTCCTCTATAGGTTGATGATGATGAAATTCCTCTTCCCATGGATGAAGAATTAGAATTTACTAATGATGAAGAAGGCACCACTCAAGAAGATGGTGAAGAAGAAGAAAAAAGTCCTCCAAAAGAAGTAATCGCTGATGAAGATTCTAGAGAAGAAAAAGATCGTGGTGAAAAGGATGCTGACGATGTTGATGAATCTGACAAGAACAATAAATCTAGCGAGCCTTGAATTTTACTTTTATTTTCTTTTCCTTCTTATTTCTCGAGTGATGTAATTTTTGAAACCTTTTCAGAATTTCAACTTTTAACTTAGCCTTCTTGGAAGTTTTTCAAGGAAGATAATGAAATGTCACTTCTCCATTCCCTTTATCTGCCCCTTTATTATCTTTCTTGAAATGGTGAATTATCTTATGTATCCTCTGACTTTATATAAATATCTGTGATATAATAAATATTGATGCGATGTTCTGAAAGATTATGAAGAATTTGTCTTCTTGTATAATTCTGTGATGGCTGAATGTTTCTTGCAATCTTAAAGTAGAATAGTTAATTTGTAAGATTATTCTTTTGGTCTTATTTTGCCTTCCTAGTTAAAGGTCTTATTTTTCCAAACCTTTTCTGTCTGCGACAAAATCGCGAGATTTCTCAACACTTGCATGTAAAGACCCTTTGATCTTGTCTTATCCGTGATACTTTCAAAATCTTTGCGACAATATGACAAGTACAAACTCTCTCGCAAGAATTTATCCTTATGACATTGCCGTCTTGCGATGAAATCGAGGGACGTTTTTACACTTTTATGTAAAAACCCATTGATCTCATCTTAACATTTCTCGTGGCTTGTTGCCTCTGCATCATTTACGTTACGTGACAATATGACAGGCCTAAATTTTCTTGCGATCATAAATCCCCATGACATTGATGTCTTAAGATACTTATCAGCTCCCTAATGGAGGGTACCGCCCTTATCTTCCCCCTGGTTTCCCCTTCAAGGATGGCACATATGCCATACAAGACTAGCTCCTCCCATCTAGATTTACCAACAACCAGCTGTTTTCGCAGCCTCTTGTCCTTTATGCCTATATGGCTTATAGTTACAAGACTGCACCCTAAGTGGGGTTTTCTTCAGGCCAAGTGCATTGTAGCCAAGACTTACCAAGGATGGCAAGAGAGTTTCGTACGCTCCGGGCATCCTTGGCTCAACCGTGTACCTCGGCGCCTTGGTCATACTTTGCACTTCTTGGAAGAGATTCTCAGTCGTCCAACCAGGGTATAACCATATATAGTTGGAAATCTAAGATCTCTCTCCCGAATAGGTTTTCTTTAACTCCAACATCTGCATGACTCAGGTTCCAGAAGCGGTATAACCTTATCGCTGAGTCATGTCAAGAGATACCCCCTTTATGACGCGCTATTAGGTCTTACATTTTCCTCTTACGAAATTGTATTCGCGAACTAGGGTGCTCGCCATAAAGGTTTGTCCCATTCTTATGTCTCTGCGAAATTTGTATTCGCTATTCTTGCGATAATGCTCGCTGTTTTTATTGTGTTTTATTGTAAATAGAGATAGAAGAATTTTATTGACTGTTTCATCAAATATCATTCCAGTATATTTTATCTTGTAGAAGATGTCATTGATAATACTTTTTCAGAAATAATCTGTTTCGTGGTCTATCAAGTCTTTGACCAACATCTCTTCCCTCAGGATCCATTAGTTTGTATGCCCCATTTCCAATTATCTCTTTGATGATATATGGTCCATCCCATGTTCTCGCCAACTTTCCACCACTCTCTCGCTGATAACTTGGTGTTTCTCGCAGCACTAAATCTCCAAGTTGGAATTCACGCTTCTTAACACGTTTGTTGTACTCACGAGCTAATCTTCGATGGTAATTTTCCATATGTTGCAAAGTTTTTTCTCTCTTTTCTTCCAATTCATCTAATTTATTTAAAATCATTCCAGCACTTAGATTTCTTTCCCAAGCCTCTCTTTTTGTTGTAGGAATAGCAACTTCTGTTGGTAACACAGCTTCAACTCCATACGTCAAACAAAAAGGTGACATTCCAGTAGATACTCGTCTGGTTGTATTGTAGGCCCATATTGCATTATGCACCTGTTCACACCATGCTCTGTGATATCATTCTAACTTCTTCTTCAAGATATCTGCGATCGTTTTATTAGTTGCTTCAGCTTGACCATTTGCTTGTGGGTATAAAGGAGTAGACTTTCCACATTTTATCTTAAATGCATTGAGTAGCAACTCTATATTTTGTCCCTCAAATTGTTTTCCATTATCAGAGATACTAATTGTGCTGGAATCCCAAATCTGCAGATTATATTTTCAAAGATGAATGTAAAAATATCTTTATCGCGAATATGTTGTACTGCTTTTACTTCTCCCCATTTTGTGAAATAATCCGTTGCGACAATCAGATATCTTCTTTGTCCAGAACCAGGTACAAATGGTCCCACAATGTCTAACCCCCATTTCCCAAAAGGCCATACACTTGTTGAAGATGATAATGGCGCTTCTGGTGCATGTATCCTTTTTCCGTATCGCTGGCAATCCTCGCAACGTCTTGAGAGCTGCTTTGCATCCTCATACATATACGGCCAATAATAACCCTGCATTTTTGTTTTATATGCTAAAGATTTTCCTCCACTGTGATTACCAGCGTCACCACTATGTAACATCTTCAATATTGTTTGTCCTTCTTCTCTCGTCAAACATCTTAGCGATGGTCCATTAAAAGATCTGCGATATAATACTCCATCTCTTAATTCATAATTGGTTTCCCTACTTTTCAACTTGTGCGCTTCTAATATATTTCTTGGAATTTCTCCTCTCGCTAAGTATGCATGAAGATCTGCTCGCCAATCTGCGATATTGCTCGTGGGATCTTCCTTGCCAGTTTCTACCATCATTACATCTATCTCTTCATCTTCTTTGTTTATCGATGGAAATGAGAGTGTTTGAATTTTTATGCACCTTGCCAATGGATTTGTCATCATACTAGATATGAAAGCAAAAGCATCTGCAAGCCTGTTATCTTTCCTTGAAATGTGTCTCCATTTTATCTTTGGAATTTTCGCAGATAATTCTTCAACGAGTCTTTTGTATTTTCTGAGAGATGGTTCATTTGTTGTGTATTCTCCTTTTATCTGGCGAATAACCAATTGCCAATCGCTGGTAATTCTGGCATTTTCCAAATTCATTTCTATCACAAATTTCAAATCATGGATCACAGCATCATATTCTGTCTCATTATTAGTGGATGCAAATTATAATCTAAATGAAAAAGATATTTTCTCTCCTTCTGGTGATATGAAAATGACTCCAATTCCATTTCATTCTCCATTGGATGATCCGTCCACTAATATTTCCCATCTGTTGGGTTCTGTTAATAGCTCTTTTGGATCTCCACATTCCTCTTCTACATTCATCATCTCCTCTACATCTTCATCATCTTCTAAAGGAAACTCAGCTAAAAATTCTGCGATGACATGTGATTTTGGCGAAGATAAAATTTCATATTGTATATCAAAGTTTCCTACTTGTGCATTCCATCTCTCAACTCTGCCTGACCTCTTTGAATTTTTCATTACTGATTCAATTGGCACTTTTGTTAACACTTTGACCTTATTTGCTTGAAAATAGATTCGAAGATTGAAAGTTGCATGCACTAATGCTAGAATTAGTTTCTCAATTTTTGAATAATTTCTCTCTGCAGAGTTGAATGTTTTGCTAATATAGTAAATTGGTTTTTCTACCCCTGCATCTACTCGTAGCAACACGGCACTTAACGCATATGTGGTTGTTGCGAGATAAATCAATAATTCTTCTCCTGGTTCTGCTTTCTGTAGAATAGTTATGTTTGTTAAATGTTCTTTTATTCCTTGAAAATCTTTCTCGCATTCATCTTTCCACTTGAATTTTGTTCCCTTCTTGAGTATATCGAAAAAATGTTTGCATTTGTCTGAAGATCGCGAAATGAACCTTCCTAGCGAGGCTAAGAGTCCATTTAGTTTTTGCACATCTTTTACTGTCGCAGGAGTTGGCATATCGCGAATTGCTTGTACCTTTTCTGGGTCAAATTGTATTCCCTCTTTTGATACAATATATCCCAAAAATTTCCTGAAGTTACTCCAAAGGTACACTTATCAGGGTTTACTTTAATATTGAATTACCGCATTTGATTGAAAATCTCTTTCAAATCTTGCACATGATTCTCAGCTTCTTTGCTTTTGATCAGCATATCATCTACATACACTTCTAATGTTTTGTGGATCCAATTTGCAAACACCTTCTCCACCATTCTTTGATACGTTGCACCAGCATTTCGTAAACCAAATGGCATTTTTGTATAACAATATAATCCCCTTGGAGCAAAAAATGCGGTATGTTCTTGATCTTCTTCAGCGAGAGGGATTTGATTATATCCTTTATACCCATCCAACGATGATATTCTTGCGTTTCCCGTTGCTGATTCAACCATTTGTGGGATATCTGGCAACGGAAAACTATCTTTTGGACATGCCTTATTTAAATCAGTAAAATATATACAAATTCGTATTCCTTTGTTCTTCTTTGGGACCACCACCATGTTTTCAATCCATTCTGGATATTTTTCTTGCCTTATAATTCCTGCGTCGAGCATCTTCTGTAATTCTTCTTTTATTTGAGAATGATATGTTGTTGCGATCTTCCTTATTCTTTGCTTAAATGGTCTTATGTTTTTGTTGATTTCTAATTTATGACATGCTATTGACGGGTCTATCCCTGGCATCTCATCCATGCTCCACGCGAAGATGTCTGCATATTCTCGCAAAAGATTTATAGTTCTTTCTTCCTCATCTGCCTCCATTCTAGTCCCAATTTTCAGCATTTTAGGCTCTTCTTTACTTCCAATATTTATTTCTTTTGTTGGTTTAGCAGTAGTATAGCTGGCTTCAGGTTATCCCATTGGTGTTGGGTTTTCATAACTCTCGTAAATTCATCTCCTTCTCACGAAATTTCACTGGGCACTCCTTTTCCCTCTTTTGCTCTTATCATGTAAATTTTAAATTCTTCTTCCTTCTTCAATTCTCTCGCCAATTTTCTGCGAGCCTTTCGCAACTTCGGACGGTTTTCACAATTTTTCACTTCAATTTGGTAACATAATTTTGCAAAATTTGTATCTTCCCTAATTTCTCCAATTCCACTGGGCATAGGAAATTTAATTCACAGATACAACGTTGATGCTACATCCTTGATTGCATGTATCCATGGTCTTCCCAGTATCATATTGTACGGCGATTCCACGTCTACCACGCATAATGATACTTGCGTTTCAATTTCTCCTAGTGGAATTCATACCACTATTTCGCATTTTGGTTTTGTTAACGATTTTCCAAAGCCATGAATATGATATGCTGAATTAAACATTTATTCATCCTTATATCCCATTTTCTTAAAAGTATGATAGAACATTATATCCACAGAACTTCCTGCATCTACCAAAGTTCTATTCATAGCCCACTTTTCTTCAGATTTTATTAATTTCTCATTTTTATTGGTATAGTGGTTACTATGACTACCAATGGAGATGTATGACTTAGATCTCCCTATGGTATTTCTGCTGCTGTAAACGTGATTTCTTGCTTTTCCCATTCTTTCAATGGTGATATTTTTTCCACCGTCATAATCTTTCTTCCTTCAAAATCCCGTTTATGTATCTTTCACTTAATATTTTCATGAAATTTATCAACCATTGCTCTCGTTACCATATCACATTCCAATTTTCGACAATCCTTATTGATTCTGATCATCCTTTCTTCAATTATCTCCACCGATTTCTTTAATCTTGAACAATTTTTATCTTCTTCTTCACTTTTCTTCAATTTTCGTTAATCAATCCCTGTTTTGGGCGCCAAAATGTAGTTGCAGGATTTCCCACACTACACCCTTGTCAAGATTATATGAAAATTAAGTCATAATCGAGAATGAACAACAACAATTTTATTAATTCACTTTCAGGAAGATTTACAAGATATATCAAAATCAGAAATATAACTTTTCTTTCTGGAGTTTCTCTCTCCTCAAGACTCTTTCAACTCTAAAAAAATACATCATCCTTTTCTGGATCTATCGTCCCCTTTATATAGGGATTTACATAATGGATGACAACTAAGTTTTCCTCTTATTTTGGATTTATTCTGCGATCTTATCGTGATCGTTACAATATTTCTCAATCGCAAGTATGATGACCATCGCAGGATCAATCATATTCTTCTTTTACTTCTTCCATCGTCAGTTTCTTTTAGTTGTTCTGTAACGCTCGTGGAATGTCGTTAAAGAATTGTCAGTGACGCTCGCAGAAATGTTGTTACTATCACGGGAATAGTGTTGTAGCGATATTCTGGTACTACATTCACAAACTTCGTTAAATACGAGTATCGAACAAACCATCAACAAAATATTGATTCATAAACCAAGAAATAAACTTATCTTAGATTTTTCGCATTAAAAAAATCATAAATACGGGTAAGTATTAAACCATAGATATGGGCATAAATTCAGAACCATTTGCATTGAAATTAAACATTTTGCACAAAAGCTTCGTTTTCAAACCATTATTGTTCAAAACTTACCATGGGCCTTATTTCAAATCAATATCAACAAATTATAAAATTTTAGAAAATAAAAAGTGCCTCCTTTTAAACAAAAATCATTAGCAAAGATAAAGAATTCAAGGACTCAAAGTACAAAGGAAAATGAACGTAAAATAAGAGCATAATTTTCAGAAACTTTAGTTTGGACAACATGTGTTCAAAACTTTGTGTAAGATTCATTGAACAATAAAAATGGGTGATTCCTATCTCATTTTAAATAAGAAAGGATAAGATATCATATAAAAAATATATGAGAAAATAGTAAATTGAGGGACAAGTCAAAATCACCCTCCCACATTTAGGGGCGACCAAAACCGAATTAGGGGCGACACAAAACGACAAAATAGAAAATAATCGGTAGTTTATTTCACAATCGGAAGGTTATTTCCGGGGCGTTTTTTTTAATGGCCAAACTACCCTTTACAATCAGTAGATAACTATACAATCGGTAGGTAATACATAATCGGGAGTAAATTTAGTTTGTATGACTTCCGATTATACTGTATCCCCAAAATAAAATCCTAAATCTTTTGAATTTTGATTATCCTATAATCGGTAGTAAATAAAGTTATATTGACTCCCGATTATACAGTAAACCTTTGGCAAAAATGCTACCATAATCGGTAGGGAATTTAGGTTATTTAACTTCCGAATATAGAGTAGCCCCAAAATCATATTTTGCAAAAATCCTCTTTTTTTTTGGAATTTGGGTTGAGCCTATAATCGGTAGGAAAGGAAGAGTTATCATGACTTCCGATTATACAGTGACTTTCTTTGCAAATATCCTACCATAATCGGTAGTCAATATACTTCGTATAACTACCGAATATAGAGTAGCCCCAAAATCATATTTTGCAAAAATCCTTTTTTTTTGGAATTTGGGTTGAGCCTATAATCGGTAAGAAAGGAAGAGTTATCATGACTTCCGATTATACAATAACTTTCTTTGCAAATATCCTACCATAATCGGTAGTCAATATACTTTGTATAACTACCGAATATAGAGTATCCCCAAAATCATATTTTGCAAAAATCCTTTGTTTTTTGGAATTTGGGTTGAGCCTATAATCGGTAAGAAAGGAAGAGTTATCATGACTTCCGATTATACGGTGACTTTCTTTGCAAATATCCTACCATAATCGGTAGTCAATATACTTCGTATAACTACCGAATATAGAGTAGCCCCAAAATCATATTTTGCAAAAATCCTTTTTTTTTTTGGAATTTGGATTGAGCCTATAATCGGTAAGAAAGGAAGAGTTATCATGACTTCCGATTATACGGTGACTTTCTTTGCAAATATCCTACCATAATCGGTAGTCAATATACTTCGTATAACTACCGAATATAGAGTAGCCCCAAAATCAGATTTTGCAAAAATCCTCTTTTTTTGGAATTTTGGTTGAGCCTATAATCGGTAAGAAAGGAAAAGTTATCATGACTTCCGATTATAAAGTGGCTCTCTTTGAAAATATCCTACCATAATTGGTAGTCAATATACTTCGTATAACTACCGAATATAGAGTAGCCCCAAAATCAGAGTTATCATGACTTCCGATAATGAAGAAACCCTATGGGAACATACAGGTTTTGTGAAAATTTCTGGAAAACCGAATAGGTTTTCAGGTCGAACATAGCCGGGAGGGGCTACGCCCCCCGGACAGCGGCAACAATTTTGAAAATATCCAACACATATAACTACTGAATATAGAGTAGTCCCAAAATCAGATTTTGCAAGATTTCTCTTTTTTCTGAATTTTGGTTGAGCCTATAATCGGTAGTAAATGAATTGTTATCATGACTTCCGATTATACAGTGGATCTCTTTGCAAATATCCTACCATATTCGGTAGTCAAGATAGTTCATATGACTACCGAATATATAGTTGCCCCAAAATAGAGGATTTTTCCAAAATCCTCTATTTTTCTAATTTGGTTGAGCCTATAATCGGTAGTAAATGAAGTTACCATGACTTCCGATTATACAGTATAATCTTTGGCAAAATCTACCATAATCGGTAGTCAAAATAGTTCATATAACTACCGAATATAGAGTTGCCCCAAACTACCGATTATGGATTAGCCTCCCGATTATAAAAGGGAATATAAGTATTTTTAACTTATTTTGTCTTTTATGTCGCCCCTAATTGCGTCGGGGTCGCCCCTAAATGTGGGAGGAAAATCACTCCAATATAACATGTCAGTGTAATTACTTCAGAAAAAATACATTTTTGAGAGTCCCAACTTAAAAATTCACACAAGATTCATTACTCAACCAAATTCATTGTTTCTTAGCTCATTTTAAATAAGATAAAATAATATATTGTATGAAAATTATAAACAAATGCAAAGAGTTGAGTAACAAGTCTAAATCACACTGAAAACTACTGACAGTAAACTCTCTATAGAAATCAAACAGCTTTGACTTCATTACTCATCTAAATCCATTGGTTCTTGGATCATTTGAAAGAACACAAGATGAGTTATTGTATAAAAAATATAAACAAAAATAATAGATCCAGTAACAAGGTTGAATCTCTTTGGAAAAGTCAGGCAGAAGAAATGTTCACAGAAATCTACAGTTTTGGTAGTTCATTTTAAAAAATTTACCCTGGCTTCATTACTTATCGGAATCCAGTGATTCTTATATATTTTTAAATAAGAAAAGACTCTATTTTACAAAAAAAAAAAACTAAAAACTAAAAATAAGAACCACATGAAATAGGTGATAATTCATCCAAAAAACAAGACAAATTTGTTTCTTCAGAAACCCCTGAATTGCTTCTAAATTGAGACTCAAGAGAAATCAGATATCAATTGCAATAAACTGAGAGCACCCATGGATAATTTTTAGAAGTAATAGATTTCAAACATAAAATAAGAAGAAAACCCTAACTTGTTTTATGAACCCTAAAATAAAAGATCAAGATGAACAAGCATGAATTTGTTTTAAACATTACAAATTCATCATATAGGATTATGAAGAAGCTTAAATTTCACTGAGAATGAATTTAAGGAATTGAAAACATAAAAATTAAATTCAAAAATAGTTCCAAAAAGAATTTCCCCCAACATTTTCAACAGAAAATGATTCCAAGGAAATCAAACTGAATCAAACGATTAAA
This sequence comes from Papaver bracteatum, assembly GCA_023529315.1. Classification (NCBI taxonomy): domain Eukaryota; kingdom Viridiplantae; phylum Streptophyta; class Magnoliopsida; order Ranunculales; family Papaveraceae; genus Papaver; species Papaver bracteatum. Next base: position 2,124,923 of record JAJJWX010004010.1, read on the forward strand.
TGATGCAATTCTACCTTCAAATTCTCAAGTTTTTGTGATAGAAAATTTCTTTTGTTTGTTTTAGGAATAAAGATAACCCAATAATGAAAAGAAAGGGATGAATTCATTTTCAAATAAGTTGATAAAACTTATAAAAGAAAGTAAAAAGTCGAAAATGTCCTTCTCTTAACACAAACAAGACACGTCCCCTTAGCATGTGTCGATTTGTCACAAATTCGAGAATAAATAACTCTATTCGCACAACAACTAGATTTCACACACCACATTGTGCTATTTATAGTCTGCCAATCCAAACGGATTGGGCTCGCACCCCAATACTTAAGAACGCGGGTATTACATCATTACCCACTTAAAAATAATTTCGTCCCGAAATTCAAAACAAATAAAGAGACATATGAATGTTACCTCCTACTAACTCCACACGTTTCTTTCGGATCTCAGATTCTTTCTCTTGAATTGCCTCTTCTAATTTGTGGCGTTGTCAAATCAATTCCACTAATTAGTTCGTATTTTCAAGTTCTTGAATCTCAAATTCGCTTGTTGAGACCCTTCTTCTACTTAGCTAAAGAAAAAAGCTCTGAACTTGCACTAATCAGAGTCAACTAAATAAACTTGAAACATGTTAACCTTGTTAGTAACTACTCATTACTAACAAGCCAATCATATACATATCACGGTATCCGGTTGTTTTTCTAAATTTTCATAAAATAAAGATATTTTTAACACCTTTTTCAAATCTTTGTAATGAAATCAATGTTTCAATACCAAAATTTAAAAACAAAACATAGTAAAACTGCAGAAAACACTTATGCAAAATAATGAAAATCCCAAAGAAAATCGAAACATTTGCTCTGATACCAACTGTGATGGTCCGAATTTTTTTCGCTTCCGTGGAGTTCGGTCAATCGGCAAGTTCCAAATTCTCTGAGCTTCCATTTGGGATGCCTGAGTTGTAAACAGTTTCTAAACAAGAGGAAAGTTACGGTTTAATAAAAATTAAATGAAAGTTTTATTCACATTGTCAAAACAGTGAGGCAAAAAGTGTGGAATAAAACTTATCGACATAAAACTATTTAAACATGACCACACTTTTTAATTATAATACCCTTTTTACAAATAACAACTTCAATAAGAGAAAATATGTAACTCCTTTTACAAACTAATCTAGAAGGAAACTACAACAATAAGAAAAGATATAATCATTTTATAAACAAACCCAAATACACATGTATATACATGAGCACAAAGTGATGTATTCACTGTTGGAAAAAAGTTACCGGGCTGCAATGGAGATGAATGACAGAAATCTTTTGTGGTTGTACTCAAAACTTTCAAGGCTCTGGTGATTTCTTTTAGACAAATATTTCTACCCTCCCAACGAATTGGCGATTGCAACAGGTATGTGAAATACTGCCTTCAGGATACAATGAAAGCCCTACAACCGAAAATTGATTCAAGGTTTGCACCCCTTGACCCAATCAAGAACACATGTAAATAAGTTTCTGATGATGCTTTGTAAGAAAGAAGAAATGTAAGATAGTTTTTTTGATGATTTGAAATGGGTTTGGGAGATGCTACTTATAGGAGTTTTTGCATCTGTTGGGAAAAGACATGTCTTTTCACCAACAGATTTCTCTTCACAAAGAGATGCGTCTCTTCATCAACAGCCACTGTCTGTTGAATTTAGAATTTTCTGGAAACGTTTTCCAACTGTCTCCCCTTATTTTCTGGCTACGCCCCCCAGGACCCCCCTTCGTAGCGCGGTTGAAAATATTCCAACATTCTCCCCTTATTTTCAAAACCATGAAACAAAGTTAAAAACTTTTAAAACCGGAGCGGCTGCATCACTCAAGTGACTTCCTACGTACCCGAGTGGGATCAAGCCAACGTAGTTCAAGCACAATTGGGACTAAGCATCATCGTTGAAACCAATACATAAATGATAGGTACCTTCTGGGTTTGAACCTTCACTTAGTGTAAGAAACTCAAAGCTTTATCGATATTCTATGGTGAAACTAGTCTTGAACCAAGAATCCCTTATGACAAAGCCGGAGTCTCCACACATATTGATTCCATAAGACATGTGTTCAGAGTAGCCAAGCACTATAAAGGCCTTGTGCTTATATCCTTATTCATGAGTCTTCTTTAGAGAACGGTCTTCTTCTCTTAGGAAACGCCCACATTTCCATACTCATATAGGTAAGTCTCGAAGGTGTTTCTCTGCGAGACACCTTTTACTAATCATAGACTCATTAAGGATTTACATCCATCCTATTTTCTTGCAGAAAAACCAAAGCACTAACTTGAAATGGGAAGTTTTATGCTAGTGCTCCATAATCTCTGACCATAACTTGTTGGTACCACATTGAACCTTGTTTATCCTTTTCAAAACATAGGTTGGGTTTCGCTATGGGAGATCAACCTTCCTTCACAGACCTTAGTCCCATTTCATTACATTTTATTGAAGCAATGAATATGGTAGACTCTTTGTGAATGGGTCTGCCAAATTCCTTTTTGATTCAATAAAGTTAACCGTAACCACTCCCTCTTGAGTAGTTGCCTAACCAATTGGTGTCTGAGACTCGCATGTCTACACTTTCCATTATAAGTCTTATTAGAGACATTATAGATTGTAGCTTGATTATCACAATTAATCAAAACTCCTGGAGATGGCTTCTTCCAAAGTGGAATTTCCATAAGAAGGTCCCTAAGCCATTCGCCTCTTTACATGCATTCGTTAAAGCTATCAATTCGACAACATTGTTGAATCAGATATACAAGTCTGTTTCTTGAACTCCAAGACACAAGAAGACCTCCTAAAGTAAAAATCCATCCAGATGTCGACTTGGACTTGGATTCTACATTGTTCCAGTTAGCATCGCTTTAACCTTCCAATACAGCGGGATAGCCTTGGTAATGCAAACATAAATCAATTGTTCCTTTCAAGTAAGCCATAACCAGGGGCGGTCTCCCCTGGACCCCCACGACCTGACCTGTCAGGTCGACCACAGCCTGGGGGGCTACGCCCCCCAAGACCCCCCTTCGTAGCGCGGTTGAAAATATTCCAACACTCACTTTGACCCGAAAGCTTAATGCACTAAGCTTAAGAAAGCTTACTACCACAAGCCTCCCACAAATTCTTTAGAGAAAAAAAATGGTGAGCCACAGCCCAGTAGAGAGTTAACGATAACATGAGTATAAAGAATGCCCAAATACAAATAACAATAATATTTCGAATTGAGCAAAGAATAAATAATGCATTAAGTTTTTGAGCACATCCAATTCGAAGTATTGAAGGACTTACAAAGACAATACACAATCGAATAACCATTTGTTGAGCTTAATCACAAAACCACCCTATCGTCGTGGACGATCTTACGCAGGTCACCATTAATATGGATTGTACCTTGTGGGCCCGAAAAACTCGTCATTAGTGTTCGTAATCAAAAGTGTTAGATAATTTCTCGGTTAAAGCCACCAAATGTTGGCATGTGAAGTTTGGTTTTCATTAGGGATGTCAATGGGTACCCATTACCCGGACCCGGAACCGGATCCGGGGGAATAAGGTCTGGTTCCGGGTCCTAAAATTGGACCCATTAACCAATTTGGACCCGACGGGTAATTACCCGATTGGACACGTTAATAAACGGTTCCAAATGGGTCCTACCCGGTGGGTAGTCGGGTAATGTAAATAATAGTTCTCCAGGGGTTAATTTTGTCATGTAAAGGGGTTATATTTATAGTCTTTAACACCTTCATAAAAACATAACCCTAAACCAAACTTTTGCCGCATCCAACCTCAATTCTTCAACTCTCTCATCTTCTCTTTCAAGCTCCACTAATGGTTAGATCTCGATATTGATTTCCATAGTATTGTGTTTGTCTGTGTTTATTATTAGTATTATTATCTAAAAAAGATTATAAAGCTGATGGAAATGTGATTATGAGGAAGAAGGAGATTTGGGAATTTTGCTGGCTCGATTAGGTTCCCGATTCCTCCCAACATGAATCTTCTTGAAAATGTTTTTCATTTTTTTCTCTTTGTCTTTAGACTCTTTGCTTTCTCTCTGTTTATTAATTTCTTATATTTATGAAATCTAAAATTCCTACTTTAGTTTCTTCTGCCTTCAAAGTCTAATCAGAAGAAGAATTGAGAAACAATACCAATTGAGCATAAGCCGAGGAAGTAAGCATCAAATACACGAGCATGGGTTTCTTCTGTTGTTTCCTATAAGTTGTATTTTATTCTCTTTCATTTTAATTTTTGGTGCTACCATGTACTGTGAAAACATTCTCAATTGCCGGAAGCAATGGATGTTGATGGACCGTGATATATTTTTAAGTGTGGGACCTTGAAGATGGATGGAGATGATTATTATATCTGGTGATGGATGTTACCGGCCGTTGTTTATGGATTATGGTCCGACAAGATAAAGGCTGGGATTCAATTAGTTATTTATGATTATTTTTTTCTTTTGAATCAATTATTTAGGAACTGATGTACTTAAGTCTTAAACAACTAACAATTAAGATGCGTAACAATGTATTGCTTTTGTAGACGAATACTGAAGATTTTGAATACCAAATGTATAATCTAGAACTAAACGAAAAATACCCGTTTAATACCCGGAACCGGTAGGGTACCCGGCAGTTTTATAGGGTCCGGTTCTGGGCCAATCAATTTAGGATCCGGACCCAGAACCGTTAAGACCCGGAACCGAAAAAAATAACCGGGTCCGCTTCTGGGTAGTATGGTACCCGGGAGGAACCAGACCCGTTCACATCCCTAGTTTTCATATTTTAGTGAATCAAAACCCATTTAAAGAGTCACTTGATTATATGCTAGAGTCAACTTCGTATAGGTTAGCTTGAAAGTATTAGGATTTGAGACTTACAAGTATTACATGAAGACTTGAAGATGGTGAAGAAATATAAAGCTACAACGACAACAATCATCCTTCCTCTTGAGGTGGGTAATATTTGACTTGAACTGTTACATTCCCTAAGATATCTTTCAAGTCGTGCATATTGAAAATGAAACTGCGAAGTTGTGTATGAAACTCTAGATAGACATAGTATTAAGGAATACAATATGAGGCTTATTTCTTAACCATTAAACTTTGTTTATAAGACATCGACATAATCGTTTAAATGCTGTCATGATTATGTATGGGTGTGAGTGAAGATTTCATCCTCAGAAACAATGTTTTTACATTCGTTTAAAGGAAGTAAGTTCACAAACTCGTTTGTGGATAGAAATGGAAATCGCTAGGCTTATTGGTATTGTTATTTATTGCAAATGTATTTTGAAGTACCAATATGCGTGATGTGTAGAACCGATCATAAACTTGTTTATGTGCTTGATAAAACTATTCACGGACGCCTAACTTAAGTTTTTTGTATAACTTTTATTAGTAAAAGTGTAAAACCGATCTTAATTAATCACTCAAGATGGTATGATCGATGCCTTGTAAATAACAACTTTTATTAGTAAAAGGGGAACCTATCCTAGTGCGAGGTGCATGTAAATTTATAAGATGGGAATCAATCCTTGTAAGAGGAGCCACAAGTTATTAGTGTGAGGGGAACCAATCCTATGAACATGTGCAACAAGTTCTTCGAAGTGAGGGGAACCGATCATATGCACATGTGCACCAAATTACATATAGTTACCATAAGTATGCGGGGAACCGATCCTAGTACCTAGTCAACCGAGTTTTGGTAACTAGTGTGATTATACACAATTATCACATGGAGGAAAAACTGAATCTTGTTTTGTTAGAACCGTGATACTCATGATTGGTGATTTAATAGGATAATCAATCACATGGTTCTTGTAAGTCGAATGCAATTCGTTTCCAAGATTGTAAGTATGAAAAAGGACTTGCAAAAGAAAGGATGTCGCCATTATTTAAACACGAGTTTTAACTCTTATCATTAATTTTTCAAAGATATTCCTTGATAGCAAAGGAGAATCCCAGGATCGAAATAAATTGAGAATCCTTTTAATTAAGGTTTCTTGGTTTTTATATGGTATTTAATTTCCAGCAATTAAATACATATCTTTAGAAAATAATAATTAGTAATGTGCGTTTACTGATTATAGATTTTTCTATTGGAATTTTGGTCAATATTTGGACAAAGCATTTCATAAATTATGAAAACCGATTTTGTGTTTATTGCATATCTTTGAGAATATTCGGTTTTGGAAATTCTTGGTGTCCAAACTTCCTTGTCTATAAATACTGAAGTTTGCAATTATTTAAAACTAATCCTCATAGCCAGCAAAACTACCTCAGTTTTGTTGTTATGGGTGGAGCCGCCTATCGGAGATGAGAGTACCCTAATTAGGAGAAATATCTTACGACCGCTCGGTTTAAAGACTTCTTTGGGATTGAGAAGCTCTATTATTACCATTGGTGGGAAACTAGATAATTGCGGTTTATTATTAGTTTTCGATTGATTTGATTGAGTTACGGTGGTTGAACTTTTATTGCACCTAGTTTGTTTATGATTGAGAATCTTCTCTCCTGATATAAGATTCACTCAAACTAGATCAAAATTTCGACGGGGATCTTTAGACTATTTGTATATCTAAAGATGTCTTTTGATAATCCAACGTTAATAGACTCCGTTCTATGTGTGATTGATTGAAAGATATTCAAGTTGATTGTGTGCAGGTGTTTATTGAAGATCAAAGAAGATTTGAAGATAAGAATACTTTTTGGTCTCATAATCTTTGGTGTGCACAATACTTTTTTTGGCTGGAAAGGGATCCGACTATGATCATATTTACCTTAGTGATAATCGTGATTGATTAGTTGTGTAGATCGGCATCAATACACTTCTTTGTGATTAATAGTATTGATTGCTTGGGGCTTACAATCACCTTGGTGATTGGTAGGAAAGAGATCAAAGGACCCGAAAAGGTGTTTATAAGTTAAACGAGAGAGCCTTTGTCAAACTCATATCACTTGATTGAAAAGAGTTGTTACCGAACAGATTTGTTGTTCATGTACTGTTTGGAATACGAACCAAAGGAATTGTTCCAAGTGCGTGACTTATTGCAAGTTAGAGGCGCATGGATACTGAGGAAACTAGGTGAACTATATGTTTAGTTGCTTGGTCTCAACTATATGAAGTTGGTTTATATTTTGTATATCGGCTTAATTCCGAGAGTATTCAATCTAGACTAGGTCCAGGTATTTTTATGTATTTGTGGTTTCCTCGTAAACAAAATCTTGCTGTGTCTTTTACTTTTCTATTTCCGCAATTATAATTGTTTATTATAATTACAAGTAAAATACACAAACGTTATTTTCCATTTACTTGATAGATAATCCTATAGTGTTTGGTTAAGACCGGACCTATTATCAAGTAAACATACTTCATTGTTGTATTGTCTCGATCTCGTATCCATAGACTATCACACGAAGTGTGAAACCGATTTGTTGTATTGTCTCGACTCAGTCCATAGACAATTACTTTCGGAAATAAGGGACTTGTAGGTGTAAAAGTTTTAGATTGAGGTATATTTGGGTACTCTCGTCTTTTCAAAAAGGATGCTTAACGTAGTTCATAAATAATTCGCAAACTTTGTTGAATACAAGTATCGAACAAATCATCAACAAAATATTGATCCATAAATCATGATGACAACTTACCTTAGCTTTTCCGCATAAAATAAGATCATAAATACAGGTAAGTATAAAACCATAGAGATGGGCATAAATTCAGAACCATTAATTGCATTGAAATCAAAGACTTTGCACGAAGGCTTCGTTTTCAAATCACTATTATTCAAAAGTTATCATGGGCCTCATTTCAAATAAAACTAAACAAACTATAACATTTTAGAAAATAAAAAGTTACTCTTTTTAAAGAAAAAACATAAGAAAAAAGAAGAAATTCAATGACTCAAAGAACAAAGGAAACTTAACGTGAAATAAAAGCATAATTTTCAGAAACTTCAGTCTGGAAAGACTGTGTTAAAAACTTTGTGTAGAATTCATTATACAATGAAAATGGGTGATTACTATCTCATTTTAAAGAAGAAAGGATAAGCTATAATATAAAAATTATATGAGAAAATAGTAAATTCAGGAACAAGTATAAATCACTACAATAAAACATGTCAGTGTAATTACTTCAAAAATACTACAATTTTGAGAGTTCCAACTTACAAATTCACACAAGATTCATTACTAAACAAAATTCATTGGTTCTTGGATCATTTTAAAAAATATAAGATAAGGTATTTTATAAAAAAATATAAACAAATGCAAAGAGTTGAGTAACAAGTCAAAATCAAGCAGAAAATTACTGACAGTAAACTCTCTACAGAAATCAAACATTTTTGACTCCATTACTCATCCAAATCCATTAGTTCTTGGATCATTTGAAAAAAAAAAGGATGAGTTATTGTATAAAAAACATAAACAAAAATAAAAAATCTAGTAACAAGGTTGAATCTCTTTGGAAAAGTCAGGCAGAAGAACTGTTTTCAGAAATCCACAGTTTTGGTAGTTCATATTAAACAATTCACCCTGACTTCATTACTTATCGGAATCCATTGATTGTTAGCTAGTTTTAAAGAATAAAAGATTTATTTTACACAATAAAAAATATAACCAAAAATAAGAACCACATGAATTAGGTGATAATTCATCCCAAAAACGGGACAAAAACGGTTTCAGAAATCCCTGAATTGCTTCTAAATTGAGATTCAAGGGAAATTAGAGATCAACTCCAATAAATTAAGAGTACCCATGGATAATTTTTAGAATTAATAGAGTTTCAACATCGAATTAGAATAAACTTGTTTCACGAATCCTAAAATCAAAGATCAAGATGAACAAGCATGAATTCGTTTAAAACGTTACAAATTAATTCATCATATAAAGTATTATAGGATTATAAAGAAGCTTAATTTCATTGAACATGAATTCAAGGAATTTAAATCATAAAAATTCAATTCAAGAACAGTTTCAAGAAGAATTTTCCCCCTACCTTTTCAACAACTAATGATTCCAAGGAAATCAAACCGAATCAAACGATTAAATGATGCAATTCTACCTTCAAATTCTAAAGTTTTTGTGATAGAAATTTTCTTTTGTTTGTTGTAGGAATGAATAAGACTCAAGAATGAAAAGAGAGCTGAATTTGTATTGAAAATAAGTAGATAAAACTTATAAAAGAAAGTGAAAAGTCTAAAATGTCCTTTTTTCAACATAATCAAGACACATCCCCTTAGCATGTATCGATTTGTCGCAAATTCAAGAATAAATAACTCTATTAGTGTTCGTACACACGATGGGCAGGATCACACAAAGACAAATGTAGTTTCTAAAAAAAATTCAAGTGTTTCTCAATCGAAACACAACGACAACTAGATTCTACGCACCACATTGCGCTATTTCTAGTCTTCCAATCCAAACGAATTGGGCTCACACCCCAATACTTAAGAACTCGGGTATTACAATAATAGTTCACGGTAATAGTTTTGTATCTTTACAAAACACACAACATTATATCGAGAAAGATGCAGTTGGCTATTGTTCCCACGATTGGTAAGGACAAAAGCCAAATATTTCGTGGATGATACCAAATCATATAAGACAAGAACATACCGTTGGATTACCCAAATAGTATCTCTTTTATATATGGTATCCGATCGAACAAATCATGTTTTTTAGTGTTAAAATAAAATTGATTACAATATAAAAGATAATATAACAAAAATAAAATAATTGAATAAACTAATTGACGACTTAAGTTCGTTCAATGTAAACTTTAGTCATGAAATTTGGGATTAAAAATTAAAATCATGTCCAACAGTTGGGGGTGGCGGCGATGGTGGTGGGGAAAGAAGTGGTATCAAGTGATTTTTGGTGGTGATGGGTGTTGGTGAGTAGTAATATATTCTGTTAATAATGTGTCGCCACAATTCGGTTAACATTATAAAGCAGAGAAAGTGTGATTGATCGTCCAAATGATAACATAAGCTCGGTTAAAATACATGACAATTAAAATAATAACTGCAAACAAACGATACAAATCATAATCAATACACGATAAATTAACTTATTATTAAATCACACTGTTATGACACGGGTTATATCATAGCTATGTGATATTTTTTCCCTGTTTCTTTATTTTGTATCATAAAACAAAGTTTAACTAAGATAGTCAAAATAAAGAGAGATCTTGATTTAATTTGCCGCCTCGATTGATAAATCCACGGTTGTGGTCGATCCCATCAATACACGCTTTAATTGGGGAATAATGCATTACGTATTATCTTTTTTCCTATCTCAAAAATCAAAACCAAAGTGCGGAAATTTGATAAGCTAAAAATAATAAATCTACATTCCTATAAAACTAAACTATTGGTTCTCTCACTCACATCTAGGAGGAGTGGACTAAAAATATTTAGTGTCGTACTTTTGAGCAAACCTAAATAAATAAATATGGAAATTAGAGATAGACTAAAGAGACAAAAGAACTTAAATCCAAGAACATGCTTCCACTCAATCTAATTTCCTTGATGATTTGACATCATCCCCGAAATACTTGGTGCCTTAAATTTATCAATTAGTTTTGGTATCATCCTCAAGATTTGTTTAGGGAGAAGATAAATCATTGGTTGTTTACGAAAGTGTTTATAAGTAACGTTTATGATTAAAAGTTAAAAATTATTATCCAACAATTTTAATATGTGTACATTATTATTGTCTCATTAATTTCTCATGATAAATATTTTATTAATCTCATATGATTCTTAATAAATATATACTCCCATTAAATAGATAACAACTTTGTTAATAATTATATCAATAGATATTAGGGATGGTCAGGATGATGTTTGTGAGTGGTTGTGCATGGAATCGGTGGCGGCAGTGCTGCTGGTGGAAAATATAGTTGTAATGGCTGGTTCTGGTGGTGGTACTGTAATTGGTCAATATAATAATGTGCAATGTTTATTCGATGTCGTTGTAACACAAATAACATCATATTATGGAAGTTTTTCTTTATCTTTTAAGTTTTAAAATGAACTCGGTCAAATACAAAAGAAAAATAATAATCAAAACGTACTAAGAACAATCATTTTAGATGATAACAACAAATGAATAACCCCGGTCAAAATTGACATAATTTTTTTCACTTATTTTCGTGGTTGTACCGTTACGGCACGTGCCAAGTTCTAGTTATATAATAAAATAAAACAATATATAGTTTGATCAATAAACATTTATATTCTATCAAGCATAGTAGATTTACCTGGAGAACTACGTGCCAGTGGATAACAACATTCTCAGTTAACAAACTGTTTTTGAGTTAAAAAATTATATCTCCTTGTTGTGGTACGAGACCGGGATCTCTACCATCAAATGCGAATACTAACTTCTTATAATTTCCAGATAAATGAAACTCTACTTCCCATTTGTAATGACGAGCTTGAGATTTAACTACTGATGATGTTAGTATCATCATTACGAATAAATCGAATGGTATATTTCTTGAAAATACTCCCGACTCCGAACCCATGTTGAAGAAAATGAGATGTTTTATTTTTAGAAGAAGGAAAGATATATTAAAAAGGAAAAAGATATTTACAGAACATAAAATAGATCAAGAGAGTACCTTAAAACCCAAAATAAGGGAAAAGATATTTAGAGAAACTCAGATGAGTTGCTGAAGAACAATACTATTTAAGAGATGGTGGTTTGTATTGAGAAATGTTGTATGTATAGTTATTAGATTGTGTATATATAGCTTTTTTCTTGAAGCATGTACATTAAAAATAAATAAGACTATGTATACATTAATGAATTACCGATACGAATGTTTTCGGAATATTAGCACACAAAACGCAAACTTAGTGTTTTCTAAAAAACTTGAGTTAAAAGCCTTCGGTTTTGAGTTCCGGAGAGATATGTCTGGGCTTCTGAGTTTGGTTGTCCTACTGGCATAATTTCTTTTACATATCTTAGAATACCACTGGGAGCTAAGATAACTTCCAAGAAAATATGGAATCCTATTATTGAAAAGTTTGATGAATGGTTTTTAACTTGGAAACAAATCTCTTTACAATTTGGATGGAACGTAATAATCGAATATTTGAGAAGAATGACAATTTCAAAATTGAGATGGATTTGGATGTTGATGTAAAGTCTTTGATATTAGCTTGGGATAATGCAGTAGGAAAAATAGTACATTTGAACTCTACAAGCTATGTACCCAATAATTGGGAAGTTTTTTTTTTTTTTTTTTTTTTTTGAAAAGTGTATCCAATTCATTAAACTCAGACACATGTTACATATCTAGGGTACTTGGTCCCTATTTTATCCGCATATATAATGCTGGAAAGAAAGTCGAGGCATATATGTTGCAAGATTTGTGTCGAAGCTGCTGTGGGAATTCGTTTTAATGTAGTACCGCCTGGTTTGGTAATTCGTGTACCGCCAGGTTTGCTTCCCTGTAAGCATGTTGTATCTTTGTTGTCGGAATATGGTGCATCAGGTTTTTGATTTCCTTAAGCATTGTTGTCGGGTACCAAGGTTGCATTTCTTATGGTTGGTCGAGTAACTGAATTTTAGTTGCAGGATTTCCTAAAACACACCCATTATCATATCTTGATATTAATTTTTATATCTACATATAAAAATGGTAATAAAATTGCTAAAATTATAAACGGACACCAAGATTTTTTACATGGTTCGATCAATATGATCTACATCCATGATTCTTCACTATAATCGTTTAAATTTACATTTGATTTACATTGATAATCTCCATTAATGGAGTTCTAAATCTAGTTTTGGGGAAGAAGATGATAAAGAAAAATACATTCTCTCTCCTAATATTTCTCTGCAAAATATCTCTCTCTTCTAAAATTGTTTCTCCCCCTTTCTCTCTCCTGCTCTTTTCTTTATATAGGTATCTTCATAGTGGGTGACAGCTCATATTCAACTCATTTTTCCCATTTTTTAGGATTTCTGATATGATCCTTGCAGGCTCTGATATGCTCCTCGCAGACTCCGCTATCGTGCTCACGAGATCTGCTATCATGCTCGCGAGACTCTTTTGTCGTGCTCGCGAGATCTGCTATCATGCTCGATAGACTCTTTTATAACCACAAAATCTTCATTTCCTACTTTGCTCTAGCGAGCTCCCGCCTTGTGCTCGCGAGCATTTTCTCTAACTACAAAATCTTCACATCTTTCTCATGTTTTAGGCTGTCATTGTTTATTACGTCATTCTTTAAGCTACTTTGTGACGCTCGCGAAATGTTGTTGAAAAGTTTTCGGTGACGCTCGCAGAAGTGTCGTTAATCTCTCATGAATATAATTGTAGCGATATTCTGGTCCTACATCTTGCCTCTTTTTTCTTGAATATTGCTTGAAAAGTAATCTTCAAGAAAAAAATCTGTTGTTGTAGTAGTCTTTGATCTTTGTTAATGAAGGAAAGAGCAAAATAATACTAGACTCGAAAAGTACGTACTTGCCTTTATTCTTTTGTGAAGTTCCATATCTTTGCTAAGTAAATAATAAGTATTAACTCTTGAAGTATTTGAAGTATGAAGTATCCTTGAAGAAATATAAGAAGTACTCAATCCTCAGAATATAAGAAGTACCCGTCCTTGAATGAAAATCATACGTATTGCCTCTGTTCATGCGAAATTATTACTTCATTTTTGGTGAAAATCCCTGTCCATTTTGGAAATGATTCTTGCCGAGAAGATAAAGAACATAAAATGTTTTCTTAGTAATCCATAGTTGCCTCTATTCTTTATCTATGGAGGTAGAATCCTTGAGAAAATGTTAAATGAACGAATTATTTCTTTATTCTTGTCTTGCCTCTGCCTCATGCGATAAAATAATCATATTCTGCTAAATAATCACATTTCCTGCGAAGTTCTTGAATAGTTTGCGAGGTGCTGAATGAGTTTGCAAGTTTCTGAATGTATCTGGAAGATTCTAAATGTATTAGTGAGTTTATGGATAACCCTGCGAAATTATGAATAGTGTTCCTGAAATATCACCGTGAGATTGTGAATAGTGCCGTGATGAATAGTTCTGTGATGAATAGTGCTGCGAGATTGTAGACAATCCACTTGAGAGACTCTGAATAATATTTCTGAGGAATTCTGAACAATACTTCTGAGAGATTCTGAATAGTATTTCTGAGAGATTCTAAATAGTACTTGATATCTCTCTTGCGATGAACAAATCTTTCCTGCATTCTTAAAAGAAAATAATTAATGTTTGAGATTATTTTATTGGTCTTATTTTGCCTTCCTAGTTAAAGGTCTTATTTTGCCAATTTTTCTTTTTGCGACAAAATCGCAGGACGTCTTTACATTTGCATGTATTGACCCATTGATCTTGCCTTATCTTTATTCCTTGATTGTATTGCGACAATATGACAAGTCTAAGTTCCCTCGCGAAATCAAAGCCTCATGACATTGCCGTCTTGCGATGAAATCGCAGGACGTCTTTACACTTTCATGTAAAAACCCATTGATCTCATCTTAACTTTTTCTCTTATGGATTGTTTCCTCTGTATAATATTCGTCACGCAACAATATGACATGCCTAAATGTTCTTGCGAGCATAAAGTCCCATGACATTGCCGTCTTAAGACACTTATCAGCTCCCTAATGGAGGGTGCCGCCCTTATCTTCCCCCTGGTTTCCCCTTCAAGAAGGGCACATCGGCCATACAAGACTAGATCCTCCCATCCAGATTTGCCAACAACCAGTTGTTTTCGCAGCCTCTTGTCCTTTATGCCTATATGGCTTTTAGTTACAAGACTGCACCCTAGGTGGTGTTTTCTTCGGGCCGAGTGCATCATAGCCAAGACTTTCCAAGGATGGCCAGGGTAGTTTCGTATGCCCCGGGCACCCTTGACTCAACCGTGTACCTCGGCGCCTTGGTCATACTTTGCACTACTTAGAAGAGACTCTCGGTCGTCCAACCAGGGTATAACCTTATATATTTGGAAATCCAAGATCCCTCTCCTGGATAGGTTTTATTTAACCCCAACATCTGCATAACTCAGGTTCCAGCAGCGGTATAACCTTATCCATGAGTCATGTCAAGAGATACCCCCTTATATGACGCGCTATTAGGTCTTACATTTGCCTCTTGCGAAATTTTATTCGCGAACTACGGTGCACACCATAAAGGTTTGTCCCATTCTTATGTCTCTGCGAAATTTTATTCGCGTTTCTCGCGATATTCTCGCGTTTCTTCATTCTTTCATTTCTGTCAATTCCTTATATAATCTCGCGATTACACTCGCGACTCTGATAAAAATTTTTTTTGCTCATTTCTGTGAGTTCTTCTTTCATTTCTGTCATTTCTTCTTTCATTCTTATAACACCATATTTGAAGTAAATATTCTATAAAATCTTATAAATATTCTTTGAAATCTTGCGATTGTATCGCATTGTTAAATCAAAAAAAAAAATTATGTAAAAGAAATATTCTAGAAAAATCTGTGAAATCTTGCGATTGTATCGCTCTTTGTAAATCTTAAAATTTTGAAATTTTTGAAATTTTTGCGATAATTTCGTTTTCTGTAATCTTGGAAATCTTTGAAAATTTTGGAGATCTGTAAATTTTTGCGATGATTTCATTTTTTGTAATCTTCTGAAAATTTTGAAATCTTGCGATTGTATCGCAAATAGAATACTTTTTGTAAATTAAATCAAAAATCTTTTATTTTCTATAAATAAAATATTCTAGGAAATGGTACTTAGCTTTCATGTGATTTTTTGTTGTTGCCGTCTCTCGCGAAATATTTGATTTGCTTGTGAATTGAGAAGAAATGAGAAATGAATTCTTGATCTGCCTCTTGCATACTCTCGCACCATACCAATTGTTCTAACCCTTTGTTGCGAAATAATCCTCAACTGTATTCTCTGCTAGTATTTGCTTCTTGCTTCTAGAATTTCTTGCTTGCGAGATTCTGAGGCTTCTTGGACATAACAAAGTTGCTTCACATGATGATATCCGCGAGATGGTCTGGGCTTGGTGAATTGGGCTCGCAAGTTACTTATTTCTTCTTTGCTGATATTAGAATTAGCCTGACGTGATGAATTAACTTTCCCAAAATCCCATGGTGTAAAAATTGATGAGTGGTGAGAATTTCTCTTTGATGTTGACGTATTGTCACAGAAAAATATTTGCGGTGTAAGTCGCAAAGGCTATTTTTCGCGATTTTGTCTTCTTCATAGATTTGTCTTCCTCGCAAGTTTGTCTTCTTCGTTTCATTTTTTGGTGGTGAGAATTTGTTTTCATCGAAGGAAAACTCTTGCAAAGAGAAATATTATCTGCGAAGGGATCCTCAAACTTTGCGGGATTTAAGTTATTCGTTTACTTTTCCCTTCCTTTTCTATATTGTTGTTTAACACTTTATTATTGGCTCTATCGCTCTTTGCATAATTTTTCTCTTCATTTTCTGTTCTTCTCCTTCCGGGATACCATCGTCTTGGTTGGTTCTGGAATTAGATGTACATATTCGTAAAGAATTATTTTTTGGTATGTGGTAGGATCGTCATCTACTGATGCAAGATATATTTGTCGAAGTGAACCAATGAGATGTGCCAATCTCATGAATTGCGTTTCACTTCGCAAAAGGGATCTTGTCATCGTGGAGTTGCGTTTTGTAGGGTGCTTCGAAATTTTAACTGGAGCTGTTTCTTTCTTCACCATAGCCTCTTCTTTGCAAATTTTTTTTTTTGCTTCTATGTAGTATTTTTTAGCCTACACATTTCTTCGCGGGTGTCCTTCTTCAACTGTATGTTTCTTGTTGCTTATCCGTATCAACTTGGCTTCGAGTTATTTGATCATCTCTGGAATTGATGATGTTGTGATCTTGGATTGTGTTGCCCTTTAAATGTTGTTGACGAAGTAATTTTTTGCATTGTATCCCATTTCTTCTCTTTCTCGCGGAGAATAATAGCTGAGCTCGATGTTAACTTGTGATTGTCAAGGGTTGGATTTACTATGTTGGATTTCCCCTATTGATTCATTGTGAGCTGATCTATTTTTGCGAAATTGTTGACCACCGCAATTCATAACCTGAGTTCTGTCTCACGTTAACTACATGTGATCAAGAAGATAATGGGGAGATCGAAGAAGAAAAATAATTACGAATAGCAACATTTGATCTAACCCTGCGATTAGTCAATTTTTGGACCGTATATCGCTGAAGATAATATGCAGGATTGGTCCTAGACCTCTATTTTTCAATTTTTTTATGAAATTGATCTTCCATTTAATATTCTTCTTATCTTCTGTTGGACCGTTCCTTTTCATGCTATAATGACTACTCCTTTTTGTACGGAATTAAAAAATGTTCATTTGTTTTCACGATCAGAACATGTAGGCCAAGAAATGTCCTATTAATAACAATATTTACCAAGGATTTCCTATAATTCTTTGGTATACTATAATGCTATAATGACCAGCTTCTGTTGATATTAATCCCCATCACAACATATTTCTTATTCTGCGTTCTTCAAAAGTCTATAATAATCCTACACCTGTCTGCAAAAATGAGACTCAAATTTTCATTGCGTGCTGCTACTGATATTTGAGCTGCGAGTAATCTTCCTTTATCCTCGCCTGTAATTTTGCATTCCGTGTTGTTCTGCTCGCTGGTTGTACAATTTCCTTCATCCTCTCTTTTCTATTTTCTCGCTGACAAAAGTTCCAATTTGTCTGGTTGTGCGTTACTTCTCTTTCATTCCTAGTGATTTCTTGCGCTTTAGATAATGCTGAGACGTTAGTTTCTCATAACAAGTCTTTTACCTTTTGGTATTTAATTTCTTCATGTGCTGGGAACTTGAGTTTTCTTGTACTCCCAAAAGATGACTTGCTGCGATTTTATTGATTGATTAGTGAATTTGTATTAATCTCTAATGGTGCTCCTTCGATCATTTTTGTGTAGATGGATTGATGTGCTTTTGGTGTTCTTTCTGGATTGGCTGGCTTCTTTTATAAGATGTCTTTCTTCACTCTTTGGTGTTGCTACTCGCGGCAATCCAAAAGCTTTTCCACTCTATCTCTTCACAACAGTGGTGATAATCGCTAGTGCCCTTCGCAGATGGTAATTATTCTCCAATAGCGGCATTTAAAATATCCAACAGCTGCTCATATCCTTCTTATTGTCTGGAATAGATTTTTCGCAAGTGAATTTCTGCGAGATTCATCCATTTAATTTAGTGAGTAGTCTATTAAGTTTGAAAGTTCATGAAATGGATTTTGAAAACAACATCTGTAAATCTGTATTTCGCAATTTTTTATTTTTATTTTTATTTTATTTTTTTTAAATGAAAATTGGGAAAAAGAAGAGAATTTATCCTGTAGAATTATTTGTTGGTGTAACTTCTTTTGATTTCTTCGCGATTGTTGATGAAGTACTTGGTGAATAAATCATTAGTCTGCTTCCTTTTTCCACTGTGTTGTCTTTGTCCTTTGTGCTTTCTCTTCCGTTGGAATCTAAACTTTCTGTTAAAATGTTGGTGTTGATTTAATCCATTTATTCGCTGACTTTGTATGTTGATAAATTGGTGGATGCATCTTATCGCAAAAGAGAAATTTCACTGGATCTTTTGATTCCTTCATCTTTGACTTCAATCACAAAAATCATGTTCTCATTAGTTGTTTATACGATCAAAATTATGATTAAATTCAAGGTTTATGGAAGTAAATTTATGATAAAAACTCTTTTGAATTCAAAATATCAATTAAACAACAATTTTCGTGAAAAACAAAGTCTGATAGCTAAAAATTTCAAAATTTTGCCGATCCAGATTATTAACATTTAATTAAAGAGATAAAAAAGAATTTGTCCTGTTTAAACAGTTAATTAATGCAGATTCATTTCATTTCATTCCTATAAAGATTTCTTCAAATCTGATCTTGCTTCCCAATATTTCTGCTTCTCTTTCTCTGTAAACATTTCTCTTAAATTGTGGTGGTTGTTCTTCATCGTTCTTTTCCCAAAATTTCTATATTTTCCCCTGTATCTCATAAATCCAATTGAATTCATCATTAACAATTGTTAATTTCTCTTGATCTTCTTCAATCCAACAAGGAGGTCCCTGTTTCTAGCGCCAAAATGTAGTTGCAGGATTTCCTATAACACACCCCTTATCATATCTTGATATTAATTTCTAGATCTATATATAAAAATGGTAATAAAATTGCTAAAATTATAAACGGACACCAAGATTTTTTACATGGTTCGATCAATATGATCTACATCCATGATTCTTCACTATAATCGTTTAAATTTACATTGATAATCTCCATTAATGGAGTTCTAAATCTTGTTTTTGGGAAGAAGATGATAAAAAAAAATATATTCTCTCTCCTAATATTTCTCTGCAAAATATATATCTCTTCTAAAATTGTTTCCCCCTCCTTTCTCTCTCCTTCTCTTTTCTTTATATAGGTATCTTCATAGTGGGTGACAGCTCACATTCAACTCATCTTTCCCATTTTTAGGATTTCTGCTATGCTCCTCGCAGACTCCGCTATCGTGCTCGCGAGATCTGCTATCGTGCTCGCGAGACTCTTTTGTCGTGCTCGCGAGATCTTCTATCGTGCTCGCGTGACTCTTTTATAACCACAAAATCTTCATTTCCTACCTTGCTCTCGCGAGCTCCCTCCTTGTGCTCGCGAGCATTTTCTCTAACTACAAAATCTTCACATCTTTCTTATGTTTTAGGCTGTCGTTGTTTATTACGTCATTCTTTAAGCTACTTTGTGACGCTCGCAAAATGTTGTTGAAGAGTTTTCGGTGACGCTCGCAGAAGTATCGTTAATCTCTCGTGAATATAATTGTGGCGATATTCTGGTCCTACATGAATAACTAGTTTGGAGTCCATTTCAAAACACACCTTGTTCCATTATTGTTGAATTGTTATTCTGACTGCTAGTAGTAGTCCCTAGGTCTCCGCTGTTGATGAGGTTGTGATTCCTAAAGGTGCTGACATTGTACCAAGTGGTAATCCGGTAATGTCTCTTCCTATTACTCCTGCTCCTGCTGGTCCTAGTGTTCCTTTTTCCGCTCCATCTGTATTGACTTTAATCCAATTTTCAAATGGTGCCTCCCATCTAACTCGAATTTTTATCTTTGCTGTAGTTGTTCGTATGCTGCTGTTGTTTGGATGTGTTTTCAAACCTGGTAGTATTGGCGTTAAGTAGTTATGTGCCCATATGTATTCTTCCCTCATGACCTTGATTGTTTGAGCTATCTGAATTGGTGATTGGTTATTCTTTCGATATACTGCTGCATGACTTGCCAACCATATATGCCATAATCTAGCCTTTACCTCTTTTGGGAGCATGTGATGTAGTCCTTCCTGTATGGTTGTGGGTTGTTGGTATGTGATATGATTTTGGTTTATATGGGTTTGATTGGGTTGATGATTGAGTTCCATTAGGATTATTCCCACACGATGGTAGATATGTGGAATTGGAACATCATATGTTGTGCCGTTTCTGGTGTTGTATGGAATAGAGGACATATTGGTAAATTGACAATGTTCTTCTGTGCCAAGGTGGTGAAAGTGGGTAATCCTTCTAAGGTGGATTTCCATAAGAAAAGTCGGATTTTTGGTGGGCACTCCAACCTCCAAATTATTTTGAAGTGTCTTTCGGTGGGCGATCGGTTGTGGTTTCCTGATGGTGGTGGTAACGTGGTTTGTATTCGATTGCTTGTGGATTGTGCATTTGGGTCGATTTGGTTTTGATGGGTTTAGATGTTTGGTGGGTTTTGGTTTATTGTTTTGGGTTTGGTTTGATGGGTTAAGAGAACTTGGTATCCTGTTTTTGCAGAGTAGTGTCCTATAGATGTGTATGGCCAGATCATCTTATCAGGTTGTGGTGATTATAGTAAATGGATACTTGTGATGGTTTGAGCTTTTTCCGGTGGAAACATGGTGAGGATGATTCCGTGATTCCAAGTGTTGTGGTAGGTGTTGATGAGGTTTGAGACCATGATATTTGGTAGTGGTGGTGTTATGGTTGTCATTGGTTGGTGCGGTATCCATTTACTTGTTAACTTTGTATCTTGACCATTTCCTATTCTGGTTGAACAATGTTCCTACAAAATAATAGATATGTTAGATAAAGATTTCCACATTTGGCTTGCCGACTGCTTTGGTTTTGCAATTGGTTGCGCCAGTAGTTGTTGTTGATGTTTCACATATTTGTTTCGCGCCATTGTTGCCCAGATAGATTTTTCCTCTCCATGCCCTTTCCATACTTTTTTCATCAGTAAGGTTTGGTTATGTTCTCTGCTGCGCCGAATTCCAGTGCCTCCCATGTCTCTTGTTTTGGTGACTCTCTGCCATCCAATTGTGTGCATCTTCCTTGTGTTATTGTCGTGGCCCCAGAAAAATTCCTTGTTATTCTATCAATTTTGTTGTGGATGTGCACTGGCAGTAGCTGTGTTTGCATCATATGATTAGTTGTAGGTAGTAAGGAAGCTTTAATTAGAAGCTATCTTCCCGCTTGGTTGACGCATTTGGCTATCCAAAATTTTGTTTTGCTTTTTAATATGCTTAGTAGATCTGTGTGCATGTGTGAGCCTCGTCTCCCTTGCTTGAATTGTACTCCCAAGTACATTGGTGAATTCTCTGTTGTTGGCATCTCAAAAAGCTTTGTAGACCAAGTACCTCTTGTTGTTGTAGGCACGGATGATTAATGATTTGTGTTTATTGATATGTTGTCCCACCAACGTTGAGTAGGTTTAAAGAAGCCTTAGCAGTGTATTGCACGTCTTTGGTTCTGCATAAAATCACCATCATACATAAAATGTACCATTGGTGTGATATTTGGGGCCATTTTGAGTCCTTTGATGTTGACCAGTTGCTGCTGCTGGCCGAGATTCGTGGAGAGAATTTCTGCACACAATATGAAAAAGTAAGGTGAGAGTAGGTCACCTTGTCGCAATCCCCTTGTTGGTTCGATATGTCCAAATGATACACCATTTACATTGATGGAGTATGTCACTGTGGTGACATAAGTTAGAATCCATCTAATGAATTCATCTGGCTGCCATGGAATTTTTGACGAATCCCCAGTCTAGAGAATCGTAAGCCTTTGCAATGTCCAGTTTCATCGCAATCTTGGGGTGTGTGGTAACCGACGCTATTCGGATCTAGTGGAAGATCTCCGTTGCCATATCAATGCTATTATGGATTGCTCTACTTGGTAAAAAGGTTGTTTGGAAAGAACTTATTATAAATTGTAGAATTGGTCTGATTCTGTCTACTAAAATCTTCGAGATGATCTTGTAAACCACATTACATAACCCTATGGGTCTATAGTGAGATAGAAGGGTAGGTGCAAGGTTTTGGGGAATGAGAGTAATGTTTGTATGGTTTATTTTGTTTGGTAGCTGATTTTGTTGAAAGAAAAATATGACCATTTCTACAATTTGTTGACCAGTGCTTTCCCAAAGAAATTTGAAAAACTTACTAGTATAACCATCTGGGCCCGGTGCTTTGTCTTAGTCTATTGAGAATAATGGCATTTTTATCTCCACTTCAGTGACTTCTTGTAGTAATTTTACTTTGTGGTGATCCAATAGCCGCGGTTGGACAAAATCGAACAGACTCATGTCAATATTGGTTGGAGGCACCTGACAGTGTTTGGTGAAATGTTGCACTAGTGTGTTTGCAATTCCTTGTTGGGTATCCAACCGTTTTCAGACTATATTTGTTTGATGTGGTTGATACGTCTGTGTATTGTTGCCTGAGTATGAAAAAAGGTGGTGTTCAGATCTCCTTCTTTGAGCCAGTTAACTCTTGAACGTTGCTTCCAAAAAATTTCTTTCCATTGTAATAACATTAGATGAGAGTTCCGGGTTTCCAATTCTTTTGTGAGACAAAACTGAAGAGCTGGGACACACGCCGTTGTACACTGATACTAGTTTTGAAGAATCTATTTCTACGCTTCTCGGATGAGGCCTGGTAAGTGTCCAAAGGTTTGTTTGCTTCATAGTTGTAGCGTATTTGCAGTATTCGTCATTTTTTGGATTAGTTTGAGGGGAGGTGATGGGTGGTGAGATTCATTCCATGTAGTTGTAGCAATCTGTTGGAAGTGAGGGTGTAGTAGCCAAAGATGTTCCATTTTGAATTTATTTTTTTGAATGGGTAGGGGTATGAACTTTTCTTTGGGTAGGATTGGAGCATGATCTGAACAAATACGTGGTAGGTTTTGAACCAGAGCGTGCGGGTGAAGGTTTATCCATTGTTAATTAATGATCCCCATATCTAGTCATTCCAGTATGTAGGGTGACCCTGTGTATCCTAGATCAATGAATCCTTTGTAGTTTATCAAGTTCTTGAAATCTTTTGCTTGATTGTTGGTTACTTGTCTCCCTCCCTTTTTCGCGTCATGACATACAACTTCATTGGAATGTCCCATCAGGAGCCATGATAGATTGTGAGTTGGAATGAGGTTGTTAAAATTTCCAAAGATCCCATCGAGCTAGCCGTTGAGGAGGTCAATATACACCAATGAACAACCATGGTCTTTGTGGTGTCGGTGGAGATATATAAGCATGAATTACACTTTGATTAGCCACTACTATTTGGACATGCAAGTGGGAAGCCCACATCAGGCTAAGTCCTCCTTTATGTCCATTACAAGATACAACAAAAATTTCATCAAACCCTAATCTATTTTTTAAAGCAAACATATGGCTAGCCGAAGAAAGGGTTTCAAACAGAAACAAAATAGAAGATCTGTGAGTTCTGATGAGATCACAGAACTGTCAAGGTGTTTATAACACTTTGACAGTTTCATGCTAGGTAATTCATTGTTGGTGCGAGTGCTGAGACTTTTCAGCCACTCGCTTGCCTTTTCGAGAATCATGTACTTCAGTCTCCAAGTTCTTCAGAGATAGTTTCCAGGCAGTTTTGATTTGATGGGTTCCTATTTGGTAACTTGTATCATCTTGTTCATCCCACACAATAACTTTTTCCTTCGTATGTTGTTGTTCCGGTTTCGTCGACTTTATGATTCTATTGATTGGTATTTCATATTGTGGTTGGAGGATTCTTGATGACTCTGCAGTAAGAGAAGCTAGTGATACAAACTTTCTTGTTTTTGGTGTAGGGGGAGGTGATGCAAACTCCGGAGTTGGTGGGAGGTTCAAGTGTTGTGGGATGCCCTTCCTTTGCTGTGAACCTTTCCTTTATAGGTTTTTAGAGGAGTTGGGTCGGCCTTCTGTTGAACTGGTTCTGCCACCTTTACCTGATTGTGTGTTACCTTTAAATGTGGGACACCATTTACCTTGGTAATGACCAAACTGACAATAGTGTGTGGCTCATCCAAAGCATTATCTAGAGTCTGAGCATACAGCGGGTTAAAGTAATTGTGCAGAATAGTCGATTGATTGTCAGAAGATGATGTTGCCTCGTGGTAGTCGGGCTTTGCCAAGTTTTCCTGAAAATGAGTCGTCTGTTGCTGGGCTTTATCTTCTGACTTTCCTTTCTCCTGGATTGAAGCGGGTCAGTCTTTCTCAATGGTCCGATAATTCGATGCGGGTACACCAATTTGGTGAAGAACCAGCTGGAGAATTTTTTGCGGTTCCGGAGGCGGTTCCAAACCCGATGTTGCTCCATTTCTAAAAAGGTCACTTTCTCGAGATGTTTGTAGTATCTCAACAGGATCATCATACTTTTGTGTTGCAGTGGTAGATTCAGCTCTTTTTGAGGGCTCTGATAATTGTATGCTGTTGTCAGAAGATTTTTTTGGTGATGGGGATGTTATGGTGACTGAAATCCAGTTTCTTTCCTATTCCATCATTGGCGGTGCCAGCCGGGTCAGAATCGGTCGAGCCACCGTTTTTTTGGGTGGTGTGGTTGGATTTGTTTCTGATGATGAAAACTGTGGAGTTAAATTTGGTTGTTGAGGGTTGGGTGATTTAGGTTTCAATAATGATGAAGACGAGCCTGAAATTTAGTTTGATGATGATGATGTATTTGAATAATTCCATGGTTTTGGTCTTCCTGCTCTCGTACCCCCATTTAGTATGTGATTAGGGAATAATGGGTAATATGGATCTTGCATTGCGTGATGATCATTAAGGAATTTTGGACAATCATCCGCAATATGGCCAATGATACCACATCTATAGCATATAGTAGGTAAAAACTCATATGCAAACTGGCCCCATTTACTACCATCAACATTAAGAAAAATACCTGGCATGAATGGTTCGCTAAGTTTCATCTCCACTCTTGCTCGCACTGGTTGTTAGTCCCAATCAATTTCTGGTACCTTTCCTGTATCACTGAGTAGTTCTTCCATGGCTTTCTTATCTTCAAAGTATTTGGGTAGCCCTAGCAACTGTAGCCAGAATATTACCTTGGTGAAGCAGGTTTCTGGGGTCTGTTGGTAGTCCAACCAATCTTCTGTGAGGATGACCTGATTAGACATGATTCATGTTTTTGTTTCGAGAATCTTCTCCTTATCCTGTACATGTTGCAGAGCACATTGAAAAATTTTGTTGTTTGTATTTGGCCATGTTTGGAAGTGTTCGATCTTGATTGGACTCCAGTTTTTAATCACCACCTGTTTGAGAGCACTGAATGTAAACTTTCCGGCTAACACTGCAACAACAATACAATGTTCATCATGTGCTTGCATCAGGGTTTTCATTTTTGCAGTGAGATGAAAAAGGGCAGTTTCTTTGATCTTTTTGGGAGAGTGACAGTTAAAAGGCAGTGAATCTTCCAAATGATTAACTTCTTTTTCTTTTTCTTCTTCTTCATTCTTTTCATGGCGGTCCTTTTTTGGAAGATTCAGATTCTTTATGGTGGATGTTTTTGGTGATGGAATATTTGAAGTTCGGTTCTGTTGAAAAGGTGGTGGGAACGTGGTAAGGTTTTGTTTTTTTGGTTATTCATTGATTGAGCTGAGAAGCAAGAAGAAGACGAGGAAGAAAATGAGCCTGCATTAAACTTGATATTATTGGGTATGAAAAAAGAAGGTGTGGAATGATTGTTTTCTGTAGAAATGTGTCTGGGGAATTGTTTGATCTTCGGTATACGGGACGGAGAAGCCATTGTTCCAGGTATGCATGTTGCTGGTGTTGATTGTGTTTCAAACTTCTCTGCAGCTTTGGAACAGCTCCACGCATTGGGTGAACTTGCATGTGTTGTAGAATTCATTGGATGGTTTTCTATGATGGAGGAATAAACAACGGTGAAAAAAGATAATAAATAGTGGAAGTAGCAGTTGAGGAGATTGAGACAAATGTCGAACTTGTTAAAACAAACTCGATCTTCAGAAAGTCGAGCGAACTTGTTAAAACAAACTCAATTCTCATAAATTCGAGCCTTTCTATAATTTCTTGAAATTTTGGTGTTAGGTGGGAGCCTAGTTAGCAAGTCGGGATTCGATATACGTACGAAACGGCAAATGTTCGGGTATTATTCGGATTTGTAAAAATCAAATTCGGTCAACTATCCTGTCTTGGTTCGTGGTTCGGCAGCAGTACAGAACGGTATACGTACGTGTATAATTCATTTTTGTCATGTACCTGGGGTAAATGTGGTAATTTATTATTATTATAAGGGTAGATTAGGTACTCATATGTTTAGGGTAATGTCCGGCTATATTAGCCAGAAGAGCTGTAGTTTGGAGTTTTTTTTTTTTTTTGAAAAAGGAAAGGTTATATTAAAGAAAAAAGAAGAAAAAGATTACATCCTTAGAATCAGTGTAGAACACATTACATGCTCAACACCTCATTCCAATTGAACAAAATGAAACCTATAGAAAAATATGCAAAAACATTTGATATAGACAGCCAAAGAATAATCGACTGTCTAATGATTAAACAAAGCTCATCCACACTCTTTGCTCTCCTTCCATGAACTCTTGAGTTCCTTTCCTTCCACAAATGCCATGGAATTTCATAGATGACTTTCCACCAAATGTCCTTGTTCCTACCTTGAAAATTGCTAAGGTTCCAAGCATCAAACTGATTCCTCAAAGACATAGGAGCATCCCATCCTATTTGAAACCCCTCCATGAACTTAGACCATACCTTGTAAGCATAATCACATTGCAGCAGCATGTGATCTGCAGTTTCCAACACATTACCACAGAAAAGGCAATGCTCATTCTCAACCTCCACTCTCCTGTGAGCAAGCATTGATCTAGTAGGCAAGGAATGGTGGAAATAAGCCCATAACATAAAGCTTACCTTTGATGGAACATTCTTCTTCCATAAAAATTTATTGAAATCCCCAACTGGATCCTCCTGCAATTGCAATTGCACTTCATAACATTTCTTTACAGTGAAACCCCCAAAGAAATCAACTGTATCTTCACCTCCATTCAACCCATGAACCGGCCCCAATTCATTGCATAGCATATCCTGTTCTTCTGAAGTCAAATTTCTTCTAGAACCACAGAACAACACACCATTTTGAATCATGCCCTCCGTAGTAGCTAACTTGGTGTTACAAGACTTGTAGATGGAATGGAATCTATCTTTCAAAATTCCCCCTGAAGTACAATTATTCCACCAGAACCTCAAAGAATTGCCGTTGTTTAGTTTGAAATTTAAATGCTCTTGTAAAAAAGAAGATGAATTAAGAATATTCCTCCACAAACTTCTACCCTTAGGCCTGAAATCCTCAGTTCGGAGTTATCAATGAATTAATCAAATGAAATGTTCTTGCCTTCCGAATATCGTCTGTCTTCTCTTCCCCTCCTCAAATTCGTATAGTTCTTCTTCTAACCCTCTAATTCCTCCCTGATTCTTCAATTATCTCTATCCTTAGAGATTTATCCCGTTTCTGAGCTAACTTGTAACGTAGATCGTTACAATTGGTATCTAGAGTAGTTTTGATCCATGGAGTTGCCGCAAGCTACACCACTGCAGCTGAAAGCTTTAAAGAATGAAGGTAAATCAAAAGAGGAATTAGATAAACTTTGTGGGTTATATCAATTTAATTTTGAAGAGAATAACTCTCATACTCGAGATTACTATCTTCAGAAGTTTTCAAAACTCATGTTCAGAGAGTTAGAACTTGTGTTTGGTTTAGGTTTAGGTTTAGAATAAGAGAAGGAAGAGTTTCAGAAGAGAATACTTTTATTAGAAGAATTGGTTACAATACATTATGTCTCAACTGTGTTTATATATACAATCAGTTATAGACTTTTGCAAGTCATTCCTAGTTTACAGGATTTCCTAAATTACAACATTTCTACGAATGGTAAACTTGTAAGGTTATACGTAACAATTCCTTGGTCATTACGTTAACTCAATACCCTCCCGCAAGCGTAACGGGTCATCATGAACTGTGAGCTTGGAACGCAACAAATAAAAATGATCTTTAGAAATCGGTTTGGTGAAGATATTGTGAGAGGTTGTAAGACGATGGACATGACGCAGAATAGCCGGAGTGAGAGACGAGAAGATCCAGCCGAGGAGAATTTTATCTTGTTTAACCCATGGAGCAAAAGATGGATTAGGGGTTTCATCTTCTAACGTATCTGGAGGACATGGTTTGTCACCTGTAACATGACCATCAAGATCATCACCTTGAATATAAGGTAAAAATTGAGCACGCCATAGGGAGTAGTTTGTATCATCAAGTTTTACGGTAATAATGTGATGGGGTTGTGAAAAGTGAGAAGAGGTCATCATTGATTGGGAAGAGTTTAGAACTGTTGAAACCACATTAACGGAGGAGGTTGCGGAAGACATGGGGATCACAACAAGGATGATACCAAGTTAGAACTTGTGTTTGGTTTAGGTTTAGGTTTAGAATAAGAGAATGAAGAGTTTCATAAGAGAATACTTTTATTAGAAGAATTGGGTACAATACATTATGTCCGGACTGTGTTTATATATACAATCAGTTATAGACTTTTGCAAGTCATTCCTAGTTTACAGGATTTCTTAAATTACAAGAGTTCTATGAATGGTAAACTTGTGAGGTTATACATAACAATTCCTTGGTTATTACATTAACTCAATACCCTCCCGCAAGCGTAACGGGTTATCATGAACTGTTAGCTTGGAACGCAACAAAGCAAAACGATATTTAGAAAGCGGTTTGGTGAAGATATTGTGAGAGGTTGTAAGACGATGGACATGACGCAGAATAGCCGGAGTGAGAGACGATAAGATCCAGTCGAGGAGAATTTTATCTTGTTTAACCCATGGAGCAAAAGCTGGATTAGGGGTTTCATCTTCTAACGTAGCTGGAGGACATGGTTTGTCACCTGTAACATGACCATCAAGATCATAACCTTGAAGATAAGGTAAAAATTGAGCACGCCATAGGGAGTAGTTTGTGTCATCCAGTTTTACGGTAATAATGTGATGGGGTTGTGAAAAGTGAGAAGAGGTCATCATTGATTGGGAAGAGTTTAGAACTGTTGAAACCACATTAACGGAGGAGG
Source organism: Papaver bracteatum (assembly GCA_023529315.1). Classification (NCBI taxonomy): domain Eukaryota; kingdom Viridiplantae; phylum Streptophyta; class Magnoliopsida; order Ranunculales; family Papaveraceae; genus Papaver; species Papaver bracteatum. The sequence continues at coordinate 2,154,382 of JAJJWX010004010.1, forward strand.
CTGCGGAAGACATGAGGATCACAACAAGGATGATACCAAGTTAGAACTTGTGTTTGGTTTAGGTTTAGGTTTAGAATAAGAGAAGGAAGAGTTTCATAAGAGAATACTTTTATCAGAGGAATTGGTTACAATACATTATGTGCGGACTGTGTTTATATATACAATCAGTTATAGACTTTTGCAAGTCATTCCTAGTTTACAGGATTTCCTAAATTACAAGAGTTCTATGAATGGTAAACTTATAAGGTTATACGTAACAATTCCTTGGTCATTACGTTAACTCAATACAGAGCATTGAAGAAGTATAGATTGATACTTTTCATTAGGGGTACAACGTCGATTCCTCCTTCCGTCGATGAAGAAGAAGAAGATGATTCTCCGGAGGAGTTGATTCCTGTTGGAAATTGAGATATTTTGATGATCATGGAGATATATGAGCATAGGTTTAGAATTGCTCATATAGAGCTCCTAGTATGGAGCAAGACTATGCTTTGTAAACGCACTCTTTTTTATTATTGTTTTTGCTCTAGTTTTACAATGTTACAGCAGGTGCCTATTTATAGCCTTAAACTGCCGTCCAGGACACTTTCTAGTTTTTTTTACATAACACTTTTTTGACTGGTCTTTCCATATCTATCTTTTACTTAACCGAATAGCCTAGATGACTCTAGAAATATTTGACCAACTTCACTTCTGTTCACATCAGAGACTCTTCTTCTCTTTCCTTACTCTAGCCAATTCTAGCGTATTCTTTTCTTTCAAAAACTAAACTCCTTTCACACTATCACTAGTGGAAAATCAAAAAAATAAGTCTGCCAGAATAAGCCTTACAATCATCAAAAACGACTGCCTATGGGAGCCCTTAAATCAGTTCAGAAAAGACTACCTTGATTAGTCTAAAATTACTTACCGATATAAGCAGACGTTTATGTAGAACATATTTTATAAAAAAAAATGGAATTCATTCAGCTGAGTCTAAAAATAAAAGCTGAATGACGATTAAATTAATATTAACTTCAAAACTGTATTAATACTAAAATTGATGATAACTTTAAAACTGAATCTGTATTAAAAAAATGCTAACAACAGTTTTACAACTTTGACTATCTAAAATACTAAAGTTCCTAACTTCAAATGCTAAAATTTATATTTTTATTACAAGCTTAAATACCAGAGAACTTCAACACGAAATTGAAGTCAGACTTCACCATTGATGCCTTCTTTCACTAAAGACACACTGATGCCTTCTTTCACTAAAGACACACGAGAAGAACAAGACTTCACCAATTATGCCTTCATTTACTGAAGACACAGACCATCAGCGAGAAAGTTTGGAAGGATATCAAAATCATTGTATGGATAAATGGCATGCAGACCTTGTGGCAGCAGACACACAAAGATACCTTCACTTCTAGCAACACAACGTCAGGTGCCTCGAATGCAGGGCATATATACCGAAGTTAAGAGTAAGAATACCAACCTACAATAACAAAAAAAAAAGATCCGTTAGTAGATCCAAAACGGACAACGACAACTGCATAAGGAGATATCAGATACATAATATACTTTGTTGAAAGAAGACACACAAAGAAAGAAAACTAGGGATGTACTTCTGAATTTTACTTTCGTTATGTAAAAAAGTTGAAATCATGTTCAGCAGGTACCAAAAAATCAACCAGCATGTTAAGATCATAATCTATCAGTTCACAAACCTTGCAGTTGTCTAGGGCTAGATGGCTAGTGAATTGAGCACCAGGCAACCACCCTCATCAATAAAAACTTCACAAATAAAATTCATCAGGGCTTCGCAACCAGTAAGGCCAACTTCAGGCACACAATTTCATTTAAACACCAGGGTTTCCTTCTTTTGCAGCACCAACTTTTGCAAAGCCAGAAAACCGCAACTTCTGAGCCCAAATTAGTAAGAGGAAAACATAAGAAATATGATAGCTTACACCAGACGAACCTGGAGTGCGTTTGATGTATCATTTATACAATAATGAGCGGCGTAATAAATAAAAGCAGAAATATTATCCCAACCTGAACCTACACATACACGAAAACACAGGTTTTCAGACTCCAGATTGTAGCTCTATTAAGGCTGCCAGTGGAAATTAAACTAATTGTTTTGTTCTGCACCTAGCTGGAAGTAATTACGCAAGACAATGCACACAAACAGAGTAAGGATAAATAACTCATGGAGAACAACCACTTATATGTATAATGAATTCCATGAGAGTTAACAAGAATTTTATTTTGTTGCAGGGTTTCACAAATAAGTATCATAACTCAGGGATAACAAACACTTTAAAGCATTAACCTTACATGGAAATCCAAATAAAAAGCTGTTAACATATGCACAACCTGTGAAATTCAGATACTGTGAAAAGGCTTCAATGATAAATTGATCCAAGTATACCTAAAGAAAATCATCCGTGTTGACAAAAAGTTATTCATCAAAAATTCGTACATAATTCGTTACACAACGGAAATCAGCAACTCATGTCTCATTGGAAAGCTAAAAGAGTCTTCTTCAATATAAAAATGATAAGCGGAAGTAAACAGATACATAGATGTGCATATAGTTCTCGAAAAAATAGGACAATACCATCATGTTCAGGAAATTTCAGTTTCACAAGTCTCAAATAGAAAATTCGTTTAAAATTCATTTGGTGTTGGATTTCGGCAAATTTGGTCTTGTTGGAAAGACAAGTAAGTCCTATTTAACATAAAAATGGTAGTACAAAGAAATGAGCTTTATATATATGTCAAAACCGTCTCGACAAACAGGGAAGGAACATGTTTCAGAAAATTCCAGTTTCGGAAAGCTCCGATCAAAAATTCATACGAAAATCATTAGTTGATGGAAAATAAGCAACTCATATCTCATTCGAAAGCTGAAAGAGTCTTATTTAATATAAAAATCATAAGAGGGAGTAAACAGATACATATCTGTGCATAAATTTCTCGACAAAACAGGACAATACCATCATGTTCAGAAAATTTCAGTTTCACAAGTCTCAAATAGAAAATTCGTTTAAAAATCATTTGGTGTTGGATTTCGGAAAATTTGGTCTTGTTGGAAGGATGAGCAAGTCCTCTTTAACATAAAAATGGTATTACAAAGAAATGAGCTTTACATCTAAGTCAAAACCGTCTCGACAAACAGGGCAGGAACATGTTTCAGAAAATTCCAGTTTCGGAAAGCTCCGATAAAAAATTCATACGAAAATCATTAGGTGATGGAATTTGAAAATTTTGGTTTTTTTGGAAAGATAAGAAAACCCACTTTAACACAAAAATGATAGGAGAAAGTATAATGTTTCATAACTGTGTCAAAGAGTTCTTCAAAACAGGACAGCAAAACATTTTGTAAATATTTAGTTTTGAAAGTCTCTATTAGAAAATTTGTAGAAAATTCATTAGGAGTTGGAATTCAGCAAATTTGGTCTCTTTACAAAGATGAGGAATCCCTCCTTAACATAAGAATGATAAGAAACGATAAAGAGTGTGATAGTTATGTCAAAAGTCAATACCAAACAGGACATAAATTACGTTTTTCCAGAAATTTCAGGTTAATTTCACAAACATGTGATGGGCTATCTTTGAAACCCAATTTGGGAATTGAGTTTTGGAGAAAATAAACACTTAAAAAAAAGTTCAAACCATCCTTAATCTACAAGTATGAAATAAGTATTTGCTTGTATTGCAAATCTTACAAACCCATTAAAATAAACACCAAATCATGTATTTGGAACCAAGTTAAGGCAAAGTATCAACCATACCACTTTGAATAGTTTTCCCTCAAAGAATCAAGTTAAAGGTGAAGCAACAGAAACCCATTTCTTACTTTGCAACAAACATGCTTTGTAAAGAAAATCATCAAATTTAAGGATTAGAAATCAAGTTGCACAATTTGAAGTTTAAATCCATTTGTGTGAGAAAACCCCTATACCTTGACGCAATTAAACTAGAGAGAATCCAAGCACCATGTTTTGGATAGCTAAACGAAGTTTTCTGGATATTGAATCAAACCAAGATAAAATCAGTCACAAGTAAAATTGTTTTGTGAAGAAAGAAATGAAAGAAAATCCTACCTCGCATTGAAAATGGAAACAACAATCCCTGAAGTTGGTATTTCAAATTTGGGGAAAGAACAATGATTTCTTCTTTGTTTCTTATCAACACAGGGAATGAAGAGTTAAGAATGAGAGGGAGACGGAGACATAACCAAGTTAAAACATATCCTTTACCAGATTAAAATGTGAAGGAAGAACAAACTACTCCACATACAATGAAACTGAGGTCGACTCCCTTGTTAATATATCCATTGTAGTAACCAGCACACCAATCCAAACCCCTGAAAAATAAACCAAGATTCATCAATTAAGATGAGACGAAAAATTCATTAAAACAATATCTAATTCGGAAAACACTATCAATGAATCAGGAGAAACAAATCTGACCTGCATCTGCTCATCGTACGATTTCTCGATCAACAAAGCCTTTAAATCTTCATACAACAGTAAAAATGATTATACTTTAATTAAGAATTAAACCAAAAAATTGAACTCAGGAATCACTGCCAAAGTTGAATCGGAACCAAAAATAAAATTAATAATTGTCAATCCATAATTTGATATAGCAAATAAGGACCCAAAAATTCCTGACCACCAAAAACTTTGAAAAGAAAAACAATAAACCCTTAAATTGAAATAACAAGGACTGAAACCATAGTATACAGATCTGAAATTACGTTTCTGAGAAGAAAATAAATCCCGATCTTCAATCACAAAAAATAAAAACTTACTGAAACAACAAGGATTGGAACCATATTTTTCAGATCTGGAGTTACTTCTACAGAAGAAAGAGATGGTCGAGATAGTCGACTATGTAAGAAAGAAAAAAGAACGAGATAGTCGAGAGGATTGTTTAAGTGAGGCTGAAATTACTACGATTTTATATGAGGTGGAGGTGAGTTTGAAGGTTTTGTTTCTGTAATTGAGAGACGTGATGGAGAGAAGCGAGGCTGTGAGAGAGAGAGGCGATAGAAAAGAGGCATGTTTGTTTGATGGAACTATGGAAACTAGTTTCCCCGGCGGACTTAACTGAGGTGGACCACAGAAACAAGTTCCACTAGCAGTCATAATAGGAATCCACGTGGAAAGATAAAAATTTCCTAAACTGCCCCCTTAAATTAAAACTGCTGCGGGAACTTGGTTTTCATTTTCTATCAAAAGGACTGCTTTCGGAATCCCATTATACAAAGAATGCCTAGGGAAGTCTTATTTATAAAGCCCAATCAGACTTAATAAACCCATTTTCCACTAGTGTATTCCAACTAGTTCTTTTCACTTAATGATTTACAACACAAACAACTCAGTAAAACTAACCATTCTAGATTACAAATTATAGTTTCCAACATCCCCCGTAATTTGTAATCGCCATAGTTGTTGTAGTTTCGATCTTCACCCAGTTCTTCAGTCCATCTTTATCTACTGATGCTCGCTGTTGTAGGTTCTTAATGTTTGACGTTTCTTCACTCCATTGTCTTGTTTTCCCGCAGTAGTCGTCTCCATATTTTTTTCTGTTTCCTTCGTATCACTGTTCATTTTGATTTTCAGCTAGTTTAGTAGTTTTACTAGCATCTTAGTGGGTAAATGCCCACCGTCTCCTGCTATATTTTTTAAGCTTGATCTTTGCAGATTCAGAGGCTCCCTTTAGTCGTTAATTTTTTTGCGTCGGGTTTTAAGAAACTTGACCACTTAGTTGGTTCAAAGGTTCCAACTTTACCCAACATCTTTTTTTCTTCTTATCACGAGTAGAGGATAATATCCCTTGACAAGCATGGCACTCCTGCCATATTTTACCCTCTTCATTTGAGGAAGCAATCAACTATTGCTCTTACCCTCAAATGTTGTCTTGAATCACTTATTAGGAAGTGACCCTTTTTTTTTTCTTCTTGTTTTCTTTTTGTTCATGGAGACGTTTTTAGCTTAAAAACTTCTGTAGCTTCAAATTTACCTGTACAACCACGAGCAACCATTTCTTCTTTTCTTTTTATTTTCTCTTCAAATTTATTTTGCTATAGGACTTCAGTAGCAACTCTTCCTTTTTTTTCTTTCTTTGTTCTTCATCTGTTAACACTTGATTTGGGTGATATCTTCTTAGGAGGTGGGGGTTGCATCTTCTCAGCTTCTTAATCATCATGTCTTCTTCTCTTATCATCGCGGAAGCTTTAACGCCCATTTCGGATCGGAACGAGCTCTGATACCATGTTGGAAATTGAGATATTTTGATGATCATGGAGATATATGAGCATAGGTTTAGAATTTCTCATATAGAGCTCCTAGTATGGAGCAAGACTATGCTTTGTAAACGCACTCTTTTTTATTATTGTTTTTGCTCTAGTTTTACAATGTTACAGCAGGTGTCTATTTATAGCCTTAAACTCCCGTCCAGGACACTTTCTAGTTTTTTCTGCATAACACTTTTTTGACTGGTCTTTCCATCTCTATCTCTTACTTAGACTAAGTCTTATGGGGTGCTAGTCTAGCACCTAGATTAGCACCAAGAAAAATCGCCTAAGTCTTATGGGAGTGCTATTCTAGCATACTAGTCGCTGAATCATTCTGCGCATTGCGCTAAACCATTCCGCGCGTTGCGCTGAATGGTTCCGCTCAACCAATCTCAGCCGTCAGATCAAAAATAAAGCGCGTTGCGCTGAACCATTCCGCGAAAAGTTACTTTTGTTTGCGCTGAATCATTCTGCGCATCAATCTAGCATACTAGTTCACATGCTAGAAACTGCTGGAAAGAGAAGTAGTGTTAACTTTTTTGTCACAATTTTTTTTGGATTTGCAACACTCATGTGCTAATCTAGCACCTCCAAACTAGCCCATAAGACTTAGTCTTAACCGAATAACCTAGACGCCTCTAGAAATATTTGACCAACTTCACTTCTGTTCACATCATAGACTCTTCTTCTCTTTCCTTACTCTAGCCAATTCTAGCGTATTCTTATTTTTCAAAGACTAAACTCCTTTCACACTATTCCAACTAGTTCTTTTCACTTAATGATTTACAACACAAACAACTCAGTAAAACTAACCATTCTAGATTACAAATTATAGTTTCCAACAATTCCTTCGTTTTTATTTGATGAAGAAGATGATGACTCAAGTAATGGGTTGATTTCTCAAATTGAAGAGGTAAAGTAGGGTTAAATCAATTTCTTCTGTTGACGAGAAAAACGATGATTCAACTGATTATGTGAGTTTTCAATTCGAAGAATTTGTCAAATCTGCCGAGAATGATAAGTTGAAGATGCAGATGAAGTTGGGTAAGTGTTTAAATGTTATTCTAAATTCTTCTCGTAGCTTATTCGATCGTGGAAAAGATAAATTGAAATTTGATTTTATGTTAAGGTTTCCTTACTACGTCCGTTTGCAAATTTTTGATAGATTGTATAAAGAAATTGTCCAACAACTGATTTATAACAATGGGTATCAATCAGGAAGTTTGTTTAATGATTCAAGCGGTTGTATGATAGCTAATGATGGATTTATTACTACTGCTTGGTGTATGTTTGATAAAATGCTTGATAGTGAAGGTTGGAACTCGAGTGGTAACACAGATTATTCTCTCTGGAAACTTAAAATGGATAAGGTAAGTTGCAAATTAAATGGGGATGAATGTCTTTTACTCAATTTTGATTCTATTCACAGTGTATTTGATCGTGGGAAAACATTTGAACTCATAAAAGGGTATTCATATTTTGTTGGTGATTGTGAATGCTACTTTGATACAATTATTTCGTGTTTGATATTTTTTAAGTCAAATTTATTAGAGGGATGTAATGGAAAATCTGTATGTGCGCTTATTGTAGAGCTTGGTTCGTCACTTGAGCATTCAGATGTGTTGTTGTTTGTAGAAAATGGAGACAGTTGTGAGGATAACAAGTTATTTGATAAGATACTTGAAAGAAATGTCAGCTGTTGTATGCTTCTTGTATGGAATCTTATGAACGAATCTAATTGGTTAGAATATCAGTTTTCCACCAAGGTGACTATGTTTTTTAAACCAAAGGATCATTTGTCTTGCTTAATGATGCTCGTATCTTCGAGAAGTTGTTCAAAAATGTTACAGTTGGGTTACTTATTGAACTATTATTTGCCTACTTATGCGTTTGGTGGTAATTTTCTTGTTCTGAAAAAGAGTGTACAGGTGTTACGGATTTCAGTCTCGGGTGGTCTTTGTTACTTCCATTATCCTCAATATGAACCGTATGGTTGTATCCGATGGTGGTGTTCAAATGGTGGGGAAGAAGATATATTCTTGGCGTACTCTAGAAAGGGTATAATGGTGGCATTGCTCATGGTTATAGATGATAGACCGGAAGAGGGAGTTATAATGACAGTTGTGTATTCAAGTTGGAGTTCTCTACACACGTCTTGTCGTGTTGGGTATTTTCAGATTCAAGTTACCTATATACTGATGTGGGTGGCCTTTTTGAAATAGAAATACAAATTGTACCTTACGGGCTTATGGAGTGCAGGGAATGTTAGTGGGGTTTGTATGCATTCTTCTTTTGTGATGTGCTTTATCATATATTGTTGGTCTCATAGAACCAATCTCAGGGGGTATTTATTGGAGTTCCTTTCGCTCTTGATAGCCTTGTTAGTTCATATTATACAGAGACCTTGTAAGATGTTTGTGGGAGTTTACTTCTCTCTTGCCATGCTTGTGAGCTCATATTGTACCTCGGCTGGCGTTGTTTTCTTACAAATGCTTAAACTTGAAGGTGTCCAGGTATTTTTGAACTCTATCGTAAGCACTGGTCCTTGCTACTTGCACTATGCTCACCATGAATTATATGGGTGTATTCACCTGTGGATTTCGAAGGGTGGTAAAAAAAAGTTCTTTCTACTTTGTTTACATTTGTTACTTATTTGATCGTGGAAAGGGGTTTGATCGATCTCTTCTGGATTCTTACAATGGGACATCTGTGTATGAGTTTTTTTTCGAACATGGGCACCAATTGGATTTGTTGTTGGCAGCCTTGACCATGTTTTTGTTTGTGTTGTTGTCTTTTGAAGCCGGGGATAGTAGTGATAGCGGTGAGTTGTATGTTGAGCTGTCAGAGAGATATATTCGTATGCTTCGGATCCATTCAAAACAGTGTGAATTTCTCTTGGTTGTACTTCTTCTTCCAGATTCTACCACCATGAGCAGCTATTTTTATCTGTCCAAGATAGGTTTATACTTGTATTTTCTTGTTCTTTTATCTGAAGTATGTGGAAGATTGGAAACTGACGAGTGGATTATATTGCAAGTTGAGCAGTTCCCTTGTAGTTCCCTGCACACCTTTTACCCTGCCTGGTATTTTTCTCCCTGCTGCAAGGAACTGACAGATCTATACAAGCTTGTTTTGAGTGAATATATTCTTCCTGGTTACACTGAAATATGGAGCTTGACATATCAAACAGCGGCGATTTACTGTGGTATAGACTGTGTACTTTTCCAGCTAGTGGGAACTTATCTCCACAATATGAAAGATGGAAGTTCGCAGAAACTGGCGATGCTCAACTCAACGATGTACGGGTGCGAATTCCTGGTCAGATTGATATTAGTAAAGAATCGACAACAAGTTTTAAGGGGTGCTTCTGTTCGTGCATTTCGTACCGGAGATTATGGAGATAGTGGGCCTGTTTACTTTTGGAGGTCAAATACTGGGGACTTAATTCTGTTGATATTCGCTGCCTCAAAAAGAAACACGGCTGTAAGCGATCAACGTAGTCCAGAAAGAAACTATCAATGGACTATTGAGCCTAGTGTTGCAGTCTTTCAAGGCCTCAAATGGTTTCTTATTGGCGTTATGGTTTTGGGTCTTATAGTGCATGCTTTTCCAGTACTTTAAATGATTTATCTATCACACATCCTTGAGGACAAAGGGGCTTATACAGTCCATTGCGCTGCCATTTTTGATGATAATGGTTACAACAACGGAACCATGACCAGGCTTGGTCCCCGCAGCTCACTGTTAAGGTATCCATGGGTTGTGAACTTCGTCTTAAACTTTGCCAGGATCGCATTCCCATTTGTTATTGAATTCGAGAAGCAACTGTGTTTTCCATTAGCCGAGCTCCACTCTCAATCCTTCACAGTCAGGCTCAAATTATACTTTTCATCCTTGAGGACAGGGATGATTTGGAGAGGTGGGTATTTGTCATGTACCTGGGGTAGGATACAAGGGGTAACTGTGGTAATTTATTATTATTGTAAGGGTAGATTAGGTACTCATATGTTTAGGGTAATGTCCGGCTATATTATCCAGAAGAGCTGTAGTTTGGAGTTATCAATGAATTAATCAAATGAAATGTTCTTGCCTTCCGAATATCGTCTGTCTTCTCTTCCCCTCCTCAAATTCGTCTAGTTCTTCTTCTAACCCTCTAATTCCTCCCTCCTTGATCAATTATCTCTATCCTTAGAGATTTATCCCTTTTTTGAGCTAACTTGTAACGTAGATCGTTACAGTTTTCTAGATATCAGTTCGGCCTCCAAAATTCGGCAGACATATATAATAGATTAATACTCCATCCGTTCCACTTTAGTTGATGTTTTAGGAGTTTACATGTAGATTAAGAAATAGAGAGAGATATAAAAGTTTTCTATGTATACTCTTGAGAAAAATCTTCAATCATTAATTGATATTAGTGTAATTGAAAATAAATTTATGGTTCCAAGACAAAATGTTAGGGTAATGTTGGTAGTTTTGTGGGAAAAATATGAATACTCGTCTAAAGTGGAACGGAGGGAGTAAATATTTATAGCTATAAATGACTAATTTTTGTGGTTTATATAGTGATAAATGTTGTAGGGCTTACGGCCCATATATGTGCGGCCCATCTATATAGTTAGGGTTTTACCTTTCATGTATATAAAGGATACTATAGCTATGTAATAAGGTTGATGTTGATGATATATAAACTCTCTTGCCTCTTTGTCTTCCCTATATTTTCCTCAAACACGTTATCATACACGAAGCTCTACCGCAGAGTTATATGGAATCAATTGATTTTTTTTTCTTCCTACATGGATGATTTAGATCAACATAGATATACAATTATCGTTACACTAATATTGGAATAGTTGGAATCAAATAAGCTAAGTTGATCTATTTTCTCTTATCTATAATATATTTTGTTTGTCCCCTATTTTTGATTTGGCTAAATCCAATATATCTATGCAAATCCCATGATCAAATAATTGATTAGATTTTATAATATATTATTTATTTGCCATATCCATATCATGCGATCAATTGATTCATATTTACAATATATAATTATAATAATATTTTATTTGATTTAATATTTTATTTGAATTTGATTATAGTTGAATCCCCTCTCTCTCCTCTCCTGCTATGAAGAAATAAAGCATCTCCCTGTTACGAAAAAAAAAAACGCACGCCCAGTCCGAGGAGGAGTAAATCCTGTTGAAGATGAAGAGTCTTCTGTTCGGTCCAACCCAACCCCGAATCGGCCCGACCCAACCAGATTCGGTTCGGCCCAACCCAGCCAACCCGGTTCGGCACAACCTAGAATCTCATACCAACCCAGTTCCAGTTTGGCCATTTGCTGTCCTGTTCCAGTGGTGTGTCATGTTCCAGTTTTGGACCGTGTGCGATCAAGCCCGTTCCAGTTTTGTCTATGCACAGTGAGAACCAAAACATGAGCATGAGCATGAGCATGAGCATGAGGTATGTAAGTCTATAACTAATGTTAATGTTGGCTTTAACATTGAATACTTATCGGGTTTTTTTTTTTTTAGATCATGCCTAGTTCTTTATTTTCCTTAAGATAAGTCCATATCACATGAACGGTCAACTTAAAGTATGAGTGTTGATCTCGGTCATTAAGAATTTTGGTCTTAATGTTATTTTGTTCTCTTGAATATTATATCGGCTATAGTTGAATGGTGTATTTTGTTTAATTGGTTGTACCAACTCAATTCCAATGTATTCATGTGGGGCTTAGAAGTACTTGAGCACCATTATTGGATACTTGATATTTTCCCAAATTTTTTGAATGTTCCGTGGAATGTATCCACTTGCTCGACTATTAATCTATCAATAGTTTCAAAAAATACCTTCAAATAAAATCATACGTGTTCCAAATTTTTTTAGAAGAACTCACAAAAGATGATATGAGTCATAAAATTTTCATTTCTCTACTTCATCCATAATACTAACGAACCGGTATATGTTGAAGTATGACAACAAGAGAATTATCTTTAGTAATATATTCAACCTAAAGTAAGTGGTTGACATGTGTAGTGAGATTCTCTTGGCCTATTGAGATAAAGAAATTTCTCAAATTAAGCTAAATGTAGCAAAATTGAAAATGGAAAGAACCCCTACGTAATGAGGGTTAGAGGTACCGACTCGTATAAAGCATGTGAAAATGGAAATATATCATGGAAAAAAAAATATTATTATTATTTTCCCAGCAGTAATGACACCAAAGTAAGGTATCAATTGAACATGGGATCAGCAAAAATATAATTCTAGCTCCCATCATAAATAAAAGAGTTGGAAATGCACCTTGGTCATAGGTGTTGGTATATACAATATAATGTGTATGTGTATCATAGTAACAACCAATTCTCACATCAACTTTAATGGAAACAAGAACTTTGCATGGCCAATTGACTATCTTATTGAGTGTTGTACTGCTCATTGTTTTTTTCAAGATAGAACAAAGACGTAGCAAAATCTCTAGATGTACCAAGAGATAATCACACCTTGTTAAATTCCCAATAACCAGTGCAAATGGATATCATGTGGAACATCAAAATGATAAGAATGTAATTGATTGCATCTTTTATAGTCTCTAATATATCTGGAAGGAAATATATTTTAGAGAAACTAATGAGTCAATCTAGTGCAATGTAATTCACTATAATATTTGGATTATTGAATCATATTGACTCCGACGATGAAATGTTGGAAACTGACTCATGCAGGCTTTGGACATAACCATAAAGACACCTTGGTTGTGACACGATGTTTCGTTTTGAAAGGACTTATACGTACATCGCTGTGTTTGAGTGGATGAGACAATGGGAAAAAGATTGACAAAATGCAAAGTAATGGCATATCTCTCAATAAGTGTTTTCTAAAGTACCAGATGCACAACCCTCTCCTCCCTCCTATTATGCTTTTAAGTAAGAGAGCATATCACTCATTTTACAAAGTCTTCAGTAAAACAGGATCGAGACCATCCTAAGATGCAAATGGTAAAAAAAAATCCATATTACAAAGAAAACAAGGTGAAATTTAGAAAAATATTCATGCAGAATGCGGACCATTAAAGTGACTGATGGATCTGGTGAATGTTTTGAATTTTTGGACTAGTTATAGTTCCTAAGAAATTTGCGTTTGAAAACTACTAGCACATACCACACAATGCAAAGTGCAAAGGCTAACCACCCTTGTTAATGCTAGAGAATTTACATCAAAAGGACTTGATGAATATTGCATGTTTAATAAGATCAATATAGAACATCTTATACCCAATGGTCTCGCAGAGGCTACCATCAAAGGTTACAGATGGTGTCTAAGGAATAGGTTATGCGTACCAACCTATATTTTATTGCTTTGGGGATATGCAATATTACACGCATCTTACTTAATTTGTTTTTAGAACCCAATATTAGTCAACCTTTTATGCGTACCAGTTGTTAACTGGATTTAAGCCTGACATTCGTGTTTTTACGCATTTTTGGTTACACTATATATGTGCCATTACGACTCCACATCGTACTATGATGGGTATTCAAAACTGTTAATTAAGTAGTTATGCTGGAAATGAGTTCCCAACAATTTTCCGCATTTAAAACTTTTGGCAGGAGATCTCTTACCGCTAGATTTGCGGGTTGTCATTTTAATGAGACATTCTTCCCGTCGTTAGGGGGAGACAAGAAAAAGTATTTTCTAAGGGAACGACAGAAATTGTCGTGGTGTATTCCCACTATGTCTCATATTGATTCTTATACTCCATAAATGTAAATATGAAGTGATAAAGAATATTCGATTTTCAGAATGTAAACTGATTTCGCTAAAGTGATGAGATCACACATACCAGCTGAAAACCTACCTGCAAAGTTATAAATCCTTAATACGGGATATACACCATAGACTAAGGTATTGCGACTACACTCAGTGGAAGTGTGGTTGGGGCCATGGATCCATAAAGGAAGTTGGAGATACCATTTGGTTCGATCAATCCTCACCTAGAAAGGAAGTAGGTGAGTAAGGCACAACTTAAATATATCATCAAAAATCATCTCATAAGATTGTCTCTGAATATGTCCATGAATCAAACTGGAGGACGCTCCGAAGTTTTAGATGATTCTAGAGAATAATGAAATCCTGAAGGATTATGAGAATGCATACGAGTCAATGGAAGGATCATGCATGCACATTAATGATATAATCCGTAAATAATCTCTCCATAAGTAGAGTACAATGAGATCGAACCATGCTTTATTTTGATTAATTTCAAATAAATAGCATATTTTGCCTACACAATCCAGGTAGAACTTAGTTCTTTGGCAAATATACGGGTATTTGGTGTGGTAGTGTTAACCAACCAAGTGTAAAGCCTATTGGACATACATTATTAATTTGTCACAAAGCATAATGAGAAGAAAGTAGTCTTAAAGTAAAAAAGACTCGCCTTGTGGCGCGAGGTTTCTCATAAACCCTGTAATTGTTCTTTTGTAATGAACATTATAAAGTTCCGCTACCTAGTTAGCTTGGTAATTTCAAAAGGACTTGAAATGCAGCATATGTATGTGGTTGTTACGTATCTCTGAAAGAATCAAGAGATAGAAGATATTTTCAAAAGTACTTGATAGATTTTTGTTTCCCAAATCAAATGACTCTAAACCACAGAGTGCATTTACAGTTAGATAGAACGCTCACGTATAGATTCAAGCAATCAGGCGGATATGGTATACCCATCTAAGTGGCTATTTGATTTGGAGGGGATAGACAAGTAAGTTATTTTTCCTTGCGTATTCACAAGAAAGTTCCTGATTTGGAATTGTAGCTATCTATGTCGATGGTACGGACATGATGGGTACTCTTGATGTAATAAGAGACCTTAAAAAGCTATTTAAAATCCGAATTTGAGATGAAAAATCTAGGGAAAGATCGATCGAATACTGAGCTCATGGTATATTATTCCACCGGTTTGCATATATCTAAAATTGTCAGGCAATTTAACAAAGACATGCATCATGATAGCACTCCCATGATTAGTCGAGGTTCAAATGTAAGTAAGTAACCATTTCGTCGAAAGGAATATGACGAAGATGTGTTGGGAGATGAAATTCCCATATCTAAGTAAAATAGACGCATTGTTGTACTTAGTATAATAAGGTACTCGGTTAAAATTTTGCATCCTCAAGGAACTTGTTAGCTAGATATAGCTCATCGCCAACGCAATGTCATTGGAATGGTATAGTGATTGTAATCACGTACTTAAAAGTAACCATTGACATAAATTTGTTTTATCCCTACAAAGACATTAAAAGGAATGCTAATGAAAGTGCAATCCAAAAGTTGTTGATTATGATGGAACAATAATCTCTTCTCTAACGAATGTAATCAGAAGGAGATATGGTAGATTATTTTCTAGGTTATATTGAGTTTCGAAAATTGCATGACTAAAGGAACTGTCTGGAACAACTTTCAAAGTAATCAGGGGGAGATGCCGACATCAGGGGGAGGATCCAAGGATATGATGTCAACATATTTTACTTCGAAATTGAAGTTGTGTTGTACTATTTTTCCCTTTGATCGAGAATAGTTTTTCCCAAAGGGTTTTGTTACTCGACAAGGTTTTTAGCGAGACAACACTAAAAACATCAAGTATGTTGAGCGTTGAAGACATAAAGATCGTGTTGATATTACCGAAAATATCTGAATCAAAGAAGTGAAACGCGATAGTCTGTTAAGCAACGTAACTTCCAGGATCAACAACATGGTCTTATAATCTTTCAAGTCACTAAGATACAGTGTGGTAAACTCCTTTTGACTAGCTTCAAAAAAAAAAAAAAAAAATTCCTTTTTACTGTGTTAGACTAATGAAAATTGTCCGACATCAGGGGGAGTATCTAATGGTGTGTTGAACTCTTTTCCTTCACCGAGATTACTTTTTCCCACAGGGTTTTGTTACTTGGCAAGGTTTTTAATGAGACAACAACAAACACCTGGAATGTAATTTCCCAACTAAGGCTATTGTCTTTCCCACGAGGATTTTCTGCCTTAGGAGTTGTGAAGCAACTAGTCAACTTCAACGGAGCAAAGTGATCATCTGCAATGGATCAACTTTACTTGTATCTGTCACATTGTACTCTTTTCCCTTCGTCAAGTTTTTGTCCCAATGGGTTTTTCCTTGTCAAGGTTTTAATGAGGCAACATATTCGAGTCCAACTATGTTCTAAGTTTTCTTAATATTGTACTATTTTTCTTTAGTTCAGGTTTTATCCCTCTGGGTTTCCCAGGCGAAGTTTTAACGAGGCAATTAACTTAGGCTCGTCGATCTTTGAGGATCGCATTGCATGTGATGAACTACATGTAAAATACAAGACAACATGTGAAGTACTACATGTGAAGAGTTGTACCAAGGTTTTATCCCACTGGATTTTTCCTTGTAAAAGTTTTAATGAGGCAATTGATTTCGGCACCAGTCATCAAGTAGAGGACGACAGTTGAAGAACTACATTCGAAGCACTATATGTGAAGCACTGCATATGAAGTTCTATTGGACCGCACAAGGGGGAGTGTTGTAGGGATTACGGCCCATATATGTGCGGCCCATCTATATAGTTAGGGTTTTACCTTTCATGTATATAAAGGATACTATAGCTATGTAATAAGGTTGATGTTGATGATATAGAAACTCTCTTGCCTCTTTGTCTTCCCTATATTTTACTCAAACAATAAATACATTTTAATATGAAGTAAAAATGCATTATGTAAAAAATATATGAAGTAATTAACTAAACCCAAGGCAGAATGGTTTGGGTTACACTCAGATCCGGAATAATTCGGTGAATCCCTAACTAGGGGTGGGAGGATTTGATTTGGATTTTCACGAATATTTCTTCTCTTCTTTTCTTCAAAATTGACTTTCAATTTTCTCCCAAAACGAGAACTATTATGCTTCCTGGTGGGGTGCTTGTGTACAAGCAAAGGTTGTGTCTCGACATTTTTATTTATTTTTCGACTGATACGAGGGTGCTGATAGCCCATGTAGGAGTATTCGAGTGAGAACTATTATACGAGGTTGACTTGATCATTGTGTTTGCAAAGAGTAAACTTGAAAAATAATACTGGTAGTTTTTGATTTTATTTGGTTTGGAACTTGCCGAGTTGCCTTTTAAAACTTGTTTTTCGGTACGGTCACGGGTTGAGCTTAGAACTTTTGGCTTCTTACTATTTATGAATGAACTTGATAACTTGTTACTGTTAATCTGTTGCTCTCATACTGAACACAACCAATCATTCATCCAACCGGCTAAACTTAAACAACTTATTTTTTTAATGGTGTTTTTGTTATCCCAGTTTATCACAACGAAGACCAAAGGTTTACAGGGGGTTCCTCGAGGGAGAAAAAACTTCTTTAAAAAAATAGACTGGTAAGGTAGACCAGCAAGCAAGAGTCACAAATTTCAGCCTCAAAGATTTACAACGGAATAAATACCCGTTTAGCTGAAAACAATTGAACACTACCAAGAGAATTTGACACTTGATATTACAATGCGATCAGTTGTTCTATCAACAGGCACAAAAGTAGTGCGAAAAGATAGACATTAGCTAAGAATCTTATGCTACTTCATACTTCATATCATGCCAAGTTACCAAAAAAATCCATATTGGCATGATCGACTAATTAAATATTATGGAAAAACAAATCTTAATTTTTTTTCCTCTGAACACATAGTGGCTGGATATGTATAATTTCTCTAAGATTTTGATCTACAATAATTTTCTTCCCGTTATTAATGATTAAGATTCTCATTCAACAAAGTTCTTTTAAATTTTGTAAGGCCTAAAAATGATGAGTTGCGAGAGAGTCCAAAGCCCTGGCTGAGTCAAGTGTTGATATTATTAGTCCACGTTCTTTGGGTTCTCTAAAATCCTGCGGTTTATAATCCTTAGGACCTCTCCACTCATTGCCAATTGGTTTTGAGTTGGATTCCCATATTCTAACATCAAGCACATATTCTAATCGAACAACATAGTACTAGGACTGAAGTAATGGGTCACGGAAGGGGTCTGAGGTACAACTACTTGCTAATTTCTATATCATCCAAGAGACTTTCAATACTATATGTTGGACTGTCCTAGGACTGATAATGGGTCATGGAAGGTCTGAGGTAGAACTACTTGCTAATAATTCCTATATCATCCAAGAGACTTTCAATACTATCTGTCTGTTGGACTGTCCTAGGACTAGGACTGAAGTAATGGGTCATGGAAGGTCTGAGGTAGAACTACTTGCTAATTCCTATATCATCCAAGAGACTTACAATACTATCTGTTTTAAATATTTAGGGAACATCATCTCATAAGTTTGACGGTCTTCTAATATATTTTGTTAGTGACCAAGATACGAAATCCTTGTTAACCATATAGCAAAATAAGTTGTGTTTATCGTAGACAAAGCATAGCAGTACAACAGTTTTACTAGGGCAGTACATAAAAGCAATAAGATAGAAACTAGACTCTTCAATTAGTCCTGATTGAAAGCCAGCAAAAGACTATTACAAGTCTGCATTGCTAAGAAATGATCCAAGACACATGACTACAAACCATCATCAACCTTATTGTAGATGAGAAGCAAAGGTTTACATATAAATTTCAACAAGCAAACCATCTAGGTGTTCTGCGCACTGGAAGTCTATCAAACCAGACTTGAACCCAACTTATAGTACATACCACACACTATATTAATCTAAGTTCCATAGAGCAAAAACATCAAACCTACTTGAACTACCTGAGTTCTAAATATTCTCACAGACAAAATTGGGTTGTCTTCGAAACAATGTCAGCATAGTGCCCCATCAAAGCTATGACCAAGCAACTAATCCCTACTGATTACTCAACATGAGGTGCTAAAAAGGAATAACATGAGATGGGAAAGCTAGGTGATTAAACTAGGGAACAGCATGGTAACAACCTGGGAATGGGGTCATTTCCCCACCCTGCATAAGACACTTTGAAGCCTGAAACATTTTCTGTCAACCCAGGGTTTGCAATAATTTATAAACCAAGCAAACTTCTAGAATTATTAGTATCTGAAACGAAAACATACAGGAAAGCATCTTGTCTACCGAAACACATGTCACATTGGTCTGAAAAATGCTTAGGAATACATTTCTGAAGTCTTCAAATACATTTAAAAGATGAACTAAAATCCACTTGATCTTACCTCAGGAATGATAAAATATGCATCAGGCGGGCCAAGGAAAGTTTGTGTAGTTTGTTGGTCATGCAGCATTGCTTGTTCACTCTGAGAAACGAAAACCATGATGGTTTTAGTGACATGCAGTTCGTCCACTTCCCTTCTTATCCTGCTTTCCAAAATCAAACTTGTCCCATATCTTAACAGTCTGCCAAAATGGAAATATATCATTCATTAAGGATCCATAAAACAATAATAGCTAGTATTACATCAATAGTTTAACAGCAGCAGTAGAAAGTTCTATTGCTGGCAACACCCAGAGAACTTCAGGGTCACAGATTTGGAAGGGACTGCAGCAAGGTGTATCATAATGAAATGAAAGTAAGTTCATTGCTGGCAACATGGTTTAAAAAGGCGTTTGTGGGAGGCGCTTTAAGGCGCTTTTTTGCGCTTCAGGTCCTAGGCGTTTCTAGAGCGTCGCTTTACGAATTGATTTATATTAGACAGTGAAAAGTCAGCGTTTGAAGCCTAGTAGGGCCCGTTTCACGTTTTATAACTAAATACTAATAAACCTAATTTATAGGGCATGATGATTATGATGACGATGACTATCTACATGATGATATGAATGATGCAGATATTCGTCGTGCCTAGTATATTTAAATAGCTCTTGAGTAGAATATGCAATATCAGTATGCCATATGCTTAGTCTAATTGTTCCTTTCAATATGTCTGAACTTCCTAGTTTTCTTTTATTAGGTTGATAACTTCTTATTTATATATATTATTATTATATATTTCATAAAGCTCGCTTTCGCTTTACGCTTTACGCTTTGGTATGAGAGCGCTTCGCCCGCGCTTTCGCTTTTTAAAACCTTGGCTGGCAAATTAGAGCTGGCGAACAGATCAAAATATGGAATCACGGATGGACCCCCACTCTTCAGTATCCACCAGTTCCAAAATAAACCTACAAGTGATCCTATGCCATTTCCCAGCCAACTGATTCAAACACACCAAGAGCTGAGATATTTTTATTAATACCTGAGTAGTTGTTTCCCAAATATTTGTCCTTCCTCTTAATTGGTTTGGCCGAGTAGCTGCTCAATCAGAATTTATTTTGGCTTAAAACTTTAGAAAGTCAAAATTCGTATGTTGTAGGGGAAACTTTTGTACACCAAAACTAGGGCGGCTAATCAATTTCACATGCACTCAGCCTTCAAATGAATCGATTAAAGGAAGATCTCTGAACTACAAGCTTCACTTGTTTGTTTTCATTTTATTCCTCTCCTATCAAATCTAAGGATTTATCTCTATCAAGTTCTCTAAAGCTCTTATTTCGTTGTATAATAATCAGAATATCAAAATCATTGTATAAAAAATAATCTGAATACAAGAAAAGTAACAAAGAACAATAACCTCTTTGAAGTCCATCAGATCATCAGTCATCATCTCCTCTTGGATTTCTAAGATTTCATCAATGTCGGCCCTATCAAAATCTTTTCTTTCATCATCACCCAATATTGACATTAACTCGTTAAATTTCTCTAACGCAATGTTTATAGCATCATTAGCACGTTCGGCTTCCTGCTTATAAGACGCCCATAATATCCAATTGTTTTTCGCCTCTTCAACCTTGTCTATAGCATCATTAGCTTCATCGACTTTGCGATTATACTCAGCCAATTTCTTTTTTATCGGATCAGGGCTTTTTTTTTGCTTCTTTTTTCCTTGGGCGATTAGGCTTTGGGTTTCGACACTATATCGTCTGATTTGGAAGAAGTCGGTAGTTCTAGGGTTTGAAAAGATTTGGGGCTGAAATTTTGAGATTGTAGTTAGGTTAAAATTGTTTGAAGGGGATGATGAAATCGAGCTTATGGAAGAAAAAGAAGACATGGATTTTGATGTATATGGGTTTCTTCTTAGGAGTGTTGATGAAATTCTTGAAAAAACCATCTTTTTATCTGAGATTAAAGTAAAGGGTAATTAATGGTCCAAAAAAAAAAAACCATGGTCACTAAAAAAAAATGGTTTGAGGGAAAATGCTCAATATCATGATTACATTGCAGCAGCTCACCTCCCTAAACTATACTTCTTGCCAAAAATGTCCTTCAATAGTACATTGCTGCCCGCTCGTGTGTATTAACTTCCGACTGCACATTGTACCTTAAGCGGTCGATGGTCGATTGTCCTTCAACTTAAAGAGAATCGGCAATTTCAAACTAACCCTGCTTTGATACTCGAGCCTAGCATGTATGTTGGGGTTCCGGATACGAACTTGCACTGGGTTCATCCTAACAGTTGAACTTCATATGACGATTGTATTCGAGAATCGAGATAAAACAAAAGATTTCATGTCTTCAAAATAGACTCGCTTTTAAACTGTAAATTCATACCGAGCTCTTGGAGCAAAAGATTTCCTATTGTATACAAAAATCCTC
This sequence comes from Papaver bracteatum, assembly GCA_023529315.1. NCBI lineage: Eukaryota > Viridiplantae > Streptophyta > Magnoliopsida > Ranunculales > Papaveraceae > Papaver > Papaver bracteatum. The sequence continues at coordinate 2,176,301 of JAJJWX010004010.1, forward strand.
GAATCCTCCAAGTCAAATAAGAACTGCTGCAAAATATTCCCATTCATATTCTTGTCTTCTTTCCTAAAGAAGAAGATGACCGACAAAAGAAAAGTCCGCTGCATTAAACAATACCACTCTCTGGCGGCGGCGCTGGTGGAGTAGACGGAGAACAAGAGATGTTTTTAGAGAAAACATGTTATGATAATGGAGACCATGGAGTAGGCAGGGGAAATCTCAGATGATAGGGAAGATGCTCTTGGAGACGGAAACCTAAAATTTATCGGTATCTTTTTTCAATTTTTAAGTGACGACTGACGAGACATGTCCGGACTTGAGGATAAAATGGATATTCGATGACTAAATACACAAGTGGATCGTACGTACACCCAAGGACATATTTGGCAGAAATTAGTTTTTAGGGGGTAAGTTGCTAGTATTAACTAGTTAAGGGGGAGCTGCATCAGTAATTCGTTTAGGGGGACAAACTCAAAAACCCCACATTGAATAGGCAGCAAGAACTGAGATTACATTCAAAAAAATCTCATTTATCGCCCGATCCAAGAGGCACTTTTTTACTGATTCAGGTTTAGTAAACAGAAATCAACTTCTTCATATCAGTAATTTTCTTCAATCCACTTAACTTTCAAATAAAATAAAATAATAAATTTTGAGTTAGATCGAAATTTAGTCAGATTCAGAGACAGATTCAACCAAGGTTGATTAAGGTGCCGATAGGAGCATGCGCCAACTGAATGAATTCTTTGATATAACCTCTGTATGACTACTACTAACTTATCAGTATCTATAACTGCTCATTGAGTGAAAACATTCCACCTTTAGAGGCTTAACATAACACTGGCCCAGAAATAATCAATTATAAAAGAAGACTTGAACTCCGCAGACTCTACAGCAATCTAAGTTCTTAAAAGTTGAAACCATCTACGTGTTCTTTGCACTGGAAGTCTTATCAAACCAGATTTGAACACAACTTATAGTACACACTATATCAATCTAAGTTCCATAGAGCAAAAACATTTAACCTACTTGAACTACCTAAGTTATAAATATTCTCCCGAACAAAATTGGATGTCTTAGAAACAATGTTCAGCATAGTGCCCCATCAAAGCTATAAACAAGCAACTAATCCTTACTGATTACTCAATATGAGGTGCTAAAAAGGAATGATATTGACCACTATTTCTAACCAAGTAGTACTCTTAGTTACTATCCTACTACACCTCAAACAGACGGGCACCCTAGCAAGTCTAATTTGCAAAATAACCGATATTCTCAATTCAGCATAAGCAATCAAAAGCTAGCAAATCCACTCAAAAATCAAACAGATCGACCTAGGTTTTGCAATAATTTATAAACAGACCAAACTTCTACAATTATTAGTATTTGAAACGAAAACATACAGGAAAGCATCTTGTCTACCGAAACACGTCACATTGGTCTGAAAAATGCTTACAAATACATTTCTTAAGTCTTGAAATACATCTAAAAAGATGAACTAAAATCCACTTGATGTTACCTCAGGAATGATAAATATGCATCAGGCAGGCCAAGAAAAGTATGTGTAGTTTGTTGGTCATGCAGCGTAGCTTCTTCACTCAGAGAAACAAAAACCATGATGGTTTTCCTAACATCCAGTGCCTCCACTTCCCTCCTGATCCTCCTCTTCAAAAGTGGCCCTCCATATCTTAAGAACCTGTTAAAATGGTAATATATCATTCGTTGAGGATCCATTAAACACATGATAGCTTGTGTGAAATGAAAAGATTCACAAAAGCAGTATAAAGTTCTATTAAAAAATACAAGCCCGATGGAACTTCAGGGTCACAGATTTCGAAGGGACTGCAGCAAGGTGTAACTATTGTAGATGGAGAATAGATCAAAGTACGGAATCACGGATGGATCCCCACTCTTCAATATCCACCAGTTCCAAAATAAACCTACTAGTGATACTATGCCATTTTGCAGCTAACTGATTCAAACACACCAAGAGCTGAGATACTCCTATTAATACCTACTTGGTTCGAACCAGCAGTTGTTTCCCAAATATTTGTCCTTCCTCTTAATAATTGTCATATCAGTAATAAAGATAAATTAGGACTAGAGTTGGAAATTAAGCCTGGCTGCTCATTCAGAATTTATTTTGATTAAGTAAAATGTGTACACCAAATTAAGACTTCTTATATTAGCACTCCTGGTCAGCTAGACTAATCAATTTCACATCCACTCAGCCATAAAATTAACCAATTAAAGGAACATCTCTAAACTACAAGTGACCTTATAGGTAACTAGTTTGTTTTCATTTTCTTCATGGATTCTTATACTGTCGAATCTAGGATTTATTTCTATCCAGCTCTAAAGCCTTGGTATTTCATTAAATAATAATCAGATTATCAAAGTGATTGAATACAAGAAAAGCACTTCGTAGTTGTTGTATAAATAAAACACTTTCACAAATCTGAATACAAGAAAGAAGAATTACCTCTTCAAAATTCATCAGCTCATCATTCATCGTCTGCTCTTGGATATCTAACATACGTTTTTTTCCCCACCAGTTGTCGTCCTCAAAATCCTTTCTTTCGTCCTCGCCCAATATTGACAGTACCTCATCATATTTCTTCAACGCACGGTTTATAGCCTTATTAGCAAGTTCGGCATCCCGCTTATAATCTGGCCAAAATAAATAACTCCTTTTCGAATATTCAACCTTCTCCAAAGCTTCAAAGGCTTCATCGACTTTGCGATTATACTCAGCCAATTTCTTTTTTATCGGATCAGGGCTTTTTTTTTGCTTCTTTTTTCCTTGGGCGATTAGGCTTTGGGTTTCGACACTATATCGTCTGATTTGGAAGAAGTCGGTAGTTCTAGGGTTTGAAAAGATTTGGGGCTGAAATTTTGAGATTGTAGTTAGGTTAAAATTGTTTGAAGGGGATGATGAAATCGAGCTTATGGAAGAAAAAGAAGACATGGATTTTGATGTAAATGGGTTTCTTCTTAGGAGTGTTGATGAAATTCTTGAAAAAACCATCTTTTTATCTGAGATTAAAGTAAAGGGTAATTAATGGTCCAAAAAAAAAAACCATGGTCACTAAAAAAAAATGGTTTGAGGGAAAATGCTCAATATCATGATTACATTGCAGCAGCTCACCTCCCTAAACTATACTTCTTGCCAAAAATGTCCTTCAATAGTACATTGCTGCCCGCTCGTGTGTATTAACTTCCGACTGCACATTGTACCTTAAGCGGTCGATGGTCGATTGTCCTTCAACTTAAAGAGAATCGGCAATTTCAAACTAACCCTGCTTTGATACTCGAGCCTAGCATGTATGTTGGGGTTCCGGATACGAACTTGCACTGGGTTCATCCTAACAGTTGAACTTCATATGACGATTGTATTCGAGAATCGAGATAAAACAAAAGATTTCATGTCTTCAAAATAGACTCGCTTTTAAACTGTAAATTCATACCGAGCTCTTGGAGCAAAAGATTTCCTATTGTATACAAAAATCCTCGAATCCTCCAAGTCAAATAAGAACTGCTGCAAAATATTCCCATTCATATTCTTGTCTTCTTTCCTAAAGAAGAAGATGACCGACAAAAGAAAAGTCCGCTGCATTAAACAATACCACTCTCTGGCGGCGGCGCTGGTGGAGTAGACGGAGAACAAGAGATGTTTTTAGAGAAAACATGTTATGATAATGGAGACCATGGAGTAGGCAGGGGAAATCTCAGATGATAGGGAAGATGCTCTTGGAGACGGAAACCTAAAATTTATCGGTATCTTTTTTCAATTTTTAAGTGACGACTGACGAGACATGTCCGGACTTGAGGATAAAATGGATATTCGATGACTAAATACACAAGTGGATCGTACGTACACCCAAGGACATATTTGGCAGAAATTAGTTTTAGAGGGGTAAGTTGCTAGTATTAACTAGTTAAGGGGGAGCTGCATCAGTAATTCGTTTAGGGGGACAAACTCAAAAACCCCACATTGAATAGGCAGCAAGAACTGAGATTACATTCAAAAAAATCTCATTTATCGCCCGATCCAAGAGGCACTTTTTTACTGATTCAGGTTTAGTAAACAGAAATCAACTTCTTCATATCAGTAATTTTCTTCAATCCACTTAACTTTCAAATAAAATAAAATAATAAATTTTGAGTTAGATCGAAATTTAGTCAGATTCAGAGACAGATTCAACCAAGGTTGATTAAGGTGCCGATAGGAGCATGCGCCAACTGAATGAATTCTTTGATATAACCTCTGTATGACTACTACTAACTTATCAGTATCTATAACTGCTCATTGAGTGAAAACATTCCACCTTTAGAGGCTTAACATAACACTGGCCCAGAAATAATCAATTATAAAAGAAGACTTGAACTCCGCAGACTCTACAGCAATCTAAGTTCTTAAAAGTTGAAACCATCTACGTGTTCTGCGCACTGGAAGTCTTATCAAACCAGATTTGAACACAACTTATAGTACACACTATATCAATCTAAGTTCCATAGAGCAAAAACATTTTAACCTACTTGAACTACCTAAGTTATAAATATTCTCCCGAACAAAATTGGATGTCTTAGAAACAATGTTCAGCATAGTGCCCCATCAAAGCTATAAACAAGCAACTAATCCTTACTGATTACTCAACATGAGGTGCTAAAAAGGAATGATATTGACCACTATTTCTAACCAAGTAGTACTCTTAGTTACTATCCTACTACACCTCAAACAGACGGGCACCCTAGCAAGTCTAATTTGCAAAATAACCGATATTCTCAATTCAGCATAAGCAATCAAAAGCTAGCAAATCCACTCAAAAATCAAACAGATCGACCTAGGTTTTGCAATAATTTATAAACAGACCAAACTTCTACAATTATTAGTATTTGAAACGAAAACATACAGGAAAGCATCTTGTCTACCGAAACACGTCACATTGGTCTGAAAAATGCTTACAAATACATTTCTTAAGTCTTGAAATACATCTAAAAAGATGAACTAAAATCCACTTGATGTTACCTCAGGAATGATAAATATGCATCAGGCAGGCCAAGAAAAGTATGTGTAGTTTGTTGGTCATGCAGCGTAGCTTCTTCACTCAGAGAAACAAAAACCATGATGGTTTTCCTAACATCCAGTGCCTCCACTTCCCTCCTGATCCTCCTCTTCAAAAGTGGCCCTCCATATCTTAAGAACCTGTTAAAATGGTAATATATCATTCGTTGAGGATCCATTAAACACATGATAGCTTGTGTGAAATGAAAAGATTCACAAAAGCAGTATAAAGTTCTATTAAAAATACAAGCCCGATGGAACTTCAGGGTCACAGATTTGAAGGGACTGCAGCAAGGTGTAACTATTGTAGATGGAGAATAGATCAAAGTACGGAATCACGGATGGATCCCCACTCTTCAATATCCACCAGTTCCAAAATAAACCTACTAGTGATACTATGCCATTTTGCAGCTAACTGATTCAAACACACCAAGAGCTGAGATACTCCTATTAATACCTACTTGGTTCGAACCAGCAGTTGTTTCCCAAATATTTGTCCTTCCTCTTAATAATTGTCATATCAGTAATAAAGATAAATTAGGACTAGAGTTGGAAATTAAGCCTGGCTGCTCATTCAGAATTTATTTTGATTAAGTAAAATGTGTACACCAAATTAAGACTTCTTATATTAGCACTCCTGGTCAGCTAGACTAATCAATTTCACATCCACTCAGCCATAAAATTAACCAATTAAAGGAACATCTCTAAACTACAAGTGACCTTATAGGTAACTAGTTTGTTTTCATTTTCTTCATGGATTCTTATACTGTCGAATCTAGGATTTATTTCTATCCAGCTCTAAAGCCTTGGTATTTCATTAAATAATAATCAGATTATCAAAGTGATTGAATACAAGAAAAGCACTTCGTAGTTGTTGTATAAATAAAACACTTTCACAAATCTGAATACAAGAAAGAAGAATTACCTCTTCAAAATTCATCAGCTCATCATTCATCGTCTGCTCTTGGATATCTAACATACGTTTTTTTCCCCACCAGTTGTCGTCCTCAAAATCCTTTCTTTCGTCCTCGCCCAATATTGACAGTACCTCATCATATTTCTTCAACGCACGGTTTATAGCCTTATTAGCAAGTTCGGCATCCCGCTTATAATCTGGCCAAAATAAATAACTCCTTTTCGAATATTCAACCTTCTCCAAAGCTTCAAAGGCTTCATCGACTTTGCGATTATACTCAGCCAATTTCTTTTTTATCGGATCAGGGCTTTTTTTTGCTTCTTTTTTCCTTGGGCGATTAGGCTTTGGGTTTCGACACTATATCGTCTGATTTGGAAGAAGTCGGTAGTTCTAGGGTTTGAAAAGATTTGGGGCTGAAATTTTGAGATTGTAGTTAGGTTAAAATTGTTTGAAGGGGATGATGAAATCGAGCTTATGGAAGAAAAAGAAGACATGGATTTTGATGTAAATGGGTTTCTTCTTAGGAGTGTTGATGAAATTCTTGAAAAAACCATCTTTTGAAAACCAGATCTGAGATTTTTTCCTTTTTCCACAGCTAAATGAGAGTTAGAGCGTCCACAATCATGGACTATCCTAAAACCAAAAACTATACTAAAAGTTATATTTTTTTGGTTTTAGTCGTGTTTCAAAACAACGGGTAGAAACTAAAAAATTTAGTCAGGCGGTATCACAGGCTACACCTGAAAGAAAAAAAAAAATTTAAAAAAATATGCATGGGGCGAACTCACGAAAACGAAAAAAAAAAAAAAAAAAAAAAAAAGAATGCATGGGGCGAACTCACAAAGTGCGCCCCATGGGGGCGAACGTTTAATAAACTTTTGGGTTACGCCTGGTTGAGGCGCGCACATTTCGTTTACGCCTGGTTGTGGCGTGGACTTTTGGCTTACGCTGGTTAGGGCGCGTACATTTGGTTTACTTTGTCATCCAGCGCGCAGACCGAAATTACAGCGACTATATTTAGTTTTAGTCGAGGGTCGAGACCAAATTTGGTCCAGTTTTCACTCTCTCTCCAACTAAAACCAAATATATGGTTTTAGTACAGCCCCACTGCGATTGATTTTCTGGACTATATGTCCTTTAGTCCATGACTGTGGACGCTCTTAGGTCGGATTATACTTTTAGCGTTGGACGTTATATATCTATGAATCGTGAATGAAGGCACTTTTTAACTTCAGGGCCAGCCCTACGGCCCGTGCATGTCTGTGATCTTTTCCAGTATAATCTAAGGGGTGATTTATAGATAACAACTCTCCTGCAATGAAAAGTCTAATTTTACCCTATGCAAAGAACATAAAGTTCTGAAAAGTTGAGACCAAAGGAAAGGATTTTAAAAGTCAAGGTTTTAAAAGTTGTGATCTTTCCTCTAAGTTTTCAACCCAAATTTACCCTATACTAATAGTATATTTCATTCCATTTTGCGCATGTAATTCAAATTCAAAACTGACAAACAAAATCAAAAAGGCTAATAGAAAAACTATATTCCATTGCCAATTTTCGTCTAAGACAAATTCATTTCTGAACAAGAAATAAAAAAGTTACACATTTCTGCAGAGTCTACTTGTTTAACTCAAACCAAGGGTGCCAAAACACAGATCCTTAACATCAGAACAAGATCATTTAGACTATGCCTTGAAGCATTACAAGTAAGATCAAGCAAATAGTGTCAACCACTAACACTGGAGAATGATGTTAAATCTGAAAAGTCAAAGACTTGCACAATCCATGACAACCTCGAGACTAATGGAGAGTATTTTGTACGCCTTCTTCTGCAGTAAGCCTTCACAACCCTGCAAGATGAATAATAATCCTGGTTACCAAGAAAACAAGTTTGTACAAGTGACCGCATTCAGAATAAAATTGATAAAGACAATAGGGACATACACGAACCTCTAACACTTGGCGTTTTGATGAACTGAGACAGAGAAAGACAGGAAAATACCCTAAAGAAGAATTGGCCTTTTTTTTTGTTTCTCTTTCTGATGGTGGGTTTAAGTGTATCTAACAACCAAGAAACAAGTATTATATATCCGAAGGAAAATGACTAAATTACTTGGGAACAATTTCCATCTTAGGGTCATGTCCTCTCCTAGGGATTGAGTATGTAAACATGCCATGTACCTTGAAATCAAGGGCCAACTTCCAGAACTAAATAACCTGGTACTTTTTCAATAGATAGTTGTTTATGGGTGAAAACTATTCCTGCTAATTTTGGTAATTTGGGGTGTGGATGAGGAATGAATTTAAACCTAAAACAAATGCACTGCACGGTGAGTTCTTGTAGATTCGTGAGATCAATCTGTGCAAGTCCGGCCTAAACCAAAAAATGTCCGTTCCAGACTTGTTTCGGTCACAATGTGAAGGAGATGGGGTTGATCTTAGGGAGGGAAGCGAAGAAGGTGTTGAGAATGTGAAGGTGTTGTCTATGCAGGACTTGTATCAGAAAGCTGAACTGGCTTGCAGGATGTAAGTTATCAGTTCCGGTGTTTGAATGTGATTGTATCAACACTTCCTTCTGTGTTGTTGTTGAAAATAGGGCGGAGAACCTATTTATACAAGTCCTTTAGCCTAACCTCCGTATCTCATGGGAAGTGGAGAAAGTGGAGTGATGGAGTAGTGGAGTAGTGTGTTGGTGTCACACGACCAGGCTTTCCCACTTCTCCCATCATCACTAACCGTCCATGACTTCCTGACACGTTCTTGTGATGGCGCTTTGTGCGCTGCACGTTGTAAACCGCCAGACCAATACCCAGTATGTATCCCCCAGTTTGTGACATGATTGATGTCTCGAGTGTTTTGGAAAACATGTAGCATGTTGTTGTAGCTTGGCAAGTCAGGCTCGAGAAGCTTGCTAGATTGGTGACTTTCGACGGTCGAGATTTTGCATCTTGAGAGGAGGGGCAACTGTTGATCGTTGCACCAGAAACCCTGATTAGCGCTCCTTACTAGAATCGTTGTAGAATTCTAGTACGGATTCGTATTTTGATGGTCCTCCCCTCCATTCCATACGGAAAAGAATTTCCTATCTCCCCGCGCGAGAATATTTAGGTTTTAAGCTCGTTCGGGATGATAAAACTGCCCGAAAGCAAAACCCAGGAAGGAAATTGATACTTGTGAAGTATCGTGTATATACTATGCAAGTACTGCATTGAGTATATCCAACATGGTTTGGAAGTTGCGCATGCAAACCCTTCCTTTACCGACCACATGGTGTGGTAGAGTGGTGAATGGTGATCACCATGACTCCACACTGACTAATTAACTCCTGACCAGGGCTATATAACCGAGCTGGTGAAGTTGGACGGATGAGATGATATTTAAGACACTCATCTGCGACACTTGGTGGAATTAGGGTTTCGAAGGAGATGCGCAAGCACTTCTCTTCACCCTGACCGAAACCAGACTTAGGGAACTATCCTGGACTGGCCGATCACACCTGCGTGTAGATGGCATGATGGTTTAGGAGTTTATACCTACCGTCCCACAAAAACGTGATCTGGGCCACTCAATTCATCCGGCGAAGTTGAGTGGTCGAGATCGAATTAAAACAGAAGATTAGTGTCGCAAAAGCCGTATCCCATACCAACTTCGGGCGGGCGTTCCAAAACGACCAAGCTTGGTCGGTCTTAGTCGACTGTTCCAACGTGTAGGTTGTAGGCTGGTGTTCACGCCTATGTATTACCGTCCCATGAAAACGCGATCTAAGCCACCCAATTCATCCTGAGAAATCGAGTGGTTGAGATTAATTTGCAGCTTGGGAGGTGCGACCACGCATGTTGGAGCGGAAAATTTGGGGATAGCCAGGCATGGTATGCCTTGGACTATTAGGTGAGGGGATAGACGGGTCCACGGTGGTCATGTTGACATGACCGGACCTTCTTTGATCTAATCTCGGACCCTCCATTCGTGCCGGATAAGATGGACGCTCGTGATTCAAAACCCTAATTTTTGGGTTTCAGAGTCGTGCGTCATGCTCCATTCAGGCGCACGATTTGGAATGACCAACCGTGGTTGGTCCTGACCGATTATTCGGGTATGTAGGCGGGCCTGCGGTGATTGTATTGACATACTCCGTGCCCTTTGAATCTACATATGCACCCTCCATCTATACCTGCGAAGATGGATGGTTGAGGCTGTTTTGCGACACATGTAATGTGCCGCAAACCCTAATTTAGGGTTTTCCATCCATACTGCTATGGTTTGGACGTTTTGGAAAGCTAGGCCAAGGAGGCCGACCATGCGGGTTCCGCGTTGGTTCGGCAGTATTCCATACCGCTTGGGGGTGATGGAATCGATATGGGCCATCCAATCAGCTGGTGGATTTGGATAGTCGTGATCATATCGACTGATACGGTCAGTCTGGATGCTCAATCTGGCTAGTATAACACACCGAGAGGGGCTCAATCGGGCTAGTATAACACACCGAGAGTTCATCATGTACGGTTATTTCGTACATGGTTTCATTATAATGCTTGGAGGTTCGTGTTGCTCCGCTAAGAGAAACACTCAGTCGTCATGCCACACTGATAATGAGTACAGGAAATACAAGGCTATTGCGCATTAATTAATAATGCTGGAAATTCACAGGGTATATGGGATTGTTGCTACATGCTCCAACTTGGATGAATTTCGTGTATTTTATTCACAGAATGGGATTGTTGCCACATGCTCCATTCTTGGTGAATTGATAAAGTGAAGGAGTATCCATCACTTGTTAATGGCCTTATCTTTTACAAGATGTTGGCGCATATTTTTTAGGTTTTACAATCTTAAACTTAAACAAAAATCCACCATCAATAATAGCATATAATTCTTACCCATAATCTATGCAGACAAATCAACTACACGTAAAAATAAGAATATACCATATTGACCATCAAAATAGTGGAGAAGAAAAACAAGAAGCATAACAGCATAGGAGCAATGGTTTGAACTTCGATAGTGCTGCCACCAACAGAATAAAGTTCCTTGCTTCACCAAGATATAAAGATTCTATGATTAGAAGACAACTCCTACAATAAAAAGATACAAAAGGAAGAAATTCGAGCTCAATATAACACGAGTTAATATCACAAGATATGAGACAATCAAAAATTGACACACCTCTCAGCAGTTTGCTGCTTAAGTATAATATCGAGCACTCCCAGAGCATCAAGACCACCTTTTTTATTGCATAATTTCAGAGCTAAGGGATAATTATTTCCTTGTCAACCTGCTTTTAAAAGATCTTCATAGATCAAAATTCTCTTATTTTGGGGCTATAGAACGAAGTTCCCTTGAAATACACAATTAAAAATAAGATACAAAAATCCCTAAATCTTATAGTAGAATGTAAACAAAATATTCCAACTACCTCTAAGCAACAACCAAAACTTCAGATGGGCCAGCATGCATGTCAATTGAAACCATCGCTTCACTGTTCTGCATCGAGGAAAATAAGAATGTAAGAGGCACCTCTAAGCTTCAACAGGTAATAATAAGAATTGGACATGGATACAAAGCTTCACTTTTTAACATTTAAAACATGATGATAAAAAGTTTGGTATAAGAATAAAAAGCAGAACTAGAAAAGGTAATGGAAGTTCTTAGTGCTTAATAGAGGAGATGACAAGAATACCTGGAAAATCGTTTTTGCATCTGTGACTTACTGATTTCCAGGTCCAAAAAATTTCTCCACCTTCAGAACAAATAAGAAAGTGATGATACCGATTAGACTCTTATAGAGAAACATCACATCAAACTTTTCACTAAACTGAACTGCTTTAAAACTAATGAAAGTATTGAAGAGCATTGGAACCTACGCCATGGCTGAAATGGCCTGTATTCATGGAAAAACACCTCTTAAAGAGGAAGAGAAATAAAGAAAGCGATTTATTTAGCTTATAATGTAATGTAATTAGTGACATGATTCACAAGAGTGGATTGGTAGGTAAAATGTCATGTTTTCCTGGGGGAGTTAGCCAGAACAACACTTTTGCATCCTGCAATCTGTTGCAGAACAAACAAAATGTCAACCTATCTGGTATCTGAAAATTCAAATTCACGACACATCATATAAGTCACAGAATATGGAATTTCTATGTTTACATAAACTAAGAAAATTACCACTGCAAGCATGAGTGTTGTTGAAGGTAAAAATGCAGTCCCCCCAGGAACATGAAGACCCACATAAGTAATGCACCTTGATACTTTCTTACCTGGGGATGGAGATTAACCATCTAAAATAGATATAATTGTAGTACAAAACCAGACGCATAACGTGCTCCCTATCAAAGACTCGTTAGGTGTACCCATCAAAATTTACATTGTTGTAAGAATTCCTACCACCGAAGCCACTTCCACGTCCAGTAACCCCATATTCCACATCTCTTGGCCATAAATTAGCTTCTCTCATGTTCATCACTGCAAGTATAACACTGAACTATTTAAACATTCATTCTACCAACCATTCCTGACGTTAATATCATTTTACCAGCCGATATAACATATAATATTTAAAACAAACAATCAGTACACACACAAGGCATGCAATCTAAACATAAGCTAAAACAAATATTATTACATTCATTAATTTGATATTATCAAACTCAAACCCAACATTCTCATCTAATCCAGGGTTCCTTTCTCGAAGACACTATGTACTAGAGTAGAGATTAGATTAATCCTTGAGCCTATATATAAGATCCGTGGCTCTTGCGTTCATCAATACTAATAACTTGACGATATCAGAGAACGAAACAACCACGTATGCTATTGAAGGTGGTGGAACTGGAACATCATCCATAACACAGAGACTTCTTAAACCAGGACGTCTGTAACACCAATACTCTTTATATGCATATACATTATTGGTTCTTTGCCAAAAAAAGGGAATTGCACTAACTGAAACCCTCACCTATAGTGTGTATCACTTTTAAGCACCAAATACCATTCGTTTTTAATAAATTTTCAATCCCAATTTCTATGAACTCATATACCGGTTGGATTAGGAGTCGAGAACAAGTGATTCGTAAAGGCACTCAATAAAACCACTAATGATTACCAGGCATTCGACTCAACATACTTGTGGCTTACATGCTAAAAATAGGGTAATAGGAGTCGGACTAAGAGATGAATTTAGACCATGGATCGACCAAGATAACTCACCATAACCTACCACTAGCAATAAAAATTCTACTAATGAGATGGATAAAATCCTTACAAAATCACTCCAGGAACTATATAAAAGAAGAAATAGTTTTAACTAGATGAATCCGTATACAAACTCACCTTCACAAGAGTATTAAGTTATTAACCTTCTTGAGCACCACATATATCTTCCCTACCAAATTTCATTATCATAGTTTTGAGTAATTGTCTTCCATCTGCAACATTGGAAGAACAGCCAACAGATCACAAGTAAGAATAATAATACGCTAATATTTTAAATTTATGAAATCAAAAAGTCTTAAATTTATGAAATCAAAAAGTCAAAATTGACATTCACCATTTTGTTTCTCGCTGAAGCCAACACTACCATAGTTTTCAATCATTTAACAAGAGAAATACGAAACATCAGATCGAAAATCCCTAGTACAACCAAAGAGAAAATCAAAACCCTATCTTCTGATTGATTATATTAGGAAATCACAATGAAATTGAAGGATTAGGATATATTTGTAGAAATTTACCTCAAAAACTGTCAGCACGAGTAATAATCTAGTCACACCTTGCAGTCAGTCATCAACATAAAGCTCGGAAGCAGTTCAACAAAACCAAACTAAGTCTAGTCTATAACCATCTCCGACTACTATCTAGGATCTGAACTTATTTAAAAGTTTTGAATAATGTAATCTCAAATCATTATAAATAAAAGATCTTATCTCCATAAAACTTGTGGAAGATATTCACCAATATACACTTCACGACTTGGTATCACCCTTCGATCCAAGATCGTTTCCGCTAGAAAAACACCAAAACAAAAACCAGAAAACACAAAACCCTAATCAACAATGGTAGATACAACAATAACTTTCGACAAGTTCAGATCCATCACCTTGTAAATTTGAAGCACACTGAGACCAATCACCATCTCTGGAAAACACAATTTCGACCCATTCTCAAAGGGTACGATCTCAGAGGATTTGTTGATGGAACAAAAGTAAAACCAGCACAAAATATCCCTGAAAGTGAAGACATCAATCCAGCTTCTACTGCTTATGAATCTCAAGATTCCTTGATTGTTGGATGGTTAAATTCAACCCTTACACCTGAAGTACTAAGCACAGTTTCAGAAATCACCATTGCCAAAGAAATATGGGACAAGTTGGAGGCTGAATATGCTCCAAAAACTTTTTCTCACCAGAGTTTTCTTAAGAAGCAGCTCCACTGCATGAATAAAGGTAATAAGTCCTTGAAATCTTATCTCAATGATGCTAAAAGTTTGTTTGACCAGCTTGCAGCATCTGGTTACACTGTCACACCTGAAGAGAACAAACATTATATTAGTAATGGATTGAATCAAACCTATGATCCAATCGTTACTGCTCTAAGAACTGTCGAAAAAATGGATATCCAGACCTTTACCTCTCATATGCTTTCTTTTGAGATGCGAGTTGAACAACAGCTTGCCCAGATTCAGGCACCAGTTGCAAACTATGTTGCATCTAGTTCCAGTGCTAACACCAGGAATGAACCACGAAGGTTTAACAATCAACAACGAGGGACACCTCCTCCAAACAACAATAACCGTCGACAACCACAGCAGCAGAGAAGTGCTTCTCAATGAGATGTTTACTATCAGATCTGTAAGAAGATAAAATACACTACTGATCGTTGTTGGTTTCATTATGAGAAAAGAAACAAATCTCAAAACAAAGCTCATGCTGCTTATCTTGGTTTTCTTGGTGACTCGTATGGTGCTCAATGGCTCGCAGATTCAGGAGCTACTCATCACTTGACTGCTGATGTCAAGAACCTGTGTATTCCTCATGAATATGATGGAATAGACACAGTCATAGTTGGTAATGGTAATACTTTGCAGATAGCACATATTGGTAACGCTGTTTTTACGTCAAATAATCGCAAGTTTTTCTTAAATAATGTATACCATGTGCCAACGATCAAGACGAATCTTCTCTCTGTTTATCAATTTTGCAAAGATAATCATGTTTACTTTGAGTTTCACACAAACTTCTTTGTTGTGAAGGACAAAACCACGGGAGCGGTGCTGCTAAAGGGGAGGAATGAGAATGGTCTGTCCGTGTTCGATGGTGTAGGTGATATAAACCAATCGATTTTTCCCAAGTCCTTTTTATCTGCAAGTCTAACTGTCTGGTACAAGCGGCTTGGTCATCCAATGTTGAGCACGGTTTCTTAGATTATATTAGCAATTTTCACTTCCAGTATTAAATAAAACGTTTGATTTCTGCCACTCCTGTCACATTAGAAAGAGTAGGCGTTTACCTTTTTCTCGTAGTGCTACTGTTTATGATGCACCATTAAGTCTTGTAGTTTCAGACATATGAGTTTCTACAGAAACTTCAAGAAGTGGTTTTCGTTATTACCTTTTATTAATAGATGTTTTCTCTCATTATGCCTAGGTTTTTCCTTTGATACAACGTTCAGATGCATTACATGTCTTTACACAGTTTCATAAGAAAGTTGAGAATTTAACTGGTCATAAAATTAAAACTTTCCAATATGATAATGCCCTTGAATACAAAAAGTTTAGTTCTTATCTTAACAACTCCGGTATACAACATCGCTTTTCTTGTCCTCATACCTTAGCTTAAAATGGTCTTGTCGAGCGTAGAATAAAACATGTTACTGAAAGTGGTCTTGCATTGTTGTTTCATACACAACTTCCTAAAGAAGTTTGGGTTGAAGCCTTCACTACTTCCTATTATCTAATAAATAGAATACCCAAGTCTTCTACAGAATACAAAACCCCTCTTGAGCTTCTCTACAACAAGAAACCAGATTACTCTTTCCTCCTTGTCTTTGGTTGCTTGGCTTATCCGTGTCTTCGTCCTTATAATTCCAACAAATTAGAACCTAGGTCTTTACCGTACATATTCCTAGGATACAGTTCAGTTCATAAGGGCTAT
The DNA here is from genome assembly GCA_023529315.1 of Papaver bracteatum. Taxonomy (NCBI): domain Eukaryota; kingdom Viridiplantae; phylum Streptophyta; class Magnoliopsida; order Ranunculales; family Papaveraceae; genus Papaver; species Papaver bracteatum. The sequence goes on from JAJJWX010004010.1 coordinate 2,192,424, forward strand.
GTCTATCTTCACTTACCAACAAATAGGCAGTATATATCCAGACATGTTAGGAAGTATATAAGATACTACCTACATTGGTTTGTCGAGGACAAAAGAGAGGAAAGTGACAACTCTATCGATCTGGGTCACTTCCCATATACCAGCACCAACTTTTGTACATCTATTTTACACCAATTTTCACCTGAAACTTTTTCAAGCCAAAAAGTCCTAGATTCATTTACTTCTTTAAACACCAAATACCAAAAAAACAAGTCTACTTGTGACTACCTTTTCCTTACCGTACATTACATATTATTTCAAAATAGTTCTGAGAAGAGTATCTCTATCATCATTATTTTATACACCAACACTTTCTCCTTCTTCTTTTTTATTAATCTTAAATATCAAATGTTCTCTTCTGATACTGAAAACACCAACCAAAACACAAACCTTGATATTCAAAATCTCACTGCTCACATGGATGACAAACTATCTTTACCCTCAACACTTTCTGATCCAGTCTTTATAGACAAAACTATTGTTCTTGCCGAATCAACTCATCTTCTCACAACATTTCTCTGCCCAATATATATATATTGTATGAATATAAATTATTATTGATGGATGATTCAACTATTATGTTTTTGTATTTCGACTGAACTTCATGGTCAAAGATATTTAAATTTCCAACAAAAGAACTTTGAGAAAGTATTGAATGATCATTTACTTCTATGAGTGCATGCTTCTTAGTCTCGACTCTAGATGTGAAAGATATGAAAATCTGGCATACGATATCTTTTCCACAAATAGTCTTTCCCGAGGAGAAAGATACATTCATAATCTCATAGAATTTGAAGTGAAACTCGTCAAAAGTATCGTTATCATCCATATGAAGTTTCCCAATCATAATTGAGAGTCTGGAGTCTAGTTTTTATTTATGATGTGTTACCTTTGAATCCCATTTCAAGATTATCCCAAATATCATTGGACGTTTGGCATGTGGATACATGATTTAAAGATGTCGACTCACTGCATGTATTATGACATTCAAACCATTTAAATGCTGCTAGGCCAAATACTTTTCCCATTCGGTCTACAAAGATAAGATTTTAATTAAACCCAGTTTCCAAATTCGCCACTTTCGTGGATACATATCAATTGAAAACTAATAGCAAAAAATTAAAGTCATGGTATTGAATAGGGGTGGGACTTGGGTTGGTTGGTCGGGTTGGAAGGCTTGGCCGAGGCAGACCCGAGGTAGAAATCCTTTGCCCAGATTGCCCAAGGAACCCGTGGAGGTGCTGCCCAAGTCCCGCCCAAGTTATATTCCTCGGGTTCCCCGGGTTCCTCGGGTTGACCCATCCCATGCTAATGACCTTAATTTAAGTCTTAAAATCTATTTTTTATTAATGTGATAATAACAAATTTTAGTAATTATAAGATTTTAATTATTTTATTTAGATTAAATTTCCAAATAACTTATGATTATTGACAATAATATAAAAAAATTTCATATTGAATTAATAATGAGATAGATATGATTTACTCCAATTATAAATTTTAATTATTAGGTTTGAAGATAATGGCTAAAATTGCTCTTAATATATAATACTATCAATTATAAAAATAGTTTATATAATTATATTATAGTTCCTCGAGTTGGGTGGGTTGCTCGGGTTAGAAATATTTGTGCCCATACTTGCCCAAGTTTAACTCGGGTTTATTAAAATTGTACCGGAGCTTGCCCAAACTTTTAAAATACATTGCCCACGCCCTCCCAATGTTCGGGTTGGGCATGGGTTGGGTGGGTTGACCCAACCCAAGTCCCACCATTGAAGGAAGGATCTTAGTGCATACTTTAACCATATATAGTTGGTACCTTCAAATCTTGGTGGTATGTTAACTGAACTCGAATTCATTATCTTGATAGGTTATATTGCACCAAATACATATTGTTATATCTTATCGTGTTTGTCTGCTCTGTTACCGATTGAAATGGCGAGGGTACCGAGTACACCAAAATATGTTCATATCAACCTACTATGTACGCACCTTGTGTAACCTTCCAAAAAAAATAACTAACAAAAGATTACTTCAACATGATGTAACTTAGTAAATAGATTAAGTTCGACACTGAGCCGATCTGTGGGATCGTACAAAGTTTGATTAAGCGTACAAGTGTAATTACTTTAATTATAAAGATAAAACAATATAATGTGGAAGTAACGTAAATTACACAAAATACATGATTTTGTTAACATGGAAAATTGCTTGGTTGAAGAACCCTGGGACCTATTATAGTTTTGAATACTCTCAGAATTAGTCTATATACAAACTCACTACCGCAACTTCGTATAATTGTTGCCAAGTAAACTATTCCCAATTACTCAGTTCATTTAGTATCCCTGCACATACTAATCTGATCTACCCAAGTGAATCCCAAGATAAAGTATACAATTTCAAGTTGCTTCGGCTTCTGCGAAGACTTCCGTTCTTAACTCATATGGATCGCAACCTGAAACAATAAAGGACTCCTTCTCCCATAACCATCTTACTTGCGTATCTTCCAAATCCGGAAATGAACACAGATAAAGTTGAGTATAAAAGATCTTTGATTTAATCAATATAAACTCCTTTTGGTAAAAAGATCAAACCAAGACTAAGATTATAAAATAATTCATCTAAGTGAACAAGTTTTATCCAAAAACCTATATGAGGAGAATCAACTAGACAGTTTGTTCGATCTTTCAACAAGTATACTGATTATGTAGTGAACATCTTGTTTGGATCTGATATAATCAAGTGTGCACAAATTACATATCACAAATATCATGATACCAAAAAGAAAAAGTTTTCATATCTTTAATCTTAAATCTTCGAAGCAACCTGCACAAACAACTTGATTCCTACTAATGATCAATACCCACATAACGAAGTTTGTTAACGTTGATTGATCAAAAGTTAAGATTAATGGTAAAATTCAATGTGTTAATGGGAGATAACACAGAACCTGGGGTAACTATTCTCACCTTATATGGAAACATGACCTACAATTTCTTCCCATAATGGTTGGGCATCGCCATCATCGACTGAGCACATCTGTATAAGTATAAAAGAGAAACAAGCTTGTTATAACCACCAGAATAGATGGGCACTCCCAAACCCACCACCACTTGGTATGCATGTGTCAAGTGGAAAAAAAAAAGAGAACCAGGAAATGGAATAGGACATAAAGTATACATTAAGGGACAAAAAAGATCAGAAAAGCATCTACAGAAGCAAGTACAACAAGGTAGTTTATCAGCACAGGATTTTGGTATAGACAGATGGCCATCTTTCACCACCACCAGCTATGAATTATTACTAAGCTTTGAAGAAGAAAAAAACTTACTGAAAACAATAATGTTCATGCTCATATAAAACACGACGCTGAGAATAAACACAAACCTTGGTCCTTGAAATTCTGATAGAATCGAGCAAGCTGAGAGTAGTTTGAAACACTTAATCGACTACCAAAATAGATTCAGGATCAACATCAGATAGGAATGGTTGAGTGTAGTTTGATGCTGATTCAGATAGATTCAAATGATCCAATAAAACTGACTCCATTAGACAAGGCATCCATGACGCAGACATCTATCAAGATTGGGAAACATGGGAAACACTTAAAATTAATGTGTTATGGTTTGCACTTACTGACACCAATTAAGACACATTAGATAAACTCTTTACCTGATTTCCCAAGTTCTGTAATCTTAAAAAGATCAGATCCCCCAACAACACCAACAGTAATTTCCTGGTATCACATTCACGGGGTGACAATCTAAACCATTTCCGACACTGAATACAAATAGGGAAAAAAATCACTAAATATTTATCAAAATCAAGTACCTTTCTTAGATTTTTCATGAGCTCTAACATCTTTGGATTACTTCCTGCAGTTGAATGGTTTTTAAAAATACATAAATCAGTAAAATGAATACAATGAGATTACACTACTTGAAATTCCAAATCCAAATCCATATACATATAATAAATACCTTTCATGGAGATGTAAGTGTTCCATTAACATCAAACCAAACAATCAAACCTGGTCATCTTAGGTAGTAGTTATGTTAGTAGGGACTTGGGGATCGCACACAGTGGGGGGGGCCGACGAACAAAAAACAAACAGGACTCCCCATCGTCAATTGATTCTTGTATCTCTCTGTAAGATTCTCAAGTTACCGTATCCAGTCCAGCAATAATTAGAGATCCACCTATTATGCTGCACATGGATATCAGACAAGTTGGCTTTAGACTCAGGTTTGAATGGACTAAGCATATACACGCCTATAATTGAGATTTTATTTCAAATAAATATAAGGAGTTGAGTACTAGTAGGACCTGCCAACGTAAATAGTGTCTCCTAGGAAAATATTTGATAGAAAAGCAGATGCAAAAGGTTCACTACACCAAATTTAACGTTTAGCAACAGCTTAAATCTGTTGCTGACTGGTCTTGCAACAGATATTTTCCGTTGCTAAACACCCTGTCGCAGTTTTTCGCAACTGCTCCACCTCTGTTGCTAATTTCGGTCAGCAACGGCAGTAGCAACATAATTTAGTTGTTGCGAAATTAAAATATAGAAACAGATATAAACTGTTGCTACTCTGTTGCTAATTTTAGAGTCATTCTAGAATATATTTTGGTAGAACATGATATAGTTGTTTGGTTCAGATTTAGCAACACACCCTTATCGTTGCTAATGTTTTGCAACAACAAAAATAGGTCAAGTCTTCGTTGACCTAGTCAAAACTGATTTCCCCCCAATATCCCAGTTCCCTGCAAAACCCTGATTCATTTTATATCCAGCAATTTTTCAATCTTATAGTTCTCATACTCTATACATTCCCACAAGTTTAAACCTCAGACATTCTACAAAGAAAGGGAACCAAAAACAATAAAAAGCAGGGAACTCATGGCATCAAAGATATGTTACAGGTTTCATTAAGAAAATCAGATGTCAAATTATACAACTGAAAGATTGCACTTGTAAATATGTTCTTGTTTCTCACATTGTGCTGGTGCAACTATGTTTGTTTTAGCTTCTAAGGATTGCATATAGAAACAAAATGTTACAATCTCTTACAGTGAGTAATCAGAATAGAGCAAATTATTGTGGCTTTGAGAAGATGATCACACGAGGATGCTGAATTATCATCTTGTAAATACAACCAAGACGATGAAGAACCTGTCACAGATACATATAATTTGAGATAACAAAAAAACAAAGTAAGAATACCTCAGAATTCAGGGTATATACTCTATTGCTAATGATTTGCTTATACCTGAAATATACTAGAGACTAGGTGAGACCAATGAGACTCAAGTAAGTGTTGGGATTTCTGATGAGTTTTCGCTATACCATGATAAAAGTGACCCAGTCATAACACTAGGAGGTGGCACAGTAGTGGCCAAATGGTCTCATAAAGTCGGAATGGTAAAGACTAGAGGACTGTTACTGGCTTACTGTCATAGAATTATTGGCGGTTATAACCGTGCCAAAGCTTGCTTAGTTAGGGACTAAGGTCACTAAGTTAACCTCCCAGACAGACTGTTTTATATGGCGAAGCCAAGTAATATTACAAGATTTACTTTCAACTTGTAGTTTCATTTGCAAGGAAAAAAAGTCACAATCAAGCTAGTTCTAGTAAGCATAACATCACGGGAGCGAAAAAGTGTACCTTCAATATCGCATGCTGAGCAAAAAAGAAATGAATGAGACTTTTCGATGTGTCTGATAAAACAATTACTTTAAATAGTTTCTTTTCTTTATTCACACCAAATTATCAATGCTGCGACTTCTATGTGAACAAGAGAAACATTTTAAGATACTGGACATTGATACTTAAAATTCATAGTTTCTAGCTTCAAAGGCCCAGCTTTGTATGAAACAAAAAATTGAAAACTGAATAAGTCACCAAAGATGAAGCATCTTTACCTTCCATACTGCGTCTCCTTTCTTTGTGTTAACTAAGCATGGATGATGTGAACAGAATAAAAGTTTTCCACAAGCATTAGTTCATGCATCAAGAGCTCGTGATGAAACGACAAGCATGGCCTTCACTAAAACCTCGATATATGGAAGGAAAGGCGCTTGGGCATCCACCAAAGTCTCTGCATCACTATACAGCAAACATAACTTTAGAGATGTTGCCAATACATAAGACCAAGTAAGTGACTACTTGTTCACAACACTTTGAACACACCAGTGACTCGTAATTTTAGTCAATATTTTCTCTTGAGACACGCAAACAAATGGAGAGAGAGAAAAAAAAAGATAGATTATTTTATCAAAGCCGAAATATACAAGAATGATGAGAAAAAGAACGTAAATAGTGAAGACTATAAGAAATGAACAGAATAATCTGTTTTATGATGATAAATTTTAGACCAAAGATTCCTATTCTCTTCCAGTGTAGTTCCTTCTCCTTTTTGGTGCACGCGTTTAGGCAATAGAAGAACCTGTTATCAACACTTGCTAGTCATCTGCTTGGAAAATCACTGAGTGTTCCAAGATCAGACCTAATATAAAAGGTGTCCAATTTTTAGCTTATGAAGTAAATTCAAAAGCAGAAAATGGTGGGATGCTCCAAAATACATGATATCCAACACTAATATTCCCTATTAACTCAAAATGCCACATTAACCAAATGCAGTTTCTTAACTATAACCAATTGGGCTCTTTCTTTGACTATATGAGGGATATAGTCATCTCCCAGCACCCATTAAACTACATGTCTAATATAGCCATCACCCACTACACGTAGAATTCTACTTATGTAACTTACACTATATAACTTCAACAGAAGGATTCGAATTGTTGAGTCGCATTCAAATGAACACTTTCTACACTTAAATCATTATCTTGTCTGTTTATTTCCATATCCATTTGTTGCCTTCAAATGTGAGAAACCGTCACCAACCAAATTCATATTTCACAAAGGTAGCCGATTCAACAATTCATAAACCAAATAACAATAGGACTATCTATTTACAGAAAATTTGAAGAGGAGTGCCAATACTAATGCAAAATTCTATAGTCTTGAGTGTACCTTAATTTAAGAAGATGCATTCGCTGCCCAACTAAAGAAAGAAGACTTGTAAATTCAAGCAAGAGATCATCACACAATTATGGAGAGCCCGTGATGACCTTCTTCAGAGCATCGTAAGCCACTTTACGCACATCCCAACTTGAGTGGCAAACTAGGTGCAACAGTGACTGCAAAATTATGTGATCAGCAGTCCGCGGATGAAATGAAATGCTTAGTAGGAAGATGTGAAAGAACAAGCTTGCTAGTTAATTACTTACCTGTAACAGTGAACTCACAGAGAAGGTTTCCAGCACCCTGTAGAAGAGAGCAAATTAACAAGAAGCACTTTCTGACTAAACAGATCATTATCAGGAAAGAGGGATTTGAGTGGATTTTATGTGAGTAAGAACCTAGGAAAATGCTCCACAAGTAACGCCTCAAGAAGTTCGAAGCTCAGTAGTTGAGCTAGTCTGTTTCCAGAACTGCTGAACTGATCATCTTGGCGATATTCTTCAAACTCTGAAATTTATTACAAGCAGCACAATTTTAGGTTTCACAATACGACACACACAATCTAAGAATCAATAACTATAAAAGCAAACAGAATAGCTTTATTCTAAAACAAGAAATGAACACAAATCATGCAAGATTTTATTATAATTTTCAGTTAAACATATACTTTTGTGTTAACAGTTCTGCAAAAGCCATCCAACGGAAACTTGTGAGGAAAGTGAGTATAAACCCTTAGAACAACTTAAGTGTTAGCAATTTAATCACTGAAGTTAAAATCTACATTACCTGGAATATGATAAAATGTAAAAGATGAAGAACCACAGCTTGAACCAAACCAAATTGTCGTAGGGCTTTACCAGCGAAGTCCCTTGGACAATTTTTGCACCTCCCATCTTTTCGGTGTCTTCTTTAACTAACAATGTAAAGATTTCAAGTAAAATCAAATATATCCATTTTGGTAAAACAATGAAACAAACCCAATGATCAACCTAACTTGATAAACACTAAATTTTTCGAGAGGGCATATGTCCAATGCTTTACGAATACATGTCGCATATAGAATAAGCATGACAGGAACAAAAAAAAGAAGCATCTTCATAGTATAAGCAAAAGATAATCAAGATACTCCATTCATAAACCAATTTAAGCATATGCATTGATAAAATAGATATGTATGTGTTATCTTCCTAGTGTATGAAGAAGAATATGCATTATACAAGTTTCGAATAGTTTCTCCATAGTCATCTAAGTCTCACATTTATCAATCTCAAGTCAAAGTCGACACTCCCATTTCTCGAAGAAATGTTAGGCCTACAAATTTCAGGTACATCATACTTAACCTGCATAATATAAGAAACCTATCATCTACATTATGTACTTCTCACTGTATTCTAGTCATTGGAAATAAGTACCCTATATTGTATTCACCTAAGATGACTCCTGAAGATGCTCCACATGACAGAATAAAGAAGCAAATAGAGAAGTGAAAGTGTTGCACCTCGTCTAGTCCGAAGGTAAATAAGCAAAATTGGGAAGTGAAAGTGTAGTAATTAATGAACTCAAAGACGAGTCTGAGAATTTACCTTAACCCTGAATATATGCACTGAATAATTAAGACATAGCAATGTTCTTCATATCCTGATAATTACGAATAAAAAGGCAAGAAAGCAACATTTAATCTGTCTATGTTTACACGACTGGACTAGAGATAATAACCCATACTTTTATCAAGCATCAAAATGTGGATGCAAGTAAATAAGTCACGATATACCCTGACCTGGCTTAAGATTAATAACCCACAATAGAATCTACCGATTGATGGACAACATGATACAACCGAGAAGCTCTTTTTCAAATTCTGGTCCAATACTTTTTGCACACTCAAAAGCTATATAAAATGTGGGAATAATGCCTAACAAAAATATCGTTCTGCACCAGTTTTTTACTCTGGTCCAGGGTTAACAAATAAACATTCAATCTCTGATGCTAAAGCAAACCTTTGATACAAATTAAAGGAGAAAACAGATTTCTGCAGTAAAAAAGCTCGGTCTGTATCTCCCTGATGGAGAGACGTAACAAGAATAACAAACTCTATGATATATGCCATATCAAGAAACTAAATGACAATTTAAGCTATTAGAAGCCAAAAGAGTGTAACTGATCACCAAAAAGATACCTTAAATAGTATAACCGGATGTGCTTAGTGCTGATAAAGATATGAACTTTGAACTGTTCTGTCACTTCGTAAAGCTGTGAGGTTGGCAGCGCAAGACTTTCTCTTGCTCCATAAGTTGATCATTGAGTTATACTGAGTCCACGGCTTGCACATACACTTAAGATAATCCACAACTGGTTATTCTCCTCAGAATGACATGTTGATCATTCCAAAAGGAGGAACGCAGTACGTTCTAGACTGCTGCTCGTCTCCTTATATTGGACTCTGCAACTCCGCTGCAGTGCAAACTTCATTGCTGTGTGGAGTTTGAGCTGCTTGGTGTGTTTTGAATTTCAGTTATCTCCTTATTTTCATGTTCTCAGCTTTCATCGAGGGAGACCTTTGGGAAAATTGAAAAAACTCATCCCCACGAACTTCCAAGAAAACAACATCTTTTCCTGACACATAACAATTAAAAATAATCATCTTTACCCATGAATCACAATTTTAAAAGCCAACAAAACATAAACAGCACTTGCACATGAACACCAAATTAAACCTAATCCTAGATATCAAACGCGAAATTAAACATAACAACAGAGTTTCATAACCCCTAAATACCTAGAAAACTAGAAATACCTAAATCATAACCCTAAATTGCAGGGGGAATTAAAATACCCTAATTATGAATCCAAATACTACTGACAAAATAAAACCATGAAGATAATCGAAGTTAAATAATATATACAGAAATATGAAACTTGAATCATAAAGAAACTAAAATGAAGAACGAGATCTTAAAAAATGGATCTTTTTACTAAGATTAGATCGAACAAGGTAGCTGACCTTCACAAATTTAATATTCTAGGTCTTAAGTTAATCATCGGCAGAATAATCAGAAGAAGAAAGAGGTAGCATGATTTTTTGGGTCGGAATTCTTTTTTTTCTTCGAGTTGTTCTCTCCGAGAGGAAGGAAGAAGAAAGAGGTAGAAGAGAACCTTATCTCTTCGATAGATTCAAGTAGGAGAAATCGTCAAATGGGTCAAAGGGTCAAGGGGGTGGAAATATATCCATACACTAAAGGATATAAAAAATATGGGCGGAAAAAGAGTTTCAAAGTGTTACTTAGAAGCATTGAATCGCATGCTTATGATCTCCGCAGTTGCTAATCGCAACAGAATAGGGGCAGTTGCGAGTTTCGCAACTGAAAAAAGTTGTTTCTAAAATTTGGCAACTGTTATTTTATGTTGTGAATTAGCGACAGCCCTAGAGTTGTTGCTAATCTGGGTTGCTATATCCTGAATTTGGTGCAGTGGTTGAAGTGGCATATAGAGAGCCACCAGTGCTAGATCATGTCGTTGCTATTAACAGCGGATGCAACAATTCCCAAGCAGAAAACAAAGAAGAACCTGCAGTTTCATTTACTGTAGATGCAAATTAAAATACGCGAAATCACATGGTTCTTGTAAGCTTACTGACAGAACCTCACCGTAGTAATCAGATTGAGGTACTTCCAGTTACATCCATACAATAACCAGATTTACAAGATGGGCTTGTTTATCGAACCATAGTTGGCGGTTGGATTCAGTGAGTCAATTAAATCGTAAGCACTTTGAAAGCAGTTAATAATCATAAACAGACATTCTCTTTAAACTGATGAACTGAACTTAGCCAACATATCAACATTTAATATAACTAATGAGAAGTACTTACAGCATATAAACCTGCAGCCAACTCAGATCGCGTCAAAGTCCAGACAATATTTCCATCTGTGGCAGATATTCAAGCAATAACCATGAACATTGCACCAAAGAAGTATGAGCATGCAGTCACTGATAGGCTGGCCGAATACTTCAGTAGCAGCGGAGCCTCGAAGTTGTACTATTGTTTATTCAAATTTCACATTTCAGGCAATACCATAGTTTATCAGTACTATAAAAAAGCTAAATACCTGCAAGGATAGATATGCATCCATGCAAAAGAAATTTCCAATCAAGCATAACATCGTTGCCGACTTTCACTCCAACCATTTCACATGTTCTTGAGCTTTTATGCTGAAAAGTATCAGGGAAAACACACAGGATTTATAATCAACAACTGTAAATTGTTTGAGCGAGTCAAAGAAGGAAATGGAGGATTGCATAAACATTTATCAAAGCTTTGTGTTTGTTGGCATCACTGATATCCTCCACGCCATCATGCTTCCTCTTCTGAAATTAAATTATAAGAAAATAAGTACACATATGCTGGCAATGATCCTAATGATGGAATCAACAAGTAGATAACAATTGATAGTCAGTCTGCTAATGTGTTTGTATATACAATTGCCACCTCTAAACGTGCATACCATTGCTACCACATTAAGATGCATTTTGATCGGTAAAGAAAAATCTACAATTAAGTACCATGAAATATTTTCTCCAACTAGCTAAAAATATCAAGAGAAAGAATTACCCACGTGCTCCTTTTACCTTATTCTTACATTTCAAGTATAGACAGAGAACTCACATCCAAAAATACGAAATTAATAAAGACATCCAAGTTCCGACATACAGGGGTTCATCAACAAATTTAGTTAATTCAGCCCCTCCACTCATACCCACAAACTTAAGAATTTGTTGGAACATATATAAGGTCATTAACAGTTAACTCTAGTTAAATGTCCAAAACAGATAATATAAGTAAGCATATTTCACGGAGGCGTACTACATCATTTTTTTTCTTAGTTTAGTTTTATATAATGATTGCTTGATGGCCACAACATAAATCAAGTCATACTCATTAATTTAAGTCATTCTCGTCAACTTAAGTATGAAATCATTTTATAGACATGCTGACAAAGAGAATCAAGTACAAACTAAAAGCCAAAATGAAAACAGAGAATTGAGCAACAACTGTACCTATAGAGTTTCCAATGGCACTTTCATCATCATCAAGTTCAGTTTGGTAAGCATCCACTGTTAGAAATCCATACAAAATCACCATTGCAGTACCATTTAAGGTCGTAACCAGAAACTGAACTATAAGAAAACAGAGAGAAAATTCATTCAATTTTACATAAAACCAACTTCAAAAAAACCATTAAATTGAAAGCAAAGCACACCCATGCCTTAAAATTTTACACAAAACAAAAAAAAATCTACACAACCAGACTCCAAAGTAAAACCCTAACTTCAAAACACCAAGACAACTTCAATAAACACATTAAACTGAAATTTAAACACAACCAATGCTTTAAAATTAAATAGTGCAAAAAAAGAACATCAAAACCTATACATGCAGTAAGACTCCAACTTCATAGAGTTAGGTCAAATAATAGATTAAAAGATAACCAACCAAATAAAAATTAAACAACACTAGTAGTTGATAATGGTTTATACCTGATGATAATCAACAAAGCAATCAACTATCAGATGAATTGATTTTGGATTTCAGGAACAAAATTGATTTTCTAGGTTTAGAATTTTTTTTAATTTTAGAGAATAAATTTAGATTTCCGGGTTTTGATTAGTTAATGAAAGATTTCGATTTGGTTAGTAAATCTAAAGAGATCTGTGGGTTTTGATTTTGAGAGAAAAAATGGGTTTGATACTTTGATTCGACTTTTTTCGGAAGCAAAACTCTCTGAAAATAAAAGAGAGAGAAAAAGACGAGAAAATGAAATATTTGGTGAAAATAAGTGAGAGAGAGTATGTGGTGAGCCAATTTTAAGATTTTCTAAAAAAGAAAAATAATAATAATAAAAAAATCTGAGATTAAAAAGATAAAATTACTAGATGACCGCTGTTACGACCGACCGAAAAAATTTATGCAAAATTAAATTTTGTACTCACAATTTATTTCCGTCATAATGACATGGAATCGGGATTTGTAAATTTATAAAGCGAAATTGTAAAGAGATGTTCAAACAAGCACAATCAACAATTTGTGCTTGTTTTTGAATGCATTTGGTAGCCTTTACATTACGATGTGCTTGTTTCTCTACAAATTGACCCAAAGGTGAAAGAGAGATGAAACTCTCCAAAAAGCTTTATCTTGTTAGGATGAAGATGAAGTTAAGGCGGCGCATAGCTGTAGTTAACTTGTTAGTTGAAAACATTGTTAAGTTACGGTGCCAAAAGTTTGATTCACATTATGAACCTCTTAAAGTTCAGAATATTCTGGAACATACCCCAAATTTTATAGGATCTTTTGATTGTTGATGAATCTTACTCATGTTTAAAATTATCTATTTTTTGTATCAGAAGAAAAAAAATAAAAACCACAATGCCTCAAAGATATCAGTCAAAATTATTCTACATAGCCACATGATCACTGAGCTAAAACAGCCATCACATCTGCTGCTCTAAGAGCAATGTAATCAGTACCATCAGCGCCTTTGAAGTCATTGCCTGCCTACATGGAGTATAAGAGAGACTTCCTTGGAGCAACTGATAGTGGCTTCCTTTTTCCTTCCTCATCAAGACGACCAGGACCAACAACGGCAACAACCTAACATACAAAAACAATAACAGTTTTTTACTAAAATACCCATACATAAACTACTTTTCAAACAAAAACAACATTACATAAATTGACGCAAAACTAAATTTTGAATCCACAATTTAGTTCCGCCATAATGACACGAAGTCGGACTTGTAAATTTGTACTCAAATGAGCACACTGTTGAAAAGGGTTCAGGTAAGCAAAAGTTTCCTGGATGGATATTCACACAAAGTTGCCTTGCCACCTGATATTTAAAAATTATAAACAATAATCAACATTCTGAGGACAAAAACTACAGCGAGGGTTATCATCCACAAATGAATCATTTTATCAACATGTCATTTTTACATAACAGTGTAACACCGGCTAAGCCACATTTCAGTAAATCAATGGAAGGCACTGATCTGGATACCATACTACTACCACTTCAATATGTTATTATCAATAAGCGTGGTCTCAACAAGTTCTGGATAGCGATGAGTGGTTGAAATCCAAATGTCAATCTAATTTCTTTAGATGTTGGAAATGATAAAGCCCTAAATCACATTTTTGCCCTCTCTTCCTAAAAAGATGCTAAACTCTTTGTTACGAGAAAATATTTACAGAGAAAAAAGAGGATGCATACCTCAGCCGCAAGCTCATCTCTGGTCACAGGAGATTGCAGTTCAGTTCATATACTGCCGTACCTGAGTATTTGTTTACTCGAATTTGCCTCCTCAGCTCCTATAAAATTCACATCACTCAGGTTATGCTAAATCAAAATACCTACATGAACATCGTATCTATGTTATCAAAAAAGATTAAATAATACAGGATGACTAAAGCATCATCCGATCATTCATTAACTGCAAGTTTGCAGCACCAAGCTAGAAACTAAAACTTCCAAACTTGGCTTGAAAACTCTACTTTACAATTATCACATCCCCGGAAAACTTCCAAGCTGAAAGCTTCCAACAATCATGTATAACAAACAAAGTAGTAATAGCATCCCGGAAGCGTAGATGAGACAAGGTCTAATATAACCCCAGACATTAGCTCTGTCATATGCAAAATTAAGTTCTATCTACATGATGCAACAGCTTATTATGCTCCCATCCAACGCTAAACAACGGCAACCCACTTACTTCTTTAACTCTGGATTATGATCATATACTTTATTATTGATACATTTGTGTAAACTAAGAAAAGAAATGCTGGAATTTGCATGCTAACATCGATCCACCAGGCAGATACCATGGACCTCAAGATAAAAGACACATTCCGGCTAAAACCAAAGCACCAAAACAATTACAATTGCAGGTTTTGGGGATTGTTTAATTGTAATGGATGCTGTATTTTAATATCTAAAGTAATATGGAAGGATTCAATTCTTATCCCGGATTTTCGAAATGTATGTAGAACTCTAAATGTGGTGTCTGACAACTTAGTTAAATAACACTTACGTACAAATTGTTAGATGGATATCCCACCTAACTTCTTGGATGATAGTATGATACCTTCTCAAACACCAGTGAACGAATTGCAAGTTTAGTAAAAGTTCGATGTTTTTTCAAAAGAGAAAAAAAAATGATAACCCATCAGTCGAGAATTATCTAAGCGTTTAGCTGCTGCCTGATATTATTTCATCTTATCCTCAACTTTCCCCACTATCTCCACTTCCTCCAAGTTAATGAATGTAAATCTAGCTTCTTATAAAGCTGACTTATAAGTTCATGATTAATTTTGGACAACAACTACATCTATGAATTGATCATTCAAGTGGCACATAAGCATGACTTTGAAGGGATTTTCAGTACTACACATGCCTCAATTTACTCGTCTTATCCAGGGGATTGAGTAGGAGATAGCAAAATAACTTACCAATTATGAAAGTAAGAAAAATCGAAGGTGGCAATGAACTGCAACTCATCCCCATGATCATCAAATCCAAGCTAAACACATCTCAACTGCCTTCATTACTTCTTTGATCACAACTACCAGTCATAGATCAGGCAATTTTGCAACTATTTTCTGAGCACAATGCTGTGCTACTGCTTCAAACTTCAACAACCACTTATTCTTCTCCATCGAAAAACCCACAACACCAGCAGCAACATAACTTCATCTCCCATTCTGTGATTCGAGCAACAACTTCCATCCACACCAAAGCCATACAACTTGTAATCACTTCTCTCTGCCAGATCAGCCATCTCGCAATAGCAGTCACCATTTCCATCTCTGTAATCTCATATCCCCTTTTATCTTCAAGAAAATCAACACGAACCCAAACCAATTCTCCAGCGGACTCTCAATCAACTCAAATATCAACACCCCTCTTTTAATTCTTTTTCTTTAGTTTCAAAATCACCACCAGCAATTACCCACTCTTGATTCCATTTCTTCACCATACAGCAAAACCCTAACTTCAATTTCGTCTATTTAGCATCATCAATATCACCAGCAGCAACGGCTAATTCAAACTATCACCAACTTCAATTAAAGGCAGCAGAAACAATACCCATCTTATCGATTCAACTTCATCAGCAGCAGGTGCTCAGTTTCAAGATAAACCCATCAAACCCTATATTTAACTCGATCATCAGCAGCAACTTTAATTACAGGTGCTCAGTTTGAGGATTCTCCATAAAGTAATCAACGTGTAAGTAATTCAATGAATTCACCCAATCTTCGATTAGAAAGAAGAGGACGAACTTGGTGATGGTGGTGGTGGTTCAATCAATTCACCCAATTTTGAATTTAGGGTTGCAGGTTAGAGAAGATCGACAATCTCCAAAATCCGAACTCTGTACTCTAAAGTCTAAATTGAGTGAAGATTAATGGAGATTTAGGGTGTGCAATTGATGAATATGAAACGAAGAAGAAAGGATCGATTAGGGATGGCCATTTGCCCACCCAAACCCATCCCCGTGGGTATCCACCCCGTTTGGGTAGGGTTTTACCCGCACAAATGGGGATGGGGTCGGGTATGGGTAATACCCGAAACCTAAGCTACGGGGATGGGATTCAAGGTCCCCGCCCCATACCCGCCCCGTTGCTTCCATATTATGCAAAAATTTGTATTGAATTTTATACTTCTACAACTTAGTCGAGGTTTTTTACATTTAATATATTCTTGACCGTTCTTGTATATTCATCACTTTTGTTTCTTTGTTATGATCAGATACATTCTTTGATCGCTCTTGTATCGAAAGGACAAAGTAGAAAAACTAAGAAGTCATTTATAGATTCTTTTGTTCACCTTAAAATGAATTTCTGAATTTAAAATATTAGAATGCATTATTCTTATGTTGTTATTTTTGTTTGCTTCATATTTAAGTTTTGATTGTAAATAAATTTAAGTATAAACTTCGTGTTACGGGTAACCCATGAAAAACCCGCCCCAAACGGGTATTCCCCATACCCGCCCCGCCCCAATTCGTGTGGGTAACGGGGCGGGTATGGGTATTTTTTTTACGAATGGGGCAGTGACTGGGATACAAGGTCCCCGCCCCATACCCGCCCCATGACCATCCCTAGGATCGATTAAAAAGAGATTTCTGCTGTTGTTCGTTTGGTAAAAAGAATAGAAGATTCGAGATAGGAAGAAGAAAAAGGGAGGAAAAAATAAAAAAATTGGAGGTGGCCGGGATTCGACCCCGGGACCTCTAAAACTATTCCGTGTTTTCCTCAACATTTCAGTTATTTACATCTGGTTAAAGAAGGAAAAAAATTAAGGAAGGACAGTGTCGTCCTTTCATCATTGAACCAAATTCAATTTTTTGTGTCCAATTGGAAAAAATTGTCACGCTTCACATTGACACAAAGTCACCATATATAGGGTCATCTCTCGCTTCCCTCGGTCGGCCCAATTAAAAGCCCATGAAAAAGTCTGATATTACATAAATGCCGCTAATGTACAACATTTTTACACGTTTCAAAAATATTGCTTTATTAATAATTTCCTTTAAAAAACCTATATTACTTATTTTGTGCAACATATTTGTTTACATGTTTCAAAAAAATTGCTCTATTAATTTCATTTCATAAACCTATATTACTTATTTTGTGCAACGTATTTTTGAGTGTGCAACGGTTATTGACGTTTCCCAAGGGTGCAACGTCAATATCCGTTGCACTCCCCCGGAATTGATATGTTGCAAAATGCAGAATATATTGTAATATACCAACTATAGATATACAAATCTATGGGATATGATAGGCATATATTTTCGAATATTTACAAATATTGGAATTTCGGTATTAGGATCTTTACATTGAGTATCAAGGAAAATACTTGAACGTTAAGTAATAAGAGTTTAGTATATGTTTATGTCGACATTATGTGAAGATTCCAAGCTCACTTCTTGTATATATCAATGTTTTTCCAAACCCGAAGATCAAAAAACATACCAAAAATGTAAAATAGTATTAAAATTCAAATAGGATCAGTCTTGCACTTGATATCGGTCCTAGTATCGGACCTTGACACAAGGTATCAATCATGGTATAGAATTATAATTGGGATCGGTCATGGGATCTCATTTTTTACTACAAAATAGAATTTTGCAGGTCTACTTCCTTAGATCATGTTTATGATATTACTTCACATAAAATCTGAAGGGTTACATTTATTCCCGGAGTTCAACACACTAAATCAAACAAGTTTTCAAACTTTGCTTTTTATGTTATGTTTTCAATAAATACTAACTTGAAAGAACAAATTTAAAAATAAAACAAGTCGAGTCTGTTGTTACTAACGTTCAACTAAAGGATGATGTGTTTGTTGATGCCAATACGTCTTCAGGTTATTCATGGGTAATAAGAGCGAGTCTAAACATTTTTATATACCTAGTACCTAATGAAGTTTACTATATATAGTAATTAGATCAAGCAGCACCGATTTTCGGGAGTAAAATATGATAACCAAACTTGACATATCAACGCTTGATGGGTTTAACCGAGCAATGCTCTAATTGAATGGTTTACATCCAATCCTTTAAAGATGATTGTCGAATTGAATTTCTAGAGGAAAAGTTTAATCATATAAAAAAAAGGAAGAACCTCAGAAGAAGCACTAAACAATAGTTGTGAACAACCAAAGAGCATCGGAAAATAAAGAAGATATTTTGTTTAATATTTATAAAGAATAGATTATCAATTGTTGATCAACATTAATATTTGTGTAAAGTATATTCGAAGTATCGACGAGAGTTAATGATAAGTGTTTATTTACAAATTTTATGTTATCCTTGTTGATAGTTGTGATTGTAATACTTGATCCAATTTATGAATCTCTTTGTGTTGCTTTCAATTTATGAGTGTAAACTTCGGATTTCACAATCTAGGTTTTGGTCACATTTTTTTCTTATTTTGTTATGATTGTCTTTTGATTTGAAAATGATATTCATACCTAACCTTTTGGATTATTATATAAAAAAATCATTAGAAGATTATGGTGATTTAACTTTTATGTGAGTCACATATTTGTGTTCTGTAAATTTAATATTCGGTATACATACGAGTCGTTCATGTTTTAGTATCTCTTATGGAAGGCGATTGTTAAGATCAAGATTTGACCCTTCTCTGATAAAGTTTGTTTTTGTGTCATTCTCTGTGTTTTTCACGGAATGATGTACGAAGGTAGATAATTTCGCTTAATGATATATCATTGTAAGAAGGAAATTGAGAGGAAAGTCATTTTTTATAATTGATTCCCTCATAAGTGACTAGGTATTTGATTGTAGTTTAGCTTATCTAAATAAGGGAAATTACTCTAGTTAATCGCTTTCCCTATGAGTAACTAAGTTAATTCTGACATTAGTTTGACTTATCAAAATTAGGGTTTATTATTCGTTTTAATCGATTTTCGATAAGTAACTAGATTGTTATTTTAGTTCTAGCTTGGCTCGAAATAGGTACAATTGTAGTCATATACTTGGATAATGATATGTAACTAAGTTAATTCAGATCTTAGTTTGATTATTAAAATAATAGAAAAATTACTGCGAGTAAAATTTTTTTCCTAATAAGAAACTAAAGTTAATTACTTATGGTAGTTCCATCTTAGTTTGACTTATAAAAGATGGTATGTTTGACTCTCGATTCGTTGAGACCCTTATAGGTTGTATCTAGTTCTTATGAACTTAAGAAATATTTCAAAATACTTGTTGTTTTTTCGGACCTTTGTCTATTTTGTGTCAAAAAAATAGGATAAACATATGAAGTATAAGATGATTTACAATCACTTGAGAAAGGATACATGTGTTGTAAATTATATATCTAAACATAAAATATATAAAGCAATGATCAAATGTTGTGTAGGATTACATACTACGAAATTAAATAACAATTATATATGGTCATATTAAACATATGCCTAGGCCTTTACGGGGAGTAGAGATTTAATTTGTTATTCTTGTCATGAAAATTTAAATGGAAAATTTAGGGGTCATCCAAACGGATTTAGGGGTCAGCCAAACGGATTTAGGGGCCAACACTAAAAGACAAAAAAGTCACCCAAACATAAAAATAAGTCATCCCTTAACCTATTAAGCCGTATTGGCGAAACTACCCTTATACATTCGGATGTTAAGGACCAAAATTATCTTCCGAATGTAGTGGTTCAGGAGCATATTGTTGCCACTGTCCGGGGGGGTTCGGGGGGCGTAGCCTCGACATTCGGAAGTTAAGGACCAAAATTATCTTCCGAATGTCGTGGTTCAATCCTCGACGTGCCAAGGCTCAATGATGGTTCGGTGGTGGTTCCATGGTGGTCAGTGCATATGGTTGGAGTTTTTGGCCACTTTACATTCGGAGGTTATATCCTTAACTTATCCTCCGAATGTCAATATTCCAAAAAATACAAACTATGAGTTTTTTCGAAAATCAGAATTTTGGGCCACTTTACATTCGGGTGTAAGAATTTTCACTTATCTTTCCGATTGGCCCAAAATTCTGAATTTCGAAAAACACTAATCTTTGGAGATTTTGTAATTGTTACATTCGGAAGATAAGTAAAATCTTATCCTCCCGAATGTGTGTTGGCTAACCTTCTACAATGGCCCTTGGAACCGCCTAGAGCCATGGCGTGGTTGGTTTCGAACCAAGAATATTCAGTAGTTAAAAATCTATATTATCTACCGATTGGCCCGAAATTCTGAATTTCGAAAAACACTAATCTTTGGAGATTTTGTAATTGTTACATTCGGAAGATAAGTAAAAGCTTATCCTCCCGAATGTGTGTTGGCTAACCTTCTACAATGGACCTTGGAACCGCCTAGAGCCATGGCGTGGTTGGTTTCGAACCAAGAATATTCGGTAGTTAAAAATCTATACTATCTACCGATTGGCCCGAAATTCTGAATTTCGAAAAACACTAATCTTTGGAGATTTTGTAATTGTTACATTCGAAAGATAAGTAAAAGCTTATCCTCCTGAATGTGTGTTGGCTAACCTTGTACAATGGCGCTTGGAACCGCCTAGAGCCATGGCGTGGTTGGTTTTGAGCCTGTCATATTCGAGGATAAGTAGTCATATTCGGAGGATAACTCCGAATCGGTAGTTAAAAATCTATACTATATACCGATTATGGATGATGTTCTTGGATTTACACTAGCAGAAACATAATCGGTAGATAACGACCTACTTTATCTACCGATTATGGATGATGTTCTTAAGAAACGATGATGTTTTCAACGTGCTCGAAAATTGGGTTACTCTGCCGGAAGTGGACTGATTAGAACACAAAAAATAGGTTCTTGAAGATCAAAAAAATCGTAACGAGAGGGCTAGCTCTCTCGTTATGGCTACGCCCCCCCCGGACAGTGGCAGCAATATGCTCCTGAACCACTACATTCGGAAGATAATTTTGGTCCTTAAATTCCGAATGTCGAGGCTACGCCCCCCCAGACAGTGGCAACAATATGCTCCTGAACCACTACATTCGGAAGATAATTTTGGCCCTTAACTTCCGAATGTGTAAGGGTAGTTTCGCCAATACGGCTTAATCGGTTAAGGGATGACCCCTTTTTACGTTCGGGTGACCTTTTTTGTCTTTTAGTCTGGCCCCTAAATCCTTTTGCCAGGCCCCTAAATTCGACATCAAAATTTAGAGTTCTATATTTTCTAGTCAATTATTAACATACATGTGTTTCTGTATATCCACTTGCAGAAATCAAATCTAAACCATCATGTACATCTGCAGACTCGACCAATTGCCTGCTGGTTTCTAGATTGTGGTAAAAAAAATTCTTTACAATATGTGAGAGATAACGTGCATGTTGATTCGTACTTCTCCCGACTCAACCATTTATCTGCCGGTTTCAAGAATATGGTCAAAGATTTTCTTCCCAGCATGTGAGAGATAACCAACATGTTGAGTTTGTACATATCCAAACTCGACCATTTGCTTGTCGGTTTCCAATTGTGGTCATATATTTTATTTCAAGCATGCGAGAGATAACCGCCATGTTAATTCTGTACATTTCTAGACTCGACCATTCTCTTGTCGGTTTCAAGATCTTGGTTGAAGATTCGATTGAAAGCATGTGACAGACAACCGGTATGTTGAGTTTGTACATCTCCAAACTTGACCATTTACCTGTTGGTTTCAAGAGATATTCATAAATAAACTTGAGAAGATGGGATTTAGGTTTTGATTTTGTTGAGACATGCCGCTCAGTAATTAGTTAATAGGGCTAAGAGCTGAAATGCCCCAATTTGAGGGTGTCGTTAGTGGAAATGCCCCGAAATTTGAAAACTAGTTAAAATGATCAATTCTGTTAAGTTGGCCGTTAATTGCCGTTAAAATGTCAAATCAGCACACATGTGAACTCTCACGTGTGGGAAAAAGACAGTCTTAACCCCAAATTTAGTGATTAAATCTAGTTATGCCACCTGGTAGTTTAATGAACGGACACATATTTACAGATGAAGCATATGACAAACACGTGCGAAATTTTAATTAATGAGATGGCCTTACTATCTCAAGAAATGACCCCTCTGAGATACTGACACGTGGCACAATTATTTTCTTTTTAAATGTACGGCTACAGATTACTGAAATGGACGGCTATAAATTGAGAACTAGGCTAATTACTTTTGACTATAAAAGTCATTAAATTAAAAAAAAAAAAAAAAAAAAAGATCAAATTGCAGATGTCAACCATTATAAATAAACAAATCCCTTGGAATTCCTAAGATGATCAAGATGTTTGCCAGGGGTAGCAATCAACAGATTTACTCCTTTCACAAGGCATTCTGCTTCTCCTCTTCAAGCTGCAACATCCATAACCAATCCAAAAGTTTGAGTGTGGGAAGCATGTGTCTGGTTCATTTAAAATGAAGGATCAGAGATCAGAGCAAGAAGGAGAAATGTTCCATACATAAGGTTACTACGATTATAGTTTAGTCCTACACATGCAGACGTGAGCTAAATGATCGACTTCACACACCGAAATAAATATAAGTGTAAACTATGTTTTACACCCAGGCCTTACAATTTTACTGATATGTGTAGTAATAATAAATAAAATCGAACTGTCAACAATTTAAACAACCAAACAAAACAAAAAAGTCACTAGGATAATTTATGTCATTACCTAGAAATATTGTCTAGAAGAAGAAAGCAGAAAAAAGTAACAAGGGGAATAGGACCATCTACCGGCCTACCCTTTATCATACCCATCAAATAACAAGGGGAATAGGAGCAACCAACCACGTGATGATGATATTGATGTTGCCATTTAAAAAAAAAAAAGCATAATAATCCACCTTAGTGAAATTGGAAATCAGAACCCTAACAATCGCCAAATACATGAAAGGCGTCTAACAGAGAGCCAAAATTTATAGGGGTGTAGTTCAATACAGATTTCTATTGAACTTAACAGATCAAAATTCAGCAAAAACAACTACACAGAAGAAGCCAAATGTGATGCCTGGTTACAAACCATGACACTGGGATACGATAAAATTTGGCATACAATGCGTCCAAGTAGTAAACAAAAAGAATGGATGGTGATTCAAACCATACCCTCACAAAAAGAAACACTTCTGTAACAGTTCATTCAATTAGAAGAAAACAATAGAAGCCAAGAACACTTACCAGTCTGTTCGGTACTACCAATTTTAGCTTCCTCCACTCTCAAACCATTATATTTATTTGGTTCAGTATCATCATTCTGTTTACTATTTTCCTCCAGTGAAATCTTAGGTAGTTCCTCTTTTAGAGGTTTTCTGCTGGCCTCGTCCCCAGCATCCGACGCTTCAAAAATTAAGAACAAATTGAATAATCAATAACTTGCCTTTTCATCACTTCCAATGTGTGTCCAAGATAGAAAAAACCATCTTAAGGTTTATGAAGCAACATGGAAAACTTGAAATCTCAAAAATTAGCTGACAAAATGTTCAGTTCATAATTCAACATAATAAACACACATACGTCACACTAGTGGCAGATTTATAATCCATCAAATATATGTCTCTATACTTGCCTTTGCCTCCTATTACACTAACACATAAATCTTTATCCATACTACCCATATACTGAGAAAATAGAAATAAATCAACAGTAACAACAACAATCACATTCCATCTTCAAGCATTTTTCTATCTTCAATTCCATGCTAAACAACAATAATAACAAAAACATCAACTGAACAACAATCAATTATTGAGATTTCTGCAATTTCCCAAAATTTTCCTAATTTCTGAACTACAATAATAAAATAATCAATCATAAATTCCTTGATTACTTTCCCAATTTCATAAATACTCAATTTCCAATTTACCGACACAATCCTATTTTTCATAAATTCCCAATTCCATAAATTCCCAATTTCCAATCCAGTGACAGCATCATTTTGAAATTCAACTATAATAAAAAAAAATCAAACATCATGATGCAGTCGACTTTGCCAAAAAAAAAAAAAAAACCCTAATTTTAGAAACACTAATTTAGCAGCAATCATGTGAACATCAATTATAATCAATAATGAATGAGTCGATTTTAACAAAATACACAAAGGGTTTCGATTACTTACTTATTTTGTGAAAAAACTTAATCTTCTCTAACCAAGATCAAAACAGAACCACCTCTAGATCTAACTAATGATTCACTGTCTCTTTAGCTCTTGCTCTAACGCTCTA
Source organism: Papaver bracteatum (assembly GCA_023529315.1). Taxonomy (NCBI): domain Eukaryota; kingdom Viridiplantae; phylum Streptophyta; class Magnoliopsida; order Ranunculales; family Papaveraceae; genus Papaver; species Papaver bracteatum. The sequence continues at coordinate 2,217,255 of JAJJWX010004010.1, forward strand.
TATCGATCTGTACCAACGCCCCTCTCTGCATCTCTCTATCTCTCGATCCCTTTACTTTTTTTACTTTTTTGTTTCTGTAAACTAAACAGACGACGAAGATGAAACGAAAATGCTAGACACACCGAACCCATGTCCCGTGATCTGCACCGAGATGATGTGGGGAGACAGCTGGTGTGCCAGCGTAGCAAATTAAAGTCAAATCTTCTCCTCTCTCTTTCAGTGATTCAACTCTGCTACAACTACAATAATATCACTGATAATTAGTTGAGGATCATCATCTGGTTCAAATCCAAAAAGCATCTTCTTCAAGCAATAACAATCATGATATTTTTCAAGATGATTATGTATAATTATTATTTTTTTAAATCAGAAGGATGAATTGAAAGTTCATGATGTTTATCCTATCTCTGTCAATTCAGCATGAGAACAAATATGGTTTTCAAAGGGGAAAAAACCCATATATCAATTTAAGATGTTGCAGAACTTAGTATAGATAGAACTAGGGTTTCTTGTAATATCTCAAACCCCGATTTCAAGTCATACAAATCAAAACAAAATCCAAATTTATTCCACAATCTAACAACTGGGTTTTGATTAAAGTTCTATATTTTAGTTTTTTGATTTGAGAATAGCCAATTTTGATTTGATTGCATATGACAACCAGAACCCAATTTTTACTTCAGATCCCAATTTGTTTTTTAGTTGGTATTTTTTCTGCACAAAAAATCGTCCAAGATCACAAAGTTCACACCATCTTCTTCATTTCCATCTTGTATCCTCACTATAGCTTTAAGCATTTGGATCTAGTGCAGATTTGATTAAAAAAAAAAAGTCGCCATTTTTCTATACAAAACAAAATAGAATAGCTTGGTTCACCATTTTCCATCTACATACAGTTCTTTCGAGAGAGAGATAAATAGAAAATGAATGCCACGTGAGTTGTCCACCTTGCATGACACCTGTCCGCGGGATAATTTACGGTGATTTTCCGCGGTGTGTCTAGACTTACGAAATAGATTTGGTAAAAGTGACACGTGACTTTTGCTACGTGTCGGTCTATGGCTGGTCTTGTGTAATATGTGACGTGTCAGTCTATGGTTGGTTTACTGTATCGGGGATAAAAGTGACATTTCATACGACCATTGACCGGTCAAAATTTACTTTGTTGACCACCTAACTGGTCTTAACGGTATATTAGACAGAATGGGTCATTTTGACTTTTTTTGAAACTCGGGGAATTTTTCCAACCATGCCTCCCAAATTGGGGCATTTTGACAGTTTTTCCTAGTTAATACTTAGTAGTTCAAATAGACTTTTTTTAATGATTTTTATGAATATTCACGTAGTGTTCCCCCCACCCACCTTGTTGTTGTGTGTGGGTTTTTTTTTTTTTTGTGTATAAGCTTGATGATTTCTCTACAATCGGATTATATAGACGCGCGGATAGTTCGATTCTTGATTTCTCTACAATTCCAAGTTTGGGCCCGGAATCGGTTTATGTGGGCACTCGATTAGTCCAATTATGGTTGATATTCTTCACGTCAACCCAAAATCGGTTTATGTAGATGTACAATAAAAAGCGATTGTTTGTAACATCAACCCCAATCGGACTATTCGAGTGCCGATTTTCAGAAAATTCGATGATTGAATTTGAGAGATTTAGAGTTAAATCATTGTTGAGTTCCTCTTAAAAATAATGGATTTAGCTCAATCACTTGAATTATTTGTTTTCGATTTTTTCTTCAAAACCCAAAAGGTCAATAAAATTCAATTGTTGTTTGTGAATGATTAGGTTTTAGGTTTGATTTTGATGGAAATTAAAGAAAAAATTGGGTTATGATTAATGATTTTGTGCTAATTAAGTGATTATGATTTTGTATTTTTTTTAGAATGATTAAGATTTTCTAAAAGGATAATTTAGTATTTTACTTGTTTTTAGACATCCAGTATCATTCTCTTTAGGTTGGCTGATCAAAAAGATTTTTGCAGGGATTTTTTTTTTAAATTTAACTCATTCGGGTCCAAATATCCGATGTGACCCAAAATAGTCGAAATCCACCAAGCAGCCCATATATGTTTTCTGAGGTGCCAGTAATTCCTAATCCTAGCGGCAGTATTTTAACCTTTTGACACCGGAACTACTTTTTACACACATTATATAAAGAAGAGTTCGCCGAGACATATCTGCAGATACTGCACCAATGAATACCCAAAGCTGCTGCTTTCATCATAAATTCCAGAAGAGCGTCATGGTAAAGAAGAATATCAAACTTGGAATTAACGTTCAATGGTTCACTTCTATCTCCTTACTACTAATACTAATATTGCTACCATGCGCCTCTGCAGAAAGTGATAATGACAAAGACGTACTCCAGGACATTTCAATCTTTTGTGGGGTGATGATCATACATTTTACATTTATATGTTGAGTTATTTGTCATCTGGAAAGACGTTCAATTAGAGTTGGCGAGCAACAAAGACAACAACATGCCGTTGTTCCCCGCATCCTGATGTTAAGAATAAAGAAAACGTACTCGAATGTGCTGTTTGTTTAGAAAATTTTAAAGATGGAGATGAGTTAAGATTATTACTACCATGTAGTCATGTTTTTCGTACTAAACGCATTGATCCATGGTTAGTTTCTAGTTCTACTTGTCCTGTTTGTCGTCGTAATCTTAAAGGTAATGTTGCTGAAACCACTCTTAATGATGGCGATATTGTACTTGATATATTCGAAAACAAGCAGCAAAGACTATTTTGAGATGGAGACGGAGATAATTCATTCCTGAAACACAAGATGAGCTGACCCATGCTTCAGCTACCGTGGTACAGAATCCACACGATTTATTTTTGTTTTTTTTTTGAATCCAGGCGATATTAATATTGATTGTACAAAGCTTTTACTATTTGACTACGTGTTTATCCTCAGTCTATAGGTACGTGTAGATATATAATATTATCAATTGCACTGTTTGAATTCGGCAATTTCAAATACTCATGCTAGTATGAAACCTTGTGACACCCAAACTACTTTTAAGTGTTACGTGTATTATACAAAGAAGCTTAGCTAAAGGTGCATCATATAAAGAAGAGGTTAAAAGCGTGAATTACAAAATTTCTACCAACATCTCCACGCCGTGAATACCCAAAGCTTTTTCATCACGAATTGATATGTCAAAGGAGAAGAGCATCATGGTCAAGAAGAATATCAACCTTGGGGTTAACATCCAATATTTAAATTCCATCTACTTTGTGCTATTATTAATACTACCATTAGGGCTGAACATGGTTACCGGTTAACCGCGAAACCGAACCAAACCAAACCAATAAGGAGAAAACCGAACCGAACCATTTACTAATGGTTTGGTTTGGTTTCTAAATTTTAAAAACCGAGCTAATGGTTTCGGTTTTGGTTTGATGAAGAAACCGAACCATTAACTAATGGTTAACCGACTATTGAAAAAAAATAATAATTAAATTTTCATTAGAGATGTCATTGTATAGCCTACCACTAGTTAAATCTTCTTTTGATCTCTAGATTTAGAGTAATCCTTAACTACTCTTGATATTCTTTCTATTTATTTTTTGTTTGTAATTTTTTGTAAACCAATACTATTTTTTTTTTGGTTTGACATAATTATTGGTTAACCAAAAACCACTGGGAAAAACCGAAACCGATTGGAACCATTGGTTTTTGGAACCAATGGTTAATGGATTGGTTTGGTTTCAATTTTTGGAAAACCGATAGTATTGGTTTGGTTTCGGTTTTGGCTTGAAACCGAACCAAACCAAACCATGTACACCCCTACCATACACCTCTGCACAAAGCGATCGTATTAAGGCTACTGCATGGGAGGGCTTCGTGTTACTACTCATAGAGTTCAGAGTTGGGCTGGTTTTAATTTTTTTTATATTCATATTTTTTTTTAATTCGTTGGATCTTATTTAAAAGGAGGATGCTGTTAAACTTAAGGTTCAACTCAAACTTAATTGTTGTGTATTCATCTCCAAAACTAGGAGGTATTTATATCAAATCAAAGTAAAGTAATTACAAAATAATTGGGTGATTGATGGAGTAATTGGTGGAGTGATTGGTGGTGTAATTGGAGGTGTAATTGGAGGAGTGATTGGTGGAATTGGTGAAGAATGGTTGAGTCAACAATTGGGGATTCAACACTCTCCCTCAAGGTGGTGCATATATGTCACAGATGCCCAACTTGACAAGTGAATCGTTAAATATATTATTTGATACGGCCTTTGTTAGAATATCTGCCAGCTGTTGTTTTGTTCGGACATATGGTACTTCAATAATGTTTTCTTCGAGTTTCTCATAAATGAAGTTCCTATCAATTTCCACGTGCTTTGTTCGATCATGTTGCACTGGATTTTCTGCAATTTTGATTGCTCACTGGTTATCACAAAACAACTTCATAGGTTTTTCAACAGGGAAACCAAGCTCCTCCATAAGCCTCTTTAACCATAACAATTTACAAATTCCTTTCACCATTGCTCTGTATTCTGCTTCAGCACTGGATAAGGAAACAACTTGTTGTTTCTTAGACTTCCATGTCACTAAATTTCCTCCAACAAAGGTAACATACCCAGATGTTGATCTTCTCATGTCACCTTTACCTCCCCAGTCTGAGTCAGTGTAACCTGATACATCAAGATGTCCATGTTTTGAAAACATCAAACCTCTACCTAGTGCGGACTTCAAATATCTTAGTATCCTGGTGACTTCATCCATGTGTTGCTGACCCGGATTATGCATAAATCTGCTTACAACACTTACATCATAAGCAATGTCTGGCCTTTTATGAGAAAGATAAATCAAGCGACCCACTAACCTCTGGTATTGTCCTTTGTCTGCTGGTATTTGATCAGAACATTCTTCAAGACCATGATTTTGTTCCATAAGAGACCCGATTGGCGTACAACCAGTCATACCAGTTTCCTTCAACAAATCAATCACATACTTTCGCTGAGACAAGAAAATTCCTTTTTTAGATCGTGAAACTTCAATCCCCAAGAAGTATTTAAGTCCACCAAAATCTTTAATATCAAACTCAGAATACAAAGAACTCTTCAGATTATTCATTTCTTCGGGGTCATTTCCTGTTACCACCATATCATCCACATAGATAATAAGCGCGGTTAATTTGTCACCTACCCTTTTTAGGAACAGAGTATGATCAGCGTTACTATGTATGTACCCAAATTTCCTCATCTTCAGACGAAATCTACCAAACCAAGCTCTAGGAGACTGCTTCAAACCATATAAGGCCTTCTTTAGCTTACAAACCATGTTAGCATTGTTCGGAGCATTATAACATGGAGGTAATGACATATAGACTTCTGCTTGTAAATCACCATGTAAAAAAGCATTTTTCACATCATATTGTTGTAGAGGCCATCCTAAATTTGCTGCCAAAGACAACAATACTCGAATAGTATTGATTTTCGCAACATGAGCAAAGGTCTCTTGATAATCAATACCATAAACCTGGGTAAACCCTTTAGCCACAAGTCTTGCTTTGCACCTGTCAATAGAGCCATCAGGATTATGCTTGATAGAATATACCCACCTGCAGCCAACTGGTTTCTTTCCTTCTGGTAACAATACTATTTCCCATGTATGATTTTCTTCCAGTTCCACCATCTCCTTTCTCATGGAATAAACCCATTTTGGATCTCGTAATGCTTCTTGTACATTTCTGGGAATAATCACATCGTCCATTTGACTGACAAACGCCTTTCCCTCTTTTGATAATCTATGAGTTGACACGTAATTCTTAATAGGGTATTTCACCTTCCTTATTGCTTCAGGTGAAAAGCGATCTGGTGGAACTCCACGATTACTCCTTGGTGGCAACTGGTACCTGTCGGTGTCAGGTAGCTCACAAGTATCATTAGTATTAATTGAACAATTTATGCTTACCTCAGGGACATCGGCATCAGTTGGAGGATAATTAGATGTAGGTACTGTTGATGAAGAGAGAGATGGAGCTTCAGCTTCAATAGCAGGGGTGTTAATTTCTTCGGTAACAGGAATATAAGACTCTTGAACCGGCTCCATGACTTGTATATCATCAATTCTTGAATTACTGACAGTTGGATGTGTACTCAAGCTTATTTCATTTGCTGTCATATTTATTTCACTATTAGTAGGAAAAAAATCTATCCAATTCAACTCTTCAATAACACTCTCTCCCTGAAGAGGAGAATGAGATACATAGGACGAGTAAAATATTTCGTGCTCAGAAAATGTGACATCCATAGTAACATAAAATTTATGACTTTGAGGATGATAACACCTGTAACCTTTCTGAAATGGATGATAACCAACAAAAACACATTTAATAGCACAAGTATCTAGCTTTGTACGTAGATGTTTCTGCAGATGTACAAAAACAACACAACCGAATACCCGTGGAGGAAGCTTAAGATGAGAAGGTATTGTTACAAACGAAGCCAATTTTTCCAAAGGTGTCTGAAATTTTAAAACACTTGTTGGTACTCGATTGAGAAGATATACTGCATTAGTAATGGCTTCTTCCCAGAACTTTGGCTTCATATTTGACCCAATCAAGCATGCCCTCGTAATTTCAAGTAACTGGTGATTTTTCCTTTCTGCCACACCATTTTGCTGTGGCGTAGACGGACAACTAGTTTCATGAATAATTCCATGTTCTCTAAAGTATCCTTGTAATACTTCATTAACATACTCACCACCATTATCAGAACGAAGGACCTTTAAGTTAGCCGAAAATTGTGTCTGAATCAATTTATGAAATGCATGAAAACGATCAGCCACATCACTTTTATTTTTCATTAAATATATCCAAGTCATATGACTACAATCATCGATGAAGATAAAAAACCACCGAAATCCAGAAGTACTGGTAATACGAGAAGGTCCCCAGACATCAGAATGAACCAAATCAAATGGGACATATCTTCTACTGAAACTATCCGAGTAAGTAGTACGATGCCTCTTCGCAAGAATGCAAGTATCACATTTAAAGTCCGATAGTTTGCAAGACTTAAACAAATCAGGAAACAAGTGCTCCAAATATCCAAAAGAAGCATGTCCTAACCTGCGGTGCCACAATAATATCTGTTTTTTAGATGCACAAGAAGACCTATTAATTGAAAGAGATCTCCCTTCACAAACATCATCAATGTAATATAAACCATCTCTCTTAGTACCTCGTCCAATTATCTCTCCGTTGCCGAGATCCTGAAGAAGACAGAAAGTGGGATAGATTAATACTAAACAATTTAACCGTGCTGTTACTTTTGCTGCAGACAAGAGATTATTTGAAAGAGAAGGAACCAATAATGTGTGTTCTAAGGACAAGGAAGGTGTTAAATCAACTCTCCCAGCTCCGGTAACCGGATACGGTACACCATTGGCATTGGATATAGTTGTATATGCAGGTAGGCACGGATCTTTCAAAATAGAGGCATCGAACGTCATATGACCCGTAGCACCAGAATCGAGAATCCAGCCATGATCTTTTCCAGAATCAGTAGCAAATAAAGAGACGTTAACCTTACTTTATTTTTTGAAGAGATTCGGGTTCACCAAAGAATGAGAATCAATAACAGATGAAGTATCATTTGTTGTCGTCACCACATAAGTACTTTTGTCTGCTCCTTTTTGATTAATCTTTATTTGAGTTTTGTAGGTGTCCCACCAATCGGGATACCCAATTTTCTTGAAACATTTCTCCACGAAATATGAATTGCTTCCACAATGAGCACAATGTCTAATGGAAGATATTATCAAGATTGAAGAAGAAATTATATGAAGGTATGAATACAGGTCGCGAGCAGCTTGCGAAAACTTCGCAAACGTTTTTTTTTTTTTTTTTTTTTTTTTAAAGACTAAAATGCACAAATGAAACTGATTGTGTACACAACTGTTTATGGGGGGCGAAAATTAAACCGGATAGATACTAGCTATCAGCTAAAAATTATATGAGTAATCGAATAGGAGGAATAAGTCCTATAAAGGTAAAAACGGTAAGAGTTCAAATTCAAATCAAGTTTTCTCTCTTGACAAATCAACCAAATATATGAAAACAAACTTAACAGGGTTTGCTTATCAGAAAAAAAACTCAATTAGCTAAGATAAAAACAAGATTTTGATCAAAGATGATAACTGTTTGTAAGAAACAAAAAACAGAAGCACAACTTACTTAGTCCAAGATAAATGGATAAATACAAGATTAAGTAGGATTTAAAAATACAATCATAAACTCAGCATAACAAGTTTATCATAAAATCGGTAGTACAACTTACTTGTTTCAATAAGTGTATAAAGAAAGACAAGAACCTTAAGCCAGCGGAAGAAGGATTAATCAAAGTAACGAAGCACTCACTATTACTAAGAAGCACTCAACTCACCATGGATCTCTGATACCATGTTAAACTTAAGGTTCAACTCAAACTTAATTGTTGTGTATTCATCTCCAAAACTAGGAGGTATTTATATCAAATCAAAGTAAAGTAATTACAAAATAAATTACAAAATAATTGGGTGATTGATGGAGTAATTGGTGGAGTGATTGGTGGTGTAATTAGAGGAGTGATTGGTGGAATTGGTGAAGAATGGTTGAGTCAACAATTGGGGATTCAACAGATGCAAAGACGTATTAGGGTCGCTGAGCAAGTACGACGTCTTAATGCTACTAGTATAAGTGGAGGTTGATGTAAAGGTGATCGAAACGTTCCCGGTATTTGTACACCCTGATGATGTTAAGAATATAAAAAACATACTAGAATGTGCTCTTTGTTTAGAATTATTTAGAGATGGAGATGCGTTAAGGATATTATCGTGTGATCATGTTTGTCATACTACTGATTGCATTGATTATTGGTTATTATCTGCTAAGTCTATTACTTGTCCCGTTTTTCGCTTTAATCTTAAAGATAATGTTCCTGATACCATTCTTCATGCTGGGAATGTTGTAATTGATGTAATGGAAGACAACGAAGAACATTCTGAGATGATGATAGAAGAAGTTATAAACCCAAACAATGAGATAAAAAAGGGAGAATGATGCAGACGAGTACGCCATAGCCTATTTGGAGGCAAAAGACCTGACTGTTGTGAAACAGACCGGCGGGTGTCTATTTTGATGGGAAACGGCCCAATAAACATGGAAAGGGTGTCTATTTTGATGGGAAACGTCCCAATAAACATGGCAAGGAGTCTACGACTGCCTTGGTCTTCTAAATTTAGCCATATTCCATTGTCTCGGGCGTCTTAGACCCGTTTTTGCCGTTTTAGGAAAGTTTTATTTCACTAATAACTTCTTCGTTAAGAGTCCGTTTGAGTCGCCGTTTGTGGCCCGTAGTTTTTTTTGATAAGTACTTTCATTATTTAGGAAAATCTCAAATTTTAAAAAAATAGCAAATTTAGAGTTTGAGTCGGTTGTGGGTTGTTTTCATCCTCTCTTGTCGCACAAGTTAGGGTTTTTTCCCACGTCTATTTAAGGGTCTTCTATTTATTGTTTAAGGGAGTTGATTTAATTAATGAAAATTATTTTTATTAAACTTATTCAAGTTTAATTGTGATTCTTATTTATAGTCGGGAAACCGAGGTCTAAATAATTATCTTCGTTCATAGTCGTTATTCCTAGGAATAATTCGAGGTCTGAACAAACTATCCATTTTCTTTCTTTTAAATATATCCGCTGCACTAGTTTGGTTACCAGAGCCGGGTCGATTTTAGGGTTTATACGATGCCTCCAAGAGTACAAGTTAGAGGTCGAGGTGGAGGTCGAGGTCGAGGAGGTGCTCCAGAAGTTATCAACGTTAATGAATTAAGAGAACAATTAATAGCAGATATTGAGGGTATGTTGATTCGACGTAATATCCTGCGTGAAGAAGATGTAGGAAATGAAGCAGAAGATGGTAACGACAACCGTTTTGCTAATAGAAACCGACGTGAAGATTCTGAACGTTGGAAGGCAGGAATAAAAGTAGAGATTCCAGAATTTCATGGTGGTTTAGAACCAGAAGAGTTTCTTTCTTGGTTGAATACGGTTGAGGAAGTATTGGAATTTAAAGATGTACCAAATAACAAACGAGTTTCGTTAGTAGAAACTATGTTCCGTGGGAGAGCTAATTCATGGTGGCAACAACATAAACTGCAACGAAGTCGCAAGGGAAAGGAGAAGTTGGTCTCGTGGGAGAAGATGAAGAAACACATGAAAGCTGAATTTTAGCCACATAACCATGTTGGCATGATGTACCAGCAGCTGCAAAACCTACGCAAAGGATCACGTTCTGTCGATGAGTACACCAAGGAGTTTTACCGTCTACTTACTCTTAACGACTTGTCGGAGACGGAAGCGCAAACAGTGGCTAGTTATATAGGTGGTCTACCACCACAATATCAGGACACACTCAATATGTTTGATTGTTTTTCAATTTCGGATGCACATCATAGAGCAAGGCAGATAGAGAAGCAAGCAGGGCGTAGAAGATCGAGTTGGAATACCAATGTGACAACATCTCCAATGAGTAACCGGAGTACTTCCACACAATGTACATATAGTAAACCTAATTCTGTTTCTACATCAAATAAAACCCCAGTTAATACTTTCGGAGGCCGATGTCATAAGTGTGGGGAATCTGGACATAAAGGAAGTGATTGTCAGAAAGGAGAACAGGCGAATAAGGCGTTGTTCAGTAAAGAAAATAATTGTGGTGATGGAATTTTTGATGATGCTTCTGAAGATGATGATCCTACTGATGAAATTGTTTATGGTGATCAAGGAGTCAACTTTGTGGTGAGAAGAAGTTGTCTTACTCCGCGTCAAGAGGATGATGATATGTGGTTGCGTACCAATATATTCCAGTCAACTTGCACGATTGAAGGAAAGGTTTGTCGCATTCTTATTGATCCTGGTAGTTGCGAAAATCTGATTGATGAAGAGGTTGTGAAAAGGTTCAAGCTAGAAACCAAAGCACATCCACATCCTTATAAGCTTTCTTGTCTTAAAAAAGGGAACGAGGTGAAAGTAAACAAACGTTGCTTGATTTGTTTTTCAATTGGTAACAAATATAAAGATAAAGTATGGTGTGATGTTACTAGTATGGACACTTGTCATTTGTTGTTGGGTCGTCCATGGGAATTTGACAGAAAAATTAGTCATGATGGCTATAAAAATACCTACAGTTTTTTATGGGACGACGTCCGTATAATACTTGTACCCAGTAAAGAAATTGTCCCAAAACCATCTACCGTAGAAGTTACCAATCTCTTGTCATTCAAGCAGTTTGAAGAGGATATGGAAAATGCAAGTGAACTATATGTGTTGATTGGCAAAGAAAAACATGATGAAAGTAGTATCCCCATTGAATCTCAACCTTTAATTGAAGAATTTGCCGATGTCTTTCCTAACGAATTGCCTGATGAGTTACCACCGCTCCGGGATATTCAACATCGCATTGATCTAATTCCTGGATCAAGCTTGCCAAACAAAGCACACTACAGAATGAGTCCTAAAGAGCATGAAGAACTTCGTCTCCAAGTTGAAGAGTTGTTACAAAAGGGATTGATCCGACAAAGTCTTAGTCCGTGCGATGTTCCAGCTTTGTTGATCCCGAAGAAAGATGGAACTTGGAGGATGTGTGTTGACAGTCGTGCTATCAACAAAATCACTGTCAAATACTGCTTTCCTATTCCAATATTGGATGACTTGTTAGATCAGTTGAGTGGAGCGAAGGTGTTCACCAAGTTAGACTTGAAAATCGGATATCATCAGATAAGGATTCTTGAAGGTGATGAGTGGAAGACTGCTTTTAAAACTCGAGAGGGTTTATATGAGTGGCTGGTTATGCCATTTTGTTTGACCAATGCTCCAAGTACATTCATGCGTACCATGAATCAAGTACTGAGACCTTTTATCGGTACTTTTGTGGTTGTTTATTTTGATGATATTCTTGTTTATAGTGCTAATATGGACTTGCATGTCCAACATCTTCGAGAAGTGATGTCCGTGTTACGCAGGGAGAAACTGTTTGCAGCCATTAAAAAGTGTTCTTTCATGACAGATCGGGTTTTGTTTCTCGGTTATGTTGTGACCAAGGATGGGATCAAGGTGGATGAGTCCAAGGTTGAAGCTGTTAAAAATTGGACTAAACCAAGTACTTTGCACGAGGTAAGAAGTTTCCACGGATTTGCTTCTTTTTACCGACGTTTTATCCCCCACTTCAGTACCATTATGGCCCCAATCACTTAATGCATGAAAGGAGGAAAGTTTTCATGGTTAGACAAGGCTGATGAAGCCTTTGAAGCTGTCAAAACAAAGCTTATTACTGCACCGATATTAGTGCTACCTGATTTCAACAAACCATTTGAATTACATTGTGACGCATCAAAGGTGGGAATTGGAGCTGTTTTGAGTCAAGAAGGACGTCAGTGGCTTATTTCAGCGAGAAGTTGAATGGTTCTAGGCTCAACTACAGTACCTATGATGTGGAGTTCTATGCAATAATTCAGGCTTTGAAGCATTGGCGGCACTATCTTATTCATAACGAGTTCGTAATGTTTTTTGATCATGATTCTTTGAAGCACATCAACAGCCAAGAAAAGCTTTCTTTTAGGCATGGTAAGTGGGCTGGTTATCTACAAGAATTCACTTTTGTGCTAAAACACAAGGCTGGATCGCAGAATCAAGATGCTAATGCCTTAAGTCGCAGGAGTCTGTTGCTTAATACCATGAGAATTGAGGTATTGGATTTCGATTCATATTCTGATCTTATTCAAACTGACCCGTATTTTGCGGAGATTGTGGCTGTTATCAACATAGGAGCAAGGAGTGAATACCATCTGCATGAAGGTTTTCTATTTAAGGTAAATCAGTTATGTATTCCAGATTCTAGTCTTAGGTTAAAGATTCTCAAAGATTTACATGACGAAGGACATATGGGCAGAGACAAGACTTTTCACCTTGTTTCGAAGTCCTATTACTGGCCTACCATGAGACGTGAGGTTGGAAGATTTGTGGATAGATGTCGAACTTGTCAAGTATCGAAAGGGAAAGCGTCTAATGCAGGTTTGTATATGCCGTTGAAAGTTACAAGTCAACCTTGGACATATTTGAGTATGGACTTCGTGTTGGGATTACCTCGAACTCAAAGGGGAAATGATTCAGTCTTTGTAGTTGTTGACCGTTTTTCAAAAATGGCGCATTTCATTGCTTGTAAGAAGACTACTAATGCCCTGAAGGTAGCTGAAATGTTTTTTCGTGAGATATATCGTCTGAACGGATTGCCTTGTTCAATTGTTAGTGACCGGGACACAAGATTCCTTAGTTATTTCTGGAAGACGTTATGGAAGTTAGCTAATATAAGACTTAACTTCAGTAGCGCATATCATCCTCAAAGTGATGGACAAACAGAAGTTGTGAATCGTTCATTAGGTGATATGTTACGATGTCTGGTCGGAGAAAATCTGAAGAGTTGGGATCAGAAACTTTGCCAAGCCGAGTTTGCATTTAATCGCTCAGTAAAACGTAGTCTCGGCATGAGTCCTTTCGAGGTTGTTTACGGCTACAACCCACGATCACCGGTGGATTTAGCACATGTTCCTGATTTGCAGAGAATTGAAGATAGAGCTGAAGAGCGCATCCAACAATTTCAACAAATTCACAAGTTGGCTGAAGAACGGTTAATGCAGGCTAATGAAAAGTATAAGCAGGCAGCATACATGAAGCGTAGAGATGTGAATTTTGAAGTAGGAGATTTTGTGTGGGCGGTATTAACCAAAGATCGTTTCTCTGTGGGTGAATATAACAAATTAAAGGCAAGTAAGATTGGTCCGGTGGAAATTATTGCTAAGATTAATCCAAATGCTTATAAGTTGAAGCTTCCTAGCCATATCCGTACTTCTGATGTTTTTAATGTAAAACATTTGGTTCCCTATCATAGAGATAATTCAGAAGACGAGGATCAGCAAAATTCGATGGCGAATTTCCCTCAACCCCGGGAGAATGATGCAGACGAGTACGCCATAGCATATTTGGAGGCAAAAGACCCGACTGTTGTGAAACAGACCGGCGGGTGTCTATTTTGATGGGAAACGGCCCAATAAACATGGCAAGGAGTCTACGACTGCCTTGGTCTTCTAAATTTATCCATATTCCATTGTCTCGGGCGTCTTAGATCCGTTTTTGCTGTTTTAGGAAAGTTTTATTTCGCTAATAACTTCTTCGTTAAGAGTCCGTTTGAGTCGCCATTTGTGGCCCGTAGTTTGTTTTGATAAGTACTTTCATTATTTAGGAAAACCTCAAATTTTCCAAAAATAGCAAATTTAGAGTTTGAGTCGGTTGTGGGTTGTTTTCATCCTCTCTTGTCGCACAAGTTAGGGTTTTTTCCCACGTCTATTTAAGGGTCTTCTATTTATTGTTTAAGGGAGTTGATTTAATTAATGAAAATTATTTTTATTAAACTTATTCAAGTTTAATTGTGATTCTTATTTATAGTCGGGAAACCGAGGTCTAAATAATTATCTTCGTTCATAGTCGTTATTCCTAGGAATAATTCGAGGACTGAAAAAACTATCCCTTTTCTTTCTTTTCAATATATCCTCTGCACTAGTTTGGTTACCAGAGCCGCGTCGATTTTAGGTTTTATACGATGCCTACAAGAGTACAAGTTAGAGGTCGAGGTCGAGGAGGTGCTCCAGAAGTTATCAACGTTAATGAATTAAGAGAACAATTAATAGCAGATATTGAGGGTATGTTGATTCGACGTAACATCCTGCGTGAAGAAGACGTAGGAGATGAAGCAGAAGATGGTAACGACAACCGTTTTGCTAATAAAAACCGACGTGAAGATTCTGAACGTTGGAAGGCAGGAATAAAAGTAGAGATTCCAGAATTTCATGGTGGTTTAGAACCATAAGAGTTTCTTTCTTGGTTGAATACGGTTGAGGAAGTATTGGAATTTAAAGATGTACCAAATAACAAACGAGTTTCGTTAGTAGTAACTATGTTCCGTGGGAGAGCTAATTCATGGTGGAAACAACATAAACTGCAACGAAGTCGCAAGGGAAAGGAGAAGTTGGTCTCGCGGGAGAAGATGAAGAAACACATGAAAGCTGAATTTTTGCCACATAACCATGTTGGCATGATGTACCAGCAGCTGCAAAACCTACGCAAAGGAGCACGTTCTGTCGATGAGTACACTAAGGAGTTTTACCGTCTACTTACTCTTAACGACTTGTCGGAGACGGAAGCGCAAACAGTGGCTCGTTATATAGGTGGTCTACCACCACAATATCAGGACACACTCAATATGTTTGATTGTCTTTCAATTTCGGATGCACATCATAGAGCAAGGCAGATAGAGAAGCAAGCAGGGCGTAAAAGCTCGAGTTGGAATACCAATGTGAAAACATCTCCAATGAGTAACCGGAGTACTTCCACACAAGGTACATATAGTAAACCTAATTCTGTTTCTACATCAAATAAAACCCCAGTTAATACTTTCGGAGGCCGATGTCATAAGTGTGGGGAATATGGACATAAAGGAAGTGATTGTCAGAAAGGAGAACGGGTGAATAAGGCGTTGTTCAGTGAAGAAAATAATTGTGGTGATGGAATTTTTGATGATGCTTCTGAAGATGATGATCCTACTGATGAAATTGTTTACGGTGATCAAGGAGTCAACTTTGTGGTGAGAATAAGTTGTCTTACTCCGCGTCAAGAGGATGATGATATGTGGTTGCGTACCAATATATTCCAGTCAACTTGCACGATTGAAGGAAAGGTTTGTCGCCTTGTTATTGATCCTGGTAGTTGCGAAAATCTGATTGATGAAGAGGTTGTGAAAAGGTTCAAGCTAGAAACCAAAGCACATCCACATCCTTACAAGCTTTCTTGGATTAAAAAAGGGAACGAGGTGAAAGTAAACAAACGTTGCTTGATTTGTTTTTCAATTGGTAACAAATATAAAGATAAAGTATGGTGTGATGTTACTAGTATGGACGCTTGTCATTTGTTGTTGGGTCGTCCATGGGAATTTGACAGAAAAATTAGTCATGATGGCTATAAGAATACCTACAGTTTTTTATGGGACGACGTCCGTATAATACTTGTACCCAGTAAAGAAATTGTCCCAAAACCATCTACCGTAGAAGTTACCAATCTCTTGTCATTCAAGCAGTTTGAAGAGGAGATGGAAAATGCAAGTGAACTATATGTGTTGATTGGCAAAGAAAAACATGATGAAAGTAGTATCCCCATTGAAGCTCAACCTTTAATTGAAGAATTTTCCAATGTCTTTCCTAACGAATTGCCTGATGAGTTACCACCGCTCCGGGATATTCAACATCGCATTGATCTAATTCCTGGATCAAGCTTTCCAAACAAAGCACACTACAGAATGATTCCAAAAGAGCATGAAGAACTTCGTCGCCAAGTTGAAGAGTTGTTACAAAAGGGATTGATCCGACAAAGTCTTAGTCCGTGCGCTGTTCCAGCTTTTTTGATCCCGAAGAAATATGGAACTTGGAGGATGTGTGTTGACAGTCGTGCTATCAATAAAATCACTGTAAAATACCGCTTTCCTATTCCAAGATTGGATGACTTGTTAGATCAGTTGAGTGGAGCGAAGGTGTTCACCAAGTTAGACTTGAAAAGCGGATATCATCAGATAAGGATTCTAGAAGGTGATGAGTGGAAGACTGCTTTTAAAACTCGAGAGGGTTTATATGAGTGGCTGGTTATGCCATTTGGTTTGACCAATGCTCCAAGTACATTCATGCGTACCATGTATCAAGTACTGAGACCTTTTATCGGTACTTTTGTGGTTGTTTATTTTGATGATATTCTTGTTTATAGTGCTAATATGGACTTGCATGTCCAACATCTTCGAGAAGTGATGTCCGTGTTACGCAAGGAGAAACTGTTTGCAGCCATTAAGAAGTGTTATTTCATGATAGATAGGGTTTTGTTTCTCGGTTATGTTGTGACCAAGGATGGGATCAAGGTGGACGAGTCCAAGGTTGAAGCTGTTAAAAATTGGACTAAACCTAGTACTTTGCACGAGGTAAGAAGTTTCCACGGATTTGCTTCTTTTTACCGACGTTTTATCCCCCACTTCAGTACTATTATGTCCCCAATCACTGAATGCATGAAAGGAGGAAAGTTTTCATTGTTAGACAAGGCTGATGAAGCCTTTGAAGCTGTGAAAACAAAGCTTATTACTGCACCGATATTAGTGCTACCTGATTTCAGCAAACCATTTGAATTACATTGTGACGCATCAAAGGTGGGAATTGGAGATGTTTTGAGTCAAGAAGGGCGTCCAGTGGCTTATTTCAGCGAGAAGTTTAATGGTGCTAGGCTCAACTACAGTACCTATGATGTGGAGTTCTATGCAATAATTCAGGCTTTGAAGCATTGGCGGAACTATCTTATTCATAACGAGTTCGTAATGTTTTCTGATCATGATTATTTGAAGCACATCAACAGCCAAGAAAATATTTCTTTTAGGCATGGTAAGTGGGATGGTTATCTAAAAGAATTCACTTTTGTGCTAAAACACAAGGATGGATCGCAGAATCAAGCTGCTGATGCCTTAAGTCGCAGGAGTCTGTTTCTCAATACCATGAGAATTGAGGTATTGGATTTCGATTCATATTCTGATCTTATTCAAGCTGACCCGTATTTTGCGGAGATTGTGGCTGTTCTCAACACATGAGCAAGGAGTGAATACCATCTGCATGAAGGTTTTCTATTTAAGGGAAATCAGTTATGTATTCCAGATTCTAGTCTTAGGTTAAAGATTTACATGACGAAGGACATATGGGCAGAGACAAGACTTTTCACCTTGTTTCGAAGTCCTATTACTGGCCTACCATGAGATGTGAGGTTGGAAGATTTGTGGATAGATGTCGAACTTGTCAAGTATCGAAAGGGAAAGCGTCTAATGCAGGTTTGTATATGCCGTTGAAAGTTCCAAGTCAACCTTGGACAGATTTGAGTATGGACTTCGTGTTGGGATTACCTCGAACTCAAAGGGGAAATGATTCACTCTTTGTAGTTGTTGACCGTTTTTCAAAAATGGCGCATTTCATTGCTTGTAAGAAGACTACTAATGCCCTGAAGGTAGCTGGATTGTTTTTTCGTGAGATATATCGTCTGCACGAATTTCCTTATTCAATTGTTAGTGACCCGGACACAAGATTCCTTAGTTATTTCTGGAAGACGTTATGGAAGTTAGCTAATACAAGACTTAACTTTAGTAGCGCATATCATCCTCAAAGTGATGGACAAACAGAAGTGTTGAATCGTTCATTAGGTGATATGTTACGATGTCTGGTCGGAGAAAATCTGAATAGTTGGGATCAGAAACTTTGCCAAGACGAGTTTGCATTTAATCGCTCAGTAAACTGTAGTCTAGGCATGAGTCCTTTCGAGGTTGTTTACGGCTACAACCCAAGATCACCGGTGGATTTAGCACATGTTCCTGATTTGCGGAGAATTGAATCTAGAGCTGAAGAGCGCATCCAACAATTGAAACAAATTCACAAGTTGGCTGAAGAACGGTTAATGCAGGCTAATGAAAAGTATAAGCAGGCAGCAGACATGAAGCGTAGAGATGTGAATTTTGAAGTAGGAGATTTTGTGTGGGCGGTATTAACCAAAGATCGTTTCTCTGTGGGTGAATATAACAAATTAAAGGCACGTAAGATTGGTCCGGTGGAAATTATTGCTAAGATTAATCCAAATGCTTATAAGTTGAAGCTTCCTAGCCATATCCGTACTTATGATGTTTTTAATGTAAAACATTTGGTTCCCTATCATAGAGATAATTTAGAAGACGAGGATCAGCAAAATTCGAGGGCGAATTTCTCTCAACCCCGGGAGAATGATGCAGACGAGTACGCCATAGCCTATTTGGAGGAAAAAGACCCGACTGTTGTGAAACAGACCGGCGGGTGTCTATTTTGATAGGAAACGGCCCAATAAACATGGCAAGGGTGTCTATTTTGATGGGAAACGGCCCAATAAACATGGCAAGGAGTCTACGACTGCCTTGGTCTTCTAAATTTAGCCATATTCCATTGTCTCGGGCGTCTTAGAATCGTTTTTGCCGTTTTAGGAAAGTTTTATTTCGCTAATAACTTCTTCGTTAAGAGTCCGTTTGAGGCCCGTAGTTTGTTTTGATAAGTACTTTCATTATTTAGGAAAATCTCAAATTTTCCAAAAATAGCAAATTTAGAGTTTGAGTCGGTTGTGGGTTGTGGGTTGTTTTCATCCTCTCTTGTCGCACAAGTTAGGGTTTTTTCCCACGTCTATTTAAGGGTCTTCTATTTATTGTTTAAGGGAGTTGATTTAATTAATGAAAATTATTTTTATTAAACTTATTCAAGTTTAATTGTGATTCTTATTTATAGTCGGGTCTAAATAATTATCTTCGTTCATAGTCGTTATTCCTAGGAATAATTCGAGGTCTGAACAAACTATCCCTTTTCTTTCTTTTCAATATATCCGCTGCACTAGTTTGGTTATCAGAGCCGCGTCGATTTTAGGGTTTATACGATGCCTCCAAGAGTACAAGTTAGAGGTCGAGGTGGAGGAGGTGCTCCAGAAGTTATCAACGTTAATGAATTAAGAGAACAATTAATAGCAGATATTGAGGGTATGTTGATTCGACGTAACATCCTGCGTGAAGAAGACGTAGGAGATGAAGCAGAAGATGGTAACGACAACCGTTTTTCTAATAGAAACCGACGTGAAGATTCTGAACGTTGGAAGGCAGGAATAAAAGTAGAGATTCCAGAATTTCATGGTGGTTTAGAACCAGAAGAGTTTATTTCTTGGTTGAATATAGTTGAGGAAGTATTGGAATTTAAAGATGTACCAAATAACAAACGAGTTTCGTTAGTAGCAACTATGTTCCTTGGGAGAGCTAATTCATGGTGGCAACAACATAAACTGCAACGAAGTCGCAAGGGAAAGGAGAAGTTGGTCTCGTGGGAGAAGATGAAGAAACACATGAAAGCTGAATTTTTTCCACATGGCATGATGTACCAGTAGCTGCAAAACCTATGCAAAGGAGCACGTTCTGTCGATGAGTACACCAAGGAGTTTTACCGTCTACTTACTTTTAACGACTTGTCGGATACGGAAGCGCAAACAGTGGCTCGTTATATAGGTGGTCTACCACCACAATATCAGGACACACTCAATATGTTTGATTGTCTTTCAATTTCGGATGCACATCATAGAGCAAGGCAGATAGAGAAGCAAGCGGGGCGTAGAAGCTCGAGTTGGAATACCAATGTGACAACATCTCCAATGAGTAACCGGAGTACTTCCACACAAGGTACATATAGTAAACCTAATTCTGTTTCTACAGCAAATAAAACCCCAGTTAATACTTTCGGAGGCCGATGTCATAAGTGTGGGGAATCTGGACATAAAGGAAGTGATTTTCAGAAAGGAGAACGGGTGAATAAGGCGTTGTTCAGTGAAGAAAATAATTGTGGTGATGGAATTTTTGATGATGCTTCTGAAGATGATGATCCTACTAATGAAATTGTTTACGGAGATCAAGGAGTCAACTTTGTGGTGAGAAGAAGTTGTCTTACTCCGCGTCAAGAGGATGATGATATGTGGTTGCGTACCAATATATTCCAGTCAACTTGCACGATTGAAGGAACGGTTTGTCGCCTTGTTATTGATCCTGGTAGTTGCGAAAATCTGATTGATGAAGAGGTTGTGAAAAGGTTCAAGCTAGAAACCAAATCACATCCACATCCTTACAAGATTTCTTGGCTTAAAAAAGGGAACGAGGTGAAAGTAAACAAACGTTGCTTGATTTCTTTTTCAATTGCTAACAAATATAAAGTTAAAGTATGATGTGATGTTACTAGTATAGACACTTGTCATTTGTTGTTAGGTCGTCCATGGGAATTTGACATAAAAATTAGTCATGATGGCTATAAGAATACCTACAGTTTTTTATGGGACGACGTCCGTATAATACTTGTACCCAGTAAAGAAATTGTCCCAAAACCATCTACCGTAGAAGTTACCAATCTCTTGTCATTCAAGCAGTTTGAAGAGGAGATGGAAAATGCAAGTGAACTATATGTGTTGATTGGAAAAGAAAAACATGATGAAAGTAGTATCCCCATTTAGGCTCAACCTTTAATTGAATAATTTGCCGATGTCTTTCCTAACGAATTTCCTGATAAGTTACCACCGCTCCGGGATATTCAACATCGCATTGATCTAATTCCTGGAAAAATCTTTCCAAACAAAGCACACTACATAATGAGTCCTAAAGAGCATGAAGAACTTCGTCGCCAAGTTGAAGAGTTGTTACAAAAGGGATTGATCCGACAAAGTCTTAGTCCGTGCGCTGTTCCAGCTTTGTTGATCCCGAAGAAAGATGGAACTTGGAGGATGTGTGTTGACAGTCGTGCTATCAACAAAATCACTGTCAAATACCGATTTACTATTCCAAGATTGGATGACTTGTTAGATCAGTTGAGTGGAGTGAAGGTGTTCACCAAGTTAGACTTGAAAAGCGGATATCATCAGATAAGGATTCTTGAAGGTGATAAGTGGAAGACTGCTTTTAAAACTCGAGAGGGTTTATATGAGTGGCTGGTTATGCCATTTGGTTTGACCAATGCTTCAAGTACATTCATGCGTACCATGAATCAAGTACTGAGACCTTTTATCGGTACTTTTGTGGTTGTTTATTTTGATGATATTCTTGTTTATAGTGCTAATATGGACTTGCATGTCCAACATCTTCGAGAAGTGATGTCCGTGTTACGCAGGGAGAAACTGTTTTCAGCTATTAAGAAGTGTTCTTTCATGACAGATCGGGTTTTGTTTCTCGGTTATGTTGTGACCAAGGATGGGATCAAGGTGGACGAGTCCAAGGTTGAAGCTGTTAAAAATTGGACTAAACCTAGTAATTTGCACGGGGTAAGAAGTTTCCACGGATTTGCTTCTTTTTACCGACGTTTTATCCCCCACTTCAGTACCATTATGGCCCCAATCACTGAATGCATAAAAGGAGGAAAGTTTTCATGGTTAGACAAGGCTGATGAAGCCTTTGAAGCTGTCAAAACAAAGCTTATTACTGCACCGATATTAGTGCTACCTGATTTCAACAAACCATTTGAATTACATTGTGACGCATCAAAGGTGGGAATTGGAGCTGTTTTGAGTCAAGAAGGACGTCAGTGGCTTATTTCAGCGAGAAGTTGAATGGTGCTAGGCTCAACTACAGTACCTATGATGTGGAGTTCTATGCAATAATTCAGGCTTTGAAGCATTGGCGGCATTATCTTATTCATAACGAGTTCGTAATGTTTTTTGATCATGATTCTTTGAAGCACATCAACAGCCAAGAAAAGCTTTCTTTTAGGCATGGTAAGTGGGCTGGTTATCTACAAGAATTCACTTTTGTGCTAAAACACAAGGCTGGATCGCAGAATCAAGCTGCTGATGCCTTAAGTCGCAGGAGTCTATTGCTTAATACCATGAGAATTGAGGTATTGGATTTCGATTCATATTCTGATCTTATTCAAACTGACCCGTATTTTGCGGAGATTGTGGATGTTCTCAACATAGGAGCAAGGAGTGAATACCATCTGCATGAAGGTTTTCTATTTAAGGTAAATCAGTTATGTATTCCAGATTCTAGTCTTAGGTTAAAGATTCTCAAAGATTTACATGACGAAGGACATATGGGCAGAGACAAGACTTTTCACCTTGTTTCGAAGTCCTATTACTGGCCTACCATGAGACATAAGGTTGGAAGATTTGTGGATAGATGTCTAATTAACTTGTCAAGTATCGAAAGGGAAAGCGTCTAATGCAGGTTTTTATATGCCGTTGAAAGTTCCAAGTCAACCTTGGACATATTTGAGTATGGACTTCGTGTTGGGATTACCTCGAACTCAAAGGGGAAATGATTCAGTCTTTGTAGTTGTTGACCGTTTTTCAAAAATGGCGCATTTCATTGCTTGTAAGAAGACTACTAATGCCCTGAAGGTAGCTGAATTGTTTTTTCGTGAGATATATCGTCTGCACGGATTGCCTTGTTCAATTGTTAGTGACCGGGACACAAGATTCCTTAGTTATTTCTGGAAGACGTTATGGAAGTTAGCTAATACAAGACTTAACTTCAGTAGCGCATATCATCCTCAAAGTGATGGACAAGCAGAATTTTTGAATCGTTCATTAGGTGATATGTTACGATGTCTGGTCGGAGAAAATCTGAAGAGTTGGGATCAAAAACTTTGCCAAGACGAGTTTGCATTTAATCGCTCAGTAAACCGTAGTCTAGGCATGAGTCCTTTCGAGGTTGTTTACGGCTACAACCCACGATCACCGGTGGATTTAGCACCTGTTCCTGATTTGCGGAGAATTGAAGCTAGAGCTGAAGAGCGCATCCAACAATTGCAACAAATTCACAAGTTGGCTGAAGAACGGTTAATGCAGGCTAATGAAAAGTATAAGCAGGCAGCAGACATGAAGCGTAGAGATGTGAATTTTGAATTAGGAGATTTTGTGTGGGCGGTATTAACCAAAGATCATTTCTATGTGAGTGAATATAACAAATTAAAGGCACGTAAGATTGGTCCGGTGGAAATTATTGCTAAGATTAATCCAAATGCTTATAAGTTGAAGCTTCCTATCCATATCTGTACTTCTGATGTTTTTAATGTAAAAAATTTGGTTCCATATCATGGAGATAATTCAGAAGACGAGGATCAGCAAAATTCGAGGGCGAATTTCTCTCAACCCCGGGAGAATGATGCAGACGAGTACGCCATAGCCTATTTGGAGGCAAAAGACCCGACTGTTGTGAAACAGACCGGCGGGTGTCTATTTTGATGGGAAACGGCCCAATAAACATGGCAAGGAGTCTACGACTTCCTTGGTCTTCTAAATTTAGCCATATTCCATTATCTCGGGCGTCTTAGACCCGTTTTTGCCGTTTTAGGAAAGTTTTATTTCGCTAATAACTTCTTCGTTAAGAGTCCGTTTGAGTCGCCGTTTGTGGCCCGTAGTTTGTTTTGATAAGTACTTTCATTATTTAGGAAAATCTCAAATTTTCCAAAAATAGCAAATTTAGAGTTTGAGTCGGTTGTGGGTTGTTTTCATCCTCTCTTGTCGCACAAGTTAGGGTTTTTTCCCACGTCTATTTAAGGGTCTTCTATTTATTGTTTAAGGGAGTTGATTTAATTAATGAAAATTATTTTTATTAAACTTATTCAAGTTTAATTGTGATTCTTATTTATAGTCGGGAAACCGAGGTCTAAATAATTATCTTTGTTCATAGTCGTTATTCCTAGGAATAATTCGAGGTCTGAAAAAACTATCCCTTTTCTTTCTTTTCAATATATCCGCTGCACTACCAAGTCAGATTAGGATTCCAAGATCACAGTCAACTGGGCATCATTCATTGGCACAACTAGGACCCAATGATCATCGTATGTTACAACTTCCAGGTGATGAGAATTTGAGCAACGATGTCGTTAATGTAAAAGTGACTCGGTTTAGTAGTTTTCCAGCTTTCCCAGATAGAGGTGTGGTCAGATGTGAAACTAGTGATCTCCACGGCGTGGTGGTGAGGGCGAACGAACTAATATGCAGAGACAGTTATCCATGCGCCACCGAGCATGTATTGCAACTCAGTTCTTCTAGAGAATAATAAAGCATGCTGGTGCAAGGACCAAAGGATTTAATGATGCAGTTTGCGAGCCACGTCCAAAACCATTTTCTTCTCCTCCTCCACCTTTTTTTTTAATTTTTTGAGTTAGTTTTTTGATTTTGATGATGCAGTTTGTAAGCCGCAACTATAAACCATCCTCTTCTCCTTGACCACATGTTTTAACTCAAGTTTTTGCTATATTTGTTATATTCCCGCGACATTAATTTTCCTAATCCTTCTTCTATTGTAATGAGATTATTATACATCGCTTTTTGCTGTTAACCAAAATCACCATTAACACTTCTCTGTGTTATCAAAACAAACTATGAATGAATTTATAAAGAGGAGTTCAATTTTGTGCACACTCCTCTAAAGAGTGTAGCGAATAACTTGAATTCTACGAAGAAAATAACAAATACGAAAACATAGATAAATAAGTCCTAAAATATATCTCGTCTAAGTATAGAATCACTATTCAAACAAGTTTCCAATCCCAGTAGGAGTATATTACATACATTATATACATATATAAGAGAGTTCACAGGACATGAATTACAAAATTTCTACCCACACTGCTCCCGTGATTACCCAAAACATTCATCACGAATTCATGTTGATGGAGAAGTGCGTCATATTCAAAAATAATATCAACCTTGGGGTTAACATCCCATGGTTCGGTTCTGTTATAAACTATTGTTTATTTACTAAGATGCCCTTTGTGTCTAAGTTTAGGGTTTACATATCTTGGACACCAAGTCTTCTTTCTATATAAATAGAGGCCTAATCTCTTGTATTCTACATACTAATGAATAAGAATTTCTCTCTCTTTTATTCCCCTCTATCTTTTGTCTCCTTCTTTCTTTCTCTATATTGTAACACGTTATCAGCACGCCCTACGCTGAGCTTTGAAAAAAAAAAAAAATCAGTGATATAATATTATTTACAATTTCTTCTATTCTTTATTTTTTTTACACGGTTTAACCTAACTTTAGTTTTCACAAATCATATTAATTTAATTATTTATGATTTTGTAGTAACCTCTTCTCGTTTTTGTTTCATTGCATGTACACACACCTTGGTTTGATATAAACCCGATGGTGTTATTCTCTGATAACAAAAAGAATCCATTTTCAAGAAACATGGGCTGAGAGAGACAACAATTGGTGTTGGATCCCATATTTTCCAGTATCGGTATTTTTGTTTTTATCTTTTTTATATATTTTTCAGCGGTCATCAAGTTGCAGTTCTATAAATACTATTTTTTAGTTCATATGTTTTGTTATCTATTTTTGGGTGATCAAATCTTTTTGATTTTGATTTCCTTTCTTCTCTAATCCTTTATATAGAGAATAAAAAATATATTAAAAAATAGTTTATAGTTTCTATTCCTTTAATGAAACTATAATTACCAAAATAAAAAATTGGTGTTTTCCTTCTATTTCTTTTCATTGAGAAAGAAAAAACATAGCCATCAAAAGATTGTTTATAGTTTCTATCCTTCTAAAAGAAACTATAATAACCAAAATTGGTGTTATCGCGATTTGGATATCTTTACGGTGTATCTAATCATATGCATGGTTGAAAAACCTACGTCCAACTAAGTTGGTATCTTTGTCCTATAGACAAAGATCATGTGATTTACTCATGGTTTCTATATCTTTACAAGAACCCATACATCGACCACGAAAGTGGATTTTTCCATTGCGATGACTAAAAGACAATATTTTTAATTTTGTCGATACAAGATTTTGATAAATCGTATAAACTAATTGGTGCTAGTTTTCTCGGTCGTTTCTATTGGCATATTTTTCTATTCTTTTGCCAAAATAGAGTGACTATTTCACCCACATAATGGATTTCTTTCTCAAAGTTGGTAAAGACAAGATTTCTTTATTTTCTTAAAAAAGAATCATATAATCCAATTGAATTTGGTTTTCTCTATCGACTTCGGAATGAGATACCGTTATTACGGTATTCGAAATTGCAAACACCGATGAAACTAAGAATTGTTGCGTTCCCTAGGGATATTGAGCAATCTTTGTTTTATTTCTTCATCTTAATATTCTCCAAAAATTAATATTTCCACTTGTAGTTGGAATTGGACACTAAAGATCAAAGGGTGCGCACCCAGCTTATTAGCCAAAATCGTTAGTCCTTGTAGTGACTATATTGGTCTTGAAATTAATTTTATTTTGATGAAATAAAGTGTCTATAAATTCATTCTTATGCGAATGAATATCTTGTCGGCCCTATAGGTCATTGGAGATTTATGTTTTCTTGCACTAACCAACAAATCCATGGTTGATTTTAAATTTGTACGTCACTACTATTTTATTTATTTATTTGGACATTTCTTTTATGACTTTTAAAGTCATTATCTACGGTCCAACTGGTGTTGTTAAAGTCCAGATGTTATTACGAGTATATGTCCTCGATTTAATCGGGTAATACTCTGCGAACATGTTTTCGTATATAAGACGATTATATTTCCGCCATAATCAGGGGGAGACTATACATTACTAGACTTTCCCTCCCATTTTAATCAAATCGAAAAAGGCTGCCAACTAGGCGTGAAAATATCTCATATAGCTTTAATATAAGCTTGTGCCGTTTGAAAAGAAAATTCAATCACATATAGCAAGCAAGTAGCATTTTTTTTATATAAGCTACAAATAGTGCTCCAACAAAGACTATCATAATACGATTCACATTCTCAAAATTCATATCTCCTCATTTGAATGATAAGGAGATTATAATTCCCGCGGGTGCTGGTACCAGTAATAGTTTTTGAATTTTTCATATATGCATACATTAGAGAATTGTGTGAGCTCGTAGTAAGCTATTTTTGTTGTCGAATATTACAGTAGCTACTAAAATAATAAAGATGGTGGTTGTTAACCCCTCTGCAGAGAAATATCGACAAATGTGATTGGTTGGCATACAATCCAAATTGGATTAATTTCTCAATTAACGCAATTTTTGGATCCAAGACTTAACACTTTAAGAATGTTCCTATTAATTACGGGCTAGTGTAGTCATAATGCGTTATACGAGAAATACATTTGTTGTGAAAACGAATTGAGGGTTTTCTTTTTGATCAGACCCTAGGATTGGTTCAATAATTGTTCTTCTTATAAGACACATTTAGCGTGGTAGTCCTTGAAGGACTCGTATGTGGTCGGAGAACATATTCAAATTTGTAATCCTTGTAGGATTCAAATTATATTCTGGTTTCCACTTGACTGGATTATGTCAAGTTCACAATCCTTCATGTGTTTTTAGAAATTTGGTACAAAACCAAAAATCCGGATTAATTAGTTGATGTTATCAACTTTATGGGTCTCTTGAGGAGTCCTTAAAAACACAAAAATCCACGCTTTAGCAGCATGAATTCTATATTTTATTTTCTTTCTCAAAACTGCAGTTGGAATTATGCTAGCTTAAACTTGTCTTTGAAATAGACTAGAGTTATTTTTTTGATGCTTGTCTTATGTAAAACTCATATAGTTGGGTTAACATCAATATTTACGTCAAAAGTTGTACTCTTTTTCCTTCGTTCAGGTTTTGTCCCATGTGGTTTTCCTGACAAGGTTTTAACGAGGAAACATCTTGTTGGCGTTTAATTTTCTTTCAAAATGTTGATATTGTGCTCTTTTTCCTTTGTCCAAATTTTTCCCCATTGGGTTTTAATGGTAAGGTTTTAGTGAGCCAAATTAACTCAACATGGTGGTCATCCAAGGGGGAGTTGTATCAAATTTCGGTTATTTGGTGGATTCCCACCATTAACTAGGCATTTTGTTAGGCCAAATCAATATAACAAGCCCTTAGTAATTTGGATGTCATTCCGATCCACACAAGGTATGACCACAAATTCAGTTTTGTTCACGTATGGTAATTTCTTTACATCTTGACTCTATGTTAAAGAAACTACATCAACAACTTCTGCAAATCATCTCGGGAAGCTAGCAATCCATGACACAAATTCTCAATGTGTTGAAGAAGAATGTGGACTCCGCAAAAGTATTAATCGAAAGGCACTACTTCTTGTGCAACACAAATGAAGACTTCATCAACAATCCGACATCTTCATGAAAGCACAATCCTCTTCTGCATTCAGGAAATTGGTTCTTCAAAATTGGAAAGTCTCGACTCAAAGATTTGCACGCCAAGATTTGACTGAAGTATTATCAGGGGGAGCTCCATCATCAAATTAAGCTGCATTCAAGGATTTTATCGCGTTGTACTCTTTTTCCTTCGTCAAGGTTTTGTCCCATTGGGTTTTTCCTTGTCAAGGTTTTAATGAGGCAACATATGCGTGTCCAGCACTGTCTGAGTTTTTACATGCTTATGCAATTTCAGGTTTTTCTCTTTTGAGTTTTCCTGGTATGCTTGTAATAACTTAGCCACAGTGGTCATCAGGGGGAGTGTTATAAACTATTGTTTATTTACTAAGATGCCCTTTGTGTCTAAGTTTAGGGTTTACATATCTTGGACACCAAGTCTTCTATCTATATAAATAGAGGCCTAATCTCTTGTATTCTACATACTAATGAATAAGAATTTCTCTCTCTTTTATTCCCCTCTATCTTTTGTCTCCTTCTTTCTTTCTCTATATTGCAACAGGTTCCAATTACTTGGTACTACTAATAATATTACTATTACTACCAAGAGAATACATGTATATTTGCTGATCCAACTATGGGTTATATTTGTTTTAGGTATTATTATGTGTCTAGCATTCTCTGATCGAGGACAAATTCGTGACCAGCAAAGACCACGCCGCAATTATAACGACAATAATAATGTCACTACAGAAGAATATGCAACTCGAAATACAGTACTTGATTCAAAGTTGGTCGAAACGTTCCTGGAATTATTATTTTTGACGCAAAAGGGCAAATTTTATAAAAAAGAGTTACCGTCACCTAAATAGTGACAGAAACTATCAGAGAACAAGAGTAATCAATACATTAGCTGCCAATAACAGCAGTCCAATTGCTAATAAGAGTACTTAAAGAAAAGCCTTCGAAGATCTTATTAGGCATACCCCAGTTAAACAAAGTACACTTAATGGAAATGATTAGCTGTTTCCAATTCCTGCTTCTCTTGCCTCCATACAAACGATCGTTTCTTTCCTTCCAAACCGTCCACCAAATTGCGAAAGGAATAAGACCCCAAAGCTTATTTTTCATGTTATTTTCCTTTTTGCAAGGCCATTCCCAAAGTGTCAGTTTAACATTTTCAAATAAAAAGCCCACCGCAACCCAAAACCGTCCAAGAAGTAACTCCATAGCTTTGAAGTTTCTTTACAGTGTAAAAACAGATGGTCATTAGTCTCTAACGCTTCATTACAAAGGATGCAATTACCTGTATTTGACCTACCCGTTCTTGCCAAATAATCATTAGTTGGAGCTCCATTAAAGCATAGAGTCCAAACCAAAAAAGAAACCTTTAGTGGAACTTTTTTGTTCCAAAGTTGTTTATGAGGAAAAGATAAGAAACCATCCACATCAAGTGAGTCATAACAGTTTGCAACACTGAAATCATCACCCAGATCCCAAATCCTTGTGTCATCTTCATCAGCTGTTAAGAATAAAGAACGAGTACGAGAATGTGCTGTTTGTTTGAATGAATTTGAAGATGGAGATATATTAAGATTATTACCATGTCATCATGTTTTTCATACTACGAAATGCATTGATCGTTGGTTAGTTTCTGAGTCTTCTTGTCCGCTTTGTCGCTTTAATCTAAAAGATTTCAATTGTTAAGAGGGTAGGTAGGAACTATGGCAGCCGGCGGACAAACTAATCTATAGGGGGTAAAAGAATTGTACAAGGTAGGCACTTTCAGTGGCGCCAGCCACCTGTTTTTGGCAACTGAGTTCTTCTCAAGGATGAGTTAATTTTTGCTTTCGATTTTCAGAAATTTCTAATTTTCCTGTATGATTTGTACTGATTGGCACGTTCCACTATTAATATCTGTTAATGTTCAATAAAATTGGTTAGTTTTTTTCGACCATAGAGAGCTTTTACTAGCTTTACCATCCACGGCACCGACCGGACAACTATATTTGGATTCTGACAGAGGTTTATCGACTGATTTCCTAATCTCAACAAGTTTATGACACACCAACTACTTCTTGTACATTGAGAAGAGTTCGCAAGACATGCATGAACTACTTCATGTACGTTCCCGATAATGGTATACTCTGATGCAGTTTCCGAGCAACGGCCAAATTCCAGCATTATTGAAGTTAAAACATTTTGACACCCCATATTTAATCCAAATACGTCTTTTGATGTGCCAGTAATTCTTACGTGAGTGTAAAACCTTATGACAGCCCAACTACTTCTTATGCATTCAGAAGAGTTCGCACTTCGCAAGACATTCATGAACTACAAATTCTTTTCTACCAAACATCTGCACTTGTGAATACCCGAAGCTTTCGTCAGGAATTCATGTTGATGGAGAAGTGCGTTTCAGTGAAGAAGAATATCAACCTTCCGGTTAACATCCAATGGCTCAATTCCATCTATATAGTAGTACTGTTTCTACCATACACGTCTGCACAAAGCGATAATGATGAAATTACTGCATTGAAGACGCTAGCCATAGAGATCGGAGCTTGGGCTCTTAGCTTTGTCATTGTGATAATCATATGCGTAATACTTTGTTATATATTTCGTTGGTTGTGGTTCCTATACGCCGTTATTCGTATTATTATTACTATTATACGAGAAGAAAATCGTAAAAGAGGTCTTGATATAAAGGTGATCGAAACGTTCCCAGTATTTAAACATCCTGATGTTAAGAATACAGAAAACGTAATAGAATGTGCTGTTTGTTTAAGTGAATTTGAAGACGGAGATATGTTGAGAATATTACCATGTAATCATGTTTTTCATTCTACTGAATGCATTGATCCTTGGTTAGTTTCAAAGTCTAGTACTTGTCCTGTTTGTCGCTTTGATCTTAATGTTCCTCAAAGTACTCCTAATGTTGGGGGTATTGTAATTGATGTATCCGAAGCTGGCGAAAACCATGTTGAGATGGCGACGATATGATTTCTGAAACACAAGACGAGCTGTTCCCATGTTTCAATGGCGTCACCAGTTTTTGCGACGAGTTCTTCTCAAGGATGAAAAGCGTGTAGGTGCAAAGACCAAAGGATTTTGATGATGCAGTTTGTGAGCGGCAACCAAAACCATTCTCTTCTATTGTCCACCTGTTTTGAGTTAATTTTTGCTTTATTTGTTTTCCCGCAACATTGACTGGCAAAGATGTGGACTGATTAAATTCTAAATTTTGAGTTAGCTTGATAGAGAGCCTTTATGCATGTTGATTAAATTCTAAATTTTATTAATTTCCAGTCATATATATATATACTGCATGCACATTCCAACTTTTTTGAGTTAACTATTGCTTTATTTGTATTCTTGCGATATTAAATGGCAAAGATATAAAATTGAGTTGATTGCATCATGTACTTAGAATTGTACTCGATTAGTGTGGCAATGCTTGAACGCATTATGGGGCGTGTTCGAGAAGAGTTAAAAAAGAAGAAAATTAAGGCTTTTGTTGTCAATTCATGAAGAATTGATGTTGATTGTGTGCACTTGATGCATCAACCGGTTAAGGCTGAGTATTGTGGGTGAGAAAGCTAACGGAACCACAGTATGGCCGGTCATTGTCCAAAGGAATTGCAAACCGCAAGTTACACATGTGACACACGGTATTCCGGTCTGCCATTGTGTCAGAAGAAGATTAGGTCCTAGTATGTTCCCTCCGGTTAGAGGTGTAAAATGGGTTGTGCCAGCACGAGCACAGCCCAACACAGTATGCTAAAATTTGAGCACATCCCAGCCCAACACGTTAGTTAAATGGGATGTGCTTGGTTTGATTAATTTGTCAAAGTAGCCCAGCCCAGCACGCGGCATATATTAGCACGTGGCATGGCACATCATGTTAAGAAAGCACGTCATAATATGTATAAAAATACTACAAAACATGGCATAATACATCACATTTTGTGTATATTTCAAAAAAAAAAAATATCTTTATTCTAGCCAATTATTGACATTCTACTACTGTTATGTTGACTTATTTTCCTAATAACACATACAATACCTAAATATTTGGAAAACATATATATTTGAAAATATAAAATAAATGTACCTGGCACAGCACAACACGGCACATCACGTTTATTTTTCTGGCACATCCCAGCACAACACGCCTTTAAGCACAACACAGCACGGCACGACACGTCATAATATCCGGCACATCACATCACAGCACATAGCACGCTAAACAAGTGATTTCGTGGGTTGTGCTGTGCTGGGCCGGCACGTTTTGCGCCTCTACCTCCGGTGTCCCATATACTTTTTCTGTGTGTAATGAATAGTTTTCTTGAATTTGCTAAAATGATAAGATCGATAGTGTCAAATTGTTATTTTTCTCGTATACACTAAAATGAAATTAACGAAATCGGTTATGAAAAGTGTTGGTGCAAAAATATTCACCCCTACACTCTTCGAAATGCATGTAGATGGATTAAATCTTTGTCGTTTATTTGATTCCACCAAAGATGCTGAAGAAATTACGATTGATGTGGATTGATCGATCTTCAGCTACTGATTCAACTCCACCAAATATTGCTGATGTGATTGATGTTGAATGGTGGGGGTACCTGCAAAAAACACTCTGATGTTAAAGTCAGAGAAAGTTTCTTTACGGGTGTATTGTGTGGAAAAGGATTAGAAAATCTGTACCTCTTGAGTAAGGATTTAACCTCTATTTTTAGTCAGAAAATAGGTCTACCTTTAGGGTTTTGTATTTTATCTTAATTATTATTCTAGATAATAATTAAAACCAGAGATAATCATCCTCTTTTTTAGGACTTCACTAATTATCTTAAATATTAGCTATAACTACCCAAGTTTTATCAGTCGAGGATTTGAATCTTCTCTCTCTCCTTTCACCCACTTCTCAAAAGCCTAGAGAAAACCCATCATCTTCTTCCTTCTTTGCTCAGATCTAGTCCATTTGGGGCTAGATATGAGCATAGATTGTTTGTTTTTAGTTATTTTGAATAAATTTCTTCGCTATTTGAGCGATTTTTTTCTTCGCCATTAGGGCGATTATTCCCTTCGCTATTAGGGCGATTTTATCTACACTTTTGATAGTGTTTCATTTTATAGATTTTTTCGTGATTTGGTTTGTTGGATACAAGTACACCGGCGATTTGACGGAGGCAAGATCAAATTATTCTATTATTCTTCAACAGAATAATAAATTTAGGGTTTCTGGGCTTCTCGCTACGCATGAGTTTTTGGGTAAATCACTCCTCTCTCATAGGAGTATTTCTTTTCAAGAAGAAAATCAATCAAAATGGTCGAACAATGATTTCGAATACCATTCCTTCTCCAATCTCTAAATACAAGATTTGGGTGCTATCGGTGTGGATCGCTCTTTCTCTTCGCGATTTATTTTCGTTTTGCATCTATCATTGTATTTGTTTCATGTTTATGTTGTACTTGTTTTTTCTTGAAAACCATCATGTAAACGTTTCTTATTTGGAATGAAATACTAATGGTTTGATTATCAAAAAAAAGCTATAACTACCCAAGATAATTAACACATGGCAATTTTATTCTCTTTTTGTTAGGATTTAATATATAACCATAATTACTTAGATAATTCCAAAAACGAATATTCATTATTAAATATCCTAATCCTCATAACCCTTATCCAAATTAAAACCCCTTTCCTGGAGTGAGGATAATTTGGGTTGGTGGACCGATCCATGGGTTCTAAGAGCCAAGCCATGGGTCTTTGGGCTTCCATAATAAACAAAAATGGTTTCCATAATAAACCAAATGAGCTTCAATAATAAGCCAACTGAGCTTCCAAAATAAGCCAGTTGTGTTTCTATAATAAACAAAATGGGCTTCAATAATAAGCCAACTGGGCTTCCAAAATAACCAGTTATGTTTCTATAATAAACGAAATAGGCTTCAATAATAAGCCAACTGGCTTCCCAAACAAGCCAATTATGTTTTTCTATAATAAACGAAATGGGCTTCAATAATAAGCCACTATCCATATACCGTTTTGATATGGTACAAACAAAAAGAAAAACAAAGCATATCGTTTTTTTGGGGACCATGGTTTTTTTGGGGGACCATGGTTTTTTAGTTCCAAGTTCGGTTATATCGTAAAAACATTTCCCAACCGAACAATGGTTCGATTATGTTGCAAAAAAAAAAAAATCCCAACTGAAAACAGTTTGCCTATTTCGCAAAGTTCGGTTAGTTGCAAAAAACATTTCCCAACCGAACTGACCAGTTCGGTTGGTTACAAAAAACATTTCCCAACCGAATAATAGTTCGGTTAGTTGCAAAAAACATTTCCTAGTTGCAAAAACATTTCCCAACCGAACAATAGTTTGGTTACGTCGCAAAAAAAAAAAAATTGCCAACCGAACACGTCACTAGGAAAATAAAACCATGGTCCCAAAAAATGATTCTAAAGTAAATACTTGTGAATTTGTTTTTAAAACCCAAATGCAATATACATATAGATCAAGTTGTTTTTGCCTTTCAAACTCAAATTCAATAAAGACGGATAAGTTACAAGCCACAGCCAAACAATTGAGAGGAGGAATATTTGCATACATGTTGAAGCCTAGCTATCTACCCTATGCTAAAAGGATTTGATTCGAGACTTAAATTTTAGTTTTCCCCACCATCTCGCTACGTTCTCAGCAATTAGTATAATTTTTACCAACTTAAAAAGAATTTGTTGTTCAGAAGTGTAGCTCATTAGCATTATAAACGGCTGAAAAAACTTGATTCCGACCATTTCATTAAGTTCAAATGAACAAACAAGGGATGGAATTGCATGTTTAGCATCTAAATTAGGTGACTGCTTTAGTTATTAGCCATGGAGGTTTTTTATTTTTACCACATTTATTGATTTTTATGCCTCGCAATCCACATGACATGCGGTTTGATAAATATGTCCAGTTGGCCAGTGCCCCAAATCCACCAAGTAGTCCAAATATGTTTTCTGAGGTGCCAGTAATCCTATGACTAGCAGGACTGCAGGAGTATGAATCCTTCTGACATTCCAACTTCTTTTTACATACATACATTATATAAAGAAGAGTTCTCAAAGACATGAACTACAAGATTTCTACCAAACATCTGCACCCGGGAATACCCAAGCTGCTGCTTTCATCACGAACTCATGTTCATGGAGAAGAGCGTCATGGTCAAGAAGAATATCAACCCTGGGGTTAACATAAGCGTCATGTTTATTAGGCCGACATAGCGAAGCGAGGGAGGACTTTATATATGGTGATTTTGTATCAATGTGAAGCATGATTTTTTTTTCCAATTTGACACAAAAAGATTGGATTTGGTGTTGGTGATTGTTTTTCACTAGACAAAATTGTCTCTTTTTTTTTATCTAGTTATTATAACTCATTATATATCCAATTTTTTAAGGGTACAATTGGTAACCAAACTTCAATATAACATATCTAAAAATCCATGCCTTGGAGTTTTACAAATTTTATATGGTTGGAAAGGCTTTAAGAAAATCTACACAACGAGTACAAACAACAATATCAAATTTAGAGTTTTGACGAAAAATTCGGAGGTGTTTATCATTTTAGGCACAATTTTAGAAATTTAAATGTATATATATTATGCAAACCACCACAATGGATACATAATACTTCGTGTAGCCATATTTTGGTTTATGCATCAATTTTTTTTCCGTTGCATGTACTCCCTCCCTCCGTTCAAGAAAAGTGATATTTTCATTTTAGGTATAATTTTCGAAAATTGACTGTATAACCATTATGCAAACCGCCACAAATGATGCATAACAAATTATGCAGCAATATTTTGGTTTATACATTGGCTAATTTTTTGTTTTAGGAAAAGTGATACTTTCACCCTGTGTCAGAAAAAATGATATTTTCACATTGTGTCAGAAAAAATAATACTTTCGCGTTGTATCAGGAAAAATGATATTTTCGCGCCGATTTCTTCGGGCGGTCATCTAGTTATAATTCTAAGGTCTCTAATTTTCCAGTGCTTACACAATTTAAACATTTGCTTTCTTTGGATACATATTACATTTATATTTAAATCGAATTAATCAATAATTCATGGCTTATTACACTAATTAAACATAACCGACTTCCAAAGATTCATCATGCATACTCTCTTAAATAAAAAATAATTAAAATCCTAATTTAGATAACAAATACACTGTGATATTAATGAAGATAAAAAATCCTTAATTTCGGTTCATAAATTAATCAGCAGCACTAGCTAAATTGAAATCACCAAAATCGAGTTTGCGGTGTAATGAGCAAAGACTAAACATTGTTCTACGTGATAGGTGAAAGGACTACAGGATTTAATGGTGCAATTTGCAAGCCACAACCAAAGTTCAGCGACATTGAAGTTAAAGATGTGGATCATTAACTTGGTGATGGATCTCCGGAGTTGGTTTTTTGGTAACGAAAGTTCGGAAACGAAGATTGGTGATTGAACTGCCATAAGTAAGTTGGTTAGAGCGTCTGCAGCGGTGCGACCAAAACTAAAGACTAAAGAGTAAATAAAAAGACCATATTTGGGTTTAGTCCGTTGAGTGACACATTGGGGGGCGATTAAATTTGGTCGAGCGTTGGTAAAGATTACGCTCGGTGTGGAGCGTTGGTAAAGATTACGCTCGGTGTGGGGCGCTGATATAGTTTACGCTCGGTGTGGGGCGCTGATATAGTTTACGCTCGGTGTGGGGCGTTGGTAAAGATTACGCTCGGTGTGGGCGTTGATATAGTTTACGCCTGATGAGCCGGAGACACTGTTCACATAATAAATAAATAAAATATGGGGTGGGGTATAGTTACCGCCCCATACTAATTAAAATAATAAAAAAAAAAAAAATGGGGCGTTGTTTTAGTTACCGCCTAAAGTGGAAAAAATGGGGTGGAGACTTCAGGTGCGCTCGGTGTGGGGCGTGAACTTCAGGTGTGCTTGGTGTGGGGCGTTAAGTTTTCGTGCGCTCGGTGTGGGGCGTTAAGTTTACGTGCGCCCGACTAAATTTGGGTTTGGTCTTGGTCGCGGACCAAATTTAGTCTGGCTACAGTGGTATAGTCTGGTATTTGATCTTTAGTCCGTCCCACTACGCCTCTATTTCTTCCCAAATTTTTGGTCTTGGTCGCCCGCTGCAGACGCTCTTAGGAGAGGTGGAAATGTAGATAGCGAGAGGAAGATGAAATAAGAAAGAGCCAAGGGGAAAGAAGTTTGGGGTGATACTAGTTGTGATTCTTAGAATTGGTTTGTTCAGATGAATGTTCAAGGAACAAGAAAACAACTCGATCGTCTATATAGGTGAAAATTTCAGTGCATGTGATCGAAGCCGAGGACCAAGGTAGGTTGGTATGTTTCCATGCATGATCAAGGGAAAGAAGACATGTTACTCCTAACTACGGAAACAAGTAAACATGAAAAATTGTATGACTCGCACCTTGTTTGTTTCTGCTGACTCACCTGACTCTTCTCGATTCGCCTGAAATCATCCGTCTCATCTGGATCTTACTCAATATATTTGTTTTCTGAGTCAGATCTGACTCATCTAACTCAGAAATATGAGTTAGTGGTTTGTTCCCATGAGTCGGGAGTATTTTACTACCTGATTCAAATGGGTCTGAGTCGGGGGTTAGGTCTAACTCATATCGCGAGTCAGATCTAGCTCAAAAAACACAAAAAAAAAAACGGCCTGACATCTAACTCGGACCAAATCGGATCCAGATGTCGAGTCAGCAAAAAACCAAACATGCCGTCATTTGAAACTCTAAACCTGCTAGCTAATAAGGAGGGAAAATTCTTCATTAGAATTCCTTGGTGGATCACTTTCAATTTAAACAGCAGCCAAACTGAAATCGCCAAAATCTTGGAGTAGCAATTTCATGTCAATCAAGACTTATTCGGTTATCCGTGTCAAAGATATTTGCCTTAAGGCCCAAATTATGTCTGGTGAGCCGTAGCCCAAAATCCAAATATGTTTTCTGACGTGCCACTAATTCCTAATCCTAGGAGGAGTATGAATCCTTCTGACATTCCAACATCTTCTTACATACATACAGTATATCGGAGAGTTCATGATCCGAAAAAATTCTACCATACATCTGCACCCTTGCATACCCAAAGCTGCTGCTTTCGTCACAAATTAATGTTAATGGAGAAGAGCGTCATGGTCAAGAAGAATATCAACCTTGGGGTTAGCATCCAATGGCACAATATCATCTGCTCAGTACTATTGCTAATACTAGTGTTACTACCATGCACCTCTGCACAAAGCGATATTGATGATGCTATTGCATTAGCCATACAGTGCGGATATGAGCTCCTTTACTGTGTCATTATGATCATCCTATGTGTTATAACTCGTTGGTTCTGGGTCACATGTAACAATAGGCTAACACGTAGTATTAGTGTCACTCGACAAAGACGACATAATATTGTTCCCCGGAGAAAGTGCTGCAACTCGAAAAAGAGGTCTCGATTTAAAGGTGATCGAAACGTTCCCAGTGTTTGTGCACCCTGATGTTAAGAATACAGAAAACATACTAGAATGTGCTGTTTGTTTAAGTCTATTTGAAGATTATTACCATGCAATCATGTTTTTCATTCTACTAAATGCATTGATCCTTGGTTAGTTTCGAAGTCTAGTACTTGTCCTGTTTGTCGCTTTGATCTTAACCGGGGATATTGTAGTTGATGTAGTGGAAGACAGCAGAGACCATTATGAGATGGCGTCGGAGATAATATCAGTAGTTGTCATTGAAAGTGTAAACCACCTACATTCAGTGAGCATTAATCATCGGCGCAACTAGGGGACTCAGGTCATAGCAAGAGATTATATTACAAATTTCTTGCTCACACCATTTAAACATTTGCTTTCTTTAAATCTGTATTATTACATAAATCGAATTAATTGATAATTCATGGTTTATTACACCGATTAAACATTCAAATGATTCATACATATTCTCTTTAGTAAAACAAAAATTAAAAATCCTAAATTTAGATAACAAATATACTGAATATATCAATTAAGAAAAAATATTCCTTAATCTCAAAATCCAATTAGACATAAATCAATCAAGAAACAGGAAAATTACTAAACAGCAGCTAAATTGAAATCACCAAAATCAAGTTGAGAAGCAATTTCCTGAAGTTGTTTCTTAACACTCATATCAATCAATTTAGACCCAGAATTCCCATACCTGATTGTAAACCCAGC
Source organism: Papaver bracteatum (assembly GCA_023529315.1). Lineage (NCBI taxonomy): Eukaryota > Viridiplantae > Streptophyta > Magnoliopsida > Ranunculales > Papaveraceae > Papaver > Papaver bracteatum. The sequence goes on from JAJJWX010004010.1 coordinate 2,257,299, forward strand.
AACAAGAGAAGGATCAATCAGAGTCTTAATCCTGACATTCTTAGAATTTGTCAATCTCTGCACTCCTTTAGCAATCTGTGCTAAATGATTAGATTCCAGCTTCACAACAGATGTAACAACAGCCAATTCAGTATCAGTCATTGCATTAAAAACCAACTCAAATTCCTTCACCACATCTCTAATCAAATCAATTCTCTTCACATCAACCAATATGTTCAAGAAATTAATAGTGGTTGGTTTCAGGTTTGATGATTTTGCAATCTCATCAATCAATGAGTATTTCTTCTCAACAGCAACTGTTGGATTCACAAAGAAATCATAAACTTCTGGGGATGAGAAGATCTTCTCAATCTTTTCAATGTCTTGTTGTGTGGCTTCTAATGTTCCATTTGAGCTTGCTGATTGTGCTAAGGCTGTTGCGTATCTGCTTGCTGCTGTGTCTAACATTGTTGCACCACCATGGTTGTTGCTGATTTTGTTCTTCTTTGAGAGTTTTATGCTCAGTTTTGGGAGTCTGAGACCTGTGGATGAGAGTTTGCTGGAAACTTGAGTTTTGGCAAATACTCTGTTTGTTGATGAGGATGTGGTGGTGGGGAATTTGGATTGGAATGCAACTGGGGATTGTTGCAGAGCTGCCATTTTTTTGTGTTTTGGGGGAGAAAGAAGGAAATGTTTTGTGATTTAGGTTTTGCTTGGTGGTGCTGTGAGTGATTTTAGCAGAAAAGGGATATTGGTGAGGATGAAGGGTTGTGATGTTTTTGAGATCTGTGATTGACGGTGGAGATTAGGTGGATTATCTAGTATTTGTATGGATGGTAACAAGAATCTTATCTGGAGGAAAAAGGAGTTAGCTGTTGCCACGTGGAATCTATTTGGATTATTTGGCATGACGTGGATAAATATATTCTTACACTCTGCTTACACCTGGGAGATTTGTGCGTTTTTACTTGCATGCAGCACCCCTCACCTATATTGTCAGAGCTAAAGGATCAACAAAAACTCGTGCTCAAAAGAATAAAGTGTTTTAATTAGGTTTCAAGGTTGGGATATTTTAATGGCTAACCAATTGGAGTTAGAGAGTTCACTCAATGATTCGCAGGTTTGGATAAAGAAAGCACTATCAAAGACTACTTCTTCATTTTTCTAATTGATTGGTGGTCTGCTGTGATCAACGAACTAAGTATTTGTGTTTCTTTAGTGGCATCTCATACCAGGGTTAATTCACCATCCGCAACAACATCAACAGCGGCAGAACCAACTCAAACGCCCGGAAAACATAGATCTCTTGGCTAAACAACTACCAGGACCTGCTCAAAGTTTATTCGTCTTCACGGCTTGGCATATATGGCTAGCACGGAATGCAAGGATTTACAAGCAGAAACCACAAATCCCACAACAGATTTTACAAACCACAGTGACAGTGGTAATGTTGGAAGAAATTCAATGGGCCCACAATCATACTGCCTCCTTCATAGCAGCCAGCCCATCAATGCCAAGACCAACTACAATTGCTATCTTCATCGGATGGACAGCACCGGAACAACAATGGATAAAAATCAATATGGACGGAACTGCAAAAGGTAACCCGGGACCGGCAAGAGCAGGAATCATATGCAGGAACTCTGAAGGCAACGTACTGAAGCCTCATGATCAGCATTCCCAACAACAAGCTAACACATACTCCGAGAGAGGCAAATCAGGCAGCGGACGAGCTAGTAAATAGAGCGGCTACAAAACAGCTACAGAATCCACATAGCTGGGAACTCACTTGTCCACCTTTTCTACAACTCATTGTATCAAATGACATGAATGCTTTTACCTTTCCACGATTCCAAAAAAAAGGAAAAAAAAAACAAGTCGAATTCGCCTGACAAATAAAGTAACAAACACACAGAGTCATCACTCAACATGAATATGTACGGCCACTTGATTATGCTGAAATGAAGAATTTTGTGAAATTCAGATTCATTTTACAAATCCATAATACCCTGTCATCTTAACATTCTAAGATGCCAATACTACATGGAGTAAGATATGATATGTTGCTATCACCTCATGGAAAGTAAGATATGATCGACCCAAGGGGTACAACCCTAGACATACTCGAAATGACAGCGAGTGCAAGGCACACACAAAACTAGATATAAACTAGAATAAAAATGATTCCAAAAAGACAAGTACATCAAATAAGCATAGCTTGGCTTTTCCACAACAATCCTACTTGTAACTCAGTCATTCTCACAAATCCCTTTCAAGATCATGATAACTCATAATAGGTGTAAGATAAATAGTAAGTAAGACAAAACCCAAGAAAGAGTTAGGACAAATACTCAGCTGTGAAGTACGCTAATCAAACATTAGCAAGTGATTCGGTATAAACATGGCTTATATCGAAATGATCCATTGGACAATTGCAGATTTCCTTGAAGCTCTTTTTCTTGAGATCACAAGAGAGAATCCTGTCGTCAGTTAAATGTATCAACGCTTTCAACTCATCAACATCACCATCCACAACCAGCATGACATGGAAACCCTGGTCAGGGTACGAACCATCAATCCAATAGTGATTTGCTAATTCATCAAGCTTGACTCGATATTTTAGTTTCCATCCAACATAATTAATCTCCATCTCGAAGATATCCCAGCAATGAAGCAATGTCGGATCACTTAGAATAAGATGCATATGACCCATCCACTCTCCAAAATATATTATATGTCTATCCCGCATTTCATCACTAAACGGTAATGTTATTAGTACTTCTCGATCAATATTAAAAGAAGAAGAAGTATTACTCTTCAAGTTAATCCAATTCAAAGAACCATCCCAAAAAACACCTGCTAACTTATAGAAGTGAATAAAATTAGGCAGACAATAACTAGATTCGCAGAGTTTCCAAGAACTTGTTACCGAAGAGTAGATTGCAATCCGATAAGCATCATCAATTTTACCAATAGAGATAACTTCATAGTTAAGTGATTTCACTGGATCGAAAACTAGACTAATGCTAAAAGAAGGAAATTCTGGATTTGGAGGAATGATTCTGTAATGTTTGGTTGAGAGATTGTAGATATAATAAGATGAACCTCCACCGTACTCACAGCACAAAAAGAGCCCATTACAAGAATGTTCCAACACTAATGGTTTACGATCTTTGGATTCAAAAATGATACTAAGATTAATGGTTATTCTTTCACTGAGTAAAACTGAATCATAATTCGCGTTACTGAGAAGAGTTTTGAGGAAAAGAAATCCAGGTTTTGAATGTTTATTACGAATATAGTGATTCTTAATGAAATATGGACTAGAGATAAGTGATGACCAATGTTTTGATACAGATTTAGAAACAAGAAGTGATTTTACTGGTAAGAACAATAGAATTTGATTCAGAAGATCAATATTGTAAAGTACTCGTATTAAAGATGATGATGATGAGTTTTCATCAGTACCTGAAATCTGCAACGCTTCCATACGCATCTCAGCACAACCAAACCTCCGCTTGGAGAAAGAAGAAGGGAATTTTGATATTGGGATTAGGTTAGGGTTTTAGGATTTGAAAGTTCCCCAAAATCTATTTTGTTGGGACCTTTTGTTGTCTGCCGTTAGATATTCGTTTACTAAGGTTGTGCAGTCTGTGCGAAAAGGCATGATCATTCAAGGCCCATGGAAGTAGAACAGGTCCATAGAAGTAGAATTTGGTGAAACCGGGTTGATTTTGACTCTTTTTGCTTCATTTTTGATAATTTAGAGCAACCACATCCATCGACTAAAACCAAATACTTGGTTAAGAATTCAAGCGCTACGGAAAGGAGTAAAGAGCATATACTAGAGTAAAATCAAAAACCAAACTATATTTGGTCTTTGGTTTGGTTTTGGTCTGGCGTAGATTAAAGTTGTGCCTAATGGGGCGAAGATTAAAGTTGCGCCTGATGATGGGGCGCATATTAAAGTTACGCCTGATGATCGAACGTAACTTTGAGTTACGCATGATGATCGGGTGTAATTTTGAGTTACGCCCGAATTATTAAAAAAATGGGGCCCAATTAACAATTACGCCTGATTGGGGAGAACTTTAAAGTTACGCCTGCTGAAATTTTAGTCTTTCCTCGTAGTGTCGCAGCACGGAGTAAACCAAAAAAATTTAGTTTTTGTTTTTGTTTTTGCTCTTTGGTTATACTCCCTCCACTGCAGTTGCTCTTACGGTGGTCTTGAACTAAATCCTTAATTCCGTAAGGTCCAGCAGCGGCCTAGGCATGCCCCTTAAAGGTACATAGAAGTAGAATTTGGTGAAACAAGATTAATCCAGACTCTTTTTTCTTCATTTTTGATAATTTACAGTGGTCTTGAACCATATCCTTCATTCTGTAAGGTCCAACGGCCTATGCGGAAAGACATGCCCCTTAAAGGACTATAGAAGACATGCCCCTCAAAGGATTATAAAAGTAGAATTTGGTGAAAGCGGGTTAATTTAGACTTTTTTTTTCTTCCTTTTTATAGGTTACAATGGTATTGGACTACATTCTTAATTCCTTAAGGTCCAGCAGCCTGTGCGGAAAGGCATGCCCCTTAAAGGTCCATATCATAAAAGTATAATTTGATGAAACCGGGTTTATTTAGATTTTTTTTCCTTCATTTTTGGTAGTTTACAATGGTCTTGGACTACATTCTTAACTCCTTAAGGAGTTATATCTGGCAATTACGAGTTCGATGGTCTGTTTTTTTTTCTTCCATAAATTTATTCAAATCCGAGTATGTTGGCGCCTCGAATGAGCTGAACCAACTAGTACAGCAATCACACTCCAAATGGTGCTAATGTCACTCGTTGATACTCGGTACAATAATTTCAATGTTTGGATTAAGAAAGAATCATATTATTGGGACTACAATCAGTTGGGTTTGTGGTTTCATACGATTATAGTTGTTAGAGCATTGCTCGTTCAAACTCGCAATGTTTCTATCTCAAGCTTGTTTGTCAAGTTTAGTTGATCAAAACTATAGTCTTGATTTATAGTCTACTTATAGCTATGTCTCGGATTAGGATAGAATGTGTAGTTGAGCTTTAGACTTCACGACGTTCACTAATTAAAGACAAAGATCTATTGAGGGGAGCTTGGAGGAACTTCATCAACAAAAGGTATGTGGAGGCTAAAACTTATCTATCACTCAGAAGTCTATTATATTATATCTCCTAATGAGACTAAGTCGTATAGCTATATAGACTTTTAAATTATACACATTTGATATTTCGAGTAGAGTTTATCTCACTTATCTATTTCTCGAAATATGTATTGGAAGATTTTTGCTTTAACTATGTTCATCATTATTCTTGACGAGTTTAGTTGGAAACAATTTATTTGTTGGAAACTAAATATTAAGTCAAAAGATGATCATATGAAAATTGTCGTGATACATCTTACATGATTTGTGTGAGACAGTCATTTGATGTTGACTTGGAAAGTTTCGTATTGATCATTCGATCACTTGAAAATTACTTTAATCTAATAGTTTGTGTGACACAGCTATTGTCGTCTTCTAAGGATGTTTCAATGATTGAAATGGGGTTTAGAACAATTAACCATGTCTGAATACAACACAGTATGCATACCTAGTATGCGAACTTGTTTGTAATGATTCAGGTCCGGGAACCTTGTTTGGGTACCTAGTATCCGAACAGTTTTATCTGTAAAGGTATGGGAACCTTGTTTGCGTACCTAGTATGTGAATGGTTCTACCTGATTTGGGTCCGGTATGGCTGTTCGCGTACCTGGTTTGCGAACGGCTGGATATGCTAAGGTCCGGAGTTGTTGTCCACGTACCTGGTTTGCGAACAGTGTTTTAAGTTATAACATCGGTTAAGTATGCTTCTCATACTCATAACAAAAACATTTATGAATTAAGGAATGCAATATTTGCAAACCTTGGCTTAATGTTCATGAATTGATTCTTGTATAAGTACTTTGTACGATTACGAATCAATCCGATTTTGTTTCAACTTGTTTATATATATATATGAGATTGTGAATAATTGAACAACTCTATGTGAAACATAATTAGATTCATTTGATTATCTTTCATGATTGATTTAATTTAGACCATTCTCTTTAGACAAGAAAAACACTAGTGTAGTTAACTTGTTTTTCTTGTCAAGGCATTCGATTAGACTTGAATAACCCGAATCCTCCAATTTGTTAAGTCTAACTAAGATCATAATTAACTCAGTTTCTCTTATCCAAAATCAAATTTGACTAAGAAAATGATCACATATTTTGTTAAGCCATAAACAATACATACAAACCAAAATAAATTGACTTGCACAATTATTTTCTTAACCGGAAGCAATTGAAACAAACACATACATTATAGCACCGCAATTGCACCAAATTTTGTTAAGAAAAAACACTTGATACCGTATCATAAAGAAGATACCAAACAATAAGCCAAATAAATTGACACAGTTTTTCTTAACAAGAAACAATAGAATCATATACACACACATCCATACACAATGATGGAACATATCAATTGTACCGAAATTTTGTTAAGAAAAAGCAAAATATATATACAGTATAAACATGCTTTGATAAAATAGGCTGAACATGCTTCCTCTTCGTCGCCACCCCCACCCCCCACCCACACACACACACACACAAAAATTCGACCATACACACACATCCATACACAATAATGGAACATAGCAATTGTACCGAAATTTTGTTAAAAAAAAAACAAAATATATACAATATAAACATGCTTTTATCAAATACGCCGAACATGCTTCCTCTTTCTTAAACATATAAACATGCACTATGTCCCGGCATGGTAGAGTTGTTGATATACAATGCTGGATTATCAGGAAAAGACTAGAAATAACTCCTTATTATTATTTTTGTAAGCCGGTATAGTTTATTTTTAAATTTCAATGTCGTTTTGTTGTCTCGGGATGAACGATTTTTCATTAAACAATGACGACACCTGTGTTTCAGTATCGTTGTTCTACATGTCTATGCCGGCTTCAGATATGATCGTTAGTTTTTGTTTATTTATTTCGTATGTATTTTGATATAGGGTGAAATCCAAGGAACTTAACAAAGGAAAAATTAAATATTCAGACGTTAAGAAAAGAAAGAAGAACGCTCTTGGAACTCCCGAGTCTCAGCCTCCTCGAGGGAAAGAATTTGGTCGCAATAAGCGTCATTACAAAAATAGGTCTCATTAGTGAGGGTCCATAAATCGTCACAAATAGTAATAAAACCGTCACAAATGTTTACATCCAACCGTCTAGACTAGTGCGTCACAAATGTCATTTGTAACGGTTTTTCTCTTTTTATGGCAGTTGGTCAACCCTCACAAATAGATTCTCTATCTGTGATGGTTATTTGTCCCTCACAAATTATACGACCACCACCGACTAATTGTTTCCCGACAACGATCAACGGTAACCGTCCCCAGATTTTAGATTCTAAGAATCCTCAAAAATCTTAAGTTTTTCAGAACATAAACTTACACCATTTTCATATAAAATAAGAAACTAAAATTGCATTCATAACAAAGTTGTACAAAGTTTTCCATTGAAACTTACATATATGCAAGTAAGATGCATGTTTTACTGTTTTTGAAACAGAAATCTGGGCAACAGAACAACACCAAGAGAGTTCAAAAAGGTATAGTAGTAACTAAGATTAAAAACATCTAAAGTGCATGTGTAAAGTTTGGGACAAACTTTGAACACACCTGATGGAATGAATATAAGAAAAGGCACCAGCTGAAAAAGCTTCAATAGCACCAGTGTAATAGCTTCCACAAGACCAGCTTATCCTAATAGGTGACTGATCATGGACTTGGGAAACCCCATATTGAGCTAAGGAATTCTCTATACAAAGAACATCACCTTTTCTTGATTGTACATAGTGAGAAACCACAGTCATCAGCGAAATACATCAATCAATGAGAGCATGCATTTATGTTTGGTGTAGACATGAGCATCGGGCATGTTCTCAAGGCAATGTAATATGTGCTAGCTATGACGACCAAGACATCGACTTCCTTACATAAATAGTAAAATTATATGTTGCAACTTTTATACCTTCTGGATGAGGCTCGGTCATATGATAAGCATCATAAGTAAAGCTTCCATAAAGAAACTCATCATAGACAGTTGCTCCTCTTTTCTGTATTGCACGGCCAAAAGAAATCAGATGTTATAAACATTAGCAATTCAACAATGACACTTTCAAATGAATCAACAAATTACCTTCGCATGGTCACGATTCTGTTAGTTGCAAGTTAAGCCTAACATTAGCAATTTGTCAAATAATTATTTGTAAAGTTTAGCCGCTACAAAGGAGATGCGATAATAACGACTGCATCATGTATAGATCTTCTTCACAAGCATTAAGAAAAATAGTTTCAGACTCCAATAAAATTCCAAGCCTATCAAAAGCATATTACAGTATTTATAAACAAAAGTTCATCTTGCATTAGTGATGTTGGAGTGTTCAATATGAATAAAAAGGATAGATAAAAAGCATAAACAAAAATGAGGATGTAATCTCTTACCATGGTCTTAAGACAGTCCCAGTCATTTATAAGGGGATGTCCAGCAGGACGAATAGATTTTTCAAACCCAAACAGAAGCTTACCAATAAGTTTAATGTTGTGGTCGACGTGCATTCAATGATCCATTACCTCTACAAATTTCTTTTGTGCATCAGCTTTCCTCTGAGAACCTTCAAGGGATTTTCGGAATTGGGCTGATGAGAGATTGAAAAATTCATTAAGAAATAGAGATTAGTTAACCCAACAAAACAAAATACCCAGATTACAAGGTAAAATAAGCAACATTGTGCCAGAAATGAATGAGATCTGCTTCCCGGTGGTTAACAGATCCTGAAAATGAAGGAAATGAGTTCTTTTCAATGAACTTTTTTTATCATTCACCGGATTGGTACTCTTGTATAGAAAAAGGTATTCCATGCTAACTTCGAGATCTCTGATCAAATTTTTTATATAGTGGTAAGTAAGGTTGTCGTTCACTCGGACTAGTTGAAATTGATTTTAGGATTTGATAAAATAAAATAAAACAAAAATATATACAAAAAATATTGTCACAAGATGAAGAGATGTGCTCGGACTCAGGATTCGGCCAAACTCATAACAAAAGGTTCAAATATTAATTCTTTTAACAATTATCGCTCAACAAATAAAAACATGGACTCCTATTTTTTTGCAAAGGTAGATTCTCAAAATATCAATTATAAATCCTAAGTGTGGGACATCAAAACAATTAAGCAAGCATGACCCATCAAATGAAATGACAACTAATTAATCAAAATCATAATTCAATTTTAATTAGTGCAAAAGTCATAAAAAGAATTAATTAAAATTACCCACGTATAACATTAGGATTCCTCCGTCGTCCCAATGATGGGTTTATCTTCTCATGATGCGAACACACTGAAAAAGATAATTCATTGCTCGAAAGGTTCTTACAAGGATGATAATACGGGAGAAAATAATTAAAAACCGGGTTTGTAACACTTATTTCTGTTACAAACTAGCTGTTACAGAGAACGATAAATGAATACTGTCGCTGACATTGTAGCAACAACGACGGTTCTGTGTGTGTCTTACGTTCTTCACAGCAGCAGAAAATGGATCTTCTCTGCAATTCTGATTTTTGGCTCTGTAATGTGCTAAATGTATCCCAAACTCTCCATACGCATCTCTGCTTCACCATTACCTTATATATACTTGACATGACCAAGAATCTCCCATCATAACTCCAAATATTCTCGTAATGAATTCTGTATGAGTCACGGGAATAATTTCTTTAATCTCTTATTCTTCACACGTCAAAAACATCTTGCCAACTTCAGCACGATCCTACATGCCCTTATATCGAGTAAAATAAATTCTAAACACATGCCACAACCAACTATATCCCAAAATATCCCGAGATATCTTCAACGGAGGAATAATTTCCCTGTTTTGTTCCAACCTAAGAATCACCCCTTAATTATCGAACCTAAAGCAATTACCACCTTATGTTGACCATGATAGCTCGTCCTTAAATGAATTCGGCAAGAAAATCTCACCAAAACTGCTCGAGTTTAATGCAGAAAATCCTACCATCCACGTACTCCCTGATTTCTTCTCTCCGACGATGTAGCCAAATTTCTTCGACTCTGATGGACTTAAAAGTCCTGTTTTGATACAACAGGCCCAACACAATTTATTGCAGCGATTGAATCTCAATAGACAACTTCCAAACCAAAAATACCTTCTCGGGTTTTCAAAGAAATAAGATGCACATTCCCTGTTTTCTTCCACACAATTATCTATCCAATTTGAGTCGATTCTGATGATCCTACCATGCCTGTAATACTCAAACAAAACTTCCCAAACAATTCCATCCATTGAGTCTCCTTCAATCCCGACCAAATTACGAACCCTAATTCTGCCACTTGAATTCCCGACAAAAATTAATTTTGAATGGGGAAGATGAAGGTCCCTCTTAACCAGTAGCTTGGGGTGTGAATATCAATTAGGGTGCCCCTTAACAATTGAGGTTTCCCTTATCCAAAAGGGAGAGTCCGAATAACACGTTCTTTCGGGTGCTTTAGACAACTTTGCGAGGTGATTTTTTCCAAAAATGTTTATTTCCAAAAATACATAAAAACACAATATTAGTACAAAAATCGAGTTCTAACAATACAGACATCGAGGACAAATCAGACACAAAAATATGTCTATCAAAATACCTCCAAATTTATTATTTGCTAGTCATCGAGCAAATTTATTCTAGAAAATAAAATGACTATACTTAGCACGTGCAGCAAGCCGTTAAACCGCTAGGTGGACCTAGCGGTGGATTGTTGTCTCCGGATGGTTTTCCAGAGGTGTACCCACAAAACCTTTATACTCCAGACCCTAGCTATCTATGTAGAACCTTGGAAGGCACTAAAGAATCTCCTTGGTTGGCATACTTATTGACTACAGGAGGAAGTATCGTGATGCGAAATTCCAATTGTTGTACACGAGTTTGCACTCAAGCATACTAAAATTCATATAAAGTGACAGAGCTCTACTCAGATAGTTTCTGGACATCATAAATCGGAGTCAACCAATCACATGGATAGATTAAGAAGATGGATGTAGAGAAAAACATGGATGATGTTGACTAAGGTGAACCTATCCTAATGGACTGAGATACTGGTCTGGAATAATATCAACACACTGGCATATACAAGGGAACCAATGGTCGATAATCCTAACTCTAGGTCAACTTAGCTGGCATATACAAGGGTACCAGTGGTCGACTTTATTGTATTTATTCCGGTTGGTCTAGTGGTCTGGTCTCAATTTTTTTTTTTTTTTTTTGTATCTCAGTCACTCTATTTCACCCTAGCAATGGTAAAAAGGTAAAAGAAGAAGTGATCAGGATTCTTTCGATGTTTCCATCACGAGGATATGGAGAAACTACCATGTTTTTTTTCTAACACCTGAGCTCTGTGCTTTTATGAATAGACTCTATAGATGTTTCCATCTAGTCAGATTGGTTCCTAAACTCCTATAACCAAGATGCTTCCATCCACTTAGATTGGTTAGTGACAACCTTAATAAACATAAATTTCTAGGCTCTGGAGTTTATTTATTTATATTTAAACTAAAATGTTTCTCCCATAACCCCCAAACTTATATCTAACATTGCCCTCAATGTTCTAAAGATGAAATTAAAAGCATGAACAAGGAGAAACTGTTACCATTTGAAGAAAAGATATAAGGAAAGATATTACCGTGTTACTTGAATATTGGGTTACCTACCAAGAAGTTCCAAGTTTAAAGTCTTCATCCAGACATAGAAAGGAATTAGTCACCTCATAGAATCATAAAGTAATAGACGGAATAACTGCGGATCACCAAAACCAAATAGGGATATCACAAGTAAAAGGAATCTACAACATCCCAAGAAAATTAGCAAATAAAGCACATCCTTTTCTAGTTTTCTGTTTAAGACAACTACAAATAGTTGTGGTTCAAGTTCAGGTTCTATAACTGGGTCTAGATAACATATTTTCATCGGTTGCATTTCCTCAAAAGTTAGATATGAATGTTCAGGTACTAAAGTTTGGAAAAACTCGAATAAGAACTTAGAAGCACATAACATTAACCTGAATAACTGGGGATCCTCTAAGTCAATCATATTTGACTCACACAGTTGACCACGGTGGTGGTCATTCATAGAAAAATGTGTCGACCCTAATCTCCTAAAGTAATTAGGTTTAGTCTCAAAACTTAATAACTGATACATTTGTAACTCATACGTTCCAACATTTGGAAGAAAAATATTGGGTGGGAAAACAAAAGGGATAATTAGAGTTTAGTACTCAGTTTTGGACCAACACTAGGCTTTGGTCTAACATTTGTCCAACGTTAGTGTTTGGTACCTGGACTGGACGTTGACCCGCATTGACTAGGTTAAGTCATAACTTCTGTTTTGTAATTATTAATAAATTGATATAAAATGTAATTATTCTGTGAGATTATAATTATACCCTTTCACTGTTCAAATATTTACAGAATAACCATTTAATATTAACCTTAATTCTTTCACCTTCTCATATTTCTCCAAAGTCCAAACCGTCGCCGCCAGGACCATCTTTCTCCAAACCGGCGCCACCAGGATTATCATATCGGTTACTTCCCCTGTCGCAAAATTCATATTCAACAGAACCCATATTTCTCAAATCTCTACTGCAGCAGCAACACCGACGTAACTACATCACCATTCATTCATACCCATTACATCTCCATCAACCCTTAGCAAATCATTCAATTTCCATATCTAGCAGCAACATCATCTCAAACCACTCCACCATTCTGCCATTAACAACATCAGAACTTTTTTTTCTCAGTCTCAATATCTTCCATGAACTCAAATCCATTTAACCCATCATTCTTCCGTCTGCATCTCACTGGTACTCTTGACCGAAACCCATATCAAATCAGTCATCAAAAACCCATAACTCGGCTTCACTATGGAAACAATAACAAACTCTAACTCCATCAAAATTCATATCAACACATATTTGAGTTCATCCTAATAATCAAAATTCAAACCCACTCTTCTATCTCAGTCACAAAATCGGTTAAAGCCCTAACTTTTAGATTCAATTCTCAGCTGAATTTCTTGCTTGATTCCGTTCTTATAAAAACTCTTCATTGTTGCAAGTCGTGTATGAATTTCGTACGAAATAAAAATAATTCGGTAATTAGTATGTTGTTGTTGGGTTTTTAATTCAAGTCATTTGCTTCATGATTCTCGTACACATACAGGGGAAGAAGAAGATAGATTGGAAGAAGAAGATGTCGGCTGTGAAAATTGGGGTTTGATTTGATTCCAAAATTGGGGGTTTTGATATGATGGCAGAGAAGGAACAGTTGTAGATGATGTTGTTGGATGATGAGATACAAGAAACTGATGACGAAATTGATATGGGTTTTAACTGAATTTGATGGGATGACTTTGGTTGTTACACAGGCATTTGAAGATTGAGTTGTTGTTGGTATAGTGAAGATGGAGGAATTGGTCGGTGTTGTGCAGAAGAAGAAGATTGAGGTGATAATGTAGGTGGACGAAAAAAATGTTAGAATTAGGTTTAATTGGTCTACATACATCTGAGCCGTAAATTTTCTTTTTGTTTTCCAACCGTTGGATCTTAGATCTAGGGATAAACTTGTAATCTCAGTATTTTTACAGTATTTTATTTTACCAAATTAATTAAAATCAGGTCATAGACGGTCAACTATAGTCAACATCCAGTCCAGGTACCAAAGCCTAACGTTGGACAAATGTTAGACCAAAGCCTAGTGTTGGTCTAAACCTGAGTACCAAACTCTAATTATCCCAAAACAAAATCAATCTAGGATCATAGCCTGGGTAAACCACATCAACCAGAGGACGGGTTTCTAACAACTGAACTTCTTCCGGGGCATCACTAGGTTCGAGAGAGCTAGTATGAAGGTAATCTGGCACAATGGTTGAGGAATATATATCAAGTCCCAAGTGAGGGATCTCTATAAGATTTGAAGGTAAGGCACATGGAGAATGATAATCACCCCCAAACTTAGAATTTTGGGTGTCTCTAGATAGACTAGCTACAATTTCCCTAATTTCTAGATCACCAGAATCCTGCAAATGGTCAATTACTTCTTGTAGGTTATACTCAGGTGATACATCCTCACTCACATTTAAAATCTCTACGAGTTCATCTTCTTCATCTAAGACTATAGTTTTTAAATCTTTGGACTCTAAAACAATATTCTCAGAATAAACTCTTTCCTCTAAACCATTATCACAATCATATAAAAGATTATCAGAGAAAGTTTCTAGTAAAGGCTCATTAACTAAGGTGTTCATCATAGTTACTTCCTCCGATTCACTGATAGGCACATCAAATAATGGATAATCCAATACACCGCAGGCTAAAGGATCATGAACTACATCATCTAAAACGGTGGTATCTCTAGTCAAATCCACATCCTTTTGAATAGATGAATAATCATTAAAATTATCGGGATTTGGACCAGAAATAATACTATCATTATGAATCTCAACTGGAGTAACCATTTCCTGATCATTATTCCTACATATGTAAGATTCCTCATTAACACTATCCTCATAATAATATGAAAATGGTTGAACCTCATTCAAAATAGTGTCTCCAATTCTATCCTCGTCATCTTGATTAGGTGAATAGTAACTATCATCATTTTCAAGGGTGAAACAGGGAACACTGTGTTAGAAATTCAGATTATTTCGAGCAATTATTTTGTTCGTATCAGCTATCCGCTTGGGGGTATCTTCTAAATAAGGTTCACTCATTATTGTAGTTCTTTCGTCCATAACTATACCATTCATCTTAGATAACTTACGTGTCGACTCAGTTAACTTCCTGAGGGACTCTTCTAAAGAAGGAGTAGGAACAGAAGGATCATAAAAAGAACTACTTTTCAATAGTTTGATTGTATCTTCTAGATACGAAGAGCTAGTATTATAATATTCTTGCTCGTAAGACTGATGCACGTGTTGATAGTAATTGGGCTCACCATGGTATGACCCATAACCTTCAAAAGGTTGGCGTTCCCAACCACTATTCACAATATGGTCATAAAAAGAGTGATGTCCATATTGTTTAGTTGGATATTCATATTCATTGTGATGGCAATTATAATACTAGCTTGACATCCTAACTACAAGGGAATTCAACACAAGCACAAACAAGGATGACTCAACCACAAAAAACCTACTGATTTCTAACAAACAAAAAGAATAATGACTCCACTTAGATTGTTTCTAGACCAACTTCTAATCCTTCGAAAGGGAATTCGTTACAATTTAAGCAAACTCCTTTGGAATCAATCCGAGTCAAAGTGAGTTGAATAGAGGCGAAGGAAGCTACATGGAGCTTTGATATCCAAGGCCTCACCGCATTACAAGGTGGCGCAGTCATGCATTCAACTTACAGAAACCATCATGAACTTCGAAGTATGCTTAAAAGAGTAACAATATTTTTCGAATGACTTTCCTATTAAGCTCGTTACCCTATCGGTCTCGTTCTAGTCAGTATTTTAATCTTAGGTTCACGTTTGGTATCGTTTTCCTGAGGCGAGAAAGAAGAGAACGGTGATGAAATCCGAACCCTTATCTTGTATGGCCAGTCCTTTCCCTTTACTAGGAAATTAAAGAAGCCGTTTTTAGTTCCTCATCATATATGCAAACGAAGGAATACAATAACTCGCTGACAGGGTATTCGCGAGTGTTTCGACAAACTTACCTCCCGTACCAGATGGGGGATGAACCGTTGAAGTCGACTCGGGCCACTAACTCCTATGTCAGTGTACGAACCCGAGGGGCCGAGATGATATCGTAATCGTCGTCCTTCCCTGTGCAGTTTATATTTAAATAACCCTTCCTTAGGGTTTTAAAAAAAATGTCCAAAAGTCCAAAAAGTGTCCAAAAATAAAAATAAAAATTACAACAATGAAACCCTATTTACAGTTTCTAAAAATAAAAAGAAATAAAGTCCAAATAAAATAAATTTGTACAGTATCTTCTTCACTCCTTGGACTCCTCTTTTCTTTCCTTCTTTGGCGATGCTTTCCTTTTATAACACTTTTATATTTCCTTATAGCTTCGCTCCAAATCTGAAAAGAATCAAAAAATACG
The DNA here is from genome assembly GCA_023529315.1 of Papaver bracteatum. Taxonomy (NCBI): domain Eukaryota; kingdom Viridiplantae; phylum Streptophyta; class Magnoliopsida; order Ranunculales; family Papaveraceae; genus Papaver; species Papaver bracteatum. Next base: position 2,273,525 of record JAJJWX010004010.1, read on the forward strand.
AAAGGCGTAAAAGAGAACAAAAATAATAAAAATAAAAATAAAACCTAAAAACAAATCTATACACAAATCCCCCTTTGCGGCGCCAAAAATTGATCAAATTTTATATAGTGGTAAGTAAGGTTGTCGTTCACTCGGACTAGTTGAAATTGATTTTAGGATTTGATAAACTAAAATAAAAGAAAAATATATACAAAAAATATTGTCACAGGATGAAGAGATGTGATGGGACTCAGGATTCGGCCAAACTCATAACAAAAGGTTCAAATATTAATTCTTTTAACAATTATCGCTCAACAAATAAAAACATGGACTCTTATTTTTTTTGCCAAGGTAGATTCTCAAAATATCAATTGTAAATCCTAAGCATGGGACATCAAAAAAATTAAGCAAGCATGACTCATCAAATGAAATGACAACTAATTAATCAAAATCATAATTCAATTTTAATTAGTGCAAAATTCATAAAAATAATTAATTAAAATTACCCATGTATAACATTCGGCTTCCTCCGTCGTCCCAGTGATGAGTTTATCTTCTCATGATGCAAACACACTGAAAAAGATAATTCATTGCTCGAAAGGTGCTTACAAGGATGATAATACGGGAGAAAATAATTAAAAACCGGGTTTGTAACACTTATTTCTGTTACCAACCAGCTGTTACAGAGAACGATAAATGAATACTGTCGTTGACCCTGTAGCAACAACGACGGTTCATTGTGCGTCTTATGTTCTTCACAACATCAGAAAATGGCTCTTCTCTACAATTATGATTTTTGGCTCTGTAATGTGCTAAATGTCTCCCAAACTCTCCATACGCATCTCTGCTTCACCATTACCCTATATATGCTTGACATGACCAAGAATCTCCCCTCATAACTCCAAATCTTCTCGTAATGAATTCCGTATGAGTCACGGGTAATTTCTTTAATCTCTTCTTCTTCACGCGTTAAAAACATTTTGCCAACTTCAGCACGATCCTACACACCCTTATATCGAGTAAAATACCTTCCAGACACATGCCACAACCAACTATATCCCAAAATATCCTGAGATATCTTCAACGAAGGAATACTTTCCCTGTTTTGTTCCAACCTAAGAATCACCCCTTAATTATCGAACCTAAAGCAATTACCACCTTCTGTTGACCATGAAAGATCGTCCTTAAACAAATTCAGCAAGAAAATCTCACCAAAACTGCTCGAGTTTAATGCAGAAAATCCTACCATCCACGTACTCCCTGATTTCTTCTCTTCGACGATGTAGCCAAATTTCTTCGACTCTGATAGACTTACAAGTCTTGTTTTGATGTAACAGGCCCAACACAAAATATTGCAGTGATTGAATCTCAATAGACAACTTCCAAACCCAAAATACAGTCTCGGGTTTTCAAAGAAATAAGCTGCACATTCCCTGTTTTCTTCCACACGATTATCCAGCCAATCTGAGTCGATTCCGACGATCATACCATGCGTGTGATGCTCAAACAAAACTTCCCAAGCAATTCCAGCCATTGAGTCTCCTTCAATCCCGACCAAAGTACGAACCCTAATTCTGCCACTTGAATTCCCGCAAAAACTGAATTTTGAATGGGGAAAATAAAGGTACCCCTTAACAAGCAGCTTTGGGTGTGAATATCAATTAGGGTGCCCCTTAACAATTGAGGTGCCCTTTATCCAAAAGGGAGAGTCCAAATAACACGTTCTTCCGGGTGCTTTAGATAACTTTGCGAGTAACTTTGCGAGTTGATTTTTTCCAAAAATACATAAAAACACAATATTAGTACAAAAATCGAGTTCTAACAATACAGACATCGAGGACAAATCAGACACAAAAATGTGTCTATCAATCTCCATACTGTATTACGTGAGACCCATAGGCAGAATTTGCGTTTTGAGTCATTTATTTAACCTTCAAAATCAGTTAAATTAAGAATATAAGAAGCATATTTATTTGGAATACCAGGAAACATTCTTATTAGTTATACCTAAAATGAGAAAAAGGGCTTAATATTTTTACCAGATGATATTGTTGCTTCAGAGTTTCACTTCGCAAATTATGTACGTAACTTCATGGATTCACAGTGCAACACAAGTTAATAACCAAGATATAATTAAGGAACAAGCCAGTTTCAGGAAAATCAAGGTCGTAATGTAACCCGTTTAAGTTCACTTATTGAGGGGAAAATAACAAACATGTCTTCCATCCAAGCAACACTATACAAATCACCCAGACGGGTCTCATATTCTGAAGGAGGACTAGGGAACTCTCCAGGACAGTAGGTTCCCCAACTGATCTCTTATGCATTTGATGTTTTGGAAGAATACCCTAAAAAATACTTCCAGATTCACAAGTTTCGAGATAGAACACCTACAAGAATCAAGTATGCAATATAAATTTATAATCTTAAGAATTCCTTAGAAATGGCAAACATGCATATTAGAAACATTAGGAAGTTACCAAGCTTTTATATGCTCCTAAAGAATTTTTTGCTTCAACACATTAACTAGATCATCTACGTAAAGGTAAGGATAGGTTGGCATACCTGCAATCGAAAAATTGTGAACAAAAAATTAATATACTTCCCGCCAACATAACCAAGCACCTCAGGACCACCATGATCACTGTAATAGATAAAGATGTGATCACTTGGACCACTATCAATAACCTTTCCAGGACTTGATAAGAATGACAGACGTCGGCCTACCCATTTTCAACATTCACGTGATAAGTACCAAGTCAGTGACATATAAGCTCAAGTTATCCTATTAACAACTACGATTATATCCAAAATTGCAGCCACTTAAGACCCAACCACCATGCAAACTACAAGATATCAAAACTGTTATACAAAAGCATTCACCACCATAAACTTTCATAAACAAGGAAAATCAAATGGAAGAAGAACGCATATCATGTTTTACATACCTAGTTTTACCCAGTTCATTCATGACCTCTTCTGAGATCCCACCATCATCTAGAGCTTTCTTCCCAGCAGTAAGCATGTAGAGCATGAACTTGTCAGCCCTTCTAGAGAGTTTTGGTGCAACCCATCCTTCCGTCGAGAAAGGCTTGATTTCTCCATCAATTCTCTATACATTACAAATAAATTAAACCAACAAGTAAGCCTCAAGTAATATATAAAAATGAAACTTAGTATGTAAATGACCGAATCAAATAAGACTCAAAATTGGAAAACTGGAACAGTCAAAACCTTCGATATCACTTATGCTACTAAACCCAAATGCAATCACTAACTGTAACTTGTAACAACATCAAATCTTCTTCGAACCACCACTATTATCTCATCTTCTTTATCTATCATACAAACTCAAGAACACTGGTCTAAGTTTATAACAAGAAACCTAATTTGGGATGAACCCTAAATCCCAATTGATTCATTGTAGAAACTGAATTTAAACCCTATACATCATCCAAACTTCAATTAAAAGAAAACTCATCACTAATTGATCAACCTATAAATAAATTTCACATTAATTAAAGAAACCCTAAGTTCAACTTACCTTTCTGTTGAGTTCGAATCAACAGACGGATCGACACCATGACCATCAACTATCCCTGATTCCATTCCATTCTCTGATCTATATCTCCATTATCGATTCTCATTCTTATATGTAAAAACATTACATTTTTCTTAGAAATCTATCCCTCAACACAGTTCTGTGTTCAATTGTTCCATTAACAACTCTCTCCCTCAACACATCAATATTAATTTTCTTTGAATCCTCTCATAATTCAGTCTCTTGAAATTGAAAATGACAAAGAAGAGGAAAAAAGGAACATAAACGAAAGGAGAAAAAATGGAAGTAAATAAAACTGGATCTGTTTCAGCAGATAAGGCTGACAAAAAAAACAAAGCTTTTAAAAAAGAAAAAAAAAATAGTAACAAGTTTACTCTGTCGGAAGCATGAAACCGACCAAATAGAACTGTTCCTTTGACTAATCTTACTATTTCCTACCGTTAGTCAAAACCCACTCACAAATAGTCAGTATTTGTGACGCCCCTAAAAAAAACCTCACTAATAGGACCTATTTTTGTAGTTTGGGTGCAGGCTCTACAAGAGGGAAAGTTTGGGAGAGTATGGACCGTACAACATAGAAATCCATGAACGTAATGGAGAATCATATGATGAGCACGATGAAGAGGAATATGATGAGGTTGATGATAAGGTTGACCCAAGTCAACAAGGAAGCAAAAACGAAGTTTTAGAGGAAGACTGGGCCAAGTCAACAATCGAAACAAGGTGAAGAATTGGGACAAGGTGAATGTGAAGGCAAATAACCGGTAGAAGAAGAACAAGAGAAGCATAAAGTAGGGAAAAAAAAGGTTCAAACCTTTCTCATCCTAATGACATGTTACCCACCCGTGATGATGGTAAAGTTTGGTGTCAAGCATGCGACTTGAAACCCGTATTTGGCTACAAGGACACATGGGCTCAACGAGTCTACCAGACCTATATAAGAATTTTTACCTTGTGCTCGTGTATTGTTATGTATGTTTTCTTTCAATGCCTCATTTGTATGTATACTTTCTTTGTATTTATATTTATGTATAATTGACCGCTGTCATAGGCGTCAAAAATAATTACACTTTCTTACTACTTAAAATATATAATGAAGCAAGGGCAAGAAAGGATCGTTCCCACATAGAGGTCTTGGGTTGTCAATATGTTATGGTTTCCTTAGGTAACAAGGGGGTATTTTATGATTTATGTAAACTAAGTTATACTATAAAAGCAAAACAAATAAATAAAGCACGCAAATCAAGGATTCAAATATTGAGTAAAGGTTTCATCTTCAATTGTAAACAGGTTTTTGAATGTATGAATATAATTCGTATTTAATCTCGCTATATCAAAAGCTCTAGAATACCTTATTGCAAGAGTACTCCGTAAATTTCCTAAGTCATCACACTTCCACGTAAAACAATGCAAGTATGAATATTACCCATAGAATAACCCGACGCCTTGCGCTAATCAAGTTCAATTCCCAAAGATGCATTAGGAATGGTGAAATAGGCTAATCAATGCAATTGAAATACATTGCACAAACAATTCGAACAAAGGTTAATTTCTACATATGATTACAAGGATGTATCATTACAAACCATAATCATATCATGCTACTCGTATTCAAGGTTATCGCTCGATGATAAACCCTAAAATAGCTATAGATATGGATGTAAGTTCAATCAATTCTAGACTTAACTAAACAAACATTCAAGCATATTGCAATACATCAATCATGCAATTATTATACGCAGTAGAAATCAAACGATAATATTGATAGGAAACTAATTCATAAATCAAATAACATGCTTGCAAAATCCGACTAAATCTTTAACCAATAATAAAATATCTAGCTCATGTTCATGGAGTTCATAACAAGAAGAAAGAGAAAAGATTTCATGTCTAACCCTAGAACAAAAGTATAAGCATAAGATAATATCAATATAGAGAAAAGTCTTCTCTTTTATATGTTTCTCAATTTCCATAAAGGATACTCTTTCCAAATTAGGTCACGCCCCATTCTTCTCCAAAGTACATCTCCAAGTGGTCCATCAAGCCCATATGTGAATACCCATCTCAAAATTCTATGTAAAAAGTGGATCGCCGGAAAACTGGATCAATCGCTGGAACTTGGCCGGAGTAGTCACCTAAAAGTTTGTCGTCGATCACCTGAGATAATGTTATCATCGATTGAATATGTATCTCAAACCATTTCAAAATGCAACTGCATCACTTGTACAGTTCACTCTCTCCTGCAGTCTCACCAGCATCAGCTTCCATTCTTGAATCCCATTCTCTCCAACTACAGTTCTTAACCAACTGAAGTTCTTAACCAACTTCTGAAGCAGCGCAATTTTCTCCCTGACTCACTGCACACAACTATATTGCACTATTTATACCCTGAGTCATTATCCACAACCTTAATATCTCTTTCAAACTCAAGCCACTTCTGTCAAATAAAAACTAACTCCTCCATTGCAGTTGCACAACCAACTCCAGCTGCACTTTATCACCACAGACTACATCAATTCAATACACCTTCAACAGTTGCAACTCAGCTCACTGCATACAACCAGCTTATTGCAGTTAACATCCCAAGTCTTTCTCATCTTTAATTCCACTTCTTGTGCACCAACAGATCCATCTCCATATCTCGATTCTCTCTCAGCTTAACACTTCAGACCACCACCATTCTTCTCTGGCTGATTACTTGAGCTAACTAGTAGCACCATAACACTATGAACTACACCTGCAATTGCTAGCCATGGTCAAGATCCTAAGCATACATCTATTCAATCAACCTTCCTTCTATGTCCTGCAACTGCAATATAGCATCACCATTCCCCTGTAACCATCTATACTTGTATCACCATCTTCACTGCCATACCTCCAATGTCAGTCAGCCCTTGAAAATCATCATTTCCACCTGCAATCTCCCAGCAAAATTTCACCCTTCACCATTCTCAGTTTCACATCAACAACATCAATATATTGAGCCATTTTCCTGTTCATTTCAACTCAGGCACATTTAAGCTTCAACTGGCAACAACATAAATGTCTTGTCTATATCATCATCATAACCTGTCTCAATTGGTGCTTCAAACCCATACTACAAACCATTCTGCAGCTGCAACCACTTGATGTTTCCTCAATCACCTTCCTGCAGCTTGTAATCCATTCGACTTCTATTTACATCTCAAAACCAAGAACCAACACCAACCATCAGTCATGACAACTAATACATCCTGCAATTTCAGTTTCATTCCAGTCACCACCACAAGCTCATTCTGCAGTTTTTCAAACTAAAAATTCACCAGAAACTGCATCTCAACTTCCATAACAACACACATAGTCTCACATTGCAATCGCTCTCGACTTCACACAACTCAGTTCTCCTCATTTGCAGTTGCAGCTACAACTCGTCCAGAAAGCGTTTTATGAAGTTGCTCTCAATAATAATTAGATTTTTATGGGTCACACATGTGTCCATGTAGGAGTGAAGAGAGAATCCTGCGACACGTTTAATTGTATGAATGTTAAAAACCCTCTGAAGTATTTTAAAAACCCACAACTTTTGTTTTTTTGAAAACCCATTTTTTTTCCTGATGATCTATAAGAAAGGAAATCAACCACTTAACGAAGGTGGAATATTCTTACTCACCTTGTTATCCATTCAACGCACAGTTAGCACTACTCTCACATCATACATAGAAACGTCTTCGGTCTTCAACTGTCGATGATGAAACCTTGAACTTCGTAGAATCTTGACAATGTGATTGTTTCCTCTAATTCCTTGTTGCCTGAAACTTCATTATGATTATTCCTTATTTCTATTGGTGTTATTGAAAGAACAAAACTTAAAAAAACCAAATATAATACAATGACTTTTTCTTGTCTCTTTTTTTTTTATATGAAACAAGAAAAATAAAACAAATACAAAATCAAAACAAAATGAAACAAAATAATAAAAACTAATAACGAACCTAACAAAAAAAAATTGACTAGAGAAAACAAAATACAAATAAGCTAAAATAAAAATGCAAGTACAAAGGCCATGGTGTAAGTACTTTACCACTTGATTCTTCACAACTCGTATGTCTTGATATCATAAACTTCTTGATCTCTCATCTTGATGATATTCTCTCTTGTACAATAGTCTTAAACTTGTAAAAATTCTGCTCCTTGAATTTGAAATTTGAAATCTGCTCACTTATGTATCGTTTCTTTACTTGAATTTGAAATCTGCTCATTTATGTATCGTTTCTTGTAGACCTTGAACGTCTTCAACTTTCCTTCGAATTTGTGATGCTTCTCTTATTGATGATGATGGTGTTTCTATGGACCTGTTGGTGTAGAGAGAGATAAAGTGGTATGTAAGTTAGCAATTCGATGTCACCATCATGATTGATAAAAATAGCACTCAAGAGATCAAAGTAGTGCTTCTATTGGTGGGAGGTTGGGTAACTCACCATGATAGAACATTGCTCGGTCGAACTCGCATGAGTTGCTATCTCAAGCATGTTTGTCAATGTTAGTGATCAAAACTATAAGTCTAGATTACTAGTATACTATATCTAAGGTCCCGGACTAGGATAGTAAGTGTATTTGAGCTCAAGAACTCCATGGCGATCATCATACAATATGAAAGACTACTCAAGGAACCAGAGGATATTCATCGACTAAAAGGTATGCGGAGACTTGAACTTATCTATCACTCAAAAGTATATCTACTATATCTCATATCTTAAGACAAAATTCGTTTTTCTATATAGACTTAGATTATACACAAGTGGTATTTCAAGCTGAATATATCTCGCTTATCTATTTTTCGATATATGTGTTGGTAAAGCCTTCGCTTTAGCCAAGTTCATCTTTACCTAGTAACGAAAGTCATGTCATGTTTCAATCAATTTGGAAATTGCTCTGACGAAAAATAGTTTGTGAATAACAACTATATAACGCCCTCTGAGAATGTTTCAATGATTGAAATGAGAGTTTATAGAATATAAGCATTGTTATGGAAACACATATATGTATAAGTCCTTATTTCTTGAACCAAGGTTTGCGAACTTTGTTGATCAAGTGAAAATGGAAGTACGTGAGCTTCAGTCCGTGATCTGGAGGAAGTTCTCGACCCAAGAATTTCTGTTGGAGTTTGTGAACTCCTTCAAGGAACTTAAGTCCGCGAACCCAATCTGCGAACTTGAGTAGGTTATGTCTAAAAATGATGTTTGTGAACTTATCTTAATAAACTAAGGAATGTTATTGCAAAATGTGGCTTTATAGTTCATGAATCGATTCGAGTGAATCACATCGTTTTTGCTTCGATTGTGTCTTGTGTAGTACGTAAGATTTCCTTGAAATTGAAAAACTCTCTAACTAGATCATTTGAGTCCTTTGAACTAGTTATGGTGAAGAAGAATATGGTTGATATTAAAGTTATCATATGGCTAACCATTTGGTAACTATTGTTGAACCAACTAATGTACAAGTTGGGGCACGGTTACACAAGCCTAGAAACGTGCATTATATGTGTGTGTAACAAGCTATGTTTTTGATATAGCGGTTGATAAATATTAGCTTGAATCTAATCAGGTTTTCATCTAACAGTGAATATTGAATGCTTTGTTACCAAGCTAACATTGATTTAAAAGACTATATAATTAAGGGAGGACTCTAGCAACTGGGAAACCTAATCCCCACACATTTTGTGTGATATTATTTGTGCTAAGCTAAAGTCGATTCTCTTTTAACCTTTGGTTTCTTCTTCTAAACCAGGTTAACGACTTAAAGACTTCATTGGGATTGTGAAGCCAGACCGATACTAATTTTCTTGTAGTTGTGTTATCTGATCTTGTTGTTTCTATCGTACGAGTACAATTATAATAATTGACTGTCTAGTTGATTCTCTAGAAAGTATATTGGATTTTGTCCATAAAGATTCCTAATCAGAATATTGGGTGTGGTTGTTAGACCCCCGCTTTTACACATCATTCTACCCAGAGTTAACGTACGGTGACACACACTCTAAAAGCACATATTTAGACACATACAAAGAATTGAAGGTCAGTGCCTCACATTATGAAACATGGGTAGTCTCCACTATAGGGGACCACAACTCTAATACTGAATTCATTATGCACCTCATTTTCCACTGGCATGGTTAAATCCAACTTTAACTCTCATACAAGTAAAAAACCCGATCATTTTCTCTGTCATCTCTAAGTTCAGTCACTCTTATGAGAATTTCGATGTAATCTTAGTGACATGTATACTATGTGACTCTAAACTAACACAAAATTTGAAAATTTTACAATGAAAATGCTTAACTACTCCCCCACACTTAAAATTTACATTGTCCTCAATGTAAATTGAATCGTCCAAAGAAAGTCAAGGTGGGAATCTTATAATGATATGCGACAAGAAAAAGTAAATACAAGACAAGAAAATAAAATAAGAGATAAGATATACAAAACCTATGGGTTGCCTCCCATGCAGCGCTTGGTTTAAAGTCGTCAGCCGGACTTGCAAGACGAATTCCCCATACACCAATAATCTGAAAAGTTGGGGATCCTCCTATAGAACCTGTTTTGGAAACACTAGATTTACACAAATATTAGTAATATAAAATAGAAACGAAGCTATTAACCAATAAAATCTTTCCCCACACTTATTCTTATCCACACTTGGAAGTGTATAAAGAATATAGAAATTGAGGACTACCACGGTTTCTTGTTCCAAAACTTGCATAGTTTGAGAATCAAGTATTTCTAATGGCGGATATCGAGAAATAAAGTCATCTAACAATGTTATCGAAGCACAAACATTCAATCCAATAAGATGTAAATGAGGATAAATAGTATGCAAAGGGTTAGACAAACCCATCATAATCTCTTGTATTACGGAATCCTCTTCATCCTTAAAAAACTCAAGTGAATTATTCACCTCTTTTATATCATGGTCCTCTATCAAACCTTTCAACCATTCTTCGTCCGTTTATGCCTTAACCAAAATCTTGGCATCAATATCTTCATTACAATCCTTCACAAGTTCAATTGGGTCTTCCACAATATTGGTCCTACAGATTTCATTCTCAACATACTCCTCTTCATTAAACTCAAACCTTGTTGCAAAGTTCTGTAAAAAACTAGTTTCATCATACTCATGTAACTTTTGAATAAGTGCTTGATCATTATAAAGATCAAGAGTTGAGTCAACTACGCTAATGTCATCAAATATCTCCAAACGTTGGTCCTTTTCAACACAATTGTCCATTTCCTCTTTGTATTCATCAACGCCCTTTCTTACGTAGGAAACACCTCTTTGAATATCTTGGAGTGATCCATCCAAATTCTGGATATAATGTTCCATTTGTTTGTAAATATCATTCGACAAGGCAAAAGTAGAATCACTTATTTTAGTATTACTAGGCCAATTATCTTCCCTTTGAATGGGTGAATGATCATAACTACGATTAGAAATTGGGCCAAACATACTATGTGCACATTAGGTCGATGAAACTCGTTCCATGCTTGGTTGTTTACAAAATGACTTTATGTTATCCATAAATTGTTGCATTTCATCTACCAAACTAGAAGAAATATTAATAGAAGCACAAGTATTATCCCCTCTTTGTGGTTGCTCACTTACATACCCACCGTAAGAAGGTTGGAATGTATGAGAACAACTAAAAGGGTACGTGGAGTATTGACCATAACTAAATGATTGGTTTTGATTGTACTCCCTATAAGGGTGATAGTTGTCATATTTTTGAGGTTGAAAGGCGTATTGATTGCTCCAATATGCACCGTCCATGGAAATTGGTACCTGAAATACGATTCTCAAAACTCGGTTAAGAACCAAAAAAAATATGAAAAAACTAAAACAAAAATAAGAAACCAAAAACAAATAACAACCCGCTGCCGGGGAAATTTGATCACTGTCGTAGGCGTAAAAAATAATTACACTTTCTTACTACTCAAAATATATAATGAAGCAAGGGCAAAGAAAGGATCGTTCCTACAGAAATGTCTTGGGTTGTCAATATGTTATGGTTTGCTATAGGTAACAAGGGGGGATTTTCTGATTTATGTAAACTAAGTTATACTATAAAAGCAAAACAAAGAAATAAAGCACGCAAATCAAGGATGTGAAATATTGGGTGAAGGTTTCATCTTCAATTGTAATCAAGTTTTTGAATGTATAAATAAAATTCGTATTTAATCTCGCTATAATCAAAAGCTCTAGAATACCTTATTGCAAGAATACTCCGTAAATGTCCTAAGTCATCACACTTCCACGTAAAATGATGCAAGTATGAATACTACCCAGAGAATAACCCGACGCCTTGCGCTAATCAAGTTCAATTCCCAAAGATGCATTAAGAATTGTGAAATAGGATCATCATATCATGTTACTCGTATTCAAGGTTACCGCTCGATGATAAATCCTAAAATAGCTATAGATATGGATGTAAGTTCAATCAATTCTAGACTTAACTAAACAAAGATTCAATCATATTGCAATACGTCAATCATGCAATTATTATGCGCAATATAAATCAAATGGTAATATTGAGAGGAAACTAATTCATAAATCAAATAACATGCTTGCAAAATACGACTAAATCTTTAACCAGTAATAAAATATCTAGCTCATGTTCATGGAGTTCATAACAAGAAGAAAGAGAAAAGATTTCATGTCTAAACCCTAGAACAAAAGTAGAAGCAAAAGATAATATCAATATAGAGAAAAGTCTTCTCTTTTATATGTTTCTCAATTCCATAAAGGATACTCTTTCCAAATTAGTTCACGCCCCATTCTTCTCCAAAGTCCATCTCCAAGTGGTCCATCAAGCCCATATGTGAATACCCATCTCAAAATTCTATGTAAAAAAGCGGATCGCCGGAAAACTGGCTCAATCGCCGGAACTTGGCCGGAGTAGTCACCTAAAAGTTTATCGTCGATCACCTGAGATGATGTTGTCGTCGACTGAATCTGTATATCAAACCATTTCAAACTGCAAATGCATCACTTTCATAGTTGACTCTCTCTCTCTTGAAATCTCACCAGCATCAGCTTCCATTCTTGAATCTCATTCTCTATTACTCTTGTTCAGTTGCACTTCATTTCACTCTCCAACTGCAGTTCTTAACCAACTTCTGAAGCAGCGAAATTTTCTCCCTGACTCACTGCACACAACCATATTGCACTATTTATACCCTGAGTCATTATCCACAACCTTAATATCTCTTTCAAACTCAAGCCACTTCTGCCAAATACAAACTAACTCCTTCATTGCAGCAGCACAACCAACTCCATCTGCACTTTATCACCACAGACTACATCAATTCAATACACCTGCAACTCAACTCACTGCATACAACCAGCTTATTTCAGTTAACATCCCAAATCCTTCTCAGCTTCAATTCCACTTCTTGTGCACCAACAGATCCATCTCTATATCTCGATTCTCTCTCAGCTCAACACTTCAGACCACCATCATTCTTCTCTGGCTGATTACCTGAGCTAACCAGCAGCATCATAACACTTTGAATTGCACCTGCAATTTCTATCCATGGTCAAGATCCTAAGCATACATCTATTCAATCAACCCGTCTTCCATGTCCTGCAGCTGCAATATAGCACCACCATTCCCCTGTAACCATCTGTACTTGTATCACTATCTTCACTGCCGTACCTCCAATCTCAGTAAGCCCTTGAAAATCATCACTTCCACCTGCAATCTCCCACCACAATTGCATCCTTCACCATTCTCAGTTTCGCATCAACAACATCAATCTATTGAGCCATTTGCCTATTCATTTTAACTCAGGCACATTTAAGCTTCAACTGGCAACAACATCAATGTCTTCTCTAGCTCATCATCATTTCCTATCACAGCTGGTGCTTCAAACCCATATTGAAAACTATTCCGCAGCTGCAACCACTTGTTGTTTCCTCAATCACCTCCCTGCAGCTTGTAATCCATTCGACTTCCATTTATAGCTCAAAACCAAGAACCAAAACCAAGCATCAGTCATGAAAACTAATACATCCTGCAATTTCAGTTTCATTCCAGTCACCACCACAAGCTCATTCTGCAATTTTTCGACATAACAACTCAACAGAAACTGCATCTCAACCTCCATAACAACACACATGGTCTCCCCTTGCACTTTCTCTCGACTGCACACAACTCAGTTCTCCTCGTTTGCAGTTGCAGCTGTAACTCGTCCATCTCCTAGACACCAACTGATTCACTGCATCACTATCAACACCTTCTCTTCTTACCTCAGCTGAATTTCAGTTGCTCTTTGCCATTTCTACAATACTGACCGGTTGTCAGCCGACACAAATATAATTTCACTTTCTTACTACTCAAAATATAAATATAGCAAGGGCAAGAAATTATCGATCCCACGGAGAGGTATAGATTGTCAAGTTGTTTTGGTTTCCTATAAATAACACCGGGAGTTTTCTGATTTTTGTAAAGTAAAAATAAAATAAAAGCAAATAAAGAAAAGTAAACAAATCAATAAGAAGATATATTGGTTAAGGATTTCGTTTTCATTCACTGACATGCTTTTCAAAATAACTAGAATTGATTTTTAATCTCAACTTTTATCAATGGCCCTAGAATACCTTGATCGCAAGAATATCCCGCAAATCTCCTTTTGTTATCAACAAACACATTAAAAGATGCGAATATGAATTCTATCTAAAAGAACAACCTAACGTGTAAAAACACTAATCAAGTTTAATTCCCTAGATGCATTAAGTTCTATGAAATCAGGCCAATCAAAGCAATTAAACGTGGAAAACGCACTAATTCAATTTAACAAAGGTTACGATTCACATATGATCATAAGAATATATCACTACAAACTATAATCATATTTATGCTACTAAAAATCAGGAATTATCACTTTTGCGTATAATAACCCTAATCTAGCGATAGAGATGAAAGCAATCTCAATCGATTCGCGACTCGACTAAATAATCATTCAAATCATATAACAATATTTTCAGAGAATTGTAAACAATAAATATGAGACAAAACTAATATATTGAATCAAAGAATCATGCTTTGTGAAATCTAACTATTCCATAACCAAAAATAGAATTAGCTACTCATGTTAATGGAGTTCATAACAAGAAGGAAGAGAAACCCTAGCATGTTGTAAACCCTAGAAAACAAAAGTAGAAGAAGATTATATAAAAGATAAAAGATTAAAGTCTTCTCTTTTATATGTTTCTCAATTTCCATAAAGGATACTCCTTCCAAAATTAGGTCTTGTCTTCAAAATCCATTAGTTGGAAATCCACCCGGCCCACGAGTGAGAGAAACCTGTGTAGAAATTATGTCCCAAAACTGGTCGCCGGAAAACTGGGTTTTTGGCCGGAAGTTGACCGGAATCCGGCAAGAATAATCACCGCCGCTCACCTGAAAATTCTTCTCCGTCGTCGGAATATTCCGTCACTGACCGTCACAGTCAACGGTCAAGATAACGGTCTTCTGTTAGTCAATGAGTCAAAGGAGGGGAGTCAGTTACACCTAGACAGCTTGAGTTAGCTGTTTTGATCGGCTGAGTGGTTTGAGTTACTAGTAAAGATCGGTCATCGGCTACCTGACTCAGTTCATCGTCGGTACGAGTCAACTCGACGGAACATAAAATTAAACAGATTTCCTCTGTTTTTATGACTATTCTCAGGCCAATTTTAGGCTGTTCTTTCCTGCATCATTCCTAACATTCATCTACAATTCAAGCATACATTCATTCAACCACAGAGCTTCAAATAATCACCATCTCCAACCAAAGTCACCAACAACTTCTCCTGCATCTGTTATCACCACCTCTAGCCACTGATTTCTCCTCCACCATCGAACCCATTCTTTCCCTTGTTCATCTCAATCTTTAATTCCTCAAATCACAGCAAATCCCATTTTAATT
This sequence comes from Papaver bracteatum, assembly GCA_023529315.1. NCBI lineage: Eukaryota > Viridiplantae > Streptophyta > Magnoliopsida > Ranunculales > Papaveraceae > Papaver > Papaver bracteatum. Next base: position 2,289,008 of record JAJJWX010004010.1, read on the forward strand.
CTGGTCGTGATTCGATAGCAACACCAAGTCTTGTTTATAATTTCCGGCAACCAACACCACTGGAGAAACGTCTGAATCTGTATCTTATTTATCCCCAAATGCAACCCAAAAAGCTATACATCACACAAATTCTTCGATTGAACTTCATTTATTACCTCAATCTTCAATCCACAGTAAACCCTAAATCCATCTCCTGATTCAATATCAAATCGAACCCAAAATCTAACAATAATTCTCGAGCCACAAAACCCATCTTCTTCATCTCTGTAACATCAATACCATCTCCAATTTATTCAATTCAACCTTCAATTCTCGGATTCATATGAACAACAGCATCTCTTCTTGGCTGCAAAGGAGTAGAACAAATGAGAAACGAAAATGGGAATTGGTTCCCTTTCTTCCGAGATAATTAGGTCTTTAAGGTGGGACTATTTGCACCCACTGTGCTTGGATATAGACACCCAGACGCACCCCCCCCCCCCCTTAACCTCAGCTAGGCTCCCTTTAGTACTCATTCAAAAGAGAGTTTTCCCTTAACTTTGGCTCGGCTCCAGATAGTATTCTCCTGTAAAATGACCTTTTTGCACTTTTCACTCCAAATGGCTAATATCTCCTTCTTTTGCTCCATATGACTGAAAATCACCTAATACACTCAAACTCACACATAAGATATATAATTTACACGAAAAATAGCAAAGAAAGCATAAATACTAAATATAAAATAAGGTGTTTTAGACACCTATCAAATACCAGCAACATATCTTCTTCCGTGTCAATTCATCCAGCTTAAACTCAATCTCAGACTACCATTATCACATCTAGCTTAAACTCAATCTCAGACTACCATTATCACCCATCTCTTAGTACCATACACTATTTCCCTTCTCCATTTCAACAACAACAACTTATCTTCCACTGCTACCGAACCTGCAATCACCACCATGAGCAACATCTGTAACTCAACAACTTTCAAATCATCTAAAAAACCCTTCAATCATAACCCTGTAATCTCCATAGCTCATTCTGTAATTCTACACAAAATATTTCTACATATCAGATTCAACAACATCCATCCTTCGAATTCAACACCATCATCAGCTGCTCGTCAAGACAACACTGCCAAATTCGGATTCAATCTTCTCTAAAACCTTCTTCATTTGAATCGTAAAAACAAACCCATTCTTGATTCCATCTCATTAATTTGAGCTCTAGAAACCCTAACTCTGCTTTAGATCCGCTTTCTATGTGTTCTTCACTTGAGCATCAGCAGAAATAATTAGACGATTTTGCTTCAATTTCTCATTCAGTTTCTAAACCTTTCCCTCTGAATTTCATGAGCTGCCATTTCTTTTATATCTGAGTTAGGGAATGAAATGATTGATAAATCATTCTCTCGATTCCAGGTGTTGGTAATAGCCAAAAATTCTATAGGAACCCAGAAGATCAATATGGGCCACCCAGTACTCTCTTTGTATTGTCAGTCTTAGGGAACTGATAAGCTTAACCATTGATTTTGCTCGTAACCTTCTCATACGGCATCGGAATATAACCTCGTTCTTTCGCCATTGACTTCATATTTTTGTGCTCTTCAACATGATGAGAACGAATCCAAGATTTGGGCAAGTTCCACTTCCTTTTGCTCAAATGACTCCAAAACAACTAATAACTAGGGCTGCACATGGGTCGGGTTTGGCCTCACCCACCACCTAACCCACTGATGGTGGGTCACATAAGTTGTCACCCACAACCGACCCAACATAACAATGGGTCGGTTTTCACCCGACCCACTTTACAGTGGGTTGGATCGGGTGGGTGGCGGGTATACCCGCTATTTATTCTTGATAACTCTTAAAAATATCTCTGATTCATCCACTTTTGGTATATAAAAATCATTTTTCTATTGTGAAAATTAGAAATTGATTTTTCGACAAGATATCTTCATTTTCTGGGGTTTGAATTCAATTAGAAAAGTACCCATACGAACACAATTACACAATCCAGATTCACGACATAGAAATAGAACAAAGATGAACTTGTACGTCCAAAATTTACAATAATCACAATTTTTCAATTTCAGTTTCTAATACCCAAAAATATCAAAAATTTAGAAAACAACAAAACCCTCTATGAAAATTCTGATAAAATAAAACCAGGGTTTTAATCAATCACAGGTCTTCAGTCTTCTATTAGGGAATCCATAAGTCGTTAAGCTATGGAACTTCTCCGATCTATTGTTAATAATACACAATTTCATCAGAAACAACCCTAGATTTCACACCTTTGATTTTGAGATACCTAACTGAAACAAATACTTTAAATTCACAAACAAATTGTAATGTGGATGAAATCCCAATTAATCAATCAGAGCTGAAATTGAAAATTTCTACAGATTGAATCATAAATTGAATGAAAAAAAAAATCAAAATTCCTATCGATCAAAGAGACTAACCTGGTAATAGTGATAATGAGATCAATGAAGAATGGAATCCATTAATGGAAGCAGATTTTTTTTGTTTGTTTGTTAAGCTCGTCTTCTTCTTCTTCTCGGTGTTATTATAATGCATGTGCTGGAATTAGGTGGGTAAAGCAGAGGAAAAGCTTATTGGTTTTTGTTTCTCTAGAATTAATAAATTTTATGATGATGGGATCCACATCCCCTGTAATGGGAAGAAGACTGAAGAACGGAAGAAGAAGATGGAAACTAATAAAGAAAAGAAGCGATTAGGGTTAGGTTATATTTTTGTGTTGTACTATATATTAGAATTGAATGGCTATGATTAACATTAGAGATCTAATATAAGGGTTAGGGTATTTAGGTGGGTGGGTGGGTTGGATCGGGTGAGAGAAGTTTATACCCGCACCCAACCCAATGCTAGGCAGGTTTTGAAGTTGTCACCCATAGTCGACCCGCACCTAGGTGGGTTGGATCGGGTGCAGGTAATTTTCGGCGGGTGCGGATTGGGTTGGCGGGTTGGGTCAGGTTTGTGCACCCCTATTAATAACACTCAAAATCAAACATAAGATACATAATTACAAAGACAATAGCAAGGAAAGCATAAATACTAGATATAAAATTAGGTGTTTTAGAAACCTATCAATAATCTCATTTCATCCTAATGGTAGGATCATAAGAAATCTGTACATCTTTGCCGACACCAATCCTCAAGTAAATGGCCTTTGGATTCGGAATGTGAAGACGTCCTAAAATTAGTAAATGACTTTGGGATATATCCTTTGGTTGAAAATTATGTGGAGTATGATTATGTGATAGTCAATTGCTTCCTCAGGGGGTTTCATGGTGAAACTGATACCATGCACTTATCATTTGGGACTTTGATCTATGAAGATGTTTAGAAAAATCTATGCTTATGGGTTGGCGGAAAATCAGTTGCAGAAGGAAATAATTATCCATACCTAGAATGGTTGAAGTTACACGCTTTGACTAACAAGATGTTTGGCTGGGACAACGAAACTTTTATAATGTTACTAATAATTGTAAGATAAATACATTGAAACTGAAGATGCTTAAGGAAATGTTTGAAGGGGCGGAGGAGAAACGAAAGAAGGATGACTGGGATCCCGCACAAATTCGTTATACAGCCGTTGTATACCTGATATTCATCTTTGGCACTAGGGTATTCTATGACGCTAGTGGTAACATGTTGAGTGCAAACCACCTACAATACTTTGATCCGTTGGAAAAGGTCCTTATCTATTCTTGCGGGCACCGTGGTAACTTCATACACATTTGATGGCGGAGATGAGAAGGGCCTCTAAGTTTGTTACCAATATATTTGTCGGGAATTTCACTATACTCCAGGAAATCTTGTTTTTAAACTTATGTTTTTATATATTGTTCACATATACCATTATTATTGGAAACAAAATTACTACTTTTTATATGTGTCATTCTACATTGGCATAGGCGTGGGCTTATGAACACTTCCTAATAGGGAAAATTGAGAAAATGCCCCAATATGAGGTGCAATGTTGGGAATTTGTCCCAACGTGGAAAAATGTAGGAAAAATGCCCCACTGTTAAAAATTGCAGTTAAATCCACATGTGTGAGTTCCCACTTGCGGGGAAAAGACAGAAATACCCACCTTCCCTAGGATCCTACCACGTATGCAAGTAATCTGACGGCTGAGAATAGGACTTATAACGCACATGAGTAGCACGTGATATTTGTAGTTCCTTAAAAATCCGGTTGGTTAAGTCACAGTGAATGCCACAGAAGTCACAATCTAGATTCCGATTATATTCGGATTAACAAGGAATTACGGTTTAAAAACCTAAACCTACGGGATTAAGAACTGAATAAAAAAATTTAAAAAAAAATCGTGCCATTAAAAATCTAGCTTATAATGAGTTTTCATTTGTCCACAGCCAGAAAATTTAGAGTTGCATTATGCGTGTTACAACAAAAAAAATACTAGTTTGACAAATAAATCTCAAACCAGGAAGATTTTCCTTTATTTACAATTCAAAACTACAGAACATTAACATAGTTCAACGAAAGATCTCAAGCAAGGTAAACACCATCAGCATTGATCTGAAATTGAGTAGCTCTCACTGTAATTTTATCGCTTTACTGGAAGTCTGCCTCTCTTGTAATATGAAAACAGGAGAGTACATATGTCTGCGGATTACCATAACAAGAACCCAAGTATTTGCAGCCAAGAACAATATGCGTGCCAACCCAAGTTGGACGAAGACATTCTTCCCTTAGAACTCTAATAGAGAACCCCATATCATCCAATAGTACTGGATGTAATAACCGTCATAAAGCAAATTACAACATCATTTCAAATTAGAACTTAAGATAAGTAAACGTGGTTACAGTAGCTATCATATAATGCTAGCTTATACCAAGAAGATGATTAATACAATGAATTAGGCAACTACTCATAAATTTATAAAATGAAAACCGGTGATAGGACTTTGTACGTATGAATAGCAAGTTATCGAGTGAGTTAACACTAAAATAAAAACAAAATGGTTGTGAATTACAAACCTAGTTGAATGCTACGAAGGATACTGTCTGCACAAAGAGGCAAAATGGCAGGTCCCGAGAAAAGCGCACAATGAGCACCAGCTGGAAAATCAACTTAGGCAAGAAAGAAATGAGCTTCTCCACCACAGAGAATGCATGCTCATGAAGAAGGTATATGGAGAAATTGTCCCTCGGGTCGTTGCGGGTGAGATGGTATAGAAGTGCCTCCTGCAGAAACTCACATCCATAAAGATAGAAGGAAACACCGGTAAGAATACAGTCCCAAAGAGCAACCCAAATATTTTCTCCTTATAGTAAAAGATTTCTCAAAAAAAGCAATGGCTTGGACACACATAGCAGATTTGGTTGCTCTCAAATAAAGTCAAAGGCACAACAAAAATGATTCCAAAACTGTAATGGTGTTTCTATACCTCCACTATATATAAATACAGATATATACACATCTCTCTCTAATTAGTTTACAAAATCATACAAGTTTCCATTTCAGTCTCTTGTTTATGTCTCTTTGGATCACATATTTAAACATCAAATTAATCAGAAGGAGATAGTACTACACTACTACTAGTATAAAATGAACCACAAGATAATTGGGTAGACCCTAAAATGAACCACAAGTCCATACCATATTACTTCTTGCAAAACACTCCCTACAAACATAATCCAAGGTAATATATACAAGTGATTATTCTTAATCGACATGCAGAACATGATAGAAGTTCCTTTTTTTGTCAAAATCCCCACAAGCATGTCAAAATACCAAGTTTCAATTTCAGAAATTTCCAGTTCACCATTATACATGTAATATGAAATTCGAAATCCATATTACCCTGATATACAAGCATGCCAAATTTCAATACAAGCATGCCAAAAATCCCCAATTTCAATTTCATAACTTTTCAGTTCACTATTATAAATTTTCACTTACAATTCAATGGAAGAAATTTTACATACATTTCATGTTAATTAAACATCACGATTTACAGTTAATTAAATTACTAAAAAAAACATAAACCCTCAAATTTCATGAAACCCTCAAATTATATTTCACTTAATTTTCAAATTAACACAAAACATCATGTGATTTCGGTATAATAAAAGGATTGGGTTTCATTTACTTGTTTATCGATCGATTCAACTGCAACTGTCTCAAACTCCAACTTTCATCGTCTTCCTGTTTGTTCTTCATCACTGCAATATTTTCAGGAGCTTTTAATCGCTGCAACATCAAGAGACGAATCTTAATCACAAAGAGTTAATACTTTCCAGTTTAATCTAGATGAAATCGAAGTTTGAATTTCTCACCTAATCTTCTTCTCGTTCTTTCACTTTTTTCGTCTATATTTTGGATCTGAATGAAAATGAAATGAAGAAGAAGAAAACTTCTTCTCGATATTTAGGGCAGGAACCTACAAGCGTGTCACTTGAGTTGATTCTTCCTCTCAGTCCGTCGGATTAATTATTCGCATACGTGGCAGGATCCTAGTGGAGGTGGGTATTTTTGTCTTTTTTTCGCACATGTGAACTCACACATGTGGATTTAACTGCCAGTTTTAACAGTGGGGCATTTTCCCAACACCTTTTAACGTTGAGGCAGTTTCCCAACATTGCACCCAATATTAGGGCATTTTTCCATTTTTCCCTTCCTAATATTGTTCACGAACTACAAATCCTTGAAGATAAAAGAAAGTTCTGAACCCGATGATACTAGAGCTCGGAGATACGAGTTCAACAATACTCCGAATCTCGGTAACAATGTCGACTAACAAATATGAGATTGGATCTGGACGAGATGACTACCAAAGAGTTTGTGTTCGACCCTTATAATGAGACTAGAGAAAACCGTTATTTTTTTAGATTTGGTAACATTGCATATTACAATGGACCATTGTACCACCCAAAATGATACATTATGGTTGATACCTGAAGTATGATGCGACAACTTGGATATAAGCAACAAACTATGTTGAAACAATTCACGTTAGAAAGGTATTTTGTTCTCTATGATCAGTGTTTTTCAACTGCCTTAAGGTTGAAGGAAGATTATACGCCAACTCCAGAACCAGCACATTGGAGGGACAAGGAACACCATCATTTGGTAGATACAGGTAATTGGAAGTATTAGAGCAATGCTCGGTCGAACACGCAAGCGTTGCTATTTCAAGCTTGTTTGTCAAGTTTAGTTGACAAAACTATAAGTTTTAATTTCTAGTATACTTATCGCTAAGTCTCGGGTTAGGATAAAAAGCGTAGTTGAGCTTTAGACTTCACAACGTTCATCGATTGAAGATGAAGAACTACTAAGGGGAGCTTATGGAACTTCATCAAAAAAAGGTATGTGGAGACTTATCAATCACTCAAAAGTATATCTACTATATCTCCTATTTGAGACAAAAGTCGTATAGCTATATAGACTTCTATTATACACATTTGATATTGCGAGCTGAGTTTAAATTGCTTACATATTTCTCGAAATATGTGTTGGTAATCTTTTGCTTTAACCAAGTTCATCTTCTATTATTGATGAAAGTCAAAAGATGATCATGTGAAAATCTCCTGGTAACATGTTACATGATTTGTGTGAGACAATGATGTAGACTCAGAATGTTTCGTATTGATCTATCGATCACTTAAAAATTGCTTTGAAGTTAATAGTTTGTGTGAGACATATATTATTGTTTTATAAGAATGTTTCAATAATTGAAATGAGAGTTTAGAACAATTAACCATGATTAGATATAACACAGTACACGTGATTTTATGCTAATTGTTGCAAGTTATTCCAAGTCCGGGAACCATAGTATGCATACCCATATGTGTACTTGTTGGTTAGTTGAAAGTACGAGAACTTAGTATGCATACTTGTATGTGTACTGATGTAAGTTCAAGTCCGGGAATTCAACTGAGTTTGGAGGTATGCATACCCGTTCGCATACTGGCGAACCCCAACTAAGTCCGGCCACTTAGGTATGCATACAAGTTTGCATACTTGAGTAGGTTATGTTCTAAAATGGGTTTGTTCATGAACTAATACATTTATATAATAAGGAATACAATCTTTTGCGAATGTGGCTATAGTGTTCATGAATTGATTTGAGTGAATCAAAATCTATATTGCTTCAATTGTGTCTTGTATACTTCTATGACAATATAAACAATTGAACAACTCTATAACTAGTTTCATTTGAGTCATTTGAACTAATTGTGATTAAGATGAACAAGGTTGATATGAAAGTGTTCATATGGATAAATTCAGTTAACTATTGTTGAGCCAACAAGGTGTACACGTTTATGTATGGTTGCCCATATCTAAATGAATTCACTTTTTATTTGTGTCTAACAAGTTAAGTTCGATCTAACGGTTGAAAGATATTATCTTGAGTCTAATAAGGTTTTCATCTAACGGTGAATATTGAATGCTTTGTTACCAAGGTAACATTGATTGCAAACCATGATTTTAAGACTATATAAAGGAGAATTCTAGCAACTGGGAAACCTAATCCCCACACCTCTTATGTGATACTAGTTGCGACCAGAGTCGATTCTCCTTTAACCAAGGTTTTTCTAAAACCATTATAGATTAACGACTTAAAGACTTCATTGGGATTGTAAAGCCAGAACCAACTATTTTATTAGTAGTTACGTGTTCTGATCTTACTGTATTATATTATTATTGAGTACTATCTTCTCTAAGATTTGCTCAAGATTTCATCTCCGGTAGGCAAGATAAAAATTAATCACAAACATCTTCGTCGATCGTCTGTGATTCCACAATATGTTGTTTTGCTACCATATGATTAAGATTATTATGATTGATATTACTAGGATGTTCTTCGGGAATATAAGTCTGGTATATCAATTGGTTCTTGTTCACCTTGATTTATCAAAAGACAGAACAAAACTCACAGGTATTTCTTTGGGAGACAGATTTATCTATTCAATAGACTTTTCTGTATGACAGATTGGTTTATCAAGTCTTCGACTTTGGGTCGTAGCAACTCTTAGTTGTGGGTGAGATCAGCTAAGGTAATCAAGTGCGTGGAGTCCTGCTGGGATTCAGAGGTGTAAGGAACTAGACTATACCTTGATCAGTGTGAGATTGGTTAGGGATTAACTACATTCAAGTCCTAAGTTAAATTGGATTAGGATAGTGTCTGTATCGGCTTAATACAGTATGGTGTTTAAATCTTGACTAGGTCCTGTGTTTTTTATGCATTTGCATTTTCCTCGTTAACAAAATTTCTAGTGTCTGTGTTATTTCTTTTCCGCATTATATTTTCTATATAATTAATTAAAATATCACAGGTTGTGCGTAGTTCAATAAATTAGATAATCCAACCTTTGGTTGTTGATATAAATTGATTGACACTTGAACACTGGTATTTGGTACCATTCAAGTTGTTTCACATAATAATCAGGATCGCGGATTTTTGTCTATTTGATTTGCTGATTACATTATGAAACAGTGATACAACTCTTAGATATATTTCCATTGATTGAGTCTGAGTGTATAGTTGATTCTATTGGAATTATATTGGAGTTTGTCCATACAGATTGCCTAAACAAAATATTGGGTGAGGTTGTTAGACCCCCGTTTTTTTTTTGGTATCAGAGCCAGGAAAACACGTTTAAGACCTCATAAGTCTGTGTTTATAGCAATCCAACTCCTTGGAAAGTAATGTTATCTCAATAAATGCACCACCGGATCTAGGGATTCCAGAGTTCTCTTCCATGACTGATTTAATAAAGTCTATAGAAGAAATTCTATCTAAACCTCCACCAGGTTTAAAATCCATAAAAGTGTTTTTAGGGCTTGAAAAAAGGCTTGAGGGATTATCCCTTGATGTTGAGTTATATATCTAGAAAAAACAATAATCTCTTGATAAGCTAAATCAAGTTATGATGAATAATGTTCATGTTGAAGTTAATATTGATCTTCTTATCAGTAAGGATAATCCTTCTCCTTCCCTTGCCCCAGAAAAACTGGATATAATACGAGAAATATCTGAACCTCATTTATCAGTCAATTTCATATCTGAATTTGACTCAGTTCATCACTCAAACCCTGATACATCTTCTCAAGATAATGGTACTACCATCTTTAGTGAGAAAGTCAGGATGTCTCTTTTTATCAAAAGAGTTTCCCTGTGCAGTACTGAATATTATTTGTAGAGACTATGTGTTATAAGATGTAAATGAAGAAATCAGAAACACAAATTATCTTCTGCTCTTTTTAGTTCTTTGAAAAACTTGTAAAAACAGTCCCTTAGGTTTCTCTCAATACTGTGAGATGTAAGAGTTGTTGAAAAGAAACTCTTTCTTGGTGTCATGGTGTGCAAGTTGTTGTTTTTGTGAATTACTTGGTAGAGAATTGTTGAGCTTTGGTCCAATATTCTTTATAGCTTGTTTAATAACAGTTCATCAAAAAAAAGATCCCTTGCTACACACGTAAGGATCTCATACCCTAAACTCGTATCCTTTGTGTTTTTGAACCGTGTTTCAGAATGAACTTAACCAGTTCAGGTTCCACCGTTTGAAACTTAAAAAGAGAAAGAATTCTCTTCATTCACTTCTTCACAGTTCGAGTGCGAAAAAAAAACTCAAAAGTTCGTATACCTTTGATCACCAAAACCTCAATTCTTAATTTTTCGGGTGTTCTTGGTATCATTGGAATCACAACAAGAAACTACTCAAAGGGTTGGTCCTTGTTTGTCTTTTCTTAGCAGTTCAGGAGTTTCACCATTAATGTATGTTCGTGTACCAAGAAAAGTTTTTGTTCTTATGGGTCAAGGAAGATTTAATCATCGTTTCGGAGTATTACCATTTCTATCAGTTCGGGTATCCGAGTAAGTTATTCTTCTTCCTTTGTGTTTCTATTTTCAACAATGGCATATAGCAAGATGATTAATCACGGTGGGATATCAAGTGGTCAAGTTGGTGATAATACTTATTATGATCCTAGTATCCGTTCTAGGTTTGTTAACCCTGCTGCTCGCGATATCTATTTGGAGTATAAGAATAAACAACCTATTTTTGAAAGATACTACAATTCTTATGAAATTGAGGTAGAGAACCTGACTAATTTTTTCAAAAAACACACATGGGGTTCAATTCACAAACCAATGGGAACTACTCGCATTGATATGACTGCACAATTTTATGCAAACATTTATGATCCAAACCCGGCCAATCATATTCAAGACTATTGTAGGAGATAAAATTTTCTCTGTGGATCGTTATGTTATTGCATACCTGTTGAATTTGTCTTATATTGGTAGTGTGCGATTCCCTCCTCCTGAGAAAGAAAAGGTTGACTCCAGATGTGATGTCAAATCGTTTTCTTAACAGGGACATTTCTCGGAGAGATGGAAAGATTGATGTTCATGGTGCTAAGTTGTTTCTCAAAGTTTCTGGAAAACTGATTTTGGAAAACATGATGTCGAGAAATATTGACAAAATGTTATGGACCAGGTCTCTTGCTGAATTGGTCTATTATATTGTTGAAGGAGGAGACATTGATTTCTATGAACTTATTGTTAATTAGATGATAAGTGTGAAACAGAATTCGAAAAAACTCTGGGATTTCCTTGTCTCATTAGTTTCAAAGATTTGTAGTCATTTCGGCATCACCCCTTTTGCTCCAATCTTGGAGGAACAAAAATATTTACCATGACAAGCATCAAAAAGATGAAACGATCTTCAACTAGAGCCTCAACAAGTACTTCAGCAACTCCAAAATCTGAACTTGTCCGTCTTCGGCATGAAGTTGGGTGCATGAGAGAGTAGTTGGAGTATGATAAAGTAGAATATCCAAATCTGATTGAAAAGTTTGATGAAATTTCTATTGCTTATTATGACATGATAGATTAATTTTGTTTGAACATTTTTGGGTGTAATAACCTTGATAATTCTGTGTTTGATTTTTAAAAACTTATAAACAAGTTACTTTCTTAAAGGGTTACCAATCATTATTGTCGTTTGATAAGCACTCAAATATTATTGCAAATATTTTTATGGGATATGTGCGTTTACATCCGTGAACTATGATTGTCCCATATATGTCAAAAGTTAAGTCTATTATATGTCATTATGAAAATATCGATGGACAATAGAATGAATTTTTAAATATTCCGAAGTATTGATCTTTCCCTGATCCACTTCTATGTGAAAGTACTATGTGTCTCCATAAGTTCTCTTATGGATTTCCGATTAAATTAATCATGGGTTCTCTTGTGGTTAATATAATTGAGTTTTCTAGATACAAATTCATGCTTCATGTAATTTTTTAATGTCCAAATAAATCCTTATTTTCTTGTAAAAATAAGGTCGCTCTTGTTGTTTTTTCGGGAATGAAATTTTAAGGGGGAAAGTTCTTAATCGAATTTGTGCTTAATTGCCAAATCTTTGTGGGGAGTTTGGCTATGGAACATTGTTGGAGTTTTATTGCATCTTTGTAAATCCTTGATAAATACACTAAGTTTCGACTATGTGAAATCATCGAAACAAAGTTGATATGTTCTCTTTTAGTCATGAAGTATCTCTATGAGAATTTCATTATGATCCCGCTAGTTTTCGTACCTTTGCCAATTTATATTGACAAAAGGGGGGAGAATTATTGTGTAGTTCACACTACAAGTACAGTTCACACTATAAGTACATATAGTTTAAGGATCATAATGTAAGGGGGAGTGGTTTTCATGTGAGATGAAATATTAAATAAGGGGGAGTGATACATATCGCCATAGTATTGTTGTCAAAGTTGTGATGCAATTGGACTTTGATGCTGTGTAATAATACTATGCCACTTTATAACAATACAAAAACATCTTGTTTTTATATATTGTTATAGCTACAGATATTCAACAACTATGATGCTGAGTTGAACACGTTCAGAATCACTGGAGTACTTGGAAGTAACGAATATTTAGAGTAATGTTGAAGAACCAAGGAAATCAAGAATTTGGATGAGAATCTACAGAGTTTATTTATTTTGTAATCCATATGTATTGATAGTTTTTCACTAAAATTGACAAAGGGGGAGACTGTTAGAGCAATGCTCGGCCGAACTCGCAAGCTTTGCTATCTCAAGATTGTTTTTCAAGTTTAGTTGCCGAAACTATAAGTCTTGATTTATAGTCTACTTATAGATAAGTCTCGGATTAGGATAGAAAGTGTAGTTGATCTTTAGACTTCACGGCATTCATCTATTGAAGATGAAGAACTAATAAGGGGATCTTGTGGAACTTCATCAACAAAAGGTATGTGGAGACTTGAAATCATCTATCAGTAAAAAGTATATCTACTATATCTCCTATTTGAAACAAAAGTCGTATACTTGTATAGACTTTGATAATACACATTTGATATTTCGAGATGATTTTAACTCGCTTACATATTTCTTGAAATATGTGTTAGTAAGCTTTTACTTTAACCAAGTTCATCTTTTATTCTTGATGAAAGTAAAGACATGATCATGTGAAAAACGTCTGGTAACATCTTACATGATTTGTGTGAGACAATCATTTGATATATACTTGGAATGTTTCGTATTGATTTATCGATCACTTGAAAATTGCTTTGAAGCTAATAGTTTGTATGAGACAGATATTGTCGTCTTTTAAGAATATTTCAATGAGAGTTTAGAACAATTAACCATGATTGGAAATAACATAGTATGCTTACTTGTATGATAACTATTGCAAGTTATTCCAAGTCCAGGAAAAATAGTATGCATATCCGTATGCGTACTGGTTGGTTTGTTGAAAGTCCGGGAATTCAATTGAGTTTGGAGGTATGCATTCCCTTTCGCATACTGGAGAATCCAAACTAAGTCCGGCCACTTAGGTATGCATACTATTTTGTATACTTGAGTAGGTTATGTTCTAAAATCGGTTTGTTCATGAACTAATACATTTATATAATAAGGAATGCATCTTTTGCAAACCGTGTCTATATTGTTCGTGAATTGATTTCGCTTCAATTGTGTATTTTATACTGCTATGAGAATATAAACAATTGATGACTCTATAACTAGTTTCATTTGAATATGAAAAGGCGAGGGTACCCAAATATACCTCAAGCTAAAACTTTTCCACCTATAAGTCCTTTCTCCGAAAGTGATTGTCTATGGACTAAGTCAAGACAATACAACTAATCGGTTCACACTTCGTGTGATCGTCTATGGACAGGAGATCGAGACAATACAAAAATGAAGTATGTTTACTTGATAAGAGGTTCAGACTTAACCAAACACAATAAGATTGATATCAAGTAAATAGGAATTAACGTTTGTGTAATTTACTTTAAATTATAATAAGATAAGAATAATTATAATTGCGGAAAATAAAAGTAAATGACACAACAATATTTTATTAACGAGGAAACTGTAAGTGCAGAAAAATCCAGGGACCTTGTCCAGAATGGAATACTCTTATGATTAAGCTGCTATACAAAATTACCTAACTTCATATAATTGAGACCAAGCAACTAAATCTATAGTTCACCTAGTTCCGTCTGTATTCCCATGCTTCCAACTTATAAATAAGTCACGTACTTGGAACAATTCCTTTGGTTCATATTCCAAACAGTAAAGGTACAACAAATATGTTTGGTATCAACTTTCTTCAATCAAGTGATATGAGTTAGACAAAGTCTCTTCTGTTTATCTCAATAAACTCCTTTGTCAGGTCCTTAGATCTATATTATGTTCAACTACCAAAAGGTAATCTTTAAAATTTTGAAACCAATACTTTTAATCACAAAGAATTGTATTGATGCCAATCTACACAACTAATCAATCCAATCTACCACAAGGATAAACAGATTATAGTTGGATCCTCTTTTACCGAAACAAGTATTGTGCACACCAAAGATTATAAACCCAAGTCATAAATCTTCAATATCTTCTTTTTCTTCAAATATTTTTAAATCTTCAATAAACGCATGCACACAACAACTTGAATCTCTTGTGATCAATCACGCATAGAACAGAGTCTGTTAACAATGGATTATCACAAGATGGTCCTTAACACTAACAACAGTCTAAAGATCCATGTCGAAACTTCGATCTAGTTTGAGCGAATCTTATATCAGAAGAGAAGATTCTCAAGCATAAACAAACTAGGTGCAATCAAAGTTCAACCACCGTTAGTCAATCAAATCAATCGAAAACAAAAGATAAACCGCAATTATCTAGTTTCCCACCAACGATACTAATAGAGTTTCTCAATCCCAAAGAAGACTTTAAATTGAGGGGTCGTAGGAGATTTCGCCTAATTAGGTTACCCTCCTCTCCGAATAGGCGACTTCACCAGTAACAACACAACATAGGAAGTTTTCTGTCACGAAGGATTGGTTTGCTAGAAATGAAAACTTCAAGTATTTATAGACAAGGAAGTTTGGAAACCAAGGAATTTCCAAAATCGAAAATATTCTCAAGATATGCAATAAGTTCCAAATTCGGTTTCCATAATTCCTGGAAATGCTTTTTCCAACATATTGACCGAAAATCTCCTTGGAAAATATTTAACTAGTAAATGCACATTACTAATTCTTATTTTCAATATGTAAAATTAAAAACCTTAAATAAAAGATTCTTAACTTATTTAATTTCGATCATGGGATTTTCTTCCTTTAGCTATTAAGGAATAACTTTGAATAATAAAAGATAAGCATTACTGCATGTGTTCAAAGTGTGTCGAAATCCTTAATTCATAAGTCATCTTTCATACTTACAACCTTGAAACCGATTTTCCACACTTCCAAACAAGTTTAGAATTGGTTCATCTGACTTTCAAGAACTATGTGATTGATCAAGAACACTCAATCAAAAAATATGGGTTTAAACGGTTCTACCAAAACAAGTTTCGGTTCTACCTCCATGTGAGTACTATGCATAGTCATACTAGCTTTCCAAAATTCGGTTGACTAGGTACTAGGATCAGTTCCCCATATATATATGGTATCTAACTTATATGTGTTGCACATGTCCATAGGATCGGTTCCCCTTTTCCTAAAAACGTGTTGCACATGTTCATAGGATCGGTTTCCCTTTATGCTATAAACCTTGTTGCACCTCATACAAGGATCGATTCCCCTTTGTGATATGTTGCACCTCTTACTAGGATCGGTTCCCCTTTACCCAAAGTTGGTCGTACACACTCACAAACTCGATCATATTATCAGGTGATTACTTAAGATCGGTTTTACTAATAAAAGTCATACCAATACATAAGTCAGGCCTTTGTGAATAGTTTTACCAAGAACACAAACAAGTTATGAATGGTTATACTAATCACACATATTGCTTGTTCAAAATATATGCAATGAATAACAATACCAATAACGCCTGGAGATTTCATTTTCGATTCACAAAACAAGTTCATGAACTTACTTCCTTAAAACACATGTAAAACATTGTTTCATAGGATGAAATCCTCACCTCATACTCATACATAATCACAATAACATTCAAACTATTATGTCGATGTCTTATCTACAAAGTTTAATGGTTAAGCAACAAACGTCGTATTGTATTCCTTAATACTATGTCTATCTGGAGTTTTCATGCTTTGCAGTTTTGTTTTCAATATGCACGAATTGAAAGATACGTTAGGGAATAAAATAGTTCAAGTCAAATATCACTAACCTCAAGTGGAAGGATGATGTTATCGTTGTAGCTTCTTACTTATTCACTTCTTCAAGTCTTCACAATACTTGTAATATCTCATATCCTAATACTTTCAAGCTAACATATACGAAGTTTACTCTAGTACATAATCAAGCGACTCTTAAAAGGAGTTTTGGTTTACTAAAATATGACAACCACACTTGACATACCAACGCTTGGTGGGTTTAACCGAGCTATGCTCTAACAGAGTCATTTGAACTGGTTGTGATTAAGATGAACAAGGTTGATATGAAAGTGTTCATATGGATAACTTTGGTTAACTATTGTTGAGCCAACAAGGTGTACACGATTAGGTACGGTTACCCATATATAAATGAAGTCACTTTTTATTTGTGTGTGACAAGATAAGTTCGATCTAACAATTAAAAAGATATTAGCTTGAGTCTAATAAGGTTTTCATCTAACGGTGAATATTGAATGCTTTGCTACCAAAGTAACATTGATTGCAAACCATGATTTGAAGACTATATAAGGGAGAACTCTAGCAACTGGGAAACCTAATACCCACACCTCCTATGTGATATTAGTTGCGACTAGAGTCGATTCTCATTTAACCTAGGTTTTTCTAAAACCATTATAGGTTAATGATTAAATACTTCATTGGGATTATGAAGCCAGACCCAACTATTTCCTCTGTAGTTGCGTGTTCTGATCTTGTTGTATTCTATCGTGATTAAGTACTATATTTTCTAAGATTTGCTCAAGATTTAATTTCTGATAGGCAAGATAAAAATTAGTCACAAACATCTTCGTCTCATCGTTTATGATTCCACAATATCTTGTTTCTCTACCATACGATTAAGATCATTGTAAGGTGATTGATATTACTAGGCTGTTCTTCGGTAATATAAGTCCGGTGTATCAATTGGTTCTTTTTCACCTTGATTTATCAAAATACGGAAACAAACTCATAGGTATTTCTGTGGGAGATATATTTATCTATTCAATAGAATTTTCTGTGTGAGACAAATTGGTTTATCAAGTCTTCGAATTTGGGTGGTAGTAACTCTTAGTTGTGGGTGAGATCGGCTAAGGTAATCAAGTGCATAGAGTCCTGTTGGGATTCAAAGGCGTAAGGAATGCTACTGTACCTTGATAATTTTGAGATTGGTTAGGGCTCATATACATTCAAGTACGAAGTTAACTGAGAGTAGGCTAGTGTCTGTAGCGGATTAATACAGTGGTGTTCAAATCTTGACTAGGTCCCATTGTTTTTCTGCATTTGCGGTTTCCTTGTTAACAAAATTTCTGGTGTCTATGTTATTTCTTTTTCCCATTATATTTTATATATAATTGAAATATCACAAGTTGTGCGAAGTTAATCAATTAGATAATTCAACCTTTGGTTGTTGATATAAATTGATTGACACTTGAACATTGGTCTCTGGTACCGTTCAAGTTGTTTCACATAATAATCAGGATCGCAGATTTCTATCTGTTTGATTTGATGATTACATTGTGAAACAGAGATACAAATCTTGGATATATTTCCATTGATTGAGTCTTCCTGTCTAGTTGATTCTCTTGGAATTATATTGGAGTTTGTCCATACATATTGCCTAAAAGAAATATTGGGTGAGGTTGTTAGTCCCCCGCTTTTTCAGGGAGATTGTGGAAAACAGTGATAAAGCCGAACATAAATACGTAACGAATCACCTGGAATACTCACATACTTTTGTTGTGTTCCCGGATAACGTTCAAGTTCCACCCTAAAAATATGAGGGTACCCAAATACACTACAATTTTTTTATTTATCAACCTATAAGTCCTTTACCAAGTGTCATTGTTATAGCATGGCTCGGTTGAACCCACCAAGCGTTGGTATGTCAAGTTTGGTTGTTGTTTTTTTACCTTCAAAACTCATCTAGAGTCGATTGATTAAAAACTAGAGTCAACTTCGAATAGTTTAGACTAGAAAGTCTAGGAATGTTGAGACGTACAAGTATTAATCCGAAGACCTGAAGAAAGTGAAGAAGTAACGATTACAACGACGACATCATCCTTTCTCTTGAGGTTAGTAATATTGACTTGATCTTGTTTCCATTCCTACCGTATCTTTCAAGACGGATTATATTCAAAACATAACATGCGAAGATGTATATAACGAGTTTTAAAACTATTACCAAAGTCTTTGTAATGCCACAAAAATCTGCTTTGAAGCCGAACTTAACCCATTTGAAAGGGAAGCTATAATAATATAGTTGAAAAGGCGAGGGTACCCCAAATATACCTCAAGCTATACTTTTCCTTCCTATAAGTCCTTTCCCCAAAAGTGATTATCTATAGACTGAGTCGAGACAATACAACAAATCGGTTCGCACTTTTTGTGATCGTCTATGGATACGAGATCGAGACAATACAACAACAAAGTGTTTTTACTTGATACAAAGGTTCGGACTTAATCAAACTCAATAGGAATTAACGTTTGTGCAATTTACTTTAATTATAATAAAATAATTATAATGTGGAAATATAAAGTAAATCACACATCAATATTTTGTTAACGAGGAAACCGCAAATGCAAAAAAACCCCGGGACCTAGTCCAGAATTTAAAACTCTCAGGATTAAGCCGCTATACAAAATAAGACAACTTCGTATAGTTGAGACCAAGCAACTAAACCTATAGTTCACCTAGTTCCGTCTGTATTACCACGCCTCCAACCTGTAAACAAGTCACGTACTTGGACCAATTTCTTTGGTTCGTATTCCAAAC
Organism: Papaver bracteatum; assembly: GCA_023529315.1. NCBI lineage: Eukaryota > Viridiplantae > Streptophyta > Magnoliopsida > Ranunculales > Papaveraceae > Papaver > Papaver bracteatum. The sequence goes on from JAJJWX010004010.1 coordinate 2,308,423, forward strand.
AGTAAAGGAACAACAAATCTTTTTGGTATCAACTCTCTTCAACCAAGTGATTTGAGTTGTGCAAAGTTTCCCTTGTTTATCTTAACATAAACTCCTTTGCCAAGTTCCAAGATCTATCTTACATTCAATCACCCAAAAGGTAATCACTAAGATTAACCCAACAACACTCTTCAAACAAGTGATATGTATTGATGCCGATCTTCCTCAATTAATCAATCCAATCCACCACAAGGATAAAACAATTATTAATTGGATCCTGTTTTTCCCAAACAAGTATTGTGCACACCAAAGATTATAAAAACACCACGTAAGAAATCTTCAATATCTTCTTTGTCTTCAAATCTTCTTAGATCTTAAATAAACACTTGCACACAATCACTCGGATCTCTTGTAATCAATCACGTACAGAACGAAGTCTGTTAACAATGTATTATCACAAGATCGTCTTTAAATCTCACAACAGTCTAAAGATCCCTGTTGAAACCTTGAACTAGTTTGAGTGAATCTTATATCAGAATAGAAGAATCTCAAGCATAAAAAAACTAGGTGCAATCAAGATTCAACCACCGTTAGTCAATCAAATCAATACGAAAACTAAAGATAAACCGCAATATCTAGTTTCCCACCAACGGGTCGTGCTAGAGATTCTCAATCCCAAAGAAGACTTTAATTGAGTGGCCGTAAGAGATTTCACCTAATTAGATTACTCTCCTCTATGATAGGCGGCTTTACCAGAAACAAAGACAAAAGAGTAAGTCTAGGTTACGCATGATTAGTTTGTTAGAAATACAAACTCAAAGTATTTATAGACAAGGAAGTTTGGACACCAAGGAATTTCCAACACTGAAAATTACTCAAGATATTTTTCATTACTCCACCAAATTCGGTTTTCATAATTCCTGTGAATGCACTGTCCAAAAATAATGATCGAAATCTCCTTAGAAAATTTTTAATTAGCAAATACACATTACTAATTCTTATTTTCCATATATAATTAAAAACCCTTAATTAAAAAGATTCTTAACTTATTTAATTCGATCTTGGGATTTACTTCCTTCTTAGCCGTTAAGGAATATCTTTGAACAAAATAGAATAAGCATTAATACACCGTGTTCAAAGAGTGATGACATCTTACTCATGCAAGTCTTTTCCATGGTTTCTCCCTTGAAACCGATTTACCACACTTCCAAACAAGTTTAGAATTGGTTCATCTGACTTTCAAGAACTATGTGATTGATCAAGTTCCACTCAATCACAAATCATGGGTTTACGGTTCTACCAAAACAAGTTTCGGTTCTACCTCCATGTGAGTATTGTGCATAGTTACACTAGCTTACCAAAGATACGGCTAACTAGGTAATAGGATCGGTTCCCCACATATATTTGGTATCTAAATTGTATGCACTTCACATGTCCATGGGATCGGTTCCTCCTTTCCAAAAACGTGTTGTACATGTTCATAAGATCAATTCCCCTTTCTTCCATAAACCTTTCTGCACCTCATACAAGGATCGGTTCCCTTGTGATGCACTACACCTCTTACTAGGATCGGTTGCCCTCTTCCCAGTAATAAGTTCAGACATACACAACCCGATCATACCCCAGGTGGTTACTTAAGATCGGTTTCACTAATAAAAGTAATACCAATACATAAGTCAGGCCTCATGTAAATAGTTCTACCAAGAACACAAACAAGTCGTGAGCGGTTATACTAATTCACACATATTGGTCGTTCATAAGATATGAAATGAAGAACAACCCCAATAACGCATGGCGATTTCCTTTTCGATTCACAACACATATTATGAACTTACTTCCTTAAAACACATATAAACATTGTTACCTAGGATGAAATCCTCACCTCATACCCATAAATAATCACAATAGCATTCATACGATTATGTCGATGTCTTATACACAAAGTTTAATGGTTAATCTAGAAACTTCATATTGTATTTCTTAATACTATGTCTATCTAGAGTGTTCATGCTTCGCAGTTTTATGTTTTCAATATGCACGACTTGAAAGATACGTTATGGAATGAAACAGTTCAAGTCAAATATCACTAACCTCAAGTGGAAGGATGATGTTGTCGTTGTAGCTCCACACTTCTTCAAGTCTTCACAATACTTGTAATGTCTCAACCTAATACTTTCAAGCTAACCTATACGAAGTTGACTCTAGTACATTTAAATCAAGCGACTCTTAAATGAGTTTTGTTCCCTTCCCAAGGGCAGGTTCTTACGCGTCCACCATTGGAAACACCACTTCCCGTCCGAATTTCATGTGTTAAGTTCATCATTGAAGACCGAGAAGGACGAAGACATTTCTATGGATGCAGGAAATTGGAGAAGGTTTTGTGGGTACATCTTTTCATCCTGAGCCATTCCGATCTAAGTGGTCATATTCCGTGTCCCGTGCTAGGAAGCATTACTCCTATGACAACCAAACTTGACATACCAATGCTTGGTGGGTTCAAATGAGAAATGCTCTAACAATCTCCCCCTTTGTCAATTTTAGTGACAAAACTCTTACAATCATATGGATAAACAAATTACAAGAATTCATTACACATACGCTTGATTCTCGAATCCACAACACATAAACTGAATCTGGATTTAGCATTCATTCAATCCTCAAAATGTTCTCATCCCGAGCCATTCCGATCTAAGTGGTCATATTCCGTGTCAGGTGCACTATTATAACAAAGCTTATATCTCCCCCCCCCCCCTAAAGGTGAGATAAGTAGATTTTCAACCTAAAGGTGAGATAAGTAGATTTTCAATCCGAACATCTTTGTTATCCCAATCATATGATATGTTACCCCCCTTAGTCTGCGCTTTTCCTCATTCGTTAGATAAACGTTCAAGCACCATTTTCCTCTTCCCTAGTGACACCAATCAACCATAAAATTGATACCAGCATCACTTGTTTACTCCATATATTTCTCCCCCTTTTTGTCACAAAAATGACAAAGCAAAGAACAAATAATTGACAACACGAAAAGGATCTTACAAATCTCAAAATTATAATTGCAACCTGTTGAGTCAAGCACGAGGGTTTTACACACCATTTATGACAACCAATATCAAAACCGAAACTACAAGTAATTACGTTTTGATATGTTATCATGGAAATAATTTCCTGAAGAAAATTTTCCAACTAGTTTAGCAAACCACAAATCAACTAAGCAACTTAGTCCATTTGATAAACCGATTGTATAAATATAACCGCTTCATTCGATAAGACCAAAACAAAGATAAACTCCATTTTTCTCATCAATTTCTAATTATCCATATAACTTAGACCTTTAGATTTCAAACAAGCTAAATACTAGGTTAGTTAACTAGCATTTCCTTGTTTAGGATTTCGGCTAGACTTGAATAACCGAAACCTCCACTTTGATAAGTCTAACTAAGATTAGAATTAACTTAGTTTAGCTTATCCGGAATCGAATTGGACTAAACAACTCGTCCCGTCAACACATTCATTCGTTAAGACGTAAATAATTCATACAAACCAATAAATCAACTTGCATAATTATTCACCTCAACCGGATACAATAGAAACAACATATATAAACCAGGGTTTCACTATTGCACTGGAATTTATTAAGCTTAAACAATTGAAACCACACAATAAAGCACAAATAAAAATTATTTTACTTAACTGGAAGCAATTGAATCAACATAATATTAAAGAACCGCAATTCCACCAAATTTCGTAAGCCTAAACTATTGATATCACACAAACAAAGTAAGATAACAAAAGTTTTACTTAACCAGAAACAATTGAAACACACACATCCATACATTCATAATGGAATAAATCAGTTTTAACAATTGCAAGCAAAAGTTGAAAATCGTCGAAACACATATGATTTTATGCTAAACCAAGACCGATTCAACATATTATGACTTTTTCATATATTGTTTCTACATGAACCCCTCATGATCCTTTGATAAAGCCTACCAACATGGGCTAGAATTTAATCCCGCTAAATCAAAAAGTCACCAAAACCATAGGGGTACAACAACATATTATGAGATCGAATATCAAGGTAATGAAACCGAAATCAAACATCTCATAAACATACATAAGTTATAACTCTTATTCATAAAACGTAAGGAGACAGTTCTTACAGATAGCCTACAATAATATACATAAAATTACATACACAGTAATGAATACTAGTATGAGATATCCAAATCAATATCTTTTCCTTCATATGAAGTATCTTGATATCTGTCAGAGATAATATTCAGAGCAAAGGTGAGATCTGGATGTATATATGTAGCATGATCAATTAGTTCGATAATGCAGTTATTCTTCCTTTCTAGTCTTCTTTTAAGAGTTTGTGCATCCCCTTAAACTCTTATAGGTGGAGGTGCATTGAAGACTTGTCCTCTTATACTGTTGAGAATTCCTTCACCTAATTTCTTTGGAATCTTTTCTCTTGCATTTGACTAGAAAATCCCAAAAGAACTACAAATTCTTGTGACCAAACAAGCAAAACTAGGTGTTCTTCTTTTACCTCTTCGGATTGTTATTGATGGTGGTTTTTCATTTAAGGGCTAAAATTATAAAAGCCAAAAAATTATGCGCTAACATCTTGTAAAATATAAAGCCATTAATAAGTGATGAATACTTCTTTACTTTACTAATTCACCTAGAATGGAGCATGTGGAAACAATCCCAGTATGTGAATTAAATACATCATTATTAATTAATGCATAAACAACCTTGTATTTCCTGTACTTATTATCAGTGCAGCATGACGACTGAGTGTTGTTCTCATCAGAGCAACACGAACCTCTAAGCATTATAATGAAGCATGTATGAAATACCCGTACATGCTACAACTCTCGGTGTGCTATACTATCACGATTTAGCATATTACTCTCAGTGTGCTATACTATCCTGATTGAGCATATTCAAATATGGACTGACCATGTTAGTCTCATAAATGAACACGACCATCCAACTTCACTAGCATGAATTGGATAGCTCAGATCGGATCCATGACCCCAAGCAGGTATTGGAATATTCACTACCGAACCAACGCGGGTCTCGCATGGTAGGCTTCCCCAAAAGATTGGCATAGCTTGCAAAAACGTCCAAGCCAGAGCAGAATGGACAGAAAACCCTAAATTAGGGTTTGCGGCACATTACATGTGTCGCGAAACAATCTTAACCATCCATCTTCGCTGATATAGATGGATGGTGTAGATGTAGATTCAAAAGGCCCATATCATGTCAACACAATCTCCATGGGCCCGCCTACATACCTGACCGATCGGTCAGGACCAACCATGGTTGGTCATCCCAATTAATGCGCACGAACAGAGCACACATGTCCGTGAAACCCAAATTAGGGTTTTGAACATCATGAGCGTCCATTTTCCCCGGTACGAATGAAGGGTCCAAGATTAGATTAAGCAGGTCCGGTCATACCAACATGACCACCATGGACCCATCTATCTCCTCACCTGATCGTCCAAGGCATACCATGCCTGGTTATTCCAAATCGCACGCCCAAACTAGCATGGTCACACTTCACAATTGCAAACTAATCTCAACCACTCAAATTCGCCGGATAATTTGAGTGGCTTAGACCACATTTTCATGGGACATTAAGGTATATGCATGAACATCATCCTACCACCTACATGATGGACCAATCGACTAAGAACGACCAAGCATGGTCGTCATGGAACACGTTCCCAAAGTTGGCACGATGTGCGGATTTTGCGACACCAGTTTTCTGTCGCAAATTAATCTCGACCACTCAACTTCGCCGGACTAATTTAGTGGCCCAGATCACACTTTCGTGAGACAATGGGGTATGGGCGCCTACATCGGCATGCCATCTACACACATGTACGATCGACCGACCAAAATCGTATCCCAATCTTGGATTCGACCAGGGTGAAAAGGGATGCTTATGCACCTTTTTATAAAATCCTAATTTCATTAACGGTCGCAGATGAGTGTCTCAAAGATCATCTCATCCGTCCAACTTCACCGGCTTGGTTATACAACCCTGGTCAGGAGTTAATTTGTCAGTGCGGCGTCATGGTGATCACCATCCGTCACTCTACCACACCATGTGGCCGGTCAATGAAGGACTTTCTTGTTCAACCTCCAAACCATCACATGAAGTAGTTTGGATATGAGACTACTTTTAGACGCTCAAACAACGATGTTTCATACATGTTGGATACACTTGATGCATTACCTGCATATAATGCACACGATACTTCACAAGTATCAACATCCTTAATAACATAGTTATTTAATCTAGCATTACATGCTACTTTATGTGGGTCCTATGATCCACGCGCTCGATACATCAATCATGTCACAAACTGGGGTATTGGTCTGGCGGTTTACAACGTGCAGCGCACAACGTGCCATCACAAGAACGTGTCAGGAAGTCATGGACAGTTAGTGATGATGGGAGAAGTGGGAAATATTGGTCATGTGACACTAACAAACTACTCCACTACTCCATCACTCCACATTATCCACTTCCCACGAGATACTAGGTTTAGGCTAAAAAACTTGTATAAATAGGTTCTCCATCCTATTTTTCAAATGACAACAAGACAACAAAGGAAAGTATTTATACAATCGTATTCAAACACCGGAACCGATAGCTTACATCCTGCAAGCTAGTTCATCTTTCTGATACAAGTCACACATAGCCAACACCTTCAAAATCTCAACACCTTCTTCGCTTCCCTCCCTAAGATCAACCCCATATCCTTCGCTTTGTGTAGGAGCATAATCTCGCAGCATTATTATGCTTGCGAATAATTAACGACGCAACAAATGATAGCTTGCGAAATTGTGGAGAGAAAAGACATCTTGCGAGCAAGGATGCGAAGACTCGCATGACATATTTTAGATCCGAAATTTCGGGACAACACAACTGTCATATTTTATGTAAAATCATATAAATAGCCATTTAGGCATGAGAGAAAGGGAGAGTTCTTTATGAGAATAGATTTTGGAGGGTTCTTTATGAGAATAGATTTTGGAGAGTTCTTTATGAGAATAGATTTTGGAGAGACATTTGAAGTTAGAATTTTGTAGAGAGAGAGAGAGACTTATCTTCTTGATGATCTTTTCCCCCAAAAATCTAGAGCTCCAAATATTCATTAATGGAGTCTCAATTGTAAAATCATGTAATTACATACAATCACTAGTGAAGAACCATGAATGTAGATCACAATGATCTAACCATGTAAAAATCCTTGTGTCTCTTTTACAATTTTAGTACTTTAATCTTCATTTTAATATCAAATAAATTATATCATCAAATCAAATTAATGGAATCTCATGAGGGTGTAGTTGTAGGATTTCCTGCAACTACACTTTGTGACCGAAACAAGTCTGGAACGACCATTTCTTATTTTAGGCCGGACTTGCATAGATTGATCTCCTGAATCTACAAGCACTCACGTGTAGTGCATTTGTTTAAGGTTTAGACTCATTTCTCATCCATACACCCCAAATTACCAAAGCCAGCAAAAATAGTTTTTACCCAAAAACAATTGTGATCATTTGTCTGATCATTAAACCACATAAATCAAATTTTTTGAATCCTCTGACAAGATGGAATACAAGCTCAGCAACATCTCTAGTCCATTTTGTCTTATGCATATTGCTGGGACATATATTAGCACAAGCTAGATTTCCAAAGACTTTGAGATGAAATTCAACATTGTGAGTAAGAAGGGAGTTACTTGACAATGTTCCACCAACTACTGAAGATATGGTATTGTTGTCGACTCTATACCTTTCATCCGAACATGGCAAGAAGGTATTCATGAAGGGATAGAGAATCAATTCGGAAATTACTTGTTTGTTGACTTCAAACGACTTTGTACCAATCATAGTACGAAAAGTGCACCCTTCAAAGTTCATCTCATGCATATTGGCATAAAATGGCTTTACAAGGTCCGGAGTTTCCTTGAAAGAACTCTCATGAATGATACACCATTCACGATTCCTCACAAAATTCATATATTTCATATCCGAAACTTTGACAAACAACATCTCCATAATGGGTTCTTTAATTGACCCAAACTTCATAAGACATTCATCATTCACAAAGTAATTTTGAGAACTAACATCATAAGTAAGACTAGGCATGTTTTCATAATTCATATCCATGGTGGAGTAAACTATTGAGTTTATATTTGACCCTTCTCCTCTAAATTTTTTTCTATTATCCCTAGTTCGATTATCCATTGAATTAACAAGAGAAGTGAAGAACCACTTACAATCGGTAGAGCTCCTTGAGTGAAAAATCTTCTTGCTTGAGATGATTGGAATGAATTAAGAGTTACCCTTTGTTTCTTTTGAAGTCTAGAATCGAATGATGCAAGTTTCTTCCCTTGAATCGAACATGCAAGGATTACAAAAAGAGAAATTTCGAAACTTCGGATAGTTCCATTTTTTTTTATCACCAACTCTATCTTGTATCCGGATGTGGATCTGGATCCGAACACTAGTACTCAATAGCCTAGAAAAGGTTCCTTGATCAATTTTAAATTGATAGTTTTTTGATGGGGTTGGAACACAGGGTGTTGTAATGAGCTTGTTAATTAATGAAGTTTCACTGGACAAGTCATGACTGATTTCAGCAGACTCATAACCTATATCAGAGTCATTATAATATTCAAGAGATAATTCTTCTGAATCATTATAGAGAGAGTCTTCATGAAGGTTTGATTCTTCAGAAGTATAATTCATTAAATACTCATGAATTAGTTTATTTCCTTTATACTTGTTGTTTATCTTTGAGTCGTCTAGTTCTCTGAGGAACTAATCAACTTCACTTTGAACCCTACTGGAGTCCTCAAGAATCTTAATTATTTTGGAAAGAGACTCATCTTCCTTTGTTTCATATATCTTAATATCATTCTTTAAATCAAAGAGTTGTTTTATCCATTTCTGCAAATTCAGAAAGTATTCTATCAATCTTTCCAAAATCATCTTCAGTAAGATCAAGATATAAACGACATTCATCGAATGTCCAAACTTATTTTGAGCGAAGCAACTCAACAATTTCATTGTCTGACATAAATTCAAACAATTTTAAGCAATCAGATCTTGTCATAACGTTAACTGAATCAAACAAGGATTCAATTCTTATAGGATATATCGCACCAAACAAAGATTGTTAGATCTTTTCGTGTTTGCATGCTCTGATACCAATTGAAAAGGCGAGGGTACCCAAAATATACCTCAATCTAAAACTTTCCTTCCTATAAGTCCTTTCTCCGAAAGTGATTTTCTATGGACAGAGTCATGACAATACAACTAATCAGTTCACACTTCGTGTGATCGTCTATGGATACGAGATCGAGATAATACAACAATGAAGTATGTTTATTTGATACAAAGGTTCGGACTTAACCAAACACAATAGGATTCACGCATCAAGTAAATAGGAATTAATGTTTGTGCAATTTACTTTAATTATAACAAACAATTATAATGCAGCAATATAAAGTAAATGACACAACAAGATTTTGTTAACTAGGAAACCACAAATGCAGAAAAACCCCGGGACCTTGTCCAGAATTAAATACTCTCAGGATTAAGCCGTTATACAAAATAAACCAACTTCATATAGTTGAGACCAAGCAACTAAACCTATAGTTCACCTAGTTCCGTCTGTATTCCCACGCCTCCAACCTGTAAACAAGTTACGTACTTGGACCAATTCCTTTGGTTCGTATTCCAAACAGTAAAGGAACAACAAATATGTTTGGTATCAACTCTCTTCAACCAAGTGATATGAATTGCACAAAGGCTCTTCTGTTTATCTTAACATAAACTCATTTGCTAGGTTCCAAGATCACTAAGATTAAGCCAACACCACTCTTCAAACAAGTGATATGTGTTGATGCCGATTTTCCTCAATTAATCAATCCAATCTACCACAAGGATAAACCAATTATTAATTGGATCCTCATTTTCCCAAACAAGTATTGTGCACACCAAAGATTATAAAAACACCAAGTAAGAAATCTTCAATATCTTATTTGTCTTCAAATCATCTTAGATCTTCAATAAACACCTGCACACAATCACTTGAATCTCTTGTGATCAATCACACACAGAACGGAGTCTGTTAACAATGGATTATCACAAGATCGTCTTTAGATCTCACAACAGTCTAAAAATCCTTGTCGAAACCTTGAACTAGTTTGAGTGAATCTTATATCAGAATAGAAGATTCTCAAGCATAAACAAACTAGGTGCAATCAAGATTCAACCACCGTTAGTCAATAAAATCAATACGAAAACTAAAGATAAACCGCAATATCTAGTTTCCGACCAACGGGTCGCGTTAGAGATTCTCAATCCCAAAGAAGGCTTTAAATTGAGCGGCCATAAGAGATTTCGCCTAATTAGATTACTCTCCTCTCCGATATGCGGCTTCACCAGTAACAAATACAAAAGAGTAAGTCTAGGTTATGCATAATTAGTTTGCTAGAAATGCAAACTCAAAGTATTTATAGACAAGGAAGTTTGGACACCAAGGAATTTCCAAAACCGAAAATATTCTCAAGATATTTTTCATTACTCCACCAAATTAGGTTTTCATAATTCCTGTGAATGCACTATCCAAAAATAATGATCGAAATCTCCTTAGAAAATCTTTAATTAGAAAATGCACACTACTAATTTTTATTTTCCATATATAATTAAAAACCCTTAATTAAAAAGATTCTTAACTAATTTAATTCGATCTTGGGATTTACTTTATTCTTAGCTGTTAAGAATATCTTTGAACAAAATAGAATAAGCATTAATGCACCGTGTTCAAAGAGTGATGACATCTTACTCTTGCAAGTATTTTCCATGCTTGCTCACTTGAAACCGATTTACCACACTTCTAAACAAGTTTAGAATTGGTTCATCTTACTTTCAAGAACTATGTGATTGATCAAGTTCCACTCAATTACAACTCATGGGTTTACGGTTTTACCAAAACAAGTTTCGGTTATACCTCCATGTGAGTACTGTGCATAGTTACACTATCTTACCTAAGATACAGCTGACTAGGTACTAGGATCGGTTCCCCACATATATTTGGTATCTAACTTGGATGCACTGCACATGTCCATGGGATCGGTTCCCCCTTTCCAAAAACGTGTTGCACATGTTCATAGGATCGGTTCCCCTTTCTTCCATAAACCTTGTTGCACCTCATACAAGGATCGGTTCCCCTTGTGATGCATTGCACCTCTTACTAGGATCGGTTCCCCTCTTCCCAGTAATAAGTTCAGACATACACAACCCGATCATACCCCAGGTGATGACTTAAGATCGGTTTCACTAATAAAAGTCATACCAATAAATAAGTCAGGCCTCATGTAAATAGTTCTACCAAGAACACAAACAAGTCGTGAGCGGTTATACTAATTCACACATATTGGTCGTTCATATGATATGCAATGAAGAATAACCCCAATAATGCCTAGAGATTTCCTTTTTGGTTCACAACACGTATTATGAACTTGATTCCTTAGAACACATGTAAACATTGTTCCCTATGATGAAATCCTGACCTTATACCCATACATAATCACAATAGAATTCATACGATTATGTCGATGTCTTATATACAAAGTTTAATAGTTAAGCAAGAAACTTCATATTGTATTCCTATGTCTATCTAAAGTGGTCATGCTTCGCAGTTTTATGTTTTCAATATGCACGACTTGAAAGATATGTTAGGGAATAAAACAGTTCAAGTCAAATATCACTAACCTCAAGTGGACGGATGATGTTGCCGTTGTAGCTCCGCACTTCTTCACTTATTTAAGTCTTCGCAATACTTGTAATGTCTCACCCGAATACTTTCAAGCTAACCTATACAAAGTTGAATCTAGTATATTTAAATCAAGCGACTCTTAATTGAGTTTTTCTTCACCAAAATATGACAACCAAACTTGACATACCAACGCTTGGTGGGTTCAACCGAGAAATTATCTAACAATAGTGTGTGTGTGCGATCCTAACATAGGGTGCATATAACCGTAGTGAGTTCCCTAAACCTATTGTGGGTGTTTTAATCAAAATGGACTATCCCTTAGTAGTATTACGGTGTTTGGTTAGTAAAATCTATGGGAAACTCTATAAATATTGAGCATGAAAGACACGTGTTTAATAGAGATTAAAAGAAAATAATTTCCTTAAAAACAACAATTATCAGTTTTCTTTATGATTATCCATTTGTTCACCTTTGTCTTTGTTTTATTCTTCTTGATTCACCAAAACCAAAAGAATAAAAAGGTTCATCTCCCCTTGGATTTAGTTTCGCATGTTTCTGAATCGGAAGTGCAAAAAGGTACGAGTTTCTTTCCCTTTCATTTTGAATTATGGGTTCCAATTGCGTTAAGAGATATTGCCAGTGCATGAATGATTTTATCTCCTTTGATATTATGTGCTTTCTATAAATCAAAGAATGGGTAGTTGTATTTTTATCCAGTTTTTTGTTTAACTATATTTTTGTTGAATTTCTTAATATGAAAAATCACTAAGCTTTTTACTACTTGTTTTTTTCGTAGTTGCCGAGAGTGAACCTTAATTTATCTTTCCATGTCTATATTAATCTCTGATATTATTTAGTTTGAAATTCTAATCATCTACAATATGGTTTAGTTCTTTGATTCTATAATAACATCTAATTTTAGAGCTTATGAATACTTTTTTTGAATGTCCTGAACATGCACGAAACTTGGTTGAAAATCTTACATTTTCTTGTTGTTCACGTATTTATTACACCAAGGGTTTGTAAATGGTTTTATGAAGATTAAAAATGATTTGCAAAGTTTTCCTCAAAATTGAATTAAGTTTTGAAATAGCCCAACACCTGTTTGTGAAATTCACCCAATGAGATGTTTATTCTAGACTCTACTGTTAGTTAAAAAAATTAAGTTTCTTTTTCATAGATTTTGTATTGGAATATCGTTTCCAACCTTGTAAATTGATTTGATTTTTGTCACCGTCTTGAGTATTTACAATCCATTTTTGCGCCACTTAATTTAATAAATGAACTACTTTTAAACCCATTACCCTACTGATTTCTTTAGGTATATGATGTGCATATTTTTCCACTGCAGTAGCATATTTATTCTCTTTTAAAGATTTTATTATAAAGAAATCTTAGTTGTTCTTTTACTATACTTTTTGGTATCTTCTCCATATTGATCTTCACCAAACACATATTGTTAGATTTTTTCGTTTTTGCCTGCTCTGATACTAATTGAAAATAAAAGGACCACAATCTTTTTTTTTCAACCTATAAGTCCTCTTACAAAATGTGATCGTCTATGGACAAAGTCAATACTATACAACAACTTATGTATTCACACTTTGTGTGATCGTCTATGGATATGAGATTGAGACAATACAACAAACAAAATATGATACTTGATAATAGGTTCGGACTTAACCAAACTCTATAGGATCATTATCAAATATAACGGAGTTAATGCAAAGTGCAATTTACTTTAATTATAATAAAACAATTATAATGTGGAAAGATAAAGTAAATGGTGCAGTAAGATTTTACTAACGAGGAAACTGCAAATTAATATAGAAAACCCCCCGGGACCTAGTCTAGAATTGAATACTCTCATAATTAAGACGCTATACAAAATCTAAACCAACTTCGTATAGTTGAGACCAAACAAATACCCCTAGTTCACTTAGTTTGCTCAGTATCCCTGCACTTCTAAGTTCAAGAGTCATGTACTAGTACGATTTATTTTGATCGTATTGCTAACAACAAAGGAATACCGAATCTATTTGATAACAACTCTATTGATTATTTAAGAAAAATATATTTTAAGTCATACTCAAGGCTCTTCCGTTTAATAAAATCCTTTGCATGGTTAGATCAATCTATCCAATGACTACCAAAGTGGTCAATTTTAGATTCGCAATAAATCAGCATATAGATCTCAAAGAGAAGATATAAAGCGATGCCGATCTCATGCAACTAATCAGTTGAATAAATATGATTCTAGTTGGATCCCATCCGATCAAGGTTTGTGCACACAACAAGATATGAAAACCAATAAGAAATATTCTTCGTCTTCAAATTTTCTTTAATCTTCAAATAACATGCACAACACCACTTTAATCTCTTGTGACCAATCACACATAGAACAGAGTCTGTTAACAATGTATTATCACAAGATATCTTTAGATCTAACAATAGTTATAAAGATCCCATCGATACTTCGATCTAGTTTGAGTGAATCTTATATCATAAGAGAAGATTCTCAAGAATAAACAAACTAGGTGTAATCAAAGTTTCAACAACTGTTGGTCAATCAAATCAATATAAAACTAATAACACTGAAATTATCTAGTTTCCCACCAACGGTACTTGTAAAGCTTTTTGATCCCAGAAAAATCTTTAAACGAGCGGTCGTAAGAGATTTCACCTAATTAAGATACTTTCCTCTCCGAATAGATGGCTCTACCAGAAACAAGAAGAAATGAAGTTTGCCTGGCTATTAGGATGGTTTGCTAGAAATGGAAACTTAGGTATTTATAGACCAAGGATGTTTGGACATCAAGGAATTCCCAAAACCGAAAATATTCTCTAGATATGCAATAAATAACAAAATTCGGTTTTCCTAATTCCAATAAATGCTTATCCAATATTTCTGAAATATCTTAATAGGAAATCTCCAATTAGTAAATGCACATTACTAATTTTTATTCTCTAGAGATATGCATTTATTTGCTGGTAATTAAAGCATATAAAACCAAAAATCTTAATTAAATGATTCTTAATTTATCTCAGCAGAGGATCTCCTTGAGTACTAAGGAATATCTTTGAACAATAAATGATAAGAGTTACTATATGTGTCCAAAGTATGTTGACATATTTTCACTGTAAATCCTTATTTCATATTTACATGGATTTACATTCTTAGAATCGGTTATACCACACTTCCAACCAAGTTTAGAATTGGTTGACCTGTTTTCCAAGACTACTATGTGATTGATCGAATATCAAATCACATACATGGGTTCAATCGGTTCTACCAATCACTAGGATCGGTTATACCTAATTATGGAAATACTTGTGATCGGTCACACCAGTCACTAGGATCGGTTACACCAGTTACAAGGATTGGTTCCATCCCATGGTATATTTCTTGTGATCGGTCACACCAGTTACCAAGACCGGTTACCAATTACAAAGAAAAATTACACAACACTCATGATTGGTCACACCAATTATTAGGATCTGTTACACCAATTACAATGATCGATAATACAAACACATGGTGATTACTTAGGATCGGTTACACCAATCAATAAAAATTAGTCATACCAAATGATAAGTCAGGCATTGTGATTAGTTATTCCAATATACATAACCAAGGTTGAGATCGGTTCTACCGTCTCACACATATTGGTCATCCAAAAATTTGCAATGAATATCCAGATCAATAAGCCTAATGATTTACCTTTCGATTCACGAAACAAGTTCATGAATGTACTTCATTTAAACGAATGTAAAACATTGTTTGCTAGGATAAAATATTCACCATAACCCATTCACATAATCATAACAGTATATACAAAATTATATCGATGTCATATTCACGAAGTTCAAAAGATAAGCGTACGTTATACTTCTGTTGATGGTGGATTTTAATTCAGAGCTAAAATTGTAAAATCAAATTTAATGTGATGACATCTTGCAAAGGGTAAAGCCGTTAGATAAGTGATGAGTACCTCTTCACTTTATTTATTCGAAGCAATTCAATCAATAAAAAAAATTCACCCAGAATGGTGCGTGCAACAACAATCCCAAATATTCTGTGAATTTTATTAGCATTATTAATTAATACATAATTTTCCTAGATTTTTACATGCTGTGTTCTCGGCTGAACTCTCATCATTGACATAAAATGATGACTGAGTGTTCACTCTCAGCAGAGTAGCATGAATATCCATGCCAATATTGAGACATGCATAAAATACCCACATAGGCTACATCATTCTCCAACAAAGAGAATCTCATATCGACATGCTTTTGGTTAGCCCGATCGAACATGCTTAATTTCCTTAAGGAAAATCTAGACTATATGTGTTAGTCTTAGAAACGATCACGGATACACAAGTTGGCCGCATGATTTAACCAGCCTAGATGAACCCTAGAAGGAGCAGGCGATCATCATGATGACCACCGACGGGCCCACTTATTCCCTAGCCGGTCGAACATCACTCGTACCCCTCCAGCGCTGTCAAACTCTATACCAGCTGAAGGTGGCCGCACTGCTTGGAGAATGCTCGAACGAGCAAGACTGCTTAAAACAGTCTTAAAATCATAATGATCGTCCAACTTCACCGACATGGTTGGACGGATTAGATCATCCCATGAATGATCAGGAAGCACTAACACACACATTGGCGGGGCCACTTCTCACCTATCCGATCGGCCTTCTCACAGCAAGCTGTAAAGCAATGAACGTTTGCTTGAAACATGGCTGGCGTGATGCTTTAAAGGATCGCGGAAGTTTCACTAGTGTCCTAAATCGATCACAACCATCCAACTTAGCCGGCATAATTGGATGGCTTAGATCGCACCTAGGATCATTGGGAAGGTGCACATATGTTCACCGTCAGCCCAACGTGGGCCCCACACGATCGGCCTCCCCAAAGGAGAAGCTCCTCTTTCCAATTCGTTTGAACCAAGTTGCGTACAATGACTATTTCAAAACCCTAATTAGGGTTTGCGGCGATACTTATATGTCGTAGTTCGATCGTGTCAATCCATCTTTGCCAGCCTATACGGAAGGTGTAGATATAGACTTAAGAGGTACCAAGAGTATCAACGTGATCACCATGGGCCCAACTATGCGTATGACCGACCGGCCTAGGCCAACCATGGAGGAGCACCTCGAAACGCACGCCCAAAGAAGGCATGTCACGCGGTTCCCAAATCCTTTGCGGAAAAGGATTTCTATGGTAAATTGATCACGGCCACTCATCGTTTCCAGTCAACTTGAGTGGCCTAGATCAAGCCTTCATGGGACAGAGAGGTATAGACGTGCACATCAACGGGTCATCTTCATGCGTGACCAATTGGTCCTACCAAAATTGGCGCCCATGCTTGAATTTGGTCAAGCCAAAGAGTGATGCTTGTGCACCTCTTAAAAACCCTAAAATTCCATCAATGGTCGTAGATTTATGCCGTAAACCATCTCGTCCGTCCAACCTTGCCAGCTTGGTCGGATAACCTAGGTTGAAATCTATACGACTAATGAAGAACCTCAGTGATCACCGTCTGCCACTCTTCCACAGGGAATGATCGACCAAGGGATGGCCCGCCGAAGAGGGTTGGACGTGATGCTATTTTAAGACGCTTAATCCGCGTCTCATTCCATTAAGCTTTAAAACAGTGATGCTTCATACATATTGATCATATGCATTACATGCATAAAATATACACGATATCTTATGTATATCGATTTCTTAAATAACTTAGTAGCATCACGTGTTATTTCCTGCGGGCCCCATGACTTGACCCACTCACTCGAAAAATCAAACATGTCACAAACTGGGGGATACTTACTGGGGTATTATTTTGGAGGTTTACAGCGTGTGGTGTGCAATGCTCCCATATATAAGAACATATCAGGAGGCATGGACGGTTAAGATGATGAGGGAGGTGGGCTAGGATGTGATCGTGCAATCACCTACACGACCCCACTACTCCATCACTCAACTTCCTCAATTTCCTACGAGATGAGTGTTTGCGCTTAATGACTTGTATAAATAGGTCCTTTGCCTATTTCCAAACAACACGAAAAAAACACAGAAAAAATCAAGTGTTGTCATCAGTATCCACAAAACACCCAGAACTAATAGCTTTCATTGTGAAGCCAATTCAACATTCTGATACAAGTCATAAACAACCAACATCTTCATAATCTCAACACCTTTTTTGCTTCCCTCCCTAAGATCAACCCAATCTCCTTCACTTTGTGAACGAGGCAAGTATGGAACGACCATTTCTTAGTTTAGGCCAGAATTGTATAGATTGATCTCTTGAGTCGAAAGCACTTCCGTGCAGTGCATTTGTTTAGGGTATAGATTCATTTCTCATCCACACACCAAAAATTATCAAAACCAGCAGAAATAGTTTTTTCCCATAAACAACTTCATAGTCTAATTCCATAATACTATGATCATACAATTATGACCATGTCGCATCACTAGAGTATTATAAAATATGTACAGTATATACAGCTTTGCAATTACTTTTTCAGTATAGAACGACTTGAAAGATACTTTAGGAATGAAACAGTTCAAGTAGATATTACTAACCTCAAGTGGAAGGATGATGTCGTCGTTGTAGTTCGCTACTTCTTCATATTTTTCAGGTCTTCAGAGTAATACTCGCATGTCTTAACATTCTTAGACTTTGTAGTCTAACCTAAATGAAGTTGACTCTAGTATTTAATCAAGCGACTTTAGATGAGTTTTGATACATTAAAATATGACAACCAAACTTGACATACCAACGCTTGATGAGTTCAACCGAGTCATGCTCTAATAGTTATGAATTTTAAAGTCTTCACGTGGGATTAATGAAATCCGGTTAGACTATTTTTTACCTTATACAGTAGAACTTTGATAAATTAATCCACGATATATTAATAACTTCGCTAAAATAATATTTTTTGTCGGTCCCGACTTGGGCCAGTGTATTAAATTAATAACCTCCCTAAATTTATAAGATAATAAAAATTTAAGTGTCCAACAGGGCCAAAATGAAATATAAATTAATAATCATTATAATAGCACTATGTTACGGTAATTAAAATAAGATTCCAAAGTTGTTGGTTTCTTGTTCACATTTATCCAACATTAAACTTTATCTCTCATATTTTGTAGTCTCTTGAGGAGTTCAGGAATGCCTTTTTTCAAATTATAGGAGAAAATCATTTAGCTTTACTATTGATAAGATTTCTTTCTTTTTATTTACGAGAAACTGGTTCTACAATGAAACTATCATCCTCTAGTTCCTTTTCTTAGGAATTTGATACAACACTCTCAATAATTTCTTCGTATGTCCAAAATTCCGTACTGTTATCATTTTCACTTGTATAGTCTAGCAAAATGTCGATATTTATTTGATTACGGTAATTCAACTCCTTGATAATCAATCCAAGTTCACTAATACCTTTATCTTCAACGACTGTTACATCCTCATTTTCTTGTGACCGAAGTTTACAGTATTGGAAACAATTTGCAATTGACTTTTGTTGAACATCTGTTGTCCATGACAAACTTCAATATTAATTTCCTCAAGGACATTGATTTTTTATGGACTTAATTTCCACGTTTCATAACCTTCAACATATCTATTGTTATGGCAAATCTTTAAGTTTAACTTAAATATTTTATTTTCTTTTAATTTTGAAACTTAAACTTAGAATGTTTCGATAATTTAATAACTTATTAATTTATCGATAAATTAATACTTCGCTTAATTGATAGAATTTGACAGTCCCAATATTATTAATTTATTGAAGTTTTACTGTAGATCTTTTTTATCCAGAATATTAACATGATCATTGGAGTTTTTGTCTATCCTAAGATCTAATTAGACTGTAAATCAGATTCTAGTCATCCTGTTGCGAGGTATAACAAATGTATGGGCACAACTACAACTAAATAGTTTTAAGGGAAAATTCAGTCTCAATTGCATCTAGTCCAAAGTCTATTAGTAGTCTAATGTCTGTACTGGCTTAATATATTGTGTGTGTTCAAACTAGACGATTAACAAAGTGCCTGGCGTCTTACGTTATTTTCTTTCCGCGTTTTATTGTTTTATCATATAATTTAAATAGCACAAGTAGTACATTAACCAACCCAGATAGTTTTTCTCATTCGGATCTAGAAATACAAATCATATGAGACTTTATCTTACTGAATTTAGATCCCGAAGTTTCAAGATTATACCAGGTTGACCTTGATGATTTGTATCTTAATTAGATAATCAAAAGGTTTCTTGTTTTCACATACAATCTTGATAGGTATCTTGTCAACACTAGATCTTGTGGAATTAAAATATGATCATATTGATTCTAGAAGGATTTTCCATACAAGTCACGAATGAAAAAGTTGGTACTGTCTCATTTTTATTAACATATGATCTTGTGAAAAACTGCTATGCAAGATTTCAATTGATAGGAGTTATATTCAATTGTGTTTAAATTTTTCTATCGAATTAGGATTTGATCGGTAATTCTTGAATGCCTTAAAGCAGAAGAAAATGATCTTAAAATAGATAATAATTTACAAACCGATTAAATACAACTGCAGGTTACGTAGCTACCTCTTTAGAAGATAGGTGAACATGTGCTTCCCGAATCCTAGTTGAGGTAATGTTTGTTTTTAAAGGACAACTTTGGCTGAGTTTGGTAATTTTTTATTTTTATTTCAAAAGCACTTTCAAAATTTATTTATAGTAATATTGTTTCACGTTAGTGTTTGGTAAAGTTTTTGCAAAACACTTCCAAAATTTTCCAATTTTTAAAATCTATGGAGAATGAGCTTTTCAAAGCTCCAAAAGCATAAATCGTGGTTCCACCCTAATTTACCATCATCTTTTTATTCTCTAGATTTTATTCTTAAAAAATGTTATCTTTCATTACCAAACTATTTTACATGGATCTTTTTTATATTAAGCAAATATTAAATAATTATTTAATTTTATCTTGACTTCCAAAATTTTTTTGAAAATCTATGGAGAATGAGCTTTTCAAAAGTTCCACCCTAATTTACCATCAATTCTCTAGATTGGTTAATGGATCTTTTTTATATTAAGCAAAAATAATTATTTAATTTTAATAAATATAATATTGGTTAATAAAATAAATTTTTTAATCATAATAGTAATAATCATCCCTTGTAATGTCGATTTTGATATTGAGTTCTAATAATAAAAGCCTTGCGGCGTCCCTTTTATGTAATAATAATTATTAATAATAATAATAATAATAATAATAAAAAAATCAAGATAAAAATAAAAAATAATAATAATAATAATAATAAATAATATTATTACATGAAACTAGTTGGAAGCCTAACAATCTAAGCTCCAACGACATACTACTACATTAATTGAACAGGTTGCTGTGCTAGCCTACCAGCGGGACTCATGGGTAACCTTGTCAAGGGGAGCCGAAGTGGGAGGGGGGGAGAGATTGTGTCACAAGGGGGGCAAACTAACACTACCTTCCATGTTAATTCTTGCAATATTATTATAATAATAATACTAGAGGAGAGAGAAGATCCGGCACCGTGAAAGGGGAATTTCTGGTGATTGAAAACCAGAATCTCTGTCCTTTCCGTCCGAGATTCAACGCATCATCATCCTTTTTCCTCTACGTTTTATAGTTTGTCTACATTCATATGCTGCTTGCGGTCATTGTTTATTTGGGTTTTTCACGAACTCAGTTTCCACTTGGAGAAAATAATGCCTAGGTTACGACGATCCTCAACAGGTTCAGATGTCCGTACCAATGGCGTCCTTGATTCCCAAACCTACGTTGCTTCATCAACGCAGAATGATAAGTTTCCTTGTCCGTTTGCAACATTTGATGGATGTCAGGGCGATAATGGAGGTTTAGGTTACTCCAGAAGTGGGTTGACTCGGCATCTCAAGGACCTGCATTTTCCTACTGAAAGTGCCAGAGTGGTTTGCAGAGGGAGAATCCAAAACATTGAACGATGTTATGCTGCTTGGGAAGGAGTACTGAAAGACATGCAATGATGGTTATGCACCAAATGCATGACTACCCATACATGGAAAATGGCTTGCAAATTAAAGTTGCACCACGTGGACGTTGTACCAGGTCCGTATAACGGTGTTGGTGTAGACTTCCTGATCCATGGTATCGAGAAGCCTCTTATAGCGATTCCTGCTGCAGATGCTGTCGCGACAAGTGAACCTGTTGGTGATGATACTGCTGGCCTCACAATAGAGATACTCAATAAATTACTGCAGAGACAAATTACGATGACTGTGAGTGTCTCTCTACACTGCAGGTTACACTTTTCTCGTACTATGAAGTCTGCTTTAGATTTTGTTCTAACAAATCCCATGAACCTTATGGCCTGGTTACGTCTGATCCTCTTGCCAATTTGCACCTTAAACTTGTATGAACCTCAAATCTCAAACGAGGAATGATCAGGAAACAGAAAGAAGTTACAAACGTCATCAATTAACAAAGCATTGTCGACATGGATGGAGACTTAAGGTTGTATCACCTTAGTTCAAAATTTGCTTGGCCTAACTAAACAGCCTCCTTAATAGCGTTCTCCCAGTAATAAGAAATCCAGCAAGCATTTGATGGCCTGTAGGAGGAAGTTGAGTTATGGCCACTACACCTTAGCCATTCATATCCTTTCATCTAGCGGCGTTGCTCCACCAACCCCGGATAATTTGCATGAACTCCAGCAGAAACATCCTTCATCTCAGCCTCCCTCCATACCTGCAGATTCCATTCCATCACCTGCTTTAGTGGTAGTAGCCAAGGATGTTTTCGCAGCTCTTAAGAGATTTCCTAAGGGTACGTCCTGTGGCAGGGACGGCCTTCGTGCTCAGAATCTTCTCGATGCTATGAGTGGAGAAAGTGCTGAAATTTCTGATGACATACTGCAGTCAATTACCGGAGTTGTGAATCTATGGCTTGCAGGTAAATTCCCTCCAATCCTTGGTGAATTTGTAGCTAGTGCACCATTGAAACCGCTGCTCAAACCTGGTGATGGTTTTAGACCAATTGCGGTTGGTACTATATGGCGCAGGTTATGTTCCAAGCTAGCTGCTAACTTAGTTTGCAAAGACCTGAACTCGTACCTTGGTAATTACCAATATGGCATTGGCATTCCGTGCGTCGGTGAGGGGATTTTACACTCTGCTAATAGGTTGCTTGAGTTGCATGGGTCTGACAACTCTAAGTATATGCTGCTAATAGACTTTGTCAATGCCTTCCATCTTGTCGATCGGTCTACCATCATCAGGGAGGTACGTTCACGATGCCCTAGCATCTCACATTGGGTTGAATTCTTCTATATGAAACCCGCCAGGCTTTATTACCGAGATCACATTCTTTCCTCGACACATGGGGTGCAGCAGGGTGACCCTCTCGGCTCCCTATTATTTTCTTTGGCCCTGCACCCATTAGTCGAGAAGATTGCATCTATATGCACTTTAGACTTCCATGCCTGGTATCTAGACGACGACACCATAACAGGAGATACTATGGAAGTATCCAAGGCTCTGAAGATTCTTCAAGATGATGGACCAAATTATGGGTTACATCTGAATATTTCAAAGACATAGATATTTTGGCCCTCTTATGACCTGAGAAGGGATGATGATGATGTATTTCATGTGAACATTGGTAAGCCTAAAGATGGTGTGAAATTTCTCGAAGGACCAGTTAGCCTCGACACGAACTTCTGCAGCAATACCGTGATGCATAGGGTGGATAAAACAGTTCAGCTCATGGATAAGATCCAAGAGTTACACGATCCTCAATGTGAACTATTGCTTTTACGCAGCTGTACCGGAGTTTCGAGGTTATACTTTGCGCTACGCACCACTAACCCTGAGGCGCTTCATAATGCCGATGATCGCTTTGATTGTCATCTCATGCAATACCTACGTCATCTTGTGGTTGGTGATGGAGCTAGATTTGTCCTAGTCCAGCAAATATTATCCACACTTCCTATCAAATACGGAGGCTTTGTCCTACTTACTATGTCAGAAACTATGAGGTATTGTTACCTCGCATCTCAGGCGCAAACCCAGCATTTGCAAAATTCCATTTTGAAGTTGCCTCCAACAACTGATTTCTGTCTGGGTTTTCATAATGCACTTCAAGGTTTCACGCAAGCTTGTGGGACTTCCTCTCTGGATTTCAATATTAACGATGCTGCCCTCCATTATATGAAGTCTTTGGCGTCTATCTACTATGGTGCGGTTCGGGAAAAGGTATCCTCTAGATTCTCTTTATCTTCACGTGAAACTTCTGTTTGGAAATGCAATCGATCCAACCATGCTATGGACTTTCTTAAGGCTATTCCTATATCGGGACTTAATCAGGCTGTTGGGACTAGGAAGTTTAGCTCAGTCTTGCAGTACCATTTGGCCATACCCCTTTTTGAGGAGGATAGCAAATGTTCTTGTTGCGGCAAGTTTGTGGACGTCTTTGGTGACCATGCCATTCATTGTGCTAGTGAAGTGGGGCTCAAATTTAGACACGATTTAGTAAAGGATATCTTGGCAGATATGTGTTACAGAGATGGAGTTGTTGCTAGAAAAGAGGTTTCCTTGGGCGTCATCAACAACAAATAATTTCACCCTGCTGATATTATAGTTTATAACTGGGAAGATGGTAGGGATGTTTGTCTTGAAATGCCATACCAGGACATGCCATACCAGGACATGCCATCACATGAGTCTCACCTTTCACTACTGCTAGGATCTGCAGCTTCATACCAGGACATGCCATTTCTACAGCCGTCACCCGCAAGAATAATAAATACTTGGATGTTTGCACTTCACTTGGTTATGGTTTTGGTGTGTTGGCCTTTTCCACTTTGGTGAGCTTGGTACGGATCTTATAATTTTTCTGAAGAGAATAAGGAATTGTATGGTTAGACATGATGCTAATTTCAAGATGGGCAATTCTCTTTTTCATAGGTTAGGGATTGTTATTCAAAGAGGGGTCGGTGCCCAGCTTGTTGCGAGGTTGCCCACCGTCCCTTGTAATGTTGACTTTGATGTTGATTTTTAATTATTAATAATAATAATAATAATAATAATAATTAGACAAAAAAAAGTAATAATTACTAATATTTTAAGGTGTTTGTGTCCAGCTTGTTACTAGGTTGCCAACTACTCCATATTGTAACACTTTTTCCATCTTCTTTCTGAATAAAAGGTCCTTTGTGGTGCTATTTTCATTAATAAATTTAATATTATTTATATATTAAACTTGAATGAATATGAATCACTCATCTGGCAATGTAACAGGAGAGAACATGCAATGGATTTCCTAAAGGCTTCGATTAGTGGATTGAACCAAACTGTTGGCCAAAGGAAGTTTCAATCCATTCTTAAGTACAGATTAGCCATACCATTCTTTGGGGAATACATCAAATGTTCCATATGTAACAAGCCAACGGATATTTATGCATACCATGTCGTTCATTGTGCAAGTGAGGTGGGGTTGAAGTTCAGACATGATATGGTCCGTGATGGCTTAGTAGATATGTGTTATAAGGAAGGAGTAGTAATTAGAAAAGAAGTCTCCCTAGGGTTTTTATCCAGCGCTGCAAAGGAACTTAAACCGGCTGACATTCTCGTCTACAATTAGGAAGACAGAAAAAATGTATGCTTTGATGTCACTGGATTCTCGCCATTCACAACTGCCAGAACCCGTAACTTTACTCCGGGCCATGCTATCAATGCTACAATGAGTCGTAAATGCACTAAATACTTAGATAATTGTGTCCAACATGGTTATGGTTTCAAAGCATTAGCTTTTTCTACCCGGAGAATTGGGAGAAGACTTGGTTTTATTTCTCAAGAGATTAAAAAATTGCCTAGTTAGTCACAATGATAATCACAAAATAGGTAGTTCTTTATTTCATAGACTAGGTATTATTATTCAAAAAGGTGTTGGTGCCCATCTGGTCGCTAGGTTACGTACCATCTCTGTATCTTTGATTTTGATTCTTAATAAAATACCCTTGGGGTGTTTTTTTTATATATATTTAATAGTAAGGAAATTAATTATTATTAAACTCAATAAAATTGGATAAACTATTCTTAGAAATATGTATGTTTTTCTGTCATTTGCTACAATAATTAAACTTGACGTATCACACCAAACACAATTTGATCGCTTTTTTAATCAGATTTAACTTTAATTTATATTTTACCAGACATTCAACCATTTTTTTACAATGCACAATACAAAAACACACAACAGAAAGTGGAAATTGAATAGTTGTTCCTCCTTCTGACGGGCCTTCATAAATATCCCTAACAGACTTTACAAATATCCCTGATGGCATAATTGAAATTTTATTAAAATCATATTTTCCCTAGTTTCCATTTTTAACCTTTATGTGATATATACTTCAACTTATTCAATTCTGATAAAAACATGAACCACAACATCTCAATATCCGTCGCCACCACAACCAACACCACCAGTACCATAACTACCACCACCACCTCTTTAGTCACCATCTCCATCTTTATAACAGATTCAGGAACCAATTAGATCTGAGATTGATAAGATTTGAAATTGAGAGAGATTTGTTATTCAAAATCAAATCAAACCAAACCAATCCCATCACCACCATCTTTATCGTCACAGACCCTGCAACTATCACCACCTTCATCGTTTCCAACTAATTCAGGATTTTGAAGATTAATTTTCAAAATCAGATCTAACGACATTGAGATTTGATTTTAGGATTTGTTGTCTGGTAATATTGAAGATCCAGGAATATATATTTAAATATGTAAGGTTTTATTTTTGATCAAATTAATGGAATATTAAGTTAAGATTGAATTTGGAAAGAAATTTGGAAACCGGAGGTGGTACTGGACAATGGCCACTCTGTCAACAGTTGGTATCTTCGCAGGTACATATATTTCTCTAGTAAATTGGGCTTAGTTTAAGTTTCCACTCTTACTGTCTTAATTTTGTACTGTGACGGTTCTTACGCTGCATTATTAGTTTACATTTGTTGAACTCATATATGTTATTATTCTTGTACACTTAATGGTTCCAAATTTTGTGATTTATGGTGTTATAAACATGTAAAATAATAGTAAATATGATGGAAGTCTTTTAGAAATAAAAGTGGGAATTTTGTGGTGTTTGTTGCGGTGCTCTCATGGGATTTCTAGCTAAATGGATGGATATGCACCGGTTTTGATAATGAATGATTCAAGTTAATGGTGTTGAAGTTGTTGCTATTTATGAAGCTACGAGTGATGATAAATTGTTGTTGTTTATATGTTTTTATGGGATCAACTATTTTTGTTGAACCAATGTTTTATTGGATCAACTACTGTTGTTGATCCCATTTATTGTATCAACTCTTATTGTTGACCCAATTTTTTATGGGATCAACTACTGTTTTTGATCCTTTCAACTCTTATTGTTGACAATATTTCCCTTGGATAACTATAATCATGCTTGTAGTTTAAATAATATTGTAGTTTAAATCATGTAAATTTCTCCCAATGTTGAACTTGTGGTGCAATGGTAGAGGAAAAATTTGTTCCATTTTGAAATAAAGAAAAAATTTATATGGGTGAGGGTATTAAGGTAATCTAATTTTAAATGGATAAAGTTATCAAAAAGTAGGGACATATTTATTGTTGTATAAGGCCTCTTCCTATGGGTATGGCAAAAACAATGAAGTTTGGCATGTCAGGTGGCATGTCAAATGAGTTTCCCCACTATGGTATACATGCCAAACTTGATTAAAAACATATATTTAATTGTGTTGGATAAGACCCTAATAAATAAAAAATATATTTGTATTTGTGTGGTGAGGTATTTATAAAAGTTTTAGTGATATAATATATTTAGTGGGACCCTTTAAATATAAAAGTGTATTAGAATAATGAAAAAGTAGGAGAGAAAGAGAATTTATATATATATATATATATATATATATATATATATATATAATTACTCGGAGATAAAGAGAATATCGCCAGCGATAAAGTCTTTATCGCTTAGCAAAGCGATAGAGTTTCTATCGCTCGATGGAAACTCTGTCTCCTATGCCTATACGCCAGAAATAACATATTGACATATGAGTTTGGCATACCCATAGTGGGTGCATATATGCCAAATACATGAGTTTGGCATACCCGTAGGAAGAGGCCTAAGGATATATTTATTGGGGTTCAAAAATAAGGACATATAAATAATGTACCTGAACAAAAAAAAAACTTTTGTTCTACAGCCTATATGATTCACCCTTTTGAATCCCTTCTAGAATTCCATGAGGCCTTAAAGTTAAAACAAATTTCCTCTTTTATTCTGCAAATGTTTCAATATGGTATTTTATTTTATTTTTTTTCATTAAATTTCCTCTTTTATTCTGCAAATTGATTTAGACTGGCCCAAAATTATTGCACCATGTAATGTAATGTAATGTATATTGCTAAGTTGCAGGCCCAACAGCCTTAGCCACTATGACAAGCTCCTTAAAAGCTGATAAAAGAACCCCATGATTTTCTTTAGTACGGTAGATTGATGGTGCTGGAAAAAGTTACTAGAGTCCAGAGGTAAACTATGTTGTTTTTTTTCTCTTGTAACTTCAAATGAAATAATGGATACTCTATTGAATGTCATTTATCTGACAAATCACTCACAATCACAATTAATGGCACAATACAAGTAATTAGGAAATTAATCGGCGATTAGTCGTAGACTTTTCTGATTCAGCATATCTCGGTACGACTTATTCCCGTATCCCCTGGATATTTGCGCCCCAGTCCAATTTCTCTTGGGATATATTCGCCCCGTCTGATTACACCAAGTTCTCTTACACTTTTGGTTACCCACATCCCATTGTAATTCCTTAACTATAATGGAAGTTTCTAGAATATTCTGGGAGCATGCAGGTGATCAATGCCAGAGCCATGCAACCATGCAGTCATGTAGGCATGCAGGAGAATTATGGCATGCAGGGCCAGTTACTACAAGAGGCATTCAAGGGCCAGCCATAACAACAGGCATGTAGGACCGTTACTGCAATTCATGCCTGTATCTATAACAGAAATTCATGACCTATAAATGGATGATTTTACAACCAAAAAGGTATGCAATCTTCCCCAATAAAACTCTTGTGAAAAAATTCTCTTGCTAACTTAGGCATCAGAGTTTTTTTTTTTGCAGGTACCCCCCACCTTTCTCCATTATTCGATTGAAGACTGAAGCAGCGATCGTATTCCAGCAAAAACATCATACAATTTCTGTGTTTGGGATAGAAATAACTTTACAAACAGTGGCGCCGACCAAGGGTTTCGAGAAAAGATTATCTTGTTTTACCAAATCGAGTTATGGATCATACTCATAACAGATCACTAGATCGTGGACGAGATCGAGATCGTTTTCGTGACAGAGCTCCAATCTGAATCGGAGAAATGAAAAACAACCAATGATCGATAACGAAGTTATTAACGTTAATGGGGGAAAACTCAGATGTTCGTGGAAATAGAGGGTATGAAGTTTATCACCCCGGAAGGAGTCTTGAAAGTGAGAGACGGCCAGACGGCCGCCCACAAATGTCACGAGAGTGCAATGGATGAGTACAAGAAATCATAAGTTAGCGGAAACTAGATCATGAGAGTCGAGAAGAAATAGCAATTACAGAATCCTCTCCCTCCAGAATCATATAAGGGAGAGGACGCAGCTGAACCCCCAACGGTCAAGAAACTGATTGAGGTCCAGATTGGAGATGAGGAGCACAAAACAACGTTCATAGGGGCATATATTCATGCACATGAACGTGATGGTTTGATTACATTGCTAAGGGAAAACACATACGTTTTTGCATGGAGTTTTGCTGAAATGCCAGGAATAAATCCTAAGGTAGCCTGCCATAGGCTAAATATCGATGATAAGTTCCATCATGTTCGTCAAAAAATCAGGAATATAGCGCAAATCAAAAAAATATGGAGTTACTGAAGAGGTCGAAAAGATGTTGGAAGCAGGATTTATTTGACCAATGCAATATCCTCGCTGGTTGTCAAATGTGGTACCCGTTCCAAAGAAGAATGGTAAAATTCGTGTATGTATCGATTTTACCGATTTGAATAAAGTATGTCCGAGTGATCCCTACCCCCTTCCAATGATAAGAGATTTGGTGGATAAAACCACAGGGTATGGGAGACTGTCATTCATGGACGGTTTTTCTGGGTATAACCAAATACCTTTGTTCGAGGAAGATCAAGAGCATACTTCATTCTTGACTGACAGAGGATTTTACTACTATATTGTAATGCCGTTCGGGCTAAATAACGCAGGGGAAATCTACCAGCATTTGGTGGAATATATGTTCAAGGATCTGATCAGGAAGTCGATGGAAGTATACATCGATGATATGGTAGTGAAATCTCAGCAAAAGGAATCATAATTTCTTGATCTGCAAAAGACGTTCGATATCTTAAGGCAATATCGTATGAAGCTCAATCCAGCAAAATGTTTATTCTGTCTGTCATCGGGAAAGTTCCTGGGGTACTTGATGACACAGAGGAATCAAGGCGAATCCGGAAAAAATCATATCCATCAGAGAAATGCCATCCCCAAGAATGAAGAAGGAGGTCCAGAAGCTAGCAGGACGATTAACATCCTTAAACCGTTTTATTTCACGCTCGTCGGATCGATTCAAGCCATTCTTTGACGTTTTGAAGAAAGCAGTGAATTTCGGTTGGATGGCTGAGTGTGAAATGGCTTTTGATGAGATCAAGCAGTATTTGTCAACCCCCCCCCGGTTTTGGTGAGTCCAAAAACTGGACAACCTATTGGAGTTTATCTGGATACAACGGAGAACGTTGTGAGTGTAGTGTTGTTTGTTACGGATCCTCATGAGAAACATGTTTACTTCGTCAGTAAATCCTTGACGGGGGCGGATACACGATAATAGAAAATTGAGAAGATAAAACTTACACTGTTCCATGCATCCCGTCGCCTCAAGCCTTATTTCCAAGGAAGGCAGATCGTAGTATACTCGGAATACCCGCTGAAGAGAATCCTGGAACATGCTGATGATTCCAGTCGACTATTCATATGGTCAAATTTTCTGGGGTGTATGAAATTAAGTACGAAACCAGAACCGCAGAAAAAGGACACGCCCTAGCTGCACTGCTAACATATTTTCCTGTGGACGATATAGAAATGATTGCAAAAGAAGATGAGTTGTTCAAACCCACAGAGCCAGTCACTGATCAGACTGGGGGGAGAGTTCGCAATAGAGGTTGATACACCTAAACCATTATGGACCGTATTTACTGGTGGATCATTAAATGTTGGTGGAGCTAGAGTTGGATGCGTCATCTTTACTCCCGAAGGTTCGAGGATCGAGAAAGCGACAAGGATGGGTATCCAATCATCAAATAATGAAGCTGAATATGAAGCTGCGATTATTAGTTTAAAAGCTGTCAAGCATTTAGATGCGAAGTTGGTAACTGATTCCATGCTAGTATTTAACCAATTTCTGGGACCTACAGAGCAAAGGAAGAGATAATGTCTTGTATTTGGATCATATGAGAGAGATGGAAAATGGGTTCGACCAATTCTCTATTGGGAAGAGACCACGATTGGAGAACAAGCATGGGGATGCTTTAGCATATCTTTCTTCCGCGGTCGAAATTGATACCGCCCGTTTCGTTTTAGTAGATTTCTAAGAGCTACCTAGCATTTTCGATAGCCACTTTTTTTTGTCTCTCGAACACGCTAGTGGGGGAGATAGGGTAGCTACATCATCACAGGGGGATACTAAGAAAATCGACAACAATATGGATGTTGACAGTCCAGTGACATATAATTCAGGCAGTCATGTTGAAAACATTGTAGACTAGCATCAACCTTACATCCACTACCTGACAACCGTAGAACTCCCTGAAGATGATAAACTTGCTGCAAAGGTGAAGAAGAATGCATGGAGATATTCAATGATCGAAGGGATGTTATACCTCAAACCTGTAGCTTTGGATCCATTTTTGCGGCGCGTATCAGTTGAGGAAGGACAACTAATACTGGCAGAGGCTCATGAGGGAATTTGTGGCAGCCATTCTGGAGGGTGCAGTCTCACGCACATGATACTTTCCCATGGGTATTTCTGGCCGTACATTCAGAAAGACGCTAAAGAATATGCACAGAAATGTGTGACATGCCAAGAACACGCTATAATTCCGAAAAGGCCTGCCAATGAATTACATCCAGGTTTTAGCCCCTAGTCGTTCTCTATGTGGGGATTGGACATGGTCGGACCGCTTCCCAAAGCTCCTGGAGGTGTCAGATTTGTTCTAGCCGCTACTGATTATTTCATAAAATGGGTCAAAATAGTGGCATTGGTACACGTCACCAGACATGATGTGAAAAGGTTCATATAGGAGAATATGTCTACAGGTTCGGAATCCCAGACGTGATAATATCAGAAAATAGGAAGCAGTTCGATTCAAGAGTGATCAAATACTTCTGCAAGGGACTGAATATTCGCCACAATTTCTCATCTACTTACTATGCTCAGAGCAATGGACAAGTAGAAGCGACCAATCACGTTATTATGGACAACCTCAAGAAACGGCTGGAGAAGGCGAACGGAAAACATACTGAAGAATTCCTAGGAGTTTTATGGTCCTATCGAACAACCCCAAAAATATCTACTGGATTTTCTCCAGTTATATTGGCGCATGAGACAGAGGCAGTCATACCCACTGAGGTACAACTCAAGACTACCAAAACTCATGCTGTCAAATCTGGGAAAAACGACAGCATACTGGATTTGGATAAAGAGTTGATGGAAGAACAAATAGAAACATCCTTACATCAGTTGGTCCGATACCAGCAGACAATCAAGCTGAGATATAATCGCAAAGTCAGAGAACGGTCGTTCAAGACAGGAGAATATGTCTTGAAGAAAACCCGAGAAGCCACAATGGAACCAAACTGTGGGAAGCTCGGAACAAACTGGGAAGGTCCATACATAGTGGATAGACCGGCATCTTGTGGGTCCTACTACTTAAGGAACCTCGATGGAACTGAGGATTCAAAGTCGTGGAATTAGTTCCACTTGAAAAAGTTTTATCATTAGAAGTAGATTCAAATCCTGATGTGTTGCACTCTTTTTCCTTTTTGTTGGCTTTATCTCACTGGGTTTTCCACTCAAAGGTTTTAATGAGGAAGCTATTGTCGAAGCAGTAGGTATTTATCTTGTTATTTCAATTCAGAAATTTAATTCAACATTATTTTGGTATTCCATACTTTATCAATATTGTTCGTGTTAATTATAAGCTATTGCGGATGATCGAATCCACAGTCATCCCTAAATGACAAAACAGTACAGTTCGAGTCTACTGTCAGCAACGTCTTTGAAACCTCACAGATAGGGTGAGTGCACAGTTCGAGCATTTTTACCCAATCTCAATTTTATCCTCGTCGTACGGAATAACAAAAAATGTGGCGAAAATTTTCATCTGACCAGGAATGTGAAAATGTACACATCCCAAACTCTGCGCATATATTGAATAGTAGGATTGTCCCTCTGCGTGAATTCAAGATAGCAGAAAAACTCAACTTTTCATTTCATGCGCGAGAAAAATACAGCAGAGAGGTCCACCCCTGCGCGAGCATTGAGCAGCATGACACAAAACATGTTGGGGGAGAGTTATATGTCACCTCAACCATTTGGGGGAGAGATATATAACACTCTAGCGCAATCAACACATCACTGGGGGCGAGTTGCGTAACACTCCGAACAGCACGCTCGGGGGCGAGTTATGTAACACTCCATAAAAACGCAAAATCAGAGGGGAACCCGAACTTCTTAACCAATAACATGTTATGGATTTAGAGGGGGCGATGTTTGTACCCTTAATATTCTACACCAAATATGGGCTAACTTGGGCCCAAAAAGCTCCTCCTATTGACTAAAGAGGGTTCATTGGGACTAGAGTTATCCCTTGTTAAGCAATAATGGTCAACATGCAAGCCCATATGCAAAATACCCAAATTAAGGCTAGACAAGTGCCACATCATCAACGATGATGACATGGCAGGAGACACATCATCGGAGTGTGGACACGTCAGCAGTGGTGTGATAACATGGCATTTCCACGTCAACAAGAAACATGTGCCCTGTCAGCAGGAGTGATGACGTGGCTGGTGCCGCGTTAGCAAAACACACGGGACGTAAGTAGGGTGATGACGTGTCAGGTCACACATCAGCAGCTATCCTCAAGACCGTTAAGATTAACGCCATCATTAAAGACGTCAACATCTTACTAACGGTGATTGAATATTCTGTATGGGACGGGACTACAACAGCAGGTCGCCGGCGGCCACAACCGGCGGCCTCAGAAAGAGATAATCGGGCCGCGTAATCGGAAATTAATCAGATTAGTTGTAGTCGGCGATTAATCATAGACTTTTATGATTTAGCATATCTCGGTACGACTTAATCCCGTAGCCCGTGGATATTTGCGCCCCAGTCCAATTTCTCTTGGAATATTTACGCCCCGTCTGATTACACTCACTTCTCTTACACTTTTGGTTACCCACACCCCATTGTAATTCCTTAACTATAATGGAAGTTTCTAGAATATTCTGGGAGCATGCAGGTGATCAATGCCAGAGTCATGCAACCATGAAGTCATGCAGGCATGAAAGAGAATTATGGCATGCAGGTCCAGTTACTACAAGAGGCATTCAAGGGCCAGCCATAACAGCAGGCATGTAGGACCATTACTACAATTCATGCATGTATCTATAACGGAAATTCGTGACCTATAAATGGATGATTTTACAACCAAAAAGGTATGCATACTTCCCCATTAAAACTCCTGTGAATTTTTTTTGTTGTTAACTTAGGCATCAGAGGGTTTTTTGTAGGTACTCCCACCTTTCTCCATTATTCAATTAAAGACTGAAGCAGCGATCGTATTCCAGCAAAAACATCATACAATTTCTGTGTTTGGGGTAGAAATAATTTTACTTTACAAACGACGTGCATGGGTAAACCAGGGATTGATTCATGTATTGGTTGCTAGGTTCGTCAAAAGATCTAAGACAAATCTATTAGACAATCATATTATATGTAATATGTTTGTGCTATTGTTTTTCTTTCCTAGTTTTGTGTTTCATTTGAAAGTGAGTAGTACGTAATCATGTTAGATTACGAGTTTCTTTGCCTCAAAGGGGTGTTTTGTAAGAACGACGTCCCTTCTTCCAATCATTCTTATTTTTTCTTAATCCAATAAAGATAAAGCAGTATGGAATTGTACTGTTTCTCATAACTTGTGAGATTGATTTCATTAAGACTATTTATATGAATTACATGCGAATACAGATAAGAATACTGAACATAATAAACTAAAGAATAGGTACATTAGTAGAACCGGACTTTACAACAAGACTAAACCTAAAACAGCTCTAGAATAGGACTTCTCAACA
Source organism: Papaver bracteatum (assembly GCA_023529315.1). Lineage (NCBI taxonomy): Eukaryota > Viridiplantae > Streptophyta > Magnoliopsida > Ranunculales > Papaveraceae > Papaver > Papaver bracteatum. Next base: position 2,343,720 of record JAJJWX010004010.1, read on the forward strand.
AAAGAATAGGAGGACCATGGAAAGTTATAACAACTTGTATGTATGTGAAATATGTATGTACATAGAATATTTAATACCCCCTCAAGTTGGAGCGGTAGAGCCAGAATGAACGCCCAACTTGCCAATCAGACGACCAAATTGTGGAGCTCCTAGCGTCTTCGTAAAAACATCCGCAAGTTGATCAGCAAATTGAAGATGTTTAGGAAAAATAAATCCACTGAGTAGTTTTTCACGAAAGAAATAAAAATCTATTTCGATATGCTTAGTACGTTCATGAAATACTGGATTTTGAGCAATATGAATTGCAACTTGACTATCACAAGAAACTGTGATAGGAAGAGGACATGGAATACGCATGTCATTAAAAAGATAATATAACCACTATAATTCAGCTATTAGATTAGCCAAAGCACGATATTCGGCTTCAGCAGAAGAACGAGCCACAATAGGTTGTTTCTTTAATTTCCACAAAACAGGACTATCACTTATTTTTACCAAGTAACCTATAGTAGAACGACAAGTTATAGGGTAGCCTGCCCAATCGGAATCCGTGAATCCATGAAGAGAAAGGGAACTACTGGAAGATAAGAAAATTCCATGACCAATGGTACCCTTTAGATAATTTAAAATACGAGTAGCAGCATCAAGATGAGATGTACGAGGATGTTGCATGAATTGACTCAAATAATTCACTGAATAAGTGATGTCAGGACGAGTGACTGTAAGATACAAGAGACGACCAATAAGTCGTCGAAAAGAACTCGGATCAGATAACTCCTTACCATCAGTATGTGTTAACTTAAGATGAGTATACATTGGAAAAGGAGAAATCCGATCTCATGTTAGACCATAGTCTTTAAGAATATCAAGAACATATTTTCGTTAACATAGGAAAATACCTTTAGAAGAACGAGATACCTCAATGCCCAAAAAATATTGTAAGCGACCAATATCCTTGATAGAGAAATGAGAAGCCAGACGTATCTTAAGGGAACTGATGAAGATATCATCCGTGCCAGTGATAATTATGTCATCGACATATACTAAAACAAAAATTAAAGTTGTGCCTCGATGATATGTGAAAAGGGAGTTATCACATAGAGATTTTGTAAAACCCTCAGCTAATAAAACTGAACAAATTTTTGCAAACCATTGACGAGAGGCTTGTTTGAGTCCATAAAGAGATTTATGAAGTTTGAATACCTTAGACTCACCTTTACGTGCCAGACCGGGTGGAATGCACATATAGATTTCTTCATCAAGATCACCTTGGAGAAGCGCATTATTCACATCCAACTGATGTAAAGACCAACCTTTGATTGCTGCAACATATAGCAACACACGAAAAATTACTAGTTTAGAAACCGGAGCAAAGGTATCATAGTAATTGATTCCTTCTTGCTGAGTATACCATTTTGCAACGAGACGAGCTTTATAACGCTCTATAGAGCCATCAGAATTGAACTTGATTTTAAAAACCCATTTATAACCAATGGCTGTTTTTCCAGGGGGTAAATCAACCATTATCCAGGTGTTGTTTGCTTCCAAAGACAAAATTTCTTTATCCATAGTAGCACGCCACTTTGGACACTTGGTTGCTTGTGAAAAAGATTTGGGTTCTTCCTGAAGAAGAACAATAGATAAAAAAGCTTTATGTGATGGCTTAAACTGATCATAATGTAAATAATCTGTCAATGGATATGTTGAAGTGGATTGACACCTTGCATATGGACAATGATAATCCTGCAAGTAAAATGGTGGATTACGAGAACGAATTGGACGAGATTGTGCATCGGGGACATATCAACTGGTGCAGACTGAATAATTGGCAAACCAGATTGGGAAGCACCATTTTGTGATGATGAGGAAGCATTGCGATGTGATAAAGAAGAGGCATTGTTTTGTGCGGAATAAGAGGCACTATTTTGTGCTGATGAAGAATACCTACCCGGAGAAGAAATAGTAGGAGAGATGCATGTAGTTTGAGCAAGTGATGGAGAGATGTAAATGGATTTAGTTTCCAGATAATATACTTTGTAACCTTTCTAATCATGAGGATAGCCAACAAAAACTCCCGGTTTTGCTTGTTGATCAAACTTGTGAGCAATACGAGTATTCCTCCCAAAGAAAAGGCAACCAAATACGCCCAGATTAGAATAATATGAGAGTTGACAAAGAAACAGTTCATGAAGAGATTTATGAGACAAGATAGGAGAGGGAAACTTATTAATTAATTAAGTATGTAGCAGCAAGCACACACTCTCCCCAAAAACACAGGGGTAAATTGGATTGAAAGTGCAATAATCTTGCTACATTGAGCAAGTGGCGATGCTTGCGCTCAATAATGTCGTTTTTTGGTGGGGCATAAACACAACTTGTTTGATGGAGAATACCCTTTTTATGAAACCAGGATTGAAGTTCTTTAGACTTGAGCTCCATACCATTGTCTGATCGAAAGGTTTGTAAAGATGGTACAAGTAAATTATTAGTACCAGAAGAAATGTTACTAAGTTTATGACCAAACTGAGTCATAACAAAATTGAAGAAATATTGAAGAAACTTTAAGGTTTCTGACTTTTTTTCATTAGATAGACCCAAGCGCATCTCGAATAGTCATCGACTATTGTAAGAAAGTATTTTGCACATGAAAGAGATGAAACAGAAAAAGGACCCCAAATATCAACATGTATTGATTGAAAAACACGCGAAGATTTAGAAACAATTTCATTAAACTTGAGACAAGATTTCTTTGCTCGTGGAAAAACATCACAAAGATGATTACATTGAGAATGAATGTAAGAAAATTTACTAGCTAAAAATTTAAAATAATCCATGTTTGGATGGCCGAGACGGCGATGCCATGTATCAACATGGTTATTTGCACTAACAGATAAAGAAAATGGTTGAGAATGAAAGTGATAGAGACCAGCGATGCATTTACTCAATTCAATCTCCTTGTTCGTGAGATGGTCCTGAAATATGCAAGACCCATTTGAGAATGATACACATCAATTAGCAGTGTGAGTCAGTTGACTAACAGAAAGCAATTTAAATTTAAAACTTGGGATATTAAAAACGTTCAAGATTTTTATATTAGGTGATAAATCAACACACCCAATATGAGTCACAGATGTATGAGATCCATCTGGTAATTGAACATGGATTGGTCTAGAAACAACAATATGAGAAGTAAAAAGAGAAAGAGATGAACATATGTGGTGAGTAGCACCACTATCAACAATCCAATCATTCACAGTGCAATAAAGGGAAATACATGCGAAGTTAACAAAATTGTTGTGATTGCTATCCGCAGCTGGATCAAGTATGAAAAGGAGGTGCGCATATTGTGCAACGATGATATTTGGAGCAGCTAACTGAGTCGGTGCAACAAGATTAGTGACAGCAACAACAACATGAGATTTTAGTTCACGGGATTTGGGAAAATCCTAAGGATTTCCATGTAGTTTCCAACAGGTAGTTCTAGTATCACCATGTTTGTTGCAATGATTACAGAATGGTCTTTGTCGTTTGTTATTTCCATGATTGATGGTGCTTCCAGAACCTGGATGTGCAAAATTTCTTGGACTTCTGTAATCACTACGAGAGACATTCAAAGTAGTTGATTCAATAGAAGGAATGGAAGAAGAGTTTATACCATGTTGTTGTTCCTACTGATGAACATGGTTGTATATCTTAGCAGATGAAGGCATTAGATCCATGAGAAGGATTTGACTGCGCAAAGAGGAGAATTGATCGTGCAATACTTGCAGAAACTCCATGGAACGATCTTGATTATGATTGGTCATATAGTTCTTTCCTGCTCAACAGATGCACGGCTCAATTGGACAAAAAATATCCAAATGATCCTAGAGAGACTTAAGAAGAGTGTAGTACATGGCCACACTCAAGTTGTCTTGTTTCATATTGGCAATAGACTTCTTCAATGCATACATCTTGGATGCATTATGATGAGAAAAGCGTGATTTGATCTCTAGCCATTGTACTCTAGCCGGTGGAAAATTCATTGTAATGGATCTGATTTCCGGATCAACTGAGTTGGAGATTCAACTCCCAACAAGATCATCAGCACGCGTCCAGTGTGAGAGATCGACTGGATCTGTTGGCTTCTTCACCGTGCCATCAATGTAGCCGGTTTTACCTTTCACGCTGAGTGACTTTGTTATTCCTCTATCCCAGGTGCAATAATTATCGTTGGTTAGAAGAGGAGTAAATATTACATACGTAGGATTGTCTGCTAAATGTACATAATAGGGAATGCTTGGATATAATGCAGTATCCTTATCAGAGGTTTGGATGTTGTGAGACCCCATTGAAGGATCTGATTGATCATCTTCAATTTCCATGGATAGAAAATTGCAGGAAAAAAAAAATAACCTAGCTCGTGAATACCATAAAGCAATATGGAATTGTATTGTTTCTCACAACTTGTGAGATTGATTTCATTAAGACTATTTATATGAATTACATGCGAATACAGATAAGAATACTGAACAGAATAAGCTAAAAAATAGGTACATTAGTAGAACCGGACTTTACAACAAGACTAAACCTAAAACATCTCCAGAATAGGACTTCTCAGCAAAAGAATAGGAGGACCAGGGAAAATTATAACAACTTATACGTATGTGAAATATGTATGTACTAGATCTTAACCCATGCCGTAACGACACGAGATGTTTTGTCTCTAATACGATATTGTTCACATTCCTCTTGCTTCATTTTATTCGTGAGTAATTATTTTGATATTCAAATAGGTTTTGGGAAACAAAATGGGTTACCTGATCTTTTTATTTTTTACTTAAGCATGTTATTCCAATTTATTATCTGGACGGGGTAATAATGTTGTGCCAACATGAAAATAAAATAAAAAATAAAGTAAATAAAAAATTTCCCTATTTATTGTTCCATCATAACATAATTTCAAACTTCAAAAATAATATTTTATCTAACAGTACATATACCTAAACTGCCAATCCAACTCCATGATGTTTATGAATACATTTGTTCCGAAATTATTGATAACTAAGGCTCTAAGGAGTGAAGCAAAAACCCATAATATTTTCCCTACTATAGATAAACACTATTTATTTATTTTTTGCAAATGTGAGAGTTATAAAAATGAATAACCCTTGGCTATTGGAAGGCTGAGATATACACATGTGAGTTGAAAAAATAAACTTATAATAGTAAATCAAAACATGTGTAAGATTCTTTCTCAATCATATTGATAACATATAAAATTGAAGAAATTCGTGGATAAAAATATTTCACACCAACTATGTTAAGTAGTGCTTGAATGACGTTCTCACATCTAGTGTTACTCAAGTAATTTGGAGTTTTAAAGAGCATAGTCATATTGATATTTTTATCTACATAAATTCAACTAACCATCCGAGGAAAAATTATTAGTTTCAAGGTAGAGCCGACACAAACTTATGTCGCCTTCAATGTATACAATACACATTGGGTTTAATCGTCCTTGAGATTAAACAAATACCCCAACATTAGTCAAATAATGTCTATAAATACGGGATCGAAACAAAGTGCTAACGGGAAAAATGAGAGACTAACATCAGTTCTACAAAGAAAATACCATATATGTATCAAAGTTTTGTTAACCAAACATGTATTCAAATTAAAAAAGTCATCAACTTAACACAAAAATATAAAAGAACCCAAGTTAAATCAATACTTTCATAAACAAAACTTATAAGAGAATTTTGTAATTATTAAATACCTTTAAAATCACTATTAGAGATTAAGAGAAGTTTACACTGGTGGTGATGCGTTCTATCTAAGTGTTGTTCGATTGATTTTTTTTTTTAGAAGGTTTCGGTTTTCATTGGAGAAACCGAGAGGGAGCGTTTCATTATATTCATTATCATTCATAAATTCAAGACCAACTCGCCCTCTGCTTACGGGATCTCAATACAACCTTAGATTTATCTATTGGACGGAGAAACCTTGATACTAAATATGTAGTTTTTAGTGTTATTTATTATATAACGTGACATCCAAATATTTTTTCTTCTTCTTAATTTTCATGTATTTTAACCGAGTTTATATTAGCATTAAGACGATCAACCACATTTCTAATTTATAGTGTTATCCTTTTGTAGCAGCACATAATTAACATAGTCAATTACTACTCATCAATACCAGCCAATACCACAAACCACCAGATATCACTTCTTTCTCCACCACCACCATTTTCCATCCCTCGTAGAATATTGGGCACACTTATAACTTTTAATCCCACACGACATGTATAAAGTTTAGATTTAACAAACTTAGGTCGTCAATTAATTTATTCAACTATATGTTTTTTGTTAATACTGAAAATCATGCGTACGAACGGTTACCAAAGATAGCAGTGGTACCAAAAACAACAATTTTGTCTTATATGATTTGGTATCATCCCAAAAGTATTTGTTATCCACCTTTTTTGATCGTGTCAAAAACAACCAACTATACTTTTCACAATACAATGTTACCCTTCATGTAAATTTTTTTTATTATTTTTGATTCAAAAAGAAAAAACCAATACCACCGCCATTAAAACCATCCAGCCCCACTATTTCTTCCACCAAAACTAATGTTACCGCCTCCACCACTTAGTAACACCTTCCATCGCTTCCACCACTTACTTCTTCCTCTACTACCACCACCACCACTAATATCTATTGAAATAATTTTTGTCAAAATTATTATTTATTGATAGAGATATGTATTAATATTAATTAAGGGATATTTATGATGTAAAATTAATAAATAATTTATCATGAAAAATTAATGAGACATCAATTAATAAAACACTTATACTAATTAATATTTAAGTTGAACAAACCATGACCAAAAATTTATCTTCTCTTTAGACAGATCATTTATACTAATTAATAAAACACTTATATTAATTAATATTTAAGTTGAATAAACAACCACTGTTGATTTATTTTTTTTATCAATTCCAACCAAGGTGGAACAATGGTTAGAGGCCACTCTTATGACATAATAGGTCATGAGTTTGAACCTCCCCATTATAATTTTTGAAATTCCATATCTTGACTTGAGTATTCATTTTTAATTCACAATATTGTAATGAACACCACGTGTGCGATTTGTAGGGTGTGGAACGGAGAACCACAGCCTTTGATTTATCTTTGCCAAGGATAAATCCTGACCACCACTCAGATAGGCAAATTTAGCTAAACTCTGTTTTATACTATTGACGCGGAAAATTTAATAAAAGAGGCGGGTATTTAATTTAAGAAGATACTAGACTAGATATCATATATGCTAGTAACTTACTTGTGCTTTGCACCGGATATGTTTTCTTAATCGATTAACCCATTCGTTCGGCAGTTAACTCTTCCATTTTAATATGAAAGCAGCTGTATAATGTCTAACGATCATCAACAGTTGAATTTATGTGACCCATACAGTTTTATTGTTATGTTGTTTGAACACAAACAAATTTACAATTATAAAAATATTCGAGCAATGCCTTTGGGCAGGAATTCTAAAATCAAAAGACTATGTCAAGTCAAACAATTCACTTATTCTGCATAATTGGAGAGTCCATATGTTTCTGGACTGATAAGTGGATTGGGGATATTGTTCTTAAAGATTTCTCATCCATTTACAAGATTTCGAAATGCAAAAAATCTACTGTCAAAGATTTGGTTTCTGTTTAAGGTTCTTGGAATTTCGAATTCAAAAGAAATCTTAATGAGTTTGAGATTGGGGAGGTGGCTTATATCTGTTACAACTATTAGAGGGTTTTTTTTTATCTCAGTTCAAAATAGTTCCGAAGATGATGCTAGAAGATGGGTATTTGGACAAGATTTTTATGTGGCAAATTGTTATAATTCTTTGGAGTTAGATGGCATCATTACTTTTCCTCTTAAACAAACTAGATTTTGTGCCCGTGCTACGCACCGGGCGAAGCCCCCACCATCGCGAATCACGATGCATTTTGGATTTGGTATGGCTCGGCTTCGCCTCGCCTTGTCGTTTAGGATTTTTGATTTGGTGTGGCTCGGCTTCGCCTCGCCGCGTCCCAAAGCATACTTAGGATTTTTGGTTGGTGTGGTTTGGCACCCATCCACACATTGCTCACCCCTACTTCTTAGTCCCATGAGCTCGAAAGATGGGCTTCTCATTAATAAGCCTTCTCATTCTTAATCCCCTATACTGCATAACCGACTGAGTAACAGAAGTTGTTGGCAAGTGTGCAAGCACATCAAAATTTGTTGATGAAGTCTAACACTGCGATTTCTTAAGTCAGTCATTTCACATGTATATGATGCTTTCAATTTACCTTCTCCCGTTAAATGAAGGTGCATTTGAAGAACCCTGCACAGCTGCAGTTACGGGGAGGGATGTATAAAACACCATCCATCTAGAGGCTATATTTTCCTACAAAATTGTTACCTATAAGCACTTGCTAAAATTAGGATGAAGATTTAACACCAATATGTCAAATTGTATCGAAATTGTAATTTAGAACACAAACTACTAAAATATGTCAAATTATTAGGAACAACAAAAGGGAATATGGAGAGGGAGGGATCTTAACACCAATTTCTAGATGTACGACTGGTAATGGTAGAAGCTTGTGAGAGTGCAAAGAGACTATCAAGACGATCAAATAACGCTTTAGCAGTCTGAACTGTGGCTGAAGATTCAATCTGAAGAGAAGGCTTCTCAAAGGGCATCTTTCTAACATGTTTCTCACTTATTCCCAACGCCTCGTAATCTTTAGCTAAAGCAAAGGTAGTTTTCCCTAACCTCAGGAACCGCCTCCAGCACCTGACATGAGTAAATAATTTAAGTAACAGCTAGAAATAACTTTGTTTGGCAACAGGAAATAAACCATTTTCCACGCTTAAAGAACAAATTGACTAAGGTATGGAAAACACCCTACATAGTATAGCATATAGAAGTCAAATATGCAAGATCAGCATACATACCGTGCTAATTTTCTTGAAAGAAAATCGCCCTGCCTCTGCATCTTATGCACACTAATATAAACACAACTTTGAAGACTTCCTCTTTGCCTTAAATACTCTGCTCTTCGCTTCTTAGCCTGTTCATGTGACATAAAAATTTAATAGACAAACTAACAGAGATCTTACCGACAAAAACAACAGATAAACAATAAACTACTTTATGTCACAAATCACAAAAATGATTGGGAAGAATAAACTTCGCATGTGCCCACTGAAGCCGATCTTCCAAGCAGTCCTTCATTGTACTTATCTTAATCTCTCGCTGGTGTCGAACAGACCTAACCACACGCCGCACTTTCATTATCTTACTGCATGCTCTTCTTTACTCAGAATCCAACTATCCCAACCTCTTCTTCTCGGTGGCTGCACGCTTTTGATTGATGACAGTATGTACAAAATCCTTATACCTCCTCTCGCGAACCATCCTCACCAACAATGAGTGAGCATGTAACACCAAAGCTTTGATTTCTCATATGATAAGACAACCAAAAAAGCATTAGACATATAAATAGATCAACAAAGCTTCGGAAATCTGTTAGGGGGTATAAAGGTAGTATATCAAATTTCTTACAAAGGAAAATGTATTATGTATTGCGTTTTGCATTTTGAAGGCCTAGCTAGCATACGGATCCACACCACACAATCAGAAATCTGCAATAGGCAAGAGTTAAAAATAAGTTTGAGCAACCACAAAATTAATCGAGTTATGTAGGCAATACATAATAAATTGGATATTCTGTCAATCGTTTGTTTACTGATTTTATGTGGTATTGTTATTTTAACTGATTATCTTTTTAATCAAATTGGTTCTGTTGATTAGCGAATATTGAATTTTTATCGTCATCATATTCAGTTTTAGGTTCATAAAGGGTTTTTTAGAAGTACTGGATTCTCATATTTCAGGAACCAAGAAACTTCACCAGCAATATGTAACTACAGGACCTTGAGTATTTTATTGCACAGCTGAGTGAAGTTTTTATACTGTGAAATGTGAAGTAATGGCTGTCTCTAAGTCAGAAGTACATATGTAAGTAGAAAGTGTTCATCTCAAAAATCACGCATTAACCACAATTTCTTGAATTATTTTCTTGATATTGTTTCCTTGGTATACTGCCACTTACCAGAATCTCAAATTCTAATCAGGTGCCTGCACTGGAATGAACAGGGAGAGTGTTGATTTGAATAAGTAGCATAATACAATTTTTATCATGTGCTTGTTCCCGCCTTAATAGGGTTCAACTTATATCAATAGTGAAATAGGTTTACATACCCGGACACCAGCATTCTTTGAAAAGTTCCTGTGACCTCCTTTAGAAGTTACTGAATGCATGTAAGCTTGATGCAAAATCCAAGTATTATATACGCATCCAGTACAATGGGACAATCTGTAAAAAACAATAGGTCAGCTGCGCAAAAGAAAAAACTTTTGGAAACACCTAATAGAACTATTGGATACATCAACAACTTTTGGTGAAGAAATGATGGTTCAGGCATTATTACAAACACTTGATATTCATTCTCTGAGATGGTGATGGAGATAACTCTGTCACTTATGTTTCTTGCTCGAATACCCTGTAAAATCGATTTGGATTGAAACCCAATCTTCCTAAGCATAAAATGACTCATATAACTCAGTAATATCAGATTACTTGTTATTTGTTGGTGCTTGACAGTAACAGAAATGAAATCAAATTAGAAGAATAATACCTGGCAAAATTGACTTGTTGCAAAGATTGCTAAACAAACACCAGACCGGAGTTTTCTTTAGTAAGATTGTATAGTTTAGAGAGATAAACAACGCAATGAAGAGTTGGTACTTGTACGAAATCCAAATATTTCAGATTTTCTTTCTGGGCTTCAGTCTGATATCCACAAAATAGAACTCAATAAAAACCCTAATCATAGAATTCAAAACTCTAATTAGACATCTAAATCCCTAATCAATTGATATTGCTCATCTTGTAATAGATTCCACATAATTAAACCCTAATCAATTAATCTAATCATCGAATTCTGATCAAAATAAAATCTATAAACCCCAAATATTAAAAAAAAAAAAAAGGTTTGGGATTCGAATTTACCAATTCCAGTTGTTGATTTACCATCTTGGGTTGCTGATTTTCTTGAACAACAACCATTTTAAAGAGAAATTGAAATTGGGGTTCCTGTCTCTGAGATTGCAAGTGAAATCTTGAAGAAAAGATTAAAACCAAGTCAAATGGGTCGTGACTGTGATGATGGTAGTGATGGTGATGTACTGGTTTGTCATGAAGGAGGTGATGAAGATGAAGGAAGAAGAGGTTTCGATGGAGAAGAAGGAATGGAGAAAAGTTAAGGAAAGAATTGTTTCTCTGAAAAGAGTATTGAAGGAAAGTTTCGATGGCGATGTACCTACTTAACGTCAACCTAAGTAAAGTATTGTCTACCTACTTAACGTCCAGTTAAGTTTTCAGTATAAACCAAGTGAGGGTAATTATTTAAGCACAAAAGCTGACAGAAGTATTGTATACTCACGATTTCGCAAACGGAGTTATAAACGGTCAGTTAAATACATGGTGTAAACAGAGTGTAATTCATGTTTTAATGCTCTGACCAATAAAGTCCCGTCACTTGTCCTCTCCAGAATTACTCTAATTGAAAGCTTTTATCTCATTTAATTTGAGAGGGGTGCTACACTCACCGTGCGACGTGGGAGCCCATATGACTTAGCCTTTTAAAGGAGTGGAGATTTGGAACCCAACAATTCCTTTAAATGTGTCAGTTCTACTTTGGACACTCTATCATACAGATGCGCCTATTTTAAATAAGCTACTTAGAGATGGTCTAGTTAATTCAGATCAATACCTTTTATGTTTTGTCGAGTCAACTTATAGCCTCTTTGGATGCAAAAGTAGAAGTCAGAAGTCCAGATTTTTTGCTTCACAAAAAGTCGACTTTTCTGCTTCTGGAAGTCATTCTGAAATTCTATTGCCAAACTGACTTCTGACTTTTTGACTTCCATAAGTCAATAAGCTACTTCTAAGTGTGCATCCAAACATGCTATTAGTGATTTCAACATCTCAGACGATTCAGAAAATCTGACCCGGTGCCTGGCTAGGACCCCATTGACTGTTAATGGTAACGATGACTCTCAGCGACTTAGGTGTCTGGACGGCATAATTCAAACGATTTCCTAGACGGATTCCGACAAACCCATATATTTTCCGGCGACCTAATTTTGTGCAGAAACACCAAATCAATAGGTGTCAGTAATTTTTCTTGCAAGAAGCTTCAAGATTTATTTGCTATTGCCAACATCCCTCCGGCGGTTAATCAGGTTTGACTTCTTCAGTATGGGCACTCCCAATTACTAAAGGCCAACATCCCTCCGTCGGTAATCTGTAAGTGGAGCCGAAACCGATTTGGCAACATGCGCAACTGACCAAGTTTTGTAAGGCCAATGATAGTGGCACCCGATTTGTACCTACAATAACTGGGAGGTCGGACACCAAATCAAAAATGTATCGGGACAGGACGAGGCAAAGAGGAGCCACAATAAATCAAGAATCCCAAACATGCATCGGGACGAGACGGGCGGGGAGAGACGTAGTCCATACCAAATCAAGAATCCTAAGAATGTATCAGGACGAGGCAAGGCGGAGCCGAGCCGAGCCGAGCCACGCCAAACCAAACCAAACCAAAGATATGGTTAAAAGAGGAAAAAATGATGGATAGTTTTGGGGTCTAGTCACAATTAACACACAATACAAGTAATCCGGACCAAAATCACATACTCCTATTTTCTCGAAACTGAATTAATATATATATATATTTGATTACACTTATATTTGGATACATAATCAAGACTAATAAGGTAAGAAGACTAAGAAAATAAGAATTCAAGAAGAAAATATTTTCTACTTATATCGTATAATCACGTTGTTAGAGATATTTTGTCGACAGCCAGAGATATTGTGTCGACACCTACAACTGGAAGAGTTTGGGAAGAAAAGGAAAACTAACCAAGATAAGGAAACAAGTTCTGTCATAATCAATTAGGATTTTATTGTTTCTGTATTTATGTAAATCGTATAGCTAGAGAATATTGTACAATCAATACTCTCATATATCACAGCAATATATATAGAGAAGTTCTTTCTCTCCCAGAATTATCCAAGGGAGAACAACTTACTGTGTCTTTACCTTGATATGGTATCGAGATAGCCAGGGGTTTAACCTTTTGAGATCCATTGTTTTTCAAGTTTTTTTTTTTTTTCTGTCAAATGGCTTCCTCCTTCAACTTCAATCATGTTCTAACTCTCAAGTTGGATGATACTAATCATCTTCTATGGAAGTCACAGATGATGGCCTTTGTCCAAGGTCATGATTACACATGTTTTCTCGACGGAACCCATCCTTGTCCTCCTGCAACCATTCCAACACCGGTAGAAGGTTCAGAAGAACCCATTGAAAACCCAAATCCAGCGTTCTTAACCTGGCAGCAAAAAGATCAACTGCTGCTCAGCGGTATCTTATATTCTTTATCACAAAGTGTACACACTCAGATGCTTGGAGTAACGACCTCTCAAGAGGCATGGGAACGACTGGAAAAGATATTTGCTTCAAAATCGCAGGCTCGTATGATGCATCTCCAGATGCAGTTGGTGAACACCAAGAAGGGAGCCTTGAATATCCTTGATTATCTAACAAAAATGAATTTTTTTTGATGATAGTCTAGCAGCTATTGCACAACCTATTTCTGACTCACAACTTGTCTTGTATGTTCTCAACGGACTTGGTCCCGAATATGGTCGATTCGTTACTGCTATGACTACTAGATCTGAACCGGTCTTATTTGCTGATCTGCAAGGCTACCTACTTAGCCATGAAATTCGTTTAGCAGATCAACATATTGCTGAACTAGCCTCTCCTGCTGTTAACAATACTCATAGGCAACCGTTTTCCGCTGCTCATGCTCAGAATCGCAACCAACAACCAATGCATAATCGTGGAGGAAACAACAATACTCGTGGTCGTGGACGCGGCCGTGGTGGCGGCAATAACCATCCCGGGTATCGCTATCAACCTTCACCCCCTTCCATATGTCAGATCTGTAACAGATATGGGCATACTGCACTTAACTGCTACAACTGTTTTAATGAAGGAGGAAACCGTACTGACTCAGCTGCTGCCAATGTTGACACTCATGTTCCTATCTACAATTATATGGATCCATCCTGGTATCCAGATTTAGGAGCAACCCATCATGTTACCCATTACCTGAGAAACATCCAACATCGTGCTGAATATAATGAAAATGACGTTGTTACTATTGGAAATGGTTCAGGTTTTCCAATAACTCATATAGGGTCGTCTTCTTTTGACGCACAATCCCATTCTTTCAAACTAAGCAATATACTTCATGTTCCTACAGTAAAGAAAAATTTATTATCTGTTCGTCAGTTTACCAAAGATAATGATGCTTATTTTGAATTTCATCCCGATGTTTTCTATATTAAGGATCGTACGTCGGGGAAAGTTCTTCTAGCAGGCAAGAGTAAAGATGGTCTATATCACCTTCCTTCTACAGTATCTAGTCAATCAAGGAAGGCATTCATTGGGATTGGGGAGAAGACAACACAAGAAGTATTGCACCATCGGTTTGGACATCCAGCCTATAGAATCATTCAATTTATCTTAAATAAAAATAAGTTACCTGTGAGTAACACTAGGAAGTCTAATTTCTGTGAAGCTTGTCAATTAGGTAAGAGTCATCGACAAACATTAAGAATGACTCACTAAATCTCTCAAGATCCTCTAGATTTAATATTTACAGATGTTTGGGGTCCTTCACCTACTATATCAACGTTTGGTTCAAAATATTATGTCTTATTTATGGATGATTTTTCAAAGTATTCTTGGATTTACTCAATCACCTTTAAATCAGATGTGTTTCGAATTTTTGAGAAGTTTAAGGCAATGGTAGAGAACATGTTCTCTACTACAATCAAAGCAGTTCAATTAGATTGGGGAGGTGAATTTTAGAAACTGGAATCATATTTTACTAAGTTTGGGATTGAACACAGAGTTTCGTGTCCACATACACACGAACAAAATGGTGCGGTTGAACGAAAGCATCGACATGTTGTTGATACTGGTCTTAATCTAATGGATCATGCAAGAGTTCCAACTCATTTTTGGGATCATGCTTTCGAGGCTGCTGTGTATCTGATAAATAGACTACCTACTCCTATATTACAGAACTCATCTCCATTTGAAGTACTTTTTCGAAAGAAACCAGACTATCAATTTTTCAAAGTGTTCGGCTGTGCTTGCTACCCCTATTTACGTCCTTATAATAAACACAAGATGGATTACAGATCAATTAGGTGTATATTTTTGGGCTACAGTTCGCGGCATCATGGTTACAAGTGTTTTGAACCAACTCAAAGACGCATGTTTATTGCTCGACATGTTGTATTTGATGAGTCTCTTTTCCCCTGTGAAGGTCAGGGGATTGCTCCACCTACACAGCCTACAACAAGACATATACATCTCCCCACTTTGTTTGTACCTGATGCTCGCCCAGAACCCACCATTGTCGAAACTTCTGGTGTTGCAAATACACCATCGACATCTTCTCCTGAAACTTCGAGTGCCCCTGTCCATGAAGTGCCGATCATAAATGAAGCCACACCGGTTCCGACTCCTATAGATGGGAACGAGACTCAACTAGAAGTGGTTACAACACACACACCTGGTCCAGAACCTCCAGTACCTGCCATTTCTCTTCCCACTAATACTACCACATCACAAGGAATGCATACTCGCTCCAAATCAGGTATCTTCAAGAAGAAAGTTTTGGTTGCAAACCGTTATCCTTTAGCTCTAGCCAGCGAGGTTCAAAACGATGATTTTATCCCAACATGTGCTTCTCAAGCTCTAAAGCATCCAAAATGGCGATACCCTATGACTGATGAAGTTAATGCTCATATTCAACACGGTACATGGGTTATGGTTCCTCGCCTTCCATCCATGAATGTGCTTGGATGTAAATGGGTATATATTTACTATAAAACGACATGAAGATGGAACAATTGCTCGTCATAAAGATAGACTCGTCGCGAAGGGGTTTAATCAACAATATGGGGTTGACTATACAACCACATTCAGTCCCGTAGTGAAGTTCACTACTTTGCGTACCATTATTGCTCTTGCCGTATCTCAAGGATGGATTATTCGACAATTTGATATCAATAATGCATTTCTTTACGGTCATCTCGACGAGGAAGTTTATATGAGTCATCCACCAGGTTTCATCGATTCTTCCCATCCTACACATGTCTGTAAACTAAGGAAGTCCATTTATGGGTTAAAACAGTCGCTGCGGGCATGGTACACTCGACTGAATCAATTTCTACTTACCATTGGTTTCCAGGGATCTATAACTGATCCTTCTTTGTTCATTTATAAAGATGGTAAGGTGGTTTTTTATCTTCTAGTATATGTGGATGATATACTAGTTACCGGCAACAATTCATGTGTCATTTCCCGTATGATTTCGTTGATTGGGGGAGAATTCGCACTCAAAGACTTGGGTGTTTTTAGCTACTTTCTTGGACTTGAGGCTACCACAAACTAAAAGGGTTTAGTTTTGTCTCAACAAAAGTATATTGTCGACCTTCTTACAAGAACGAATATGCAAAATGCCAAGCCTATTTCTTCTCCTATTGCAGCCAACACTCGTCTCACAAAGCACTCAGGAGAACCTTTTCAAGATGCTTTTATGTATCACAGCACGGTGGGGGCTCTCCAATACTTGACGTTAACACGTCCAGACATAGCATTTGTGGTAAACAAAGCATGTCAGTTCATGCACAGTCCAACCACAAAGCACTGGGCTTTGGTAAAGAGAATATTGCGGTATTTAAAGCATACACTTAATTTCGGGCTGCAGTTTTATAGTAATTCTCCTCCCATGCTATCCATCTTCACAGATGCAGATTGGGGAGGTTTGCTAGATGATCGAAAATCGACAGGGGGTTATGCTATCTATTATGACAATGATCTTATCTCATGGAGCTCCAAGAAGCATCCTACATTTTCTAGATCGAGTACGGAGTCTGAATACCGAGCCATAGCAACTGCAACTTCGGAAGTGGTTTGGCTCCGTTCCGTGTTCGTGAGCTCAGCATTCCTATAGCTTCTCCTCCTACTCTATGGTGCGATAACATAGGCGCGACATATTTGACTGCCAATCCAGTATTTCATACACGCAGTAGACATGTTGAAATTGATTTTCACTTTGTGAGGGACATGGTTTCTAAGAAAGAACTTATTGTCCGAATCATATCATCACACGACCAGATTGCCGACATCCTAACCAAGGGTCTTTCTACTCCACGGTTTATACTATTACGAGACAAGCTCAATCTTGTTGACACAGACATTCGCGTGAGGGGGCGTGTTAGTGATATTGTGTCGACAGCCAGAGATATTGTGTCGACACCTACAGCTGGAAGAGTTTGGGAAGAAAAGGAAAACTAACCAAGATAAGGAAACAAGTTCTGTCATAATCAATTAGGATTTTATTGTTTCTGTATTTATGTAAATCGTATAGCTAGAGAATATTGTACAATCAATACTCCCATATATCACAGCAATATATATAGAGAAGTTCTTTCTCTCCCAGAACTATCAAGGGAGAACAACTTACTGTGTATTTACCTTGATACACGTTAGTCGGTTGATTGATGAATCATAGTATGTCAACATTTTCGTAGGTTGTCATTTATAATTTCCATATTGAGAATTTGCAACCAGTATAAATGCCCAGTTACACTTCATTTGTAAATTATAAACTAAGTCTTCTAACTCTAGTTTTACAATAGTAGTGATCAAAAAACAATTCTGAAAACAAATATGGGGAGCAAAGCTAATGCGATCGCAATGGTTTTGATGGTAGTGTTGTTGGTGACAATGGCACTACCAACGCTAACCATGGCAGGATGCATTGCTAAAGGTGTGAAGACGGAGTACGACTGCAGAGGCGATTGTCTAAACGATTGCCTTCCTGGCGGATGTAAACACGATGACTGCCCAGCTGTATCAACACCAACAACAAACGGATATATACACTGCGATAATAGGTGTTACGACGAGTGCATAGCCAAAGGTAGAAAGTCGAAGTACAACTGCAGAACCGATTGTCTACAAGCTTGCCTTCCTGGCGGATGTAAACACGACGAGTGCCCACCAGCACCAACACCAACCACAAATGGATATATACACTGCCAAAACAGGTGTTACCGCGAGTGCACAGCTAAAGGTAAGAAGTGGAAGTACAACTGCAGAATCGATTGTCTACAAGCTTGCTTTCCTGGCGGATGCAAACACGATGATTGCTGATTCGCTCACTTGCGCTGGAGGTCCAACTGATACAAGGATTTGGTAATTAGTACTGATGGTTTAACAGCAGGGGTAATGTCATCCACGAATCAATAATACTTAGTTATTTTTTAGTCTAAATTTCGTAGCATCTTGCGAGGTTCTGTTTGTTTATCATGAAATGGACAAATTCGCTCAGTAATTTGTAATGCTCACTTCGGTTTGTGACCATATGCTAGCCCGATATTGTTAGCAAGAGTTCCAGGCAGACGTATTTCGAACTTTACAGGAGAATAATTAATACAAATGAATGATTAGTGACATTCCTGTGTTTTTTTTCGCCATTTTAGAATTCATTATTACAAATGACAAACTATATATTGCTTCCTATGAACTTTCCATCTACTTATGCAGTAGTAAGCTGCTATACAAACGTGGCTTATTCAAAACTAATAACAATGGTATTTTTCTTGGGTTTTTTCTAGAAATGGCCTCTCTGAGACCTATTCATTCCATTGTTAGACATGTTTTATGGTGTCTATCTTCTTACAGTCTTTTGTTCTGTGTATGCGCTGATGCATCAGTCAGCTTACAATTTCGACGAGAATTATCTTTCGGATGATCTACATGCATGTAATAATCTTCATTAATTTGCTCACGTGAATCAGTGATTAAATAAGGAAAGCAATTAAGATAAATCAATCTTCATTAACATGGTAAATTAGTTTTAATTTCTTTGATGTATTTATGGTATGAAGATCATTATGTATTCCAGTATATTATTTGTGCGCAATCAGAATTACTATGTGTGTGAAAAGACAATATCCAGTCTCGAGCTTTTTAGCATGACCTTATACGCAGGTTAAGCACCTGGTCTAAGAAAAATTAGCACCACTCGATCGGGAAATTTAGTTGCCAGCTGATTTTCACATTCATAATGAACTGAAAATTCATTAAACAAGTGAAAATTCAGTCTTTCTTTTGGTGTGCCGACGACGTCATTAAACAAGTGAAAATTTAGTCTTTCTTCTGGTGTTCGAGGTCTGATGATCTTAGGGGCTTATCTTTAAACGATGCACTATTAAACTGAGACTCCTTCTTTGTTTTTTAGTTCTTTTTGGGTTTTCTATATTCTTTTTTGTGTAGTAAGGGTTTGTCGGTTTATGATCTTCTGTCCTGTTTGGGTTGTAAGTTCTTCCGAGCTTACAAAATTTGATTTCATTGTTTCTATGCTCTCGTAATAACGATCTCATGGTATAGACCATGCATTTTCGTTTTGTCAATTTCTTTTTCACATTGCATTCTTGTTTCGATATTAAATTGTACTTATTGAACTATTTTTCTGGTCTCTTTTGCTATCAAGTGCCAAAATCTTTGCGAAGGGCCATAACATTAAATATGAAGATATGGTGGGAACGTGGTTTGGAATCTTTGGTAGAAAGTGAAGGTAAATTAATTAGCAGCAGAATACTTAATAAACATCAAAACAACAAGGATTAATTGGGGGCAGACTTATTAATTGGGGGCCTGGCCAGTTGATCTCCCAATAGTACTTTGGTGCTACCCCTTATCCTAATTTTTCAAAATGCCTAAATTACCCCAACAATAATTTTTATTAATTGAGTTGATTAGGTTAGATTAGTTGTTAATTTTTTAAGTTAGATTAAATCAGTTTTTGGGTAAAAACTGAGTTTATAGAAGAAAAAAAATTGGTTAGATAGAGAGGAAGAAAGTGAGTTTTGGGGGAAAATTTAGGTTAAAATGGTTCCAAATGAAGATCCTTTTGCTCAAAATGATGGAACCAATACTCAAAATGAAGAAACCAAAGCTCTAAACAATCGGGTAAACTTCCTATACTCTTCAAATCGCATGAATGGTGCTCCAAGTTGTCGATTCATGGTCACTATACAACATCTCAGTGTGAGAGTCATTAGGTCGGGAGTATACTAATATGACGACCCTTAAGAGTCGTTAGTTATTAGTCAAGGAAAGAAACGACTCTAATCTGCATTTATGAAAAATCGTCATTCAAGTTTGAACAAACTGACGACTCCAATCTACAATTATGAAAAATCGTCAAACATTTTTGAAAATATTGACGACTCCATTTGTAGGTCATTTAGAGTCGTTCATTAAATATATTTACAACCCAACAACTCAAAAACCTTTTACTCACTGTCACTAATACTCTAAGGGTCGTTAGAGTCATTTAAAATTTAAACAAGAGTCGTTACATCAACTTTCTTTTCATGTAAGGGTCGTCATTAGCTTTCTTAGGGTCGTTACATTAAGCTTTGTAAGGGTCGTCATTAGTTTTCTTAGGGTCATCATTAGCTTTCTTAGAGTCTTCATTAGCTTTCTTAGGGTCGTTCATGGAAATCAAAAATCGTTAACAAAACTTGAAAAATCGTTAACCAAGGATGAAAAATCGTTAGACATTCAAACTTCGTGGTTAACGACTACCATTCTGAGAAATATATTTCTTCGATTCAAACCCTATATTTCTTCGTTCGTGCCATGTTTGTAAAAGAAGTTAATCGTCGATTAGAGTTTTCGTATAGACAATGAATCAGATGAAAAAAAAAATCTCCACGATAGTTAATGGAGGATGATGAACGGAAAGAGGGAGGGGGAGAGGAGGAGAAGAATGGTTTTGGGGAATAAATGAAATAGTGGAGGTGGGTTTAAGGTTAATAGGATTTTAGAGTTAATTTTAGGGGAAGGGTAAAATAGTACTTTCAACAAAATTTTGGGTGTGGGTATAAATTTTTCCAGGCCCCCAATTAATAAGTCTGGACCCCAATTAATCCTTACAAAACAACCCTACTGCTAATTAGCACATGTATCTAATTGGGTCCCGATCCCATGTCCCCTCCTTCCGTGTGCCCTCGTGTCCCACCATTTAGCTCTAAACATGTGGCGTATTTTTTTCCTTAATTTGATTTTCTTGTTTAACAGTTGGAGATGAGTAACACTGTAACAAAATAAAAAATATATATTATTTCCTTGTATATCTCCGGAACCATAATCTACAAACTCCTTTTTTTTATTTCAATTTACAGTATTTTTGTTTTGAATTATAACAAATAGGAGGAATTGAATAGAAATCCATCTACCATGGATGTCGTTTTGCAATGCTTGATGTGCGAGAGTGTGAGCCTCATTGTTGGCCTCTGGTTGAGTGAAAGAGAATTGAATAGAAATCCATCTACCATGAAAGGAAAAGATATTTAACCAACAAATGACAACTTAAAATCAAATATTTTTCATCTCATTTGTTACTCTAAACAGGCCATAGATGTTGGAATTGAGCTTTTCTTTTTGAATTAAGTTGACTATATATATGTGATTTCTTGGTGGGAATTAGACCCAAACATCCTAGTGCGACAATCCGAGCTCCAAAGCTTGGCTTCTTCTCTTACTTAGATGTTGGATGTGAATTTATCATCACTTCCGCTGTGATTCTACTTGAAATAGTTGTAAATTTGACATGTTAATTTGCAACCATGTCCTTGTAATCCTTGTTGTTTATGGGATACATATACGCTAAATGTCAAAAAAAAAATGCTTTACGAATTATGATGCTAGGTATCTAAATCATAGTTAAGAACGAAGAAAATACCTTGAAGGTGTTAACTACGACATGTGATTCCAATAGTGAGTGTGGATGATAATACATCCCATATTGCGTTGCTAGCTACTTGAAAAATATATACAGTCAAATATCGCAAAGCTAAATAATTAATCACTATTCCTGATCGTAAAACCTATAAGCTCAGTTTGTCATGTTTTTTCTTTGATGAAAAACTTCGTTGATTAACAAGGATTTGCAGGCTTGGATTTTAACTCGTTGATTGTGTGTTTGCTGTGGCATTATGAGCTAGTGTTTTGATTTAAATATGAAATTCAATCTTCCATTCAAGCACATCCCTAGCCGTGATACCTAATGAACTCGTGTTGGGCTAAAAGCCTAGAACCAAAATTTGATGTCCGTTAATAGGAAGTACATAAGCCGCCCGTTTGTGTTCGATATTTTCTTCTCTGAAGAAATGGAGAAGATGGTGATGGAGAAAACACGAACCGGTACAGATCGATCTAATACTTCAGAGATTTATTGAATATCATTTCTACTTCATATCGGTTCTTCACATCAGTTAACGAACTTCTGATAATCATATCGGTTCTTCACATCATTCAAATTTCTTGTGTTTGATTCAAGTTTAGGATGTCTTTAGAAAATCGTTATGCCAAGATTGATCGCAAGTTTTTTAAACTTTCTAAACAAAATAAAAATCCTACATCCCCAATCACCCTCACTGAATATTACCCAAATGGTTCAACCCAAGGAACTTTCCCTTTACCATTAGCAAAAATTCTTCACAACATAGTCTTTGAAGCTTCTAAAAATGGAGATGCAGGCAGACATTCATGGAAACATGAATCTGAAAGGATATGGTTCACGATCAATAAACTCTCTAATCAAGGTGGGTTTTACCTCTTCATATTATTATCAAAACCAAATCCTAAGGCTCATCCTATTTCCTTCTACATCCCATCTGGAAATTGCTTTGAAGGTTTGTTTTCTTTTGCAACTGTGCTAGGGGAAATTCTACAGATTAGCCCATCAAAAACTACATATCCCACATATCATAAGCCCCCTAAAATCATCCAAATTAGATCCTATGCTCAAGTGGTAAGAACAGACTCAACCTCATCCAAGCATTCACATAAACCAATTCCCCTTCCTTCAAAGCCAAAAATTCAACATATATCTCCGTTCTATTGTGATAGTCTTACTGCACCCTTTAAGGAAGAATCATCTAATACTCCAATGTCTATAACCATTAAGCAACAAGATAAACACAATATTCTGGGTAAATGGAAATATGCTTTTGTGATTTCTGCACCAACTCCGGTTACATCATGGGATAGCATTAACGAAGCTTTTCGAGCAACGATTAAAAGGAGCACTCCTTTGCTGTTATTTCCTATTAATTCATGTCAAGTAGTTTTCTATGTGGAACAAGAGGCTTCAAAAGCCGAACATTTTGATGGGATGTTTACTTTCAAAAATGTAAGCTACTCAGTGTTTCGATGGAATACCCAATTATGGAATACAAGTCCAAACCATGCTACAGATTTTTTTGTTGAAATATACGGAGTTCCATTTCAGTATTGGTCATCAGAAATTATGCATTCTATTGGGAGGTTTTGTGGAGAAGTTTTGTTGATTAACCCGGAATCATTAAGACTGCAAGATCTTACGGCAATTAAAATGAAGATTAGAAACGTGAAAGGAATTAATCATGTTCCTCGTTTAGTTAATCTGGTAACAGAGACTAGAAATTATTCTGCAAATATCTTCATTGCGGAAGCTCCATCAACTAACCGTCGGAACAATAATTCATGGTCGCTGGAAAATCTGAGAAACATTCCGAGTATGCAGTCAAACCGGCAAGCAAGGAAGGTTGATTGGGAAGATAATTTGGAATTGGAAAAAGGTGGTTAAAGACACAATGATAGCAACTTGGAATATTCTATTCAAAAGCTAACAATTTCCTCGGATTGCTCGGCGCATGATGTGCTCAATAAGCAAAATGTTTTGAAAACTAAAGGTAAGAAGGATTCAAATAGGCGTGCAAAAAGGTCAAAAAAGAAAAAGCAAAGGAAGAAAAGGAGTAAACAATTGATTAAATCTAAAGCGTGGTCCGACAAATCTAAATTAAATGGATATGAGCGTGAGGAGACGGACCCGGTTCCAATGGAAGTAGATATCATTCCGGCTTTTAAAATTACCTTACAAGACAACTTGACACCTACACCTTCAAAACCGCAAGTAAACCAACCTACAAATCCATATAAAACCCAAAAAGAAAACCAACCGAAAGAAATACCCATATACTCACATAAAACCACTTCTACACACACCCGTACCTTTAGCCAGAAATTCTACGCCATCATTCAACCTATCCCAAGAACCATTACCTCTTTAATCACTTTACCCGTTCATCAACCCACTGTTCAAACTTGGAATTTTCCCTTCTCGTCTCTTATTCTTAAAACTATGACCATTCAAACCACTTTAAGCATAACACTCACTCCCAATCACCATCAACAAATTAATATTCCTCAATGGGTTTTCAAGGAGGTAGACAGAATATTTCAGCTGGGAGTTTCTCTAGCATCTAGTTTTGAAGGGATGCCTAATCACTCCAAGAAATTCCTAATGACAAAGATTTCTATAGAGGGTCCTGTAACTAAAACAAGTATTATCAAGGATTCTTCTAAGATAATTTCCAAAGACTTTGCAGTTCAAACTATAATTTCTCTGGATGGAATTTCTTGTACTTCAATTCATGAGATGAAAGTTAAGGTAACACCATTAGGTGGTTTGGAAGACACCTTACTCACTCTTTTAGACGGTGCAGAGGCATACAATGACTCTTCTAGTGTGACGCCTAATTTTCCACCTGGTTTTGAGCCAAAAAATACGGATACTTCTGATGATGCTTGCTCCTCTTGTCTAGTCTCCAAGACACCAAAAAGACTAGTTACTGAGTGTAAAAGATTGGGTTTTCAGCTGGATCAAGTGGGATATTTGGGAACAAAAAGTAGAAGATGTAAGAAAGCAGTGGGTTCTTCGGGTGATCAATGAGTTTACAAATTCTTTCATGGAATGTGAGAGGACTATGTTCTCCTAGCAGAAGACTCATAGTGAAGAAGATGATACAATTAACTAAAGCTTCTATCATTCTCCTACAGGAAACTAAGATGATGAAATGTACGGATTATGACATTTTTCAAATTTGTGGTAATACAAGTTATGGATGTACTTTTCAACAATCAACTGGTAGTTCTGGGGGGGATGATAATTCTATGGAACAAAGATTTGATTGAAGTGTCAGATTCTCTTGTGGGGGATTACACATTATCAATATTATGCAAAAACAAGTCAGATGATTTTGAGTGGGTTTTGACAAATGTGTATGGTCCTAATAAACATCATGAGAGAAAATTCTTTTGGGAAGAATTAGATAATAGTTGCATATTATGGGATCTCCCTTGGTGTTTGGGTGGTGATTTTAACACAATCACAAAATGTGCTGAAAAAAAAGGATGCACAAGAATTTCTAAGAGCATGAAAAGTTTCAACAAATTCATCTCCATTCATAACCTCATTGATCTTCCACTCAAGGGTGCTAAATTCACTTGGTCCAATTGTCAGACGAACCCGGTCATGTCTAGACTAGACAGATTCCTCCTCTCTCCTTCCTTTGAAGCCCATTACCCTTATGTTTCCCAATTAGCAAAATCTAGGCCTACCTCAGATCATATCCCAATTGTTCTTGACATTTCTGATCCTTCTTGGGGACCTATCCCTTTTAGATTTGAGATAATGTGGTTCTTGGAGAATGGTTTCATTAATATGTTACAGGGGTGGTGGTCTTCTTTTAGTTTTGCAGGTAGTCCAAGCACTATTCTTTGGTGTAAGCTTAAGGCTCTTAAAGAGAAGTTAAAGGAGTGGAACAGGGAGACTTTTGGACATACTACATCAAGATTGAAGTATATGCTGGTTGAGATTCAAACTTTGGATTGCTTAGATGAAGAAATTGGGTTGTCCGATGAGCAGCTGAATGACAAATTACAACATATGGTTGAATTTGAGAGAGTTAATCATATGGAGGAAGTGGCTTGGAAAATTAAATCTAAAGCAGATTGGTTAACAGAAGGTGATAGAAATACTCATTTTTTATGAGTAAGGCTACAGCTAGAAGCAGAAACAACAGAATTAGACAACTTTATGTGGATGGCAAGATGGAAGATGATAGAGTTAAGTTGCAAGATCATATTGTGGGATTTTATAATAAGTTTTTTACGGAAGAAGAAATTATACGACCATGTCTGGAAGGAATAACTTTTGATAGCATTAATGCAATTGAGTCGGATATCTTGGATGCTTCTTTCACGGAGGAAGAAGTTTTGTTGGCTGTCAAAAATCTGGGGAAAGACAAGGCGCCTGGACCAGATGGTTATCCACTGATGTTCTTCACAAATTGTTGGGATTTCCTAAAAGCAAACATTATGGGTTCAATTCAAGAATTCTGGGAAAAAGGTACTTTTGATGTTAAACATAACTCCACTTTTATTTCCCTTGTCCCTAAAAAGGATCATGTGGAATCTATTGGAGACTCTAGACCCTTTTGTTTACTGACTAGTTTCTATAAGATTGTAGCAAAAATTCTGGCAACTATATTAAAACTGGTCATGCCTAAATTGATCTCTCCGGTACAGTGTGCTTATATTGAAGGGAGGCAAATTTTTGATGGTACTTTAATTGCTAATGAGCTTGTAGACTCTAGATTAAAATCGGGCAAGAAAGGAATTATTTGTAATATTGATCTAGAAAAAGCTTTTGACAGGGTCAATTGGAGTTACCTGGAATTTGTGTTAAAAAAGATGGGATTTAGCACAAAATGGTGTAAGTGGATCAGATTCTGTTACTCAACTGCTTCTTTTTCTGTGTTGATAAATGGGTCTTCTTTTGGTTTTTTTAAAAGCACATGAGGAGCTAGGCAGGGATGTCCTATGTCACCTCTGCTTTTCAACATTTCCATGGAGGGTTTTTCTAGGTACTTGGATAGAGCTGAAACTGTGGGCTTATTTAATGGTTTCTCTATGGTTGAAGGTGGAATGAGGGTGAACCATTTACACTATGCAGATGACACTATCATCTTTATGGATAATAAAAAGGAAGAACTCTCAAAAAAAAATTCAATCCTTCACTGTTTTGAACTCATTGCAGGCCTCAAGGTTAATACTTCAAAAACTAGGCTTATTGCAATTGGAGAAGCTACATATTTAAAGGAGTGGGAAGATGTTTTTGGCTGCAAGACGGATGTACTTCCTTTCATGTATCTAGGAATGCCATTAGGTGCTAAACCAAATAGCAAAACTATATGGAATCCTGTCATTGAAAGGTTTGATGCTAGGTTATCTTTTTGGAATCAAATCTCTCTATCTAAAGGTGGTAAGCTGGCTCTTCTTAAGCACATTCTTTCTTCCATTCCTTTATATTATTTTTCACTTTTCAAAGCTCCAATTTCTATCATTAATAATTTGGCGAAGAAAATGAGGAATTTTCTTTGGGAACATAAAAACTCTGGTAGTAAAAGTTCTCATTTAGTCAATTGGAAGATGGTTATGGCTTCAAAAGAAATAGGAGGTCTGGGGGTACTAAATCTTAGACTGATGAATCAAGCTCTTATAGCCAAGTGGAGTTGGAGATTCGGGGTGCAAAAGTCCCAACTGTGGTATATACTTATGGTCGAAAAATATGGTTCTGATTTCTCTTACTGGTCTCCAAATATAGTAAAATCTATTCATAGGGTATCATGTTGGAGAACGATTGTTGAGAGTAGTAATCTAGTGAAGACAAACTATTCTCTTACAATTCATTCAGGCACTCGTACTTCTTTCTGGCATGACAGATGGCTAGGAGATTCTTGTTTTATGGACTCTTTCACTAGTTTGTACAAACTGGACAAGTTGCACAAAGCTAGTATTGCGGATCATATTACAGCTGACGGGTCTTGGAGATTTGATTTCAAAAGAATCCTTACAGATGCAGAATCAAATTCTCTTGCAGCTCTTTTGCACACTATCGGTTCTACACCACCTATTCTCGATGCGGCTTCGGATATCAGAAGATGGTCTTTGCACTCAAGTGGAGTTTTCTCAGTAAAAACTCTATATGCGACGATGAACAATAATGCGGGAATTGATAATTTTCCTCATGAATTTGTCTGGATTTCAGGTATTCCACCTAAAGTTAACTTCTTACTTTGGTGTGCTATTCATGGAAAGTTGAATTCAAAAGATATGATGCAGTACAAGGGAATGGATATTCACAGCTCTTGCATCCTTTGTGGAGATAGTAATGAGTCACAGGATCACATTTTTTTACATTGTAAGGTGGCCCATAAGATTTGGTCTTCTGTTACACCGAAGGAGCAATGGGCTTGGGTATTTCCGGAATCAATGGTAAACCTTGCTAGGAACTGGCAGAATAATATTTGGTCTACAGATGATAATATTGTCTGGAAGCTTTTACCTACGGCTGTGGTTTGGATTATATGGAGGGAAAGGAACTGCCGTACATTTGAAGAGCAATATGTTTTCAAAACTGATGAAGATTTATGTTTCGATGTAAAGTCTCTTGTGCTAACTTGGGCTGCCGGTTTTGGCAATAGAGTTCATTTGAACTTCGCCTACGTTGTGCGCAATTGGAGTTCAATTTTTTGGTAATTTTCGCGTTTTTACTACCTCTGGTAGTAGTTGTACATTGTCCCTTTTTAATAAAGTTTTCTCTTCTGATCAAAAAAATAAATAAATAGGAAGTACAGAAACGTACTTGGCACATGTACTTTTCTGATCATGTTCTTTTCAGTTAGAAATCTTTTATGAGACACGAAGTTGGTTGCTAGTAATCAAATAATTGAACCCAACATTTTGAACAAGGGGTAACATTATTTACTATCAACGTCCTCATTGGATTTCGGTAAATGATCAGTTGACTTTTTGGTTCCATAAGTAACAACAACAAATGGTCCCCTTACATCAACCATCAGCCGGTTCTACTACAGGCTGGTGCACGACTTGGAATCTATAGTGGAAAGTCAAGGTTAATAAATTAGCTTGTATCTATTTGTGTCTTGCAAGATTAATAAGCAAGTGCATTGATTTAAATATGAAATTCAACCTCTCAGTCAAGCACATTTCTTGCCATGATCTCTGGTTCATCTCGTGATGATGCACCACTTTCTGTAATTATTTTCAGATTTAATAAGTTAAGTGGGTAGCTAGTGCTTGCTGTATGTATCTATATGCTATAAATGGTAGAGGTGTTGCTGCGCATAGAGATCTTAAGCTGTCTTAGAGAATCAAAAATGGCAAAAAGTTTTTCCATCACCAAGATTTTCTCAATGGTAGTCTTTCTTTTTATCCCGACAATAATACTGATATCTTCCGATACTGTGGCTTCTGATACTGTGGATGGTATGTATTTTTAAACTCTCTCTCGTTTATGCATTTACTTCATTTTTTTTGTTTTGTATTTTCTTTTCTTTAAAAAAAAAAAGAGAAGAGAAGGTTGTATATGATTCTTAATCCGTTTTTTTTTTTGTGTATGTTTGATAATTTCCATTATTTTGGTTGAAGATCTTCCAGTCATGGAAGTAGAAGTCCCCTATGCTTATCATGGAAGCGACCTTAACCCTGATAATGGGGTTTATCATGAAAGTGTTGATACAAATGAGTATGAGGGTTATTATGGAAGGGCCGTTAATCCTAATGGGGATTATTACGAAAGTGCAGTTACCCCATATAACAGGGATAATTGGGGTCATTATGGAAGTGCCCCTACCCATGATAATGGGGGTTATTATGAAAGTGCCGCTACTCCAAATAATTGGGATAATTCGGGAGGTGAAAGTGCCGACATCCCTGCTGATGAGGGTAAGCATTTTCTTCCATTTGTTTAAAGATTGCTTCTGAAAAAAAGAAAATGTTAAGTATAAATTAAAACTGTGAATGATAAGTATGTAACGTATGTTAATCCGTTTTTATTTTATTTTCGGCTGATAATTTCCAATGTTTTGGGTGAAGGTAATTTTGGACCTGAGGTCACCAAGATGATCGTTGATCAAGACGGTTGGCTCATTGATAATGTTTGCCGCGGAGTCAAGTGGGTGGGAAAGCTCCTTACTTGGTAGGAAAGATCTAGGAGTCGTGGATTAGGGTCGAAGGGCCTTGGACGTGGCTTTAGTGACAGTGAGGTGGGGTCGGACCGTCGGAGTTAAAAGATCGAAGACGGCTAGCCCTAAGAGCATCCACAGCCATACGACTAAAATCAAAGAGTATAAACTAAAAAAATTGGCTTTTTTTAGTTTATGGTAGGTTTTAAACGCAACGGGTACGACCAAATTATAGACAAACGCAATTATTACCTTCGCCCGAAATGAAACGAATGTATAATCTGCGCCTCACGCACAGGCGAAGATTACAGGTACGCCTGAATGGGACGCACATTATAACTTCGCCCGACAACGGACGAGTTTTATGCCTTCGTTTCATTTGAAACGAACTCAATAACTTCGCCTGGTCTTTCAAACCAAGTTTAAAGCTTCGCTTGAAGCCAAAAAGCTTGATGGGGCGAACTCTTTAAACTCGCCCCATTGAAACCAACTTATAAAGTTGGTTTGAAAACCAAACCAACTTTAAATTAACGCCCCATTAAACCAACTTTTAAAACTCACCCCATTCAAACCACTTTTATACCTTCGTCTGTGTGTGAGGCGAACTTTATATCTGCGTCCCACTCCAAACCAAGTCTAAATCTTCGCCTGTAATCAAACGCATTTTTAACGTTCGCTCGACCAAATATAGTTTTGGTCGAGGTGTGAGACCAAATTTACTCCAGAATTTGGTTTTGGTCGAGTTTTATAGTTTTAGTCCCGCCCGTTGTGATTGATTTCTCGACCAAAATTTTAGTTTTGGTCGATGGCTGTGGATGCTCTAACAAACTATTACTGTGTATCTTGTTTGTGCTCGTGTTTTCCATATAATTATGTTAATTTGTTTCCTTTTCGGGGAAATCAAAGTTAAATTATTCTTTGTCCCAAAGGTATTCATTGCATACCTAGCAAGTGCCAATATATATCTTTGTGAAGTACCTTCCAAATCAAAACAATCCTAGTTAGTCCCTGGATAACCTCCGCAAAATTTGATAACCTTTTGTTGCAACCTTAATCTTTTTTTTTTTGAAGAAGGAAGGATATATTGAAGAAGAAAAGTGGTACAATATTTACAAGGTTAAAACAACAACACAAAAGAAGTTAACTACACACTCAAAACCTCCTCCCATTGAGATATGATTTGGCTTGCCGTTAAAAGATTGAAAGCTTCGATCGTTGAGGCCCATAGGTAAATCCATTGTTTAACTGCAATCTCCATTTCGTACCTCGATTTAGCTCTTCCTCCATGATTCCTCCTATTACGTTCAGTCCATACCTCCCAGCAGATTGCAAAAGGCAGCAAATGCCACACCGTCTTGAGTCTCGTTGAGGTTCTTTCCAATCTCCAACTGAGCATTAGCGTTTTGAACCGTTGCGGCATCACCCACCGCACCTTCATAGCCTCCATGAAGTACTCCCAAAGTCGTGATGTCTCCTCACAATGGATGTATAAGTGATCCATCGTTTCAACCTCCACATTGCAAAAAAGGCACAGGTTTGATTGAATTTCAACTCCCCTGCTCTGTAGCATGTGCCTAGTTGGGATAGCGTTTAACAATGAAGCCCAAATTAGGAACAATACCTTTGGTGGCGCCTGTTTGCTTAACAACACTCTGTGTGCATCCCAGTCTTGCTCAGTTTCTGTGAGTTTTAAGTAAATTCCTTTTGCCGTTGTATCCCCTTCCCACCCATCTTCCTCCCCCCGATTAAGCGCCACCCCTCCTAAGTCGTGTTTTAATTCCAACAGGTCTATGCTTTCCGCCGGGTCCAAGTCTCTGCTGAATTGGAAATTTCTTCTTTGCTGCATTATCTTGTCCACCGTTTCCATCTTCTGGGAGCTTATCTTGTACAACCTAGGATATTTGTCCTTTAAGGCTCTCTTCTCGCACCACCAATCATGCCAGAAGCGAATATAGGATCCATTTTTATCCTGCACAATCACACAATCATAGAAAACTTTGTTCTCTTTTAAAATATCAAACCACATACTCCTTTTCACCGGTTCCTTCACTTGCAGCGGAATTAAGCATCCCTCCTCCGCTTTAGATTTTTCGCAAACAATCCGTCTCCATAATGCTGTCTTCTCCTGACCATACCTAACATGCCACCTAGCTAACAGAGATTTGTTTACGAGCCTCAACTTTCGGATTCCCAAGCCTCCTTTATTCTTCGGTTTGCAGACTCTCTTGAAAGAAACCCAACTCATCTTCTTTTTCTCGTCGTCTTCCCCCCATAAGAACCTTCTCATTATAGTGTTTAGACGTTTTTCGACCGAAACCGGCATGTGAAGTAGCGACATAAAGTAAACCGCCAGGCTTTCCAGCGAACTCCTTATCAAGACCACCCTTCCCGCCTTATTCAAGTACATTCTCTTCCATGGTGCTAATTTCTTTTGCATTCGCTGAATGATTACCTCCCATATTAACTCGCTCCTTTTGTTCGAACCAATGGGCATTCCCAGATATGTTATCGGAATTGATTCCACCCTACAACCCAATTCCATCGCTAAATCGTGCACCGTGTGGTCCGCCCCTATACTTATCATTGTGCTTTTTCCATATTTAGAGGGAGCCCTGTTAAAATCTCAAAAACCATCAGAATCACCAGAATTCTTCTTACCTCCATTGTCGTAGCATCCAAGAAGATTATCGTGTCATCCGCAAATTGAAGATGCGACACCGTTGTACCACCTTCCTTCACATCAAATCCAGTAATTTCTCCTTGATCAACCGCTTTGTTGATGAGTAAAGACAAGACTTCCACCACCAAGAGAAAGAGAAAGGGTGATAAAGGGTCACCCTGACGAATACCTTTCGAAGGTTTAATCAGCTTTGTTGCTTCCCCGTTAACTAGGATTGAAAACTGAGCATCCGAAACACACCACCGCATCCATTGAATCCATTTTGCTCCAAATCCATTCTTTTCCAAAATAGAGAAGAGCGCAGGCCAGCTAACATTGTCGAACGCCTTTTGCATATCGATCTTGCATATGATTCCGGGCTTTTTTTTGTCTCAATCTGCTGTCTATTAGCTCATTTGCAATTAAAATCCCGTCTAGGATTTGTTTGTCCCTGACGAAAGCTCCTTGCGCATTCGATATCAAACCCGGTATGACTACTTTTAATCTCTCCGCCAGAATCTTGGACACTATCTTGTAGAAACCACCGATTAAGCTTAACGGCCTGAAATCCTTGACCGTTGCCGATTTTTCTTTCTTAGGTATTAGCTTCAAGAATGAAACGTTTAGTCTCCAGTCCAACTTTCCTTTGCGGTAAAACTCATTGATGGCTGCCATAACATCCTTCTTCAACACCTCCTAGCAAACCTTATAGAATTCCAAGGTATACCCATCCGGCCCCGGCGCCTTGTTTGTTCCGCAGTGCTTGATAGCTCTAAAGACCTCCTCCTCCTCAAAAGGTCTTTCCAACTAATGCTGCTGAACCGCATCTATAGACCTGCAATTCAAGTTTTCAAAAGTAGGACTGACTTGTGTATTTGACGTGAATAAGCCCGTATAAAATTTATGGATTTCGTTTTTAATGATTTCCTGATTGAAAACATCCACCCCTTCAATTTCCAACTTCGTTATGCAGTTCCTCCTCCTTTTTCCACTAGCAATTTTGTGGAAATATTGGGTGTTCTTGTCTCCCTCTTTGAAGCCTTTTACTTTCGCCCTTTGGTACGCCATTCGAGCCCTAGCCATCTTCACATTGTTCAACTCCTTTAGATCACCAGCCCTTTCTGCATATTTCTGTGAAGTTAGAGCCGCGTTCTCCTCCGCCAAGTTGAAAGAACCAATTTTCTTATTAAGATCCTCCTCCATCTTCCTCACATTCCCAAAAGTTTGTCTACTCCAATTCTTGATAAAGAACTTCAAGTTTTGG
Organism: Papaver bracteatum; assembly: GCA_023529315.1. Classification (NCBI taxonomy): domain Eukaryota; kingdom Viridiplantae; phylum Streptophyta; class Magnoliopsida; order Ranunculales; family Papaveraceae; genus Papaver; species Papaver bracteatum. The sequence continues at coordinate 2,377,794 of JAJJWX010004010.1, forward strand.
AGTTTTCTAAACAGAACGTAACCTGGTGTACCTTCAAAACCCAGCGAATTCCACCATATCCTCACCAGTTTCACAAAGTCCGGGTGATCCAGCTAGTGGTTATCAATTTTGAAGCACGATTGCACTCTAAAAGAAGGAGATAAATCCAGCAATATAGGATTGTGATATGAAATTGTACGTACCAAAGCTGTTTGAGTTGAGTTACCGAACTTCGCATCGAACGTGGCACACACCAAGCATCTATCCAGACGGCAGAGCAGAGGGTCCGCCTGCTTATTGCTCCATGTGTAAGCACCTCCATGTAACGGAAGGTCAAGCAAACTCTGGTCCGAAATGAAGTCGTTCAGGAATTTCATGTTTGTAGTGTCCCCTCCAGTCTTGTTCCTTTCCGCGTCGCTCCTGACTGCATTCACATCTCCTATGAAACACCATGCTTCCAAAGACCATTGTCTGACATCTGCCAAATCATTCCAAAACGCTTGTCTCCTATTATGCTCGCACGGAGAGTAAGCATTTGTCAATAAGAATTTAAATCCATTATTCCTGAATCTAAAAAGACAGGTTATTAAATTTAAACCCATTCGTGTATCCAGCAGCTCCAGTTGCTTGTTGTACCAGATTGTTGCTAAACCTCCACTGTTTCCCACCTTCCCTTGAGAAGGTATAGTCTCCATCCCAAAATCAGAGTCGTACCACATCTGTCTGACGAACCAATGGGACATTGTGTTCATTTTTGTCTCTTGAATGCAGCATATAATGGTTTTGTGTTCCGCTATTAGATCCCTCATAGCGATTTGTTTGCCGTAATCATTTAATCCTCTAATTTTCAAGGATAAAATTTTAGTTCCCATTGGAAACCTCTTTCTCCCTTGAGCCTACCTCCTCATTTTCTTCCTCATCATCCGACGAGTTTGCTGCGTTCGAATCGCAGCTATCAATTATCTTTCTTCCTTCCGCAATGGCCGTGAATCTGTCTCTGTATTTGAATAAGATTTCATCAATTACAGCTTTTGCCTTCACTTCGTCTTTAGATGATATCCCACCCATCCTGCAGCATAGTTCCACCACCAGCTTTGAGGTGGAAAAGATAACTTCATTTGAGTCTATTTTTGTTCCTTTAATGTCACCCAGGTTAATAACTATTTGATCGTCCACCACCTGGAAAAGCTCTTTTTTGTTTGTTTGTGAATTATTCTCCATTATCTGTGTTGTAGTCACGTAGGTGTCCTCCAATTGGCTTTCGTGCAGTACCATTTGCATGTCGTTAGTACTCACCGATGAGGGAAAAACTCCGTTGTTATGCCATTCCCTTGAATCTTCATTAACACCTGAAGCGGTAGCCGCCTCATCTCCCCTTCGTTTTCTTCCCGGAGGTGCAGCAGTCTTAGCAGATAGGTTGCATTGTAGCGCCGTAGTGTTGTGATCCCCCCCTACCGGACCAATCCAATCCCGTTTACCCGTTTCCTCTGCCGCAATGACGCTGTCGATAAGCTCCAGTCTATCTGTGGTCTGGCTCCCACACCTTTGTCTCATTCCGGGCTTATTAGAAGTTGATTGTATATCGTCACTTTGGGAATTATTAATTCCTTTGAAAGTAGATGTATCCACTCTCCTCACCGTAGGCCCATAAGATTCACCTTCATTTCTTAAGTTAAAATCTGTTGAGTTACCACCACATAAAGCCCCCCTCATTTCTACGAAGCCCAATCCTTTTTTTGGTGTTATTTTACTCGCCTCACGCGGTTGAGTTTCTGAATGTGTCTGAGTGCACTTTTTAGATCCTTCAATTACGGTCGGAATAACTTTTGAAATTGACAATTTGTCGAAGTCATTGAGTAGTCCGACATACTCCTCCATTAGCGCCTTTGATTTCGGTTCGAATTTGTGGTCCCACTCTATGGAGACAACCCATTTGTTTTCCTCATTTTCGACAAGCAAAACCGCCGGAATTACTGTGAAGTCGCTTCTGACTTTGATTCTGAAGAAGCCCGAGTTGTTTCTTCTCAATGTGCTTGTCGATATTTCAATCAGTCCTCCAAGCAAATCCCCCACTGTTTTAAATAACGAAGAATTCCAGCTTCTTTGTGGTATTCCTCTTATTTTTAGCCATTTTCCATACCTTGACATTGCTTGTAAAGGAATGATTTTTTCCTGCCGTTGTATTGTTTTCTTATCTTCGCTGCACTCCTCCCCTTGAATGTTTTTTCCATCCATTTTTTCGTTACTCCTAGTCTGCGAGACTGTGATCACCGCCATATCAACGAAGATTTTTCGTGGTTTCCAAAGATCAAGCCAGCAGTCCTTGTTAAGGATCAGTTTGGCGTTGCAGTCGTCTATAATCTCCATATCAATGAAAGAAACCCATTTCAATTGTCCCCTTATCTCCCTTGCTATCTTCTCCCAACTTGCAGACCCTTGAGTCTTCACAAACGCTTCAAAGAATTGTTTATCAGATCCCCTTCTCGGTAGGTAGTCTGCAAAATCTTGTGTAGAAGGTATGGTTTGCGGAGGTTTATATAACCAGTTAGCCATCTTCAGAATCCTGATTATTTCTCTGTAAAGAACTCCCCAATAATATCCGCTGTCTCCACACGGAATACAAATTGCATAAGATTTATTTGAGTCTCCCCTCCTGATCCTTGCTATTCTTAAGTATCTGCCCGCATCATTCTCTCTGATCTCACACATGAACGATGATTCACCCTCCCTCAATGGCCATTTTTTGGTCGACCCAGTTGAACCTATTGCCTCCTCCAAAACCTTAGTAAACCAGTTAGCCCCCAACGCCGATAATTCCATCCACTCTGTAAAGCCCCCTCTCTTACGTTCCTCCAGTCTTAATGTTTTAGCTCCGATAGTAACTTTGAAAATTTTCCGATCAAGGTAGAGCGGTTTTTCCGCTCCTTCTCTCTCCATTTTTCCGCAGTTGGCGTCTCTAATGGTATTGCAAGGAAATTACCCAATGTGACAATACCTTAATCTTTATTAATAAGCTAATAATTAGAATTTACCAACAAAACAAAAAAGATTACAGGTTGAAGATTGTATCTAGAATATGAAGTATCTTTTTCGTATATCCCATTTAGTACGTATCCAATACGGATACATCGTGTACTTTGAAGTATATCCATCCGTATTGTACATCATATGAGTCGTAGATACCGTACAAACTGTTAGGGGATTTATGTCACGTGTGTTGTTTGGGGATTTATGTCACGTGTGTAGTAAAATGTTAGAAGGTGTTTATGGGTAATGTATCCCGAATTCAGTTCCTTAATTTTCTCGATTAAGTAACAAATTTTTTTAAATAATAATTTCGTATATTCACTCAAATCTCTCTCTCTGGTTTCATCAAAAAAAAAAAAAAAAAAAGCACAATCAACACAAACGAGAGGTAAAAGAAATAATCTATGTTTAATCATTCTCCCAATTTACTGTTATTTTTTCATAATTAAAAGAAAAAAAAATTACCGTGGTGCAGGTAACCTTAACTAATCATGAGATCCGCAGCCGTTTTATGAAACCTCGTACTGAATCTAATCATTTCCATTGTTAATATTTTGCAGATACTATTATCATCATCATGAGTCCATCCCAATTCCGTCACCATCACCACCACGACGATAACGATCTTCATCGACAGCAGCAACAACAACAGCAGAGGTTAATTATTAACGACGTTAATTGTTTACGTAAATCTGGTACTCCATTGCCGTTGAAGATCAATAAAGAATCTCATCAAATCCATAAATCATCATCTTCGTCGTTAACATCATCAGCTACATCTTCAATCAATGGTGTTATTAATATGAGTTCTACGAAGAATCAACAACAACAACAGAGACATCCTGTTATTATCTACACTCATTCGCCGAAAGTCATACACACACAAGCTTGCGATTTCATGGCGCTTGTTCAGAAACTTACAGGATTATCTCATGCCGATCAGCAACAAAATCAATCCGGTGGTAGTCCGGTTGATACGAAACAATCTGTGTCATCGAATGGGATTAACAAGTTTAATAATAATGGCAGTAGTAATAATCTGAGAGGAGGTGATGATACGGGCTCATCGTCTGTTGTTACAACCGATGAGAATTGTGGTGGCGGTGGTGGTGGATTTGGATTGAATATTCATCAGGTTAGTTCGTCAGGGTCTATGGATCCGATGAATAATAGTAATAATAATCCTTATATAACTGATATTCCAATTTTCACCCCAAATTCATTAGAGTTTCCTTATATAACTAGATCTTTGTATAGTAGATATCCTAGTCCTATGATTTTTCCTTCTACGGGTAATTCAGCTGAAATTACAAAACCAGAATACTAAAAGAAAAGAAGAAAATCAAATTTTGGTAGAAATTTAAACTCCATTTTTGTGTAGGAATGAAATTCCAATTTCCAGTTGTTGTTTCTGAATACAATTTTCACTAGGCAATTCCCATTTCATTTTATTTATTCATTCATATAGGCAATCTACATCCTATATTCATTTTTGTGACTCCTTTGAATTTATTGTAATAAAGTTATTTGTTGAAATGAAACTTGTTCTTAGATTCTCATACAAATTCTCTTTTACTGGTTCTCAACATTTACATATTGAAGTTCTTTAGATTTGTAGAACTTATTGAAATTTGTGTACATGGAATAAAAATGAGGTCTGACAAAAGGAAGAATCATAGTCTGACTCGCTAACCAGACCCTGCAAAAAATGATTTGTGAAAGCATCAGATCCATTGACAATCTCCCTTCTCGTAAGTCTCCTAGTTTATCAAGGACACGTAACTACCGTGTCCCGGTCTAGGCAAGGATCCTATTTTCTTTACATATAGGTAAACGCGAAGCTAAAGTTTATGCATTGTAGAATCGTCATCACCAAGAATCCACAAAACATGCAGCTTCACCGTTTTCTCATCCTGATAATACTCTGCATGGTAGTATCTGTTGCGTACGTTCCGGTAATATTTTCTAGTGCTGCTGATATCAAAAACAACAATATAACTCGAGGTTCATGGATTTCGACTTAATTCGCTATCAGCAGAAGAACAATCTGGCAACTCCACATCTAGTTACTGGCTTTCTCCTTCCGGCAATATTTCTTTTGGATTCTACCCATTACCTTTTTCTGTTTCTTCATCATCTCCTCTTTTCATCGTCGGTGTATGGTTAACCAAAACAGCTAATAAAACCTTAGTTTGGACAACTAGCTGTAATGACGTTGCTCCTGTTCGTCATCCATCTTCAATGACGATGGAAATTTTATACTTCAAAATTCAGATGGCAAGCTAAAATCTTTGTTCTTTGAGGAGCTGTCATTGGAATTACCGGCCTCTCACGCAATAATGCATGAAAAATGGTAACTTTGTTGTTTACGGTATTACTGCTAACGAAACCGGAACAATATGGAAGAGTTTTGACCACCCTACTGATACGATTCTCGGCGGCCAAATACTCAACTCTAGGCCGCAACAAAGTCTCATCTCAAGTTGCTATACTTCTGATCCCTCGTACGAGTTTTGGATCCAACCTGCACATGATATTCGCGTCATGAATAATTTTGTGACATGTGATTATAGAGGTTTAATGGATTCAAGAAAGCTATTGCACAGTATCAGACGCTGCACAAGAAGCCTTGAAAACGAAAACGAAAACGGTAGTAATAGTAATAGAATTACATTGAATTTAGACTCTACAAACGGTCGCCTCTACATTGTAGATTGGAGATCACACATTGCAGTGAAAAACATTACTAGCGGTGAAAACAGAACAGAACAAGGAATTGATGACGACATATTAGGCTTTGGAGCCAGCTGGGCAGGGGGTGCAAGTGCAACCCCTTGCAATGGGCTAGCTCCGCCCCTGGTTTGAGACACCTTTCACAACACGGTCACAAAAGTAAATCCATCGATTTGTAATTTTGGCTTCTTTTGGGCAGAAGTTGTTACCAACAGAATTTATGAAAAGATGTGTGTCTCTTCACTAACGTTTGCAACTTTTCGGGAAATTTGTTTTTTGGCTTATTTGGGTTCCGATGCTCCAAGAAAATCCATAACCCTACGTTCTTTCTAAATCTAAATTCTAATGTTAATGTGTTTTGGATCGTAAAGAGGTATAGCCGAGAAAGGAATAATGCCAGCACATGCGTATGGGAGATATTCCTCCCAAACGGCCTTGGATTTCTTGGAAGTTATTTCATGATCGTGTAGAGATATAGAAGACACTATGCGAATGTGTAGAGATACAAATGACACTATGCGAAATCCAGGTATTACAATGGTGTCAGGGTACTTTTGCCTTACTCATGCACATTTCGGAACAACTAACCACTGCTCTTTAGATAATTAGATGTGATTATGCTACTTCACTTTGTAGATGTGTAGATAATTAGGTGCGACTTCGAAGTCGTTTGATTATCCATTTGAGTGAAATTGTTGACTGCTATATTCTGTCTAGGCAAGTCAACTTAATGATGATTTCAATGGGTAGCAAAGGTCATTGTATAACATGCATGTATGTCTATATATGAATGTCTTACAAAAGGTTGCATCTGTTAATAAACTATTTTTACTCTACGGCAATTGGAAAAATATGGTATTTTTTAGACTCAAAATTGACACACTAAAAACGTAATGATTTATTTTTCTTTTAGGTATCCCACAATAAATTAAACTTCACACTGATTCCAAACTTGATTTCGTTTATTGTAATGGAAAATGACATCGTATTATAATTACATATCTCTGTAAAACGCATTGTGTTGTTATAGGCATGAACTCATACTTTATGTCGTTGTACAGTACATTGGATTAACAATTTTTCTGTCAAGATGATTGACAATAGCCCGTACATTTACACGGGCATGAAAGGACTTGTAATCATATATTTATTGGTCGATCAATTCATCTAGAGTATCTGACATTGGCGTTTATAGCATCGGGAGACGGCTGGAAAGGAGAAGATTGCATACAGTTAGCTTTCCTCGGCTTCTACTTATAGCTTCGGCTTTCCCTCCGGTTGATACCATCTGTGGCATGTACGAAGAAGTTGTAATGATAGATCATTCCGCCAAGTTGCCTTCGCTTCTTTCTCTGCCCTTGGCGGGCTCTGACACTAGTGGAAAATTGGCTATCTGAGACATAATGAAACGACACAAAACAAATATCTTAATACAAAAAACTGAAACTATATACCGAACGTGTCGTTGACAAAAGTCAAGATGTCGTTGTGTTAAGACTTTAGTTGACTTATACAACGACATATGAATAGAATTGTTTCTGTGGTCCCACTAGCAGAGAAAATTTCACATGCTTATCTACACCGAAGAAAGGAGAGAGAAATATATCTTATCTTTTTCGTTTTATCCCCTCTCCCTCGTACGCAGCTCTCTCTCTTCATTTCTTCTGCATTCTTTCAGAGAAAAACAAATCTCTACTCTTACCCTGCATCTTCTTTTCTAATTAAAGGTAATGAATTTTAACCTTAATTCTTCATCTTTAAACTAGATCTGATTTTATTTTATTTTTTGTGATTTTAGTTTTTTGTGATTGCAGGATAAAACTTTGGAGGTTTTTTTCCCTCTGTACAATAAAAGGGTAAAACTCTTTCTCCATCTCTACAGCAAAATGGGTAAATTTTTTATACTCAATCTCTTCTCGAGTTTTTCTTAAATCATTTTTAGGGGTTTTCATCCGAATGAAACCCTGGATTTTTATAATTAGGGATTCGTATTTGTATGATATTTTTTATTTAAATCCGTTTTGCTTACCAATTTACTGATATCTCTGGGGATAAGTTTTTGATTAAATCCGTTTCGAGGTTTTTAATTTTCTCAGCTTAGTTACTGAAAATGTTTTTAGGGTTCTTGAATCAGGCCAATGGATTCAGGGTTTAACTTAGATTCGTTTATAATCTGCTGAAACTATTGTTTTTTAGATTGTGGGTCCCCCTTATCCAAACGTTTTGGTTCTTGCCTTCTTGGGATTAATGATTTTGTTGGTTGGATAGGTGCTTACCAGTAAGTTTATAGAGGAGGAAACAATCCAATGTGATAAGGTTTTTGCAGAGGGTGAGGTGCTGGGAGTATCGCCAACATCTTTCGAATCGATTTATTGTGTTACCCGTCCCGGTAAGGCTAGACATTTTGGTTACAAGGCCAAGAATATAATCCTAAGTCTTAAATCTTGGCTTTATGTTGCATATGTTAAAGCTAATTGAATGCTGATTTTCATATTAGTCTCAAGTTAAATTTCAATTTACTTTGGAATCAGTTACACTATTTTGATTTTATGATTTTCATGAAATTTCCTCTTGCTCTGTTTTTCTACAATTTTTGAATGGTTTTTGGTATCTGTTTGTATAATGATGGTTGTATACTTCAAAAATGTTAAACTATAAGTTATTATATTAGTTATATATTAAACTAAGGTGCCTAGACAAGTTTGAGTCGCGTCATCGGGTTATGTTTGATTTCCAATGCAGATTGTGTGGCTGACTTTGCTCAATGCATGGAAGTTTAGCTCATGTAATTATGTACTATTTTTTCTGACATATTGTAATGTTCCAACTATCTGATTTCTGTAACCGTATACAGGTTTTAGATGATGCCTTCTTTAAATATGAGACCAAGTTTAAGCTTACTAGTCATGGCGATCTCTATCACGAACTGGAAATGTTTGAGGTATAAATTCTTTCACTTCTATGGTTAATTTACTTGAGCTCATAGAAACCAATCTACTAGTCATACTATTTACAATTATTTTCTTGTGAATACAGGTGACGAAGTGAGAATCAGATGCTGGTTGAGACAAGCTCTTCATGCTGGTTGTTCAGATGATCTTTCAACAAGCTACATCAGGTGGTATTATAGTCCATTAACTGGTGTATTGAATGAACTAAATATGCACTTCATGAATTTATTTGATGCCAGTATGCCATTAAGGTTATAACGTAGTCAACTAATTTCGATTTATTTTCTTGTCTTTGTATACACGTATATGTATGCTTGACATACCTATCAATTTCATAATAAAGTCATATGTACACCATAGTAGTCTTTACTTTTAATGTGGAGTTTCTTTGTCCATACTCGCTATTAATACGTATGGATTGGTAAATGATAGCAGCCTTGTTCAAGTTTGGTTTCTGGTATCTTTGATGTTCATTTCAAGTGGTTGTAATCTTTCTGGTTATTACACTTTTCTCCCTGACTTTGGCCTTAGTTATTTAGAAAATATCTAGCTGGATTGTAGTCCTTCTATACTTCTTAGTAAGGCATGGTTGCAAAATCATTTTGATGTGCTTTTAGATAGGCAAAAACTCTCATTTACACATATAGCATGTTAAATAATATATTGAAGGTTTATATTATTATGTGCCTAACCATCCTTCCATGTGATTTGCTACAAGTTAATGTGCTGGTCTCAAGTAAATTAAGTCCATTCCTTGTCATGTAACTGGATCATTTGGGTTATAGTGTGATTTGAATAGTAATATGTTTTGTTGAGTTTTGGTTCTAAAAATCTAATTAGCTGCAGGAATTCTTGGGCTAGAAATTGTTACTGTGTACATTCACTTCCATTATTAATACTTACTATTTGATTCGAGGTGCTAGGTTCATACCGAACATATTTGAGATGAGATTTTGTAGTAGCAATGTAAAGACGTATGCCGTTTAGCATCTACTATGAGATTTATAGAAAAGCTAGTACAGTTGGCTTATAGTCTTGTGAAATGATATATGTTTGTGGAAATAAAGAAATGACAAATGTTAGCATGTTTAGCCTTCTTCGGACCTAGACTAAGTTTTCGGCTGATTCAAAATAATAGTGTTATGCTGGTAGTTTCCGAGTAGTACTCGTTTCTACTTAAATGAATTTTGTATTGTTGGTTGTATGTGGAGAAGATATTTCCATCTAAATTAATGGGTATTGAAGATATGAAATGCACCATTAGTACTGTGGTACTTCAATTATCTTTGTTTTGGACTCCTTTAATACTTCCCTGCATTTTGGTTTGGATTTGTTTGGTTCATTAGCTGATCAGTGCATATCATCTTAACACCTTAGTAGTTGATCTATGTTTCACTTTTTGCGAAACTTATTGGAACAGACGGATATAAACTTTATGTGCACAAAGGTTTTCTTTTGTTGTTTCTATAAGTTGTATGGGGCCATTGCTTTTATGCTTCTCTTCCAGTCATATGAACTCTATTTAACTAGAAATAATTGTTGTTACTTTTTGGTATATAAATTGATGCCGGATATAAAATTTTGTAGCTTTACATAGTATTTGCATATAAAAAATAAAGTAGTTGACAATCATCCAGTAATATCATTTTAGGGGTTTTTAGCTAGTAGAAGTATGTGCACGACTCCTTGTAATGTTTCTTGATGGTTGTGTAAGATGTTCATGTATTATCTAATGTTGTGTTGTATCCTTCTTTTGCAGATCATTATCAACCATCAATCACTTCCTTGCCTTATGAACTTCCTTACGAACTGTGACAAGAAAAGAATCAAGAAGGAAGCTTGCTGGACCATTTCAAACATTACAGCAAGGAACAAGGATCAGATACAGGTAATGAAAAGTTATTTCATCTTTTTATTGATTAGTTTTCCTTGTTTTTAAGTATTGCTTCATTCACTTTGGTGTGTTCATTCTTGCTTCAAATAATCTATATGCTGCTTGTTTAAATCGTTTCTTTTCTTGACACAGCCTTGTTTGAATTGTTGATCTTTTGTCTACGCAAGATACTTGGAAATATTTATACTTAACTGTGCCTAACTTTCTCACTTGTACAGGTTATTTTGAAGGATTCATTTAATATCTTCATCTTCATTCTTGCTTCAAATCTGCTTTTGTCTATATTTATGACTTCTTTAGGAATACAAATCTTTGATTTTTGGTTTTGTGAGTTTGTTTGAAGGTTCCATACTAATCTATGTCCAAATTTCTCAATTATATAAGTTGTCGTTGCATCTGAAATCATAGGCCCTCTCCTTCTAACTGCTGAATTCGATATAAAGAAAGAGGTTGCATGGGCTATCTCAAAGGTTGCCTCCATTTTGCATAAATCTATAATGCTCAGTAATATGTACCTGATAGCTTAGATTCTGAGAACGATAAGGAGATAGTGAGAGCTATCTTTTGTCATGAGTTTACTTGTGCAATTATTCAAATTGCATCTTAGTACATTCACTTTTCAGTGATTTTTTTCCACTTGTTTTATGATTTAGTGATGTTGATACCTTTTGTTTATTGTAGGTGTCCTAGCTGTGGTGGAATTGTTGGCTTAGTTCATCATCCGACAGGATCTCGTTTTGCTGGTTTGAAGTTGACATGGATGAAGTCGGGACTTCATTATGTATTTTCTTTTGTGATTTTGAACCTAAGTGGAAACTGTAATCAGTTATGAATTATGTATCCAATACAATGATTTTTGTTTTACTGGCTAGCTGAATTTATAAATTAAGTTTTATTTCAGGGTAATTTGAGTTTATTCCGAATTCATTTCATTGCAGTCAGCTAGGTCTGATATGGAATTCAGCTGAATCAGCTTTGGAATTCAGCTGAATTTATGATTTTTTTTTATATTATAAAATACGATCTACGACGCAGTTTCGCTGTAGTAACTAGCGACATCTTGAAATTACCATAAATTCTAAGGCAACCTGGAAGTGTCGTTTCATAAAAATACACTGAATCTACGGCATTTTCAGGGGCAACTCAGAAGTGTCTTATATATCATTAATACAACACTTTCCAGCTATCTTAAAACGGCTTTTTTCCACTAGTGTGAGGCCCGTCTTTCACCAACCCCTCTCCAGGAGTCGAACGGGGAGCTACGTCACCTACCCTACCCAAAGTTGCTATTCTTATTCTTGCCACGCCTGATTCTTTAGAGGAGCAGAAGATGTCATTCCCACGTGAAAACTTAATTCGAGTTGTTGATCAACTTCGTCTAACGAAAATAGCAATTACAGTACTTATAGTTTATGTAGGAGGAATTGGTGTTAGCTAATCTCTTACAATAAAGTGAATTTGAATGAAGAAGGTAGTTTTGAAGAGACTTTCGCTACCGAACTGAACAATGGTTAATTTTACAGTTAGCAATTGACAAATGGAAGTGCCTAGCAAGCGTGAGCGAGAAACCTTTATGTGCTTATCCACATCCAGCCTTAACTGAAAAAAATGATAGGGTCACCCATGAACAATAATTAATTTAACAGTTAGCGTCAGGATTGTAAAAAAGTTATATCCGTCTTTACCTCTCCTCATTCACCTTAGAACATCATTAAAGAAAACAGAGCAATTGCTTCTGTCAGTTTGTAAAGAAGTTCCCTAAAAGAGAAGCTAATCAAAAGTGAAGGAGAGATCGGGGTCATGCCTAAAAGTGAAAGAAAAAGGTCCATAAGAATGGCATTATCCGGAGTTACCGTCCTATCTACTTTTGTATTCATGCTTCATCCCTTTTCTTTCTTAAGTATGCATGGTAGTGCTTTGATGCTTCCTTTCTTATTTGTTCATGAATCCATGTAAACTTCAATCTTAATAAATGATTCGAGGATCTCAAATCCGGTACACGGCACCCATGTGTATCTCGCGTGGTGCATCCATAAATTGACTTACTACACTTACAGAGTATGCAATATCGGGACGAGTGTGAGACTAGTAAATCAGCCTTCCGACTAACCTTTGATACCTTTCTTTATCAACCGGGATGCCAACAGTATCTTCCCCCAACTTCTTATTTTGCTCAATTGGTGTATCAATGGGCCTACAACCTATCATTTATGTATTGGTATGATTTGCCTTACTTTGATGATATACATATCTCAACTCTGGGTAAACCTACTAAACTAGATGAATAGAATAATGGTTAATTTAACAGTTAGCAAATATATATAAGGATGCTCTAGTATGTGATTAGTCCCTACCTTGATTGGCAAGAGGAAAGAAAGATTGCTAAGGCTTGGAGACTCACTCTCTCTAATTCATATCTTGTAAAGTTAACATTTGGATTGACAAAAGGCATGTCCTCATCAATACCCATCCCATCTTTCCCTATTGAACTCGCTTCTACGTTAACAGCAACAATGATTCACTGTTGGAGATCTTAACAAACGGTTTTAGCTTTTGAAGATGGGCTAAACCTTTCAATGACTTAATCAGATCAGTGTAAACATTTTTGGGCTATAAACTTACTATAAGTGTCTGGGCTTAAGACTCAAACTTGATCTCCCATTGCTATCAGGTGGGTTCCCTGGTTACCAGGATTATGGTATTCCCGCCTACAGAGTAAAGATAAGATAAGGATGATATACCATCCTATTCAATTTTGATAGGTAATCTAAATATACTAATAGCACACCTATTACTTTAACTCAATCGAAGGTTTCTTAGGTCAAATTTCATAGTTAGAAAACGAGGTTGTAAAAAAGTTATCTCCTTGCAAGTTAAAAGATGGGATAGGTCAAATAAATTTACATCAATGATCTATCCAACTCGGAACTATGAAATCTACTGAGGGAATTACAAGAGCTACAACAAGAGGAAGTTACTTGCATTCCCTCACCCAAGGTTCGGGGTGATACCTGATTGTAATCTATTCTTGCATGAAAAAATGACTCGTTGTCGCGTTGATCATTCATCATATTTTATCGTAGAATAAGAATCAGTCTTTTTTCAACAAGTTGAATGAAACTCTCGATCTTGATCACTAACTAACTAAACTCATAATATAAGGCTTCTTCTTTTGTACGCTCGGTTCACTAGGTTCTATACCATTTCAACCTACAAAAAAAGCACTTAGGTGCGCCCCGGTTTGGATTGTTCTCTGCCGCTCATTAACATTCAGTCCCCCACCCATTCAAGTTGTCGAAATGGATAATAACAAAAATTAATATTAAGGATTAAAATATTTTATTTGCCGCCATTCTATTTCTTTGTGCATCAAGTTCAAAGAATATCTCAATCTATAATGAAGAAATGATAGTAGCTGGTTGTTTTATAGATTTCGTTCTATTCAGTCGAAAGAGTTTAGGTCATACTTTTAAAACGACCTTTGACGCAAGAATGGAGGCTATTCAAGAAGAATTGCAGCAAATTCTGAATCCTAACGAAGTCGTTCTTCTGGAATCAAAAGAGCAAGAGCGATTACTTAGGATCAGCTTGCAAATTTGTGGAACCGTAGTGGAATCATTACCAACGGCATGTTGCGCGCCTCAGTGTGAAAATACGGTGAAATCCTTGTTATGCCGAAACCTAACTGTTAAGTCAAAAACTTCTCAATGCCATTTCTTCCCGTCGCATCAATCTTCAGGACGAAATAGTGATAGGTTTTCATGTCTCCGTGAGTGAAAGATTTGTACCAGGGTCTATGTCGAAAGATTCTATCGTAGAACTCATTCAAGAGGGCTTGGTAGTCTTAAGAAAGGTTTGAGTCTAATTATCATGCCACACTAAGAAGTGACTCCTATAGAAATATTCTAAACTAGGCGAGAACAAACCTTCTTATATATTGTAAGGGCGAGGTTTTATCCGCCAACGCTTTGTTCCCGGACCAGGCGCCTACTTCCTTGACGGTCCATATCCGATGCTAAACGCCTGAAAATTCTCTCTCCAAGCTTCATGGCACCGATCCCCACAAACATTTTTCATCTCTTGATTTCCAGTGAATCCTTTTCCCATTATTTATTGGTTGGCAAATCCAACCGGTGATTTCCTGATTTTAAGAAGGAAAGTCTCTCTCCTAGAGAAGTTAAATAATAAAGTTAAACCATTGATTTTGATAGAAAGGATCTTCCTCACAATCGCCCTTTTTGATGCTGCAGAACCATGGCAATTAGGATCTCAAGATGCAGATCCACCTATGATGCAAGGAATCATGGACTTACATCACGATATTTGTTTCTTTCTTATTCTGATTTTGGTGTTCATATCATGGATGTTGGTTCGCGCTTTATGGCATTTACACTATCAAACTAATCCAATCCCGCAAAGGATTCTGCACGGAAAAACAAATCGAGATTCTTTGGACCATCTTTCTGTATATCATCCTCATGTTCATTGTTATACCATCGTTTGCTCTCATACACTCAATGGACGAGGTCGTGGTAGATCCAACCATTACTATCAAATTTATTGGACATCAATGGTATCGGACTTATGAGTATTCGTACTATAACATTTTGGATGAGCATTCACTCACTTTTGATAGCTATATGATTCCATAAGATGATTCAGAATTGGGTCAATCATGTTTATTAGAAGTGGACAATAGAGTGGTAGTGCCAAACAAAACTTATATATGTATTATTATCACATCTGTTGATGTACTTCATAGTTGGGATGTTCCTTCATTAGGTGTGAAATGTGATGATGTACCTGGTCGTTCAAATCAAACCTCTATTTTAGTCCAACGAGAAGGAGTTTACTACGGTCAGTGCAGTGATATTCGTGTAACTAATCATGCAATAATGCCTATTATTGTAGAAGTAGTTCCTAGAAAAGAGTATGGTTCTTGGGTATCCAATCTCTTAATCCCGGATGTCGTCATCATGCCAGAAGCTATTCGTTTAAATCAGACCTTTATTCTCATTGTCGCTCCCTATGAGCCACGAAAGACATTGAATCTACTTCCACTGGTGGGTCTCGATCAAGAATAGAACCCTCATCAACAACTGAGGGCCGAGAAATTGATGTGCCATTTACTTTCCCAGCCGGTACAAGACCCAGAATGGGTAGGCTTCATGTGCGAGAAATTGGATACTCCTGGGCTTTCTGCAAGCGATTTTTATGGGTGGATAAAGATCTTTATCAGAATAAAGCACAGCTCTATGCTTCAATCTGAAGTCATCTAGAACTTTTTCGCACCTTTTTTTGAACGATGCCATGAATCAGAACTTTCAGGTGGAGACGGTCGAACTTGAGTATGAGATAAAATATCACCTAAAAAAAGAGAACTTGGATCTCAATCAACCCGCACTGAAACATGTATATAGGAGACTAAGGAACGATGGTACTCAATCGGCATTCTAAAAGGCATTCATCACAAAGAGGAACTTATACTTAGATAGCCTGAAATGGAGACATCTGGAATCTATGCTACGGGTAGAAAAAAACTTCAAGATGAATTTCTTACTGCGAAGACACGGCCATTTACTCAATCAAAATTCAAATCTAAGAGATGCCATTCTTTCCAGGATCAGAAACTGGTGAGTTGGATCCTCTAATATTCTATGTTCTTTCCGAAAGCGTGTCAATCCCTATGTTGTGCGGAGCTGAGTATATTCTATTCGCAGAGATAATTTCCTCTTCTTAACCATCGAGTACCCCCCTCGTCTTGCTTGCTTCTTATGAACGTGAGCAAGAAGTCACGAAACTCCCATACTTTCCGTTGGTCAAACCAATGGCCCATATCATTGAGACAGGAAAGTTATTAAATTCTCTGTCAAGAGGGAATAAGAAAATAATGTCTCAGAAAAGAGAGATGACTGTGAGGAACTAACGATACTATATTCTTAAACAACTAATTGCCTCCGTACTGAATCAACATTTGATAGATTATCCAAACCCGGACAATTTGAGCTACTGGTGGGACTTCGGGTCCCTATATGGTATCTGTTTAGTCATTCAGATAGTGACCGGAATCTTCCTAGCGATGCATTACACGCCTCATATAGATCTATATTTCAACAGCGTAGAACACATCATGAGAGATGTTAAAGGGGGTTGGTTGCTCCGATATATGCATGTGAATGGGGCTTACATGCTCTTTATCATCGTATATATGCACATGTTCTTTGTCTTATATTATGCGAGTTATAGCAGTCCAATGGAATTTGTTCGGTGTATCGGAGTTGTTATCTTCTTGCTCATGATATTGACTGCCTTCATAGGCTACGTACTGCCTTGGGGACAGATGAGCTTCTGGGGAGCTACTGTCATTACAAGCTTGGCTAGTGCAATACCTATAGTCGGATACACTATAGTGACTTGGATTTGGGGTGGTTTCTCTGTGGACAATGCAACCTTAAATCGATTTTTTAGTCTTCATTACTTACTCCCCTTTCATCTTAGTAGGCATTAGTGTTCTTCATCTGTCCGCATTACATCAATATGGATCAAACAATCCTTTATATGTACATGCTAAAATGAATAAGATTGCCTTATATCCTTATTTATATGTTAAGGATCTAGTAGGGTGTGTAGCTTTTGATATCTTCTTCTCTTTTTGGATCTTTTATGCTCCTAATGTCTTGGGGCATCCATGTAATTACATACCTGCTAATATGATGTCCACTCCAGCTCATATTGTGCCTGAATGGTATTTCCTACATGTCTATGCAATCCTTCGCAGTATTCCTGATAAAGCAGTAGGTGTAGACGCAATAGCACTTGTTTCCATTTGCCTGTTAGCTCTACCTTTTATGAAGAGTCTCTATGTGCCTAGTTCAAGTTTTCGCCCCATTTATCAGAGACTTTTTTGGTTGCTTTTGGCGGATCTTTTCTTGCTAGGTTGGATCAAATGTCACCCAGTGGATCCAACATTCATGACTATTGGGCAAATCTCATCTCTTCTATTCTTCTTGTTCTTTGCGATTCTTCCTATTTTAGGACTTGTTGGCAGAGGAATTCCTCATTCTTACACGGATGAACCCGTTGATTAAAAGGACCCGATCAGTGTGCGATATTAACACCCCGCATTTTTTAGAGTGAGTCTTACACCCTACATTGACAATCCATGACTTTGTGCGACTTGAGAGAGGTAAGGGGAGATTGATTACTATTTCACGATGGAAAGAATAGCGAATAGTCGTCTTTCGTATCCAAGTCAGTAACGAACCTGAAAGATAGAGCACTATCCTTGGGTACGTGGCCGAAAGGGGTAATTACTCAACTTCATCACCTTGTGCTCCTGGTTAGCTATCTACTACTCTCGTTTTTAGCTAATCAAGATAGTCCTCCGTCTATTAACGGCTTTGGATACTCCGTTCTCTTCTCTGTTAGATCGTAATCTTGATCTCTCTCAACATGAGCCGACTTCTCAAAAAGAAGTAATATCAAACTGAATGGAATTATACATACTCATATAGTCTAGCGAGCTGCTCATAACCAAGAGATGGATATGATATCGTTGACACCGATATAGTTGCTTCAGCGAAGGAAGCTTCTTTGGCTCACCTACTCATTCGCGTTGAAGGGGAAAGGACGACAAAATAAATTAGACGCCTGAAGAACCTCAACCGTAGCTTGTGCGCTGGTGTACCTGTAGACTGACGTGATAGAAGGAATGAATGCAGCATGTGGGGGGATTTCAACTGACTATACTATGGACCCTTGACCCGATTTGATAGACCATCACTTCATGCAATTGACTAGACTGATTTTATTTTGCCCACTAAGGGAGTGATTTATTAAAATCAAAAGAAAAGAAAGAAGACAAATAAATAGAGGGGGACATAAACCTAGACCTCCAACTAGGTACAAAATAACTACTTAAATCGAACCTAGGTAGATTAGCACGGTCTAGCCCCATATTACCATGCAGAAAAGAAGGAGGACACCAAACAGTTGTGTTCGAGTTGGGTCCAAACTTAGATAGAGTATCAGCACAACCATTTACTTCTCTGTAAACATGAGAAAAGACGAACTGTATGGACGAAATGAATATCATACAGTTATTCCATCGAACTCTCAAGTGTCATGGGGGTATAACAGACCCCTTAAACGTATTAATAACTCTCATTTAGTCCAATAAAATAAACGTTTGAAGGTGGCTTTTATGGATCCTTCTGCATTAGCCAGCACTCAAGTTGGATGTGGACGCACCCATTGTTGATAAAACCAGGAAAACCTCTTCGTTCGGTTACGCCACTGGTTCAAGCCATGGGTGAATAACCACTTGGTGTGGCGAAGCTACTTCCCCTCTTCCCAAGGCTTCCTCCGAAAAACATATGCCTTAGCTCGGGGATTATGAAATCATTGTGGGTAGGGATGGACATAATATTATATACAATGCCTTAGCAGCGTTGCTTGATGGTTCGGATCGACGTAGGAACAACTCCCATGGGCTTATCTTTGACCCTTGGCTTTAATAGCTACCTAATGGGGCGCCTACCTCTTTCCCAGAATAGATCATCATCCTACTGGTTCCTTCACTCCTTTGGAATATGGAAAAAAAGAAAAGGTCCACTTTTGCTACTACATTTGTATCCAGCCATGCAAGCCATGAAGAAGAAAGTAGCTCGGAGTGTATAGTAAGTAAAGTAATAGAGGCTAAAATGCCACCTACCGTTAAGTCCATTTATTTCTCTTTTAAACGATTATCCACTTCTGAGAAGGCACTGGGGCCTATGCCTCTCCTTCATCTTCCCTTAGGTTGGTCCAATGGGAAGGCCCTCCCTTGTCCTGCTTGTTCCTAATCTTTTTTAGGGGAGGTGATATCCTCGCCATCGTAAACTAGAGAATTAAGAGCACAGTCACAACGGGTACAATTTACCATATTAAGTAACGGTAGTAATGGATCTATGATAGTGCTTATAATTGGTATTCCAGAGGTCCGTATTTCATGCCGCAAAGGTAATAACATACGATCTATATCGGAATGGAGCCGTACATATAACGTGGTTTTTTTTCTCTTCCATCGGTCCTTCTTCATCTGGAGGAATGTCTTAGAAATATAATGGCGTTTTCAAGATCATTTGTTGGTCCAGGACCCAGTATGGGATCGTGAATCAAGGATGTAGCGTAGTGGTATGCATAACACGGGAGTTGCAGGGCTATCGGATTATGTGAGGCATGGATAATCTTGGTTGAATTTTTCAAGCGGTACATTTTGAGTCTTGCATTGTCTGGAGTTGCATGAATATTGCTGCAAATTTGGTAGTCTCCCAGGATCAAAGGATATACAAGGGTTCCCAAATTACTTTTACGGAATATATGTCTAGAAACCATCCTGGGCCGTGTTCTTAGGTTTTAAATGACTCATCTGTCTAGGAGAGGTATGAAGGGGATAAAAAATATGTATTGGCTTAAGGAATTGGTTTACTAAGTAAAGATTTCAATGACAATCACTCGCCGGTCTCAGATAGTTTAAATCCAATGTGTGTATCGATTTCCAATGGAACGTTCTACCTGGGTGTAACCTGTTCTAGGCGCTAATCCATATTATAACTTCTCTATATGAGTTTCGAGCTCATAGAGTCTTTGACAAGTTGTGATCTTATTCGAATAGTCTTCTAATTCCAATATAGGGATGAAGGCGACAGAAACCATATGCGATCTCATATACTCGTATCCCGGAGTCTTTGATGTTAGATTCTTGGAGAAGAAGTTTTATCGTTGAGTGCTTCAACTAGTCTAGTTACTTGGTCTACTTAGTTAACTTATACGGGAGAAGATGAACCCTATTATAATCTTGATTGGATTAGCTATCATAGCCAACCCTACCAACGGAGCTCCCAGAAGGATATGTCCCATCTATGGGTCGACTGATCCATGTGATTTAGATGATTTAAATGGATTAAAATTCCCATTTCACCAGATTTTCTTTATTGGAAAAGGTACTCCCAACTAGCTCAAACCTAAACTAAGTTTCAGCAGACATTTCAAGGTAACCAACAGATGTAGAGGCACCAGCTAACCGATTACTTAAACCAACACAAGAAATTATAACATAACCAAGGTCACCAGATGTAGCATAAACAGGTTCTTTAGAAAGGAGTGATAACTGATAAAAGTCTCTAACTAGTTCACGTTCACTAGATCTTGCTCAATCACCTAGCTTAAATCCAAAACCTCTTAATTCAAGGCTACTTCCACTTGTGATAACGAATCCCGCACATACTGAATGATCAGGATCTGATGTACCTGTAGATCCAGCCTAACATAGAAACCAAGGTGATTAAGAAGACCAAGTATTTCATATTCACCAAGACCTCTCACCTTTTACACCTGCTAACCCATCTAGTCCAGCAACTTAACCACTATCACTACCCATTTCATGATCACTTGAACCTCCGGGTCTATACTTCTTAAACGTAAGCCTAGCTAAGTTTATAGAGCCATTTATCATTGAACCAAGAAAAGTTTCACTACCTGACCTAACAAAGCAAGCTTTAGAATCAGTAACTAGCCTAGCGGAATCTTCACTTTATGTACTAAGACTTTCTCTTGCTCAACCAATAAGTCCAGATCTCGTTAAACCAATATTGTTTCCACTTGCATCAACTGATTCCTTTGGCCTAGAAAGCTAAGTACCAGCACTTCTTTCATCAAATAAACCACTAAGTACACAAGAAAATGTAGTATAAATAAAATCACGAGGAAGGGCCAATTTTAAGCTAGAGAAGCAAGAATTTCCTATACTTCCATGACTTTCTTCACTACTAGCAACTCTGGGGACCAAGAAGATATGAACAAATCTGGTGATATGATTTCACTTTCGCCAGTTCCTAGACCAAGTCCAGTAATTGACTCAGTTTCACCAAGAAAATCAACCATTTCATGATAACCAGAACCTCCTGGACCTTACTTATCAAGCGTTGAACCTTTTTATAGCCCAACCAAGCTTCTATATCCAAACTGACTTCGACCAGATTAACCAGAGCTTAGTCCAGTATCACCATCTCTTTCAAGGGCATCCACTTTAGTTGAGGAACCTGCTAATCCAGACCGAATCCTAGGAACTGATCTACTAACTGAGATTTGGATTTTCTAACGTGAAGCACTTGATAAAACTGGTGTAATTGACTGGCCTGCTTATGTACGCTTTTACCTAGAAGAAGCTAATCCTGCAGCTAAACCTGCAGCTAAACCAAGCTCGAGAGTACTCTGCCCAGTTACTAGTCCAGCAGAATCTCCATTTTCTCGATTACCTAATATACCAAGCCTAGAAAGCCCAACAAGGTGACAAAGAAGACCCAATATTTAATCATATCCAGTAGGATATGCTCCAAGTTGTACAAAGGTAGATTCATCCTCAAGATGACTAAACCATGGTATTATCCCAAGGAATAAAGAACTTCCTGACCTAGCATAATCTAATCGAGTAGTTGACCGACTAACGAAGTTTTCTCCATCATAACTAGCGAAACCAGTTTCTAATGAATAAAGGGACCAAACACTTGATCTAGCTTCACGTTCTTTACCAATTAATTCAAACCTAGTTACTAGCTCAGCCGATAAAGCAGATTCTGCCTACTCTGACCTACTATCACCAGCCCTTTCACGATCACCAACTCCTGACTAACTTGATGTAGTGCTTTCTTCTTTATTATCATCCGCTTATGTTCAACCGTGGTTAGGTTAGGACCTCACAAGCTATAAGAACCCGAAATTGAGCCTGACCTAGTTATCATATATGCATGTAGTCTAGATCCAAATTATAGGTGAAAAATTAAAGTGAAAATACTTTTTGCATCTGGTGAGATCTAGAAAGTTTCTTGGCTTTCTTGTCCCACAAGGAAGGAACAAAAGAAGAAGCATCCTCCTTCGTCGGATCCCTTAGTCATTTTTCTTATCTACCATGATGAATGAGTAGGCATCGCTCTTTCCTTTGTCCTTCCCATTGAGACCTCTCACTAGTGTAGTGGTTACTCCCGATCTGAAGCACCCCTTTTCCATTCATAGAGAGATCCAATCATCAAAATCAATAAAAAGGCCATCATGGACCAAGATCCAAAGGGATCAATCTTGTTGGGAGAGATTGCCCAAGGAAAGAAAAAGGTGACTTCCAAGTCAGGAATAATAAATAAAATAGAAACCAGATAAAATCGTATATCGAAATGACTTCTAGCATCACCGGAAGGATCGGAACCACATTCGTAGGCCGACAATTTTTCTGGATAGGTCGAACTATTAGAAGCAAATAGAAAAGGAAGACCTAGTGAGATCAAAGAAACTAGCGGACTGATCACTAAATATATACAAATAGGTGCAAATTCTGACATGACCACAGCCCACTTACTTCTCTCGCTCTTCTCGTGGTTTTCCTTACTCGCGGATCTGCATACCGAAAAGTAGATTCTCCCACCTCCAATTTTCTTTAATGCAAGGCTTCTCGCGTTCAGGCACGAAGAGATTTCAAACTATATAAACAAATAAAATATGAAGAATGTAACTCCGGTATTGAATCGATCCATAAATATATGGAGCCAATCCAACACGACGATGTCATTTCAATCGACAACCAAGTCAAAGGAAACCCCTCAATTTAGCTATTGAATGACCTCGTTGATCACAGACGCTATCTCTTAAAATGCTCTCGCTACTTCCAGAAATGAATTCATCTTAGATCGGAATAACATTCACATCAGAGTCGAAGATTTCAGAGATTAGTTAAAGATGGGCGCCTAATTCCAAATATGCCTCTATTAGTGCAAATTATCTAAAGAGTTAGTGTTGTCGGAACGAGAGAAGAAAGAAAAGTGGACCCAAACCGATTCAAGTCGAGCAAGAGTGTATAAAGCCTTCTGAAAGGGCTTTGTTCTTGTATGATCGATTGAGACTATGCTTTAAGTTATTACAAGCTGTCCACTCAGTACGATTCCTTCATCTATTCATACGATCTAGCTCCTAGATCAGTAATGCGATGATCAAAAGTTCTCCGTAAAGGTAACTTTTTTATACTTTACTCACTCCTTATCTGGTGTCTGCTTTTTTTTGACTCTCTTGTTACTTTGAGCACTCTCCCCCGATCTATTCTTCATTGTCCTCTTTTTTACCTGGTCCTGCAATAGATCAAGAGCTAGAGGCATTGCCCAGATGAAGACAATGGAGACAAAAATTCTTCGAACAAAGAGGATACCCAGAAAGAACTATCTAAATAAATAGTAAAGTTCCTTACTCTAGAAGTTCTCTTGCAACTTTCATCGACTCTTGGATTTGAAATTGTACTTACATATGATAAAAGTGAGGACCTTTTAATCATTCCATGAAATTACTCCTACCAGGACCCTCCTTCCTTTCTTAATTTCTAATTGTATCAAATCTTTCACAGGTTGCATTTTAGTGTCAAATGGATTATATCCTAGCTAAGCCTCAATTAGGGAGTCAATTACAAAAGTGGGTCAATATATCTACTATTATTTTTACTACGCAACACAAAGAACTTTAAAAGGGACGCCCTTAAATCATACGCTTGAGCCTGCGCCTACACCTCTACTCTCTTAAGGGGCAGCTTTCGAGGCTATTAAGATAGAGAAAAACTCCTTGTTATAGGCCAAAGCTTAAAATACGACTAACATAGATAGATTGACACCAATGCAAATTCCCAGATTGTTGACTTTAACTTTTAGAGTATATATCTATTACCAGCTAGAGCGTATTGACGCAGCTGAAACAAGCATACAGTAGAAGCACATACTCCATTTAGGGGGAACTACATACCATTTAACCTATAGATCCTCTTTACCCAAATACTAAACAAGAAAATGCGCATCTAATCGGATATCCACACTCGCAAATACGCTACTAGCATAAAGGATCTCCCTATTTCCAGCACCGATATGGACAAACAATAAAAACACATAAGGGAAGTCAAACCAAGAGACGGATTCATCGGGTCAGAGGCCTAGCTCCCTTCGTGATGTTTTACAAAGAAGATGTTGATTAATGATTTCTTGGCGGTCGATAGTTGCGCCTAAGCTTAGATGGCGGGTATACCTTCTCTCTGTTCGTATTGTCAAATCATAGTTTTTGTTTCTTCGATTATAGCTCTGTTCATCGGGTTTACTCCCCGAAGTAAGGTAGGCGTGGTCCAATACTCCCTGTAAAAGAATCTGGTGATCCTGAATGGATGTATGTATAGTATGCTAAATCCCAACAAAAGTTCCATCTATTGAACTAGGAAATCCACAAGAGAATATAATAGCATGAACAATGTCACCAGTTGATATCAACTCATCAAGCCTTGATGATCTACCCAACCTTGAAGTCAATTTCGCTATTCCATGATTTAGGCTAGTTTCGCCAGGAAATTCCGGATTACCAATGAAACTCGAGGGATGAAGTCACTTGACCAGCGGGATAGGATCATTAGAGACTCGACTGAAAGGAGAGGAAACCGAGAACCTCTCACCATAATAATATCCACTTTAACGAGTTCTTACACTTTTGACTTCAGAATCTGGTCTTGGAGCTAATCTACTAACGAAGTTTTCTGAACTATGATCATTCAATTCAGCATCTACTGACCAAACTGACATAGTGCTTTCTTCATTATACCTAGCCAATTTTGACATTATACATTCTAAACTAGATAGAGTAACTAGCCTAAACGAATCCCCACTTTCATCATCTGTTGATCTAAGCCCAGCCGATATAACCCAACTTGATCCACATCCAACAGCAACTCCTTCACCAGATGACTCTAAATCCAGATCTTTTCTACATCTACCAGCTAGCCCAGACCTAGCACTTAACAACGAAGAATCTCGAGCTAATCCAATAACAGACAAAGAAGCATACTCAGAAAGTGATGAACTGGTTACGATACCATGAAATATAGCACTTTATGATCCAATAAGATCCAACTTTTCTTTAGCATAACTTGGTGATGACTAACGGGTAGACCTGACTAAGCGGATTCTGCCCACTTTACCCTAGGTTTACCAGTCCTTTCAAGATCACTACCTCGTATTGAGGAACTTGCTAACCTATTCTTCTCTAGATCTACACTTTCTTCACAAGCTCAACAACTCTTGTTCACGAATCAAGGAACTCATTATCTGCAGGCTCAAAATTTCTAAATTCGAGGCCACCCAACATAGTAGTTTCTCCACTTTCACCAATTAATGCCCAACTAAAAATGCCAAGTATCCAATCTGATAGCTATGACAGACCTGACCCATCTGAACGAGTACTTTCTTTACCATGTAATCCAGGTCCACAAACAAGGTCAAGAAAGGACCATCCATATTAAGTAACTATCACAAACTCTTTTTTCCAGACGATAACTAGTTACTAGCCCAGCTAACGAAGTTTGACGATCATCCACTAAAGTTTCAATAATTAAGAATCCAAACTAACTAGATACAGTTTAACATGCAGTTTAAAAATTACTTATTGTTATTGAAGAAGCAACTAACCTAGTATCCAAATGATTCCTATCAGTTTATCCAGGTCTAGATGAAGCACTCGCATCTTGACTTGAAGATGTACCTAGAACCTTGAAGCTAATTCCTAAGTACCACTTTATTCACTAAACCCAGTAATTACAAGTCCAGTAACTTCCCTAGAATCACCATTTATTTCACGATCACCAGTTCATACCGACTAACCGAACCCAGACCCATTTTCTCCTGAATTTATTGACCCAACTTACAAAGTATTCCCTTTATCACCTAGCGTAACTGACCTACCGAATGGACTAGATAGATCTGATCCACCTGACGAAAGACTTTTTTCTGCACTATGACCAGTTCCTACTATACCACCTAGCCTAAACCCAGTAAACATAGTATTTCCTATGAATGAAAGACCCGTATAACCAAGTTATGTCAAAGATCCTAGCTAACCTCAAGGATATCCATCTTATCCACTTCCACTAGCTAGCCCAAACCTAGTAGTTCCAACATAATAAACTTAAAGTTCAGTTAGACCAGGCCCTAGTACTGCAGTTCTGAGGATTCTCATGTCTATAACCATTCCAAATCTAGCAAGATATTTTTCAAGGTATACTCTTCTCGAAGTTCCAACAAATGTTACTGGGCCTAGATCCTCAGTAGGAAAAATTGGCTCAATTGATAGTTGGGAATCCGTTTCATCAAGCATAACTGGGTCAGTAGATTCGAGACTCGTTATCGCAAGTGCATGTAGTATAAGTCCAAATAAAAAAGGTTATGTGCTTGTTGACTAGGCATTATCTGAACAAAGTGGGATCATATCAGCTGATTCGTTCCTTGGTTCTTGGCCACATGAGCTACCTGAACACGTATAGAATATCTAACACTTATATGGCATGATATTTTATTTTGGTTGATTACTAAGTTGGGTCTTGCACTCCTGTACTGGGCGCTCTCGAGAAGACTATTTACTTTATCCTTATTATATGAGAGACCTTAGAGCTACTTAGTTTTCCGAACCACCCTAATGCCCGCGGCTTCCTAAAGGAGCAACTAGCTATATCTACATGGGACCCTAACACATAAAGCTATAAGTCAAATAACTTAAGAATTTCCAGACTGCTTCATCTCAAAGGCATTTCCCTCCATAAACAGGGGCTTCACGGTATAGATTTCATTTAGTTCGATTGCGTGCATTTTAGCCTATACAAGCTATAAATCAAATTTATTTTTGAGTGTGGATTACATGCACCCTTTCTATAGAGACAAAAAGGATCCGCAGCAAGTGATTGGACATAAGACGCCACATTTTTTGACACCCCATTTCCGCACCTTCCATGGAAAATATCAGTCTTATGCTTCGAAGCCGAATACAAGGCAAATTTTTTATGGAATAATTAAGGATTTCCATATCCTTTAAATCATCCCACAAACACTACTCCTACTCATTTCATTACCCATTCAAACCCAGGAGTTCTTGCTATCACATTGAAGAGGAGGAAAATACGAAGTCAATGGCGAAAGAACGGAATCATTCTGAGTTCGTATGAAGAAGTTATGAGCAAAACAAAACTCAGAAGAAGCTAAGGAGAAGTCAAGTTTAAATCAACCACTAGAGGGAGTCAGATCTTTTACAATAGGGGGTTCCAAAATACAACAGTACTAAAGGCACCCGATTTATTACTAAAATCACTTGATTTATTACTAAGGGCACTTCTTCTTCCTCCTCATGAAGAACATGAGTGTTTTTAATGGTGGTCATCATGATGATCACGATGGTGATGGATTTTTTTATCAACAATGATTTTCGATTTCGAATACATCACTAGGTTCCTAGGGACGATAGGGAGCTTGGGTAGGAGCTTGATTTCAAATCAATCATGTTCTTGATGCGGTGAACAGTAACATCGATATGAACAGTAATATCGGTGTGAACATTAACATTCCGTTGAACAGTAACAGTGGGACCCACATGTCATAATCATGTTTATTAACTGCCGCACAAAATTGAAAAATTTGAAGGAAATCGAAAAAAAATGGAGAAGAAAGAAAAAAAAGGACGTGGGACCCACAATTGAAAATAATCATAATGTGAAACAATTGATTTTTCTTCTTTGGCAGGCGCTTGAATCCGGATTTCGCGGAGGAATTAGAGGAAAGAGTTGGTGAGTTTTCTCTATAAATAGAGAGCAGCAAAGAGAGGAGAAGGACGGAGAAAAACATTCTCAAGATTCAACAAAACACTCAACAATACTTCACAAAAACTGAAGGAAGAAAAGTGGAGGGAGAGACAACAATACTTCTTCCTTTACTTTAACAAGGATTCCACCCAAACCACACAACAACAAAGGTTTCCACCCAAACCATACAAAACAAGGTTTCCACCCAAACCACACCACAACACAAGGTTTCCACCCAAACCACAATCCAAAAATCTAGGTTTTCACCCAAACCAAGAAGAATTATTGTTTCTCAAATAGAAAATATTTCTTCTCACATGTTACAAGTCTCCATGTATTGTGTCATTTAATCAACGAGAAATCAAATTTCCTTCCTACATAATAGTTATTATTGTCTTATGCATTTATAGTTCATTTTGAGAAAACCCAAAAAATAAGAAGATTAAATCAAGTATTGTCTTTAAATTTTTAAAAGATTAGCATTAAATTGCTAGTAGTTTAACTACTTTTAGCATACTTAACGGAAGCAAGAAATCGTCGTAAGAATCCTTTCAAGTTTCAGGTATATTAATTTCATATCTCTTCGGTAAATTATGTAGTCATACGAGAACGGAATGGTTTTCCATTTCGTAATAACACTGCGACTACTCTTTGCGTTACATAAAAAATTGTGTTTTATTATTAATTTTCCAACTGGGATAAATCAAAGTGTGGATATAAAGCGGAATTCCCTCCCACATTAGACCCATTGTCAAAAAAATAAAGTTTGCATTAATTCTATTTTTATTGAGCTAATCTGCAGGTTAATTGTTTAATTTTGAAATTTCATTCAAATTTCTTCTCAAAAAAACCAAGGTTTCCACCCAAACCACCAAATAAGGTTTTCCACCCAAAACTACCAGAAACAAGGTTTTCCACACAAAACAAGGTGTCCACCCAAACCACCAAAACAACACCATCAAAAACCCAAACCACCACAAAATAAAAACCACCATAAAAGGAAGAAACCACATCTCCATAGTCGAAGTTCCACCCAACTTCTAACTATGTCTATTTTCTAAATAGCTCATGCATGAAAATCTATTCTCAATAAATTATAAACATTTTCCCCTTTAATCATGAAGTAGAGGCCAATCTTACGATTGGGCGGTTGATGGGTGCCTAACACCTTCCCATCCCGTACTAGAATCTCCTTACCCAGACTCTCTGATAGCATACCATAAACATGTAAGTCATAAATAGGTTTTGTTTTCCTCAAAGAATTCAAATTAGTAAAAGGGTCCTGACTCCCCTTAGTCAGGTGGTGACTTCAAAACATCTCTCTCTTTATCCTTGCAGAGTTAGCACTCTTACTAACGAACTAGTGAGAAGCTACCTTTGTCCGACCTTGTGCGGTAAACATCCACGAACGGATTAGCACATGGACCTCGCCCATGAATCAATAAGGGATTGTTATGGACCGACACTCGACCGTGCTAAGGCCTCAATTTCTACAGTAGCGACTTCACTGGGGACAAAGACTACAGCGGCACTCGACCCATGATCTTCCTCAATTTCTATAGTGACGACTTCACTGGGGATCGTGATAGACCGGATCTCGACCCGTGCACACCTCGATTTCTACAACGTTATGTGGAGGTAAAAAATCTAATCTCTTTATAAAGTATTTAACAAAGGGCACTATCCTAATTAGTAATGCATCGCATATACCCTTCCTTGATAAAAGAGAGAAAGAAGCCTACAACTAGCAATAAGTAAACTCTTCATTTGTGAAGAGAACCGCTCATGTAGATGAGTTTCATTAGTACTGGAAGCTTGTTCGAGATTTGGGCTATAGCACTCAGTAGTTCCTTGTACCTTAAGTCAAAACCTGAAAGTGTTATAAATGGAGAGATTGAAAGGATTGGATTCGAGGCTATTCATACTGAAGCAACCAAAGACCAAGAGGTACTGGATTTTCTTTCCCTAAAAGGGGAAGAAAGGCTGAAATGCCAACATACATCTATTATCGAATTCATCCAACCTAAGAGTACCCATTTCTTAAATGTCCAGTGCCAGAATCACTTAATGGGTAAGTCTCCAATCCTTAAAACGGACTATGTAATGTACTTTTTCTGTTGGGTTACGGTCGGGAATTTTCTCAGAGGTTTTTATTGTATAAATTTACCCCTGTGTGATTCCTGTTGAAGCATATACTCTGGGTGGTGGTGGTTTAGTAGCAGTAGGCGGAAAAGTCGCTTCCATTAGGAACCGCAGATTTTTTGGTAAATCACATTCATGCATTTATGATCCATGTAACGGTATTGATACTACTTAAAGGTATTCTATTTGCTCGCAGTTACCGTTGTAGATATCTCTTGCAAGAATAAATTCAAAGAGCGGCGAAGAAATCTGTCTGTATTGACCGTCCGATTGTAACGAATGTATGGTACGCGCGAAACAAGAGAAGGCAGTGGCGAAGAACGAGCGCTTCCCCCTTTCTAGATCTTTCCTTTTATGAGTGGGGAAAACCGATGCTCCGAGAACTGACTAACGGAATCACGTGAACAAACAAACGAGAAAGCCTTTGATCGGTTGCACGCAGAATGATATTATATGATTATGGAACTTATGGATAGTTTGTAATCCCCTCTTTCGTGTTCTAGCCGACCGATAACTAGTTCAGTGATTCAATCTAGCGAGAAGCAACCCGCTTTTGTTTGCTCTGTCTAGTCAGTCTTTATTACTTATAACTTCTCCATGCTCCCGGCTTCGATAACTCTATCCCCTTCCCATTCATTTGTAGAATATACAGCCGAGTTCCCATGTTAAGATTGAAACATAGTTTGTTCTCTTCGAATGAAAATTATTATTCATATCAGTGCTTTCAAGAACTTCTTCTTCGATCATATACTGCGGCTGGATATGCGCATTCCAAACTAGCAAAAAGGATTTATTGACCGCCATCTATAAATGAACTGTAAGCCTATAAAGTGGTCTCCATGTGATAGTTAGACAGCCCTTGGTTTGATCGCGTGAGATAGTACTTCTTGGTTTATGCCTAGATAAGAGGATCATAGTTGTTCTTACAACAAGGTAAGGTGGTGGCTTCAGTTGATGGGTTTACAAAAAAAACTATTACCATGGATATTTCCATAAAGTATGCTTCGCTCTTCCTAAGTAGGAAGATCTTATGGCAGGGCTCTCAATATAAGCTATTGGTAGGACTCCTCTTTCAAGATAGGGGCATTTAAAAGACCTTTCCATCACACCAAATACACACTTTCTCAAATGGATGCGTAGTGTGATCGACTAGTGGCGGCCTGGACCCACGATCAATATTTCCTCTCTTTTTTTGGAGTCAGTTTTAGTAAAAAAGAAAACTTCTTCTCCGTGGGAGATCCCTCATGCATACTTCTCCTTTAGATACTCCTTTTTTATCAACCTACTTTGTCCCCACATGATACGGAGAAAAGTTTCGTTCCCCTAAATCTATAGGTTATCTTTCTTCCAGTCCCGCAACTCCTAACCGTAAAGAGAGATATGATTTATAGTCGTTTATTTCTGAACTAAGTCATCTAAGACGGCTAGGAAACTAATGAATAAGCAATAGCGATCACCGAGATCTTTTCGAGGAATTAGGAGGCTGCTAAAGGCAGTTAGATAAGCTATTCGGTCAGAACAAGTGAAAATGCTTTACGAGATTTGGGAGGAATTTCCAGTATTCAACTGTAAAGGAGGAGGAAGGCTTGGAGGGTACCTAATACTAAAAATAATGCGGAAAAGGTGGATTCCAGGAGCACTAAACTATAGGTTTCACAGACCAACTCTTCCACCATAGAGTTAAGACAGGGTTTTCCACAGAAAGGACTAGCACTGGGATTAACCTTTTATTAACACGTAATAGTTAGAGTGATTCCCATACATAGTATCAAAAACTTCCATGAACTCTATTGATGTTGTAGGCGCTACTTGTATCTATAGAAAAATTTACAACCAATGGAACAAATTTTCCTACATTCATTGGGCTAGGAGTGAGCCAATACCTCTCTTTCTAAATACGAACTCTCGCTTGTTATCCTTCCATTGACTATTCTCTTTTTGCGTAGCAGCTCATCCCACCTTTCAGTATTTTTCTTTTTTGGAGGTTCATAGATTTCGTTGCAACCTACTTTATCATATCCCATACGAAAGTCAAAATATGATTACAGAAAGCAATCCACCATAGATTAAGATTGTGGCACATACCTTCCTTTAGATGGATTTGGTTAAATACCAGAGCTTGTATCAGAGATCCCCCTTCCTATTTGTCATAGATTCAACAGTTTTTGCTTCCAAAAAAATGAAAGGATTCGACTTCGAGCTATGCTCAAACTGTAGTTTCACAATTATTAGTTATCGGCATCGATCTGGTTAGACGCTCTTTCCTATGCGCAAAAAGATAACCTCTCCTTCTCAAATCTAGACCGAATTATAAGAGTTCCTGCAAGTGCAATTAAGTCACCGTGAAAGAAATAAGTTAAATGACTTCTGTATCAAAGATTCATTCCTAAAGTCGTATACATGAGGTGTAGACCGCACAACTGTGTGGGAGATATCGTCATTTTTAAGCGAGGGAATAAGCAAGAGAAATCTCCTCCGGAACCGGTTTAGCATAGTGCCCATTCAGTGGGGGACACGAGATACTCTTGGGTATAGAAGTGCAATGACGGCTCATAACTAAGAATATCAACCTTACCAATTCTATATCAATTGTTTTTTTATCTCCAGACCTTCGTGGAGAAGTCCTATTTCTTACTTATCGAGATAGTAAGTCCCTTGCTTTGCTTTTCCAAACGTACGGTTGCTACGTGTTTCTTACTTAGACTTGAATTAGGTTCCTTCAGAGAATATAGTAAAGTGTTTTTACAAAAAATAATGGTGAAGCGACCACCCTGCTCCACTGGAAAACATAAAAATTGAATGTTGGTCAATAGAGAGTTACTACTTGACTTAGAAGTGGCCTTAGAAAGTATCCTTTCATTAATTATTCTATGACTAACATAAGATTTCTTAATCGAATACAAGATAGCTATATAACGGGAGTGGGGACTAAGAATTCATCCAGGTCGTTTGATATCAGGAAAGCCTTTAACACTATTGACTAGGATTTTTTATTATCAACTCTTACTGCCTTTGGTTTCTGTCAGTAGTTTGTGGATTGGATTCGTGTCATTCTGTATTCTGCTAGGTTATTTATTGTAGTGAATGGCAAAGCAATAGGGTACTTAGGATTTACTAGAGGGGTTAGGCAGGGAGACCCGCTCTCTCCTATAATTTTTTGTTTAGCTAAGGATGTGCTTAGTCGTGGAATATCGAGACTAATGGCTGAGGGTGGCATTCATCCTCTTTCTTGTCCTCGAGGTACCAAGATGTCAGCTATCCCTATCGAGTCTGAAACGAGTTTAAAGTAAGCAAACATTAAGTCAACTCTCATCTCTAATGAAGATCCGAGTTATCATACTAACCCCCCCCCCCCCCCCAGGTCGTCCCAGTTCCAAGACCTAACTAAGAAAGAAAAATAGTTTTTGTTTTAATATGGTGATATTCAAAATTAAGTGGCCATTACTAAGTAAGAGGGTATTTTAGGGGATTGTTAGATCTTCGATTCATTTGGACACTGTTGTTGGTTTCGGACGGTCTAGATCTTCGAGATCAAAGGCTGATGCAATTAACAAATCAGTCCTAAAATGCATCTCGGATTGGTGGAAATACCGAGCTAAGGGCATAGATTTTTAGGGAATCTGCTTTTATAAAAAAGTATCCTATAGGATCCAATTTCTACGAAGCATATCAATCTCCGAAACATATGACCCGAGAACGCTTTTCCCTCTCCTTTGATCACTAATAAGTCAAGTAAACTCATAAGAGAAGAAAGTTTGATCTAACGAAGTGAATTCAGTAAATTCATAAGAGAAGAAGTATTCTTTTGTACACTCGATTCACTAGGTTCTATACCACTTCAACCTATAATCATAGTCAAAAACAGAGTTTGATCTTGGCTCAGAAAGAACGCTAGATATATGCTTAACACATGCAAGTCGAACGTTTTTTTTTTGGAGTTGAAAAAAGAAAGAAGATCATCTCCTAGCTATCTCTTTAGATGATGAGTTGAGAACAAAGTGGCGAACAGGTGCGTAACGCGTGGGAATTTTCCAAAGAGTTCGGGATAAATCCTGAATCAAGTTAGAAAGCGCTATTTGATGAGCCCGCGTAATATTAGGTAGTTGGTCGAGTAAATGCTGATCAATCCAATGATGCTTAGCTGGTATTTTTGGATGATCAGCCATACTGGTAATGAGACACGGCCCGGACTCCCATGGGGGGCAGCAGTGGGGAATCTTGTAAAATGGGCGCAAGCCTGATCCAGCAATATGTCATGAGTGCAGAAGGGAAAATTCGCTTGTCAAGCTCTTTCATCGAGTGGGCGATCATGACATGACTCGAGGAAGAGTCCTCGGCTAACTCCGTGCCAGCAACCGCGGGTACGTAGGCCGTGTTCTTCAGAATGACTGGGCGTAAAGGGCACGTAGGCCGTTCAACGGGTTGAAAGTGAAAGTCGCCAAAAAGTGGCGGATTGCTTTTGAAACCAATGAACTTGGGTAAGATAGAGGAGAGTGGAATTTCATGTGTAGGGGTGAAATCCATAGATCTACGAAGGAAGGCCAAAAGTGAAGGAATCTCTCTGGGTCTCTACCAACGCTGATGTGCGAAAGCATAGGGAGCAAACATGATTAGATACCCTGGTAGTCCATGCCGTAAACGATAAGTGTTCGCCCTTGGTGCAAATCAGGGGCCCAGATAACGCGTGAAACACTCCGCCTGGGGAGTACGGTCGCAAGACCGAAACTCAAAGGAATTAATGGGGGCCTGCACAAGCGGTGGAGCATGTGGTTTAATTCGATACAATACGCAAAACCTACCAGCCCTTGACATATGAACTAGACCATCCTTAATGGGATGGTACTGACTTTCATACAGTTGTTGCATGGATGTCGTCAGCTCATGTCGTGAGATGTTTGGTTAAGTCCTATAACGAGCGAAACCCTTGTTTTGTGTTGCTGAGACATGCGCCTGATTTTCAAGTCACCTTTGTAAACCGAAGTGATCCTAGGAGCCCAGTGACGCAACACGCGTCAGTGCTAATAAGTGACAGCACCTTCTAGGCCCTTTAGGGATCAGACTCATAGATAGCAAGATAGGGCAAAACCTACAAACTATAAAAACTCTATTTATATTTAATTCAAGCGGGAGCCGCCCGATAGTTGGCACAGTATAGTGGTACGTAGTGGTAATAGTACTACATCCACCAAATGTCTTCGAAAGAATCAAGGTGCATACCGCTCTCACTAAGGACTTCCAGTGATATACTGGATGAAGGTAGGGATGACGTCAAGTCCGCATGACCCTTATGGGATGGTCCACAAACGTGCTACAATGAAATTTACAGTGGGAAGCAAGGCTGTAAGGCGGAGCGAATCCAGAAAGATTGCCTCAGTTCGGATTGTTCTCTGCAACTCGGGAACATGAAGTTGGAATCATTAGTAATCGCGGATCATCATGCCGCGGTGAATCTATACCCGGGCCCTATACACACCTCCCGTCACACCCTTGGAATTGGATTCGCCCGAAACATCGGATCAATGATCATCCATCCCTTACCTTAAAATGCAAGTGGGGGTAAACCTCCTTACATGTGTACTAATACACAAAGGCTCTTGGTGTTCTTATTTCCGCATACCACGATGGGGTCTTCGACTTGGGTGAAGTCGTAACAAGGTAGCCGTAGGGGAACCTGTGGATGGATCGAATCAGAGAGGGACAAGAAAACGGATACGCATGCTAACGCGCAACGGCTTTATAGGTAGGAGCCTTTGCTTGTTGGCACGTCCTTTTGTGACACCTTGACCAACTTTACCTCTTGTTCATCAATTTCTAAAGAAAAAACGGGCACTTTGGTGAGATATGAAAAGACCCGATCCCATTCTGACTTCGATAGGTGGAATCGTCTCACACCATATGTACTGAAAATATTCGGGAGACATGGTACAAGCACGGGAAAACACTTTCATCATAAGAGAAGAAGTTTGAAAGAACCGAACCCGAGTAGCCGAGTCTCTAACAACAACCTATAATATTGAAATGATATACCACAACCCAAGGGCAGGTCCAAGGTCATGTATAAGAAAGTAGATTGGTGAGCAAATAGGGTGCCTAAGAAGGAAAGATCAGTGCCGCCCACCAGAGGCACCCATCTGGGTTTATTAAAATCTTAAAGAATTTCTTTCATGTCGTTCATATAATCCAGAAGAACGCGTATATTCCTTTCTTTCTTTTTAAGATTTCATCTCTTCATAAGGTAGATAGAACTCATCCGATGATAAGCGTAGAATCATTTCCTAGAAAAGGTTCGAGTTCTTCAGTGATCCCTGTCATGGGGGAACAACCTATGATAGCATCCCCCATGGAATTATTATATGATGTAGTTCGACCCTTCTTAGGCACTATAGCGAATCCTAGGGTATCTGCAGCACTTCCATACATGGATGCTACGATTCCTGAAGTTACAACTACAACTACAAGTCCAGGCGTGTATGTTACACCGGAAGAAATTCCAAACCTTACGATGACTCCAGATATCATAGATCAAGTGGAAAGGAAGATTGAGCTCGAAGCCCGAGAGATACAAAGAGTTAGGACATTCTATCTCTCGCTGAATGAGCCGCTTTCTACGGAAACAGAGTACAGGATTCTTATCTCTGGAATTATTAATGAGTAACAGGAGGTTCTAGAGTGTGAAACACAGAGTGATCCAGAACAGTATAAAATCTAGGGTGCCCAATAGCGCTTACGTAAGAAATCAATTCTTTCGATTGCCGAGATGCGGAATGTCAGCCGAACCTTTGATGCTGGAGAACAAAACCAATAACATGAAAGGCCAAGAAGTAAAGAGGATTAGGTTTAGAAGTTGAAACCTTGATACTCATTCATCCAAGCCACCTTCATGACCATTATCCACATTCTTAACCTAAGAGATTAGTCCAACAGTCATATAGAGGAGGCCAATTTTAAGGATCATGAGCCGAGGATATACCACCTTAAACCCGAGGAAATGAAGAAAGAGAGTGACATGGTATGGTATTGTCATTGGTTAAGAAAAGATTCTATTATCGAACATTGGCTTTTCAGAAAGATGTTCCCCATTAGATTCCATTGATTCCGGTGTTCTTGGTTCCGGAATGAAGCAAGGAAGATAAGGAAGGATGTCACAAGACCGAGTGCTCATCCCTAGTCACTACTTCCGGAACATGCACTTCACATTGGGGGTATAGCCAAGCTTCCTAACTTCGGGTATCCCATCTTAGGTGTCATTGCAGGAGTGAAGTCAAGGTTCCAAGGTCAGTGGCATTAAATAGTTGGATAAATCATTGATGTAAATTTATTTGACCTATCACATCTTTTAAATAAAGCCATCTTTCTTTTTTACAGTTAGCAAATATATAACAATGGTGAATTTGACAATGGAAAAGAGAGGCATTATACATATGACTGATCAAGATGATATAGTAAAGTGGGGGATAAAACATGTAGTGGCTTAAGGCATTGGTTTACTAAGTCTCAAAGACGTGGTAGGATCAAAGTTTATTGGCGCTGGAGTTGTTGATCAAGTTCGTCTAATGAAAGTTATAATTCCAGTACTGGTAGTTTATGCAGGTAGGCATACTCATCGGACGGCTCTAAGGCAACTGTCATTCTTTCTAGGTATCCTGGGTAGACCTTCCAAATCATGTAGTTTGATAGGTATCGAGGGGATGTTGTGACGCGTACGTATAGGAGATAAAGTCAGTCGGCAAGGAAGATATCTATTGTAAGCAAGTCTGGGAGTAATTGGATCTCCCTCTTCATGCGACCGAGTATCTTCATCTCGTTCTTCCTCATCATCATGCATAGGCGGCTAAAATAGATGAACTGTAAAATTAACCATTGTTCAGTATGAGCCATTGGATCAAAAAGGCTTTCAGGATCTGAGTTTCTGGGCTTTGGCTTGACCTTCCTTTAATTCCTTAGTCTTAGATGTCCCTTATTTAGGCGAAAACCTTACCACGTTAAGGAATTAGAGGTTCGACTCACACATCTCTTTTTGCTCATGTTATTCAGGGTGAACCTTACTATGTTTTATCAAGTTACTACCTTCATGACCTCTGAGAGAGGTAACAAAGGGATTGAAAGGAAGCTTCTATGTCCTAAGCTTAAGGCATCGGCTTCTAAGTACGGCATCTCAACTAGATGTAAACATATTTTGTTTTTTCTTTCGCCTTGTGAATGAGGAGAGGTAAAGGCGGATATAGCTTTTTACAGTTAGAAAATGAGATTGTAAAAAATCAATATAGCTTGAGATTAAGTAAGAGCATATGAAGAGAAATGGAACCTTAACTCACTCATATATGTTCACTTTTCTCTAACCAACTTGCGAAGAACACTTGCCCCCACCGTCTTAATCATCTCACGTGGATCACTTTATTGTGTACTTTTCATTCCTTTATGCCTTGGTATTTCAATGGCTCCGATCGCCTTCTTTGTTCTTCTTCATACTTAAACTGTTCTTTGCGCCTAAACATTGGAAGAGAATGAAGCTGAACCCTTGATAAATAAGACGAAAGCTATGACCGGTGCTATTCTCATTTAGAAGGTAGTTTATGTAGGAGAAATCGCCGTACACTCTCTTCACGATTGGACTGATCTTTGGTGTGAAAGGTTGACCGCATCTGAATTCTAAGAGATTACATTAAGGTTATAAGAGCTAAGTGAAGTCAAGGATCTTTAGAGACTCGACTGCCAAGGAGAGGGAAGGGATCTTTAGAGACTCGAGCGTATGCGAGAGGAGTCACAAGGAAAGGGTATATAGACAAACGTAAGGCATGATCCCTTACATTGTCTTCTTGGCTACCTTGAACCATTGGACTGGGTTGAGCTAATCTCGTATCTTAGGTATGATTCTATCTCTTACCCCTTCATGATATCCAGGTGCTCCTCATATTAAAGAGAAGGATAATGCGCCTAAGATGTACATTCCGGTCATGCCATTGAGTCTCGCCTCTATATGTTCAATCTTGGGTCTGATGGTTATACGTTCAAGGTAGCCGTGAAAGTCTTCATTCAAATAGCCGAGATTATAGCAGTCCCTATTGGCATCAGAGGTATGAATCTGGTAAACAAGTTGGAAAGGATTGGATTGATCTTGTGGTGCGAGGTTCTCTTCATATGTTTAGGAGATTGAAAACTTAACGAAGTTCCTTAATTATCAGCTTTTAATTTGGAGCTAACCACCCGGCATGGCAGGAAACCTTAACTACACCATAGTTGGTCCACCAGCTCTTGAATCACTACTCAGTCTAGGTCGAGAACATTAGATATTCTGATTTACCAAACATGGGATTCCTTTAATCGCAGATTATGCAAGTTTACATTTACTCACTCCTGGAGAACTCGCAAGCTACTTTCTAGTAGATTCCAGTTATTCATGCCCTATTAGCCAAAGTCAATGTTAACATTCTTTCGACTTCTTGTGCCAACTGATATGTCTCATAGGTGGCATCTCTCCTAGCTGTAAACATATCTTCTTTTCTTTCGTGGGTAGTGGCTTCCGAAGATATTCAATCCGGTAACGGGGGTTCGCAAACAAGAATCTTGGACGACCATCTTCAGTAGAGAATATGGGAAAGGGGAGGTTGGTTAACGGCATAAAGAATCAAGAGGAAATGATATAATACACCTATTGGTTCGACCTCTCACACATAGCTTCGCGCTTCGACGAGCGAAAGCGAGCCATCGGTATACTCCATCCGTAAGTAATGAATGTGCTTTAATGCACGAATCCAGCGACCAAGGAAGGAGCACTTTTCTTTCCAACCGGCTAAGGTATTCCGATTGACCCACCCTGGAATCGAGGAGTAGGGGCGGGAATATCTAAGCAAGATTCGACTATAAGAGTGACATCTACAAAATTTACTTACGCTTTGCTCGGTCATAAACTCGAGTTATTTCATTCGACCAAAGATCCACTTTCAGTTTGTAAGTAGTTGATTTACATGCACTGGAGATTCCCCTTTTTTCAATAGATACTGGATTTTGAAAAAGAAATAACAAATCAATAAGAAGTCGGTCGGTAGAAGAGAACCAAGGGTCAGCTTTATTCCTTTGATTTTGACCGATGCTCTTGGCTAGCATCAAACTCTGGAAGGGTTACCCCGCGGCAAGGAAGAGTAGCAGGTAGAGAAATGGATTAAGAAGTAGGGGTCGAAGAACTTAGTCTTCCGATCTGTTAAGATACTTGGGATTGAGCTACCCCGGGATTAGGGAATAGACGCTTGCAAAGAGTCGGTTGAAGTAGGAAATGGGGCCTCCCCCACCAATATGATTGGAATCGATCTACCAGCGCGAGCAACTGGCTTATACGGCGAGTTGGCGTTTATAGCATCGGGAGACGGATGGAAAGGAGAAGATTGCATACAGTTAGCTTTCCCCGGCCTCTACTTATAGCTTCGGCTTTCCCTCCGGTTGATATCATTTGTGGCATGTACGAAGAAGTTGGAATGATAAATCATTCCACCAAGTTGTCTTCGCTTTTTTCTATGCCCTTGGCAGGCTCTGAGGCCCGTCTTTCACCAACCCCTCTCTAGGAGTCGAGCGGGGAGCTGCGTCACCTACCCTACCCAAAGTTTCTCTTCCTATTCCTTCCCTTCCTGATTCTTTAGAGGAGCATAAGATGCCATTACCGCGTGAAAACTTAATTCGAGTTGTTGATCAAGTTCGTCTAACGAAAGTAGCAATTGTAGTACTTATAGTTTATGTAGGAGCAATTGGTGTTAGCTAATCTCTTACAATAAAGTGACCTTGAATGAAGAAGGTAGTTTTGAAGAGACTTTCGCTACTGAACAATGGTTAATTTTACAGTTAGCAATTGACAATTGGAAGTGCCTAGCAGGCGTGAGCGAGAAGCCTTTATGTGCTTATCCAAGTCCATCCTTAACTGGAAAAAATGATAGGGTCACCCATGAATAATAATTAATTTAAGGGATATTTACTTTTTAGTCCACTAAACCCGTCCCAGATTAGTGGCTAGTCCAGCGGGAAAAAACATTTACTCCCTAGTCCAAAAAAGATTTGAAAAGAGTAAAATTACTCTACTAACCCTAACATATGATATACTATGTATGTTATTAGTAACATATGTAATATGTAGTATGTAGAAAAATATTTAGTAACATATGTAATAACCTATGTAATATGTAGTAACATATATACTAGTATACTAGTATTAATATGTAGTATGTAGTAAAATATGTAGTAACATATATAGTATGTAGTATGTAGTAACAAATGTAGTATGTAGTAACATATATAGTATGTAGTATGTATTAACAAATGTAGTATGTAGTAACTAGTAGCAATATGTTATATATTGATACTACATATTAATATGTTACTAGTATAGTACTAGTTACTACTAGTATACATGTTACTACTAGTAGAGTAGAGTAGTTACCTAATTTACGAATAACATATTCTTTTTTACTATTTATATAGTACATATTAATATGTAGTATGACCATATTGATACTACTTGTATGTAGTAACATATTACTAGTAATATTTACATGTGTTGATACTAATTAGATCTGCAAGGGTGTTTTAGGCATTTAAAAAATACACTTTATAATCTCCACAAAGTTTTTGGACTAGCGAGTAAATAATCTAGTAGCGAATAAATATTTTTCATGGGTGTACTAGCCATTAAATGGGTCATGAAAAATTGGACTAAACATTAATTCCTACTTAATTTAACAGTTAGCAGCCGGATTGTAAAAAAGATATATATGTCTTTACCTCTCCTCATTCACCTTAGAACATCATTAAAGAAAACAGAGCAATTGCTTATGTCAGTTTGTAAAGAAATTCCCCGAAAGAGAAGCTAATCAAAAAGCGAGGGAGAGATTGGGGTCATGCCTAAAGTGAAAGTAGGAGGTCCATAAGAATGGCATTATCCGGAGTTACCGTCGTATCTACTTTTGTATTCATGCTTCATCCCTTTTCTTTCTTAAGTATGCCTGGTAGTTCTTTGACGCTTCCTTTCTTCTTTGTTCATGACTCCATGGAAACTTCAATCTTAATAAATGATTCAAGGAACTCAAATCCGGTACACGGCATCCATGTGTGTTTCGCGTGGTGCATGCATAAAAATTGACTTAGTACACTTACAGAGTATGCAATATCGGGATGAGTGTGAGACATGAGTATAGCAAATTAACTATGACAAAAAATAAACAAAGAACACAATTCATATTGGCTTGGTACCAACTCAAACAACATAACACATCTATGATTACCATTGACACCAAATCAAAGTTCTAATGAGATAGACAGATAGTTGCATATGTTGATCCGCGATATGTCATGAGGATTTTTGTTTTTGTGAATTTAAGTCAACAATGCAAAATTGCAAATTCTTCAGCTAGAAAGCATAAGCTCTTCTGTTAGATCTCAGAGCTCTTGGCGCCCAAATAAGGAAGGAATCAGGAGAGGCCCATAAGATACATTTAGATTTGAAAACATAACTATGGTTAAAGTTAAACGATGTCACATCTGAATCATCTAACTGTGGTCCGAATAGAATAATACTCTCTGGTCAACAGTCAACTCATGTGGTGGACAAAAAAAAAAAGTAGAATTCAGAGAGAGGGGGGAGAAAGAGAGAGAGTCAAATCTGAACTAAACATTTCATCAGTAGATTTAAGTTCGAAATCGAGATGTCTTCAGTTAGCATTCAAATTCAAGCAGAGGATATCATCACCAACATACTCTCGCGCTTACCGGTGAAATCTATAGGAAGATTCAGGTGGTGTAACTTGCTCAAAAAACCCTCATTTCATTAAAACACAACTTAATCATGCTCTTCAAAACAATATCTTCAGTCTCCTTATTCTGTCTTTGAGAATGGGCGCTAGTATATGTGACAATAACTATGATATATACTCTGTAGATCATGATTCAACAACCTCAACTTATAGCAAAGCTGTTAAGATTGGTTATAGATTTGAACCTAATTATACAACTTCATTCGACTTTTGGGGTTCTAGTAATGGCTTAATTTGCTTTAGTAGTAGGGGAGTTGTTTG
Organism: Papaver bracteatum; assembly: GCA_023529315.1. Taxonomy (NCBI): domain Eukaryota; kingdom Viridiplantae; phylum Streptophyta; class Magnoliopsida; order Ranunculales; family Papaveraceae; genus Papaver; species Papaver bracteatum. The sequence continues at coordinate 2,421,237 of JAJJWX010004010.1, forward strand.
TCTATGGAACCCATTGACGAAAGAGTACAAGGAAATTCCATCACCACCGAACAGTTTTCCGATAGATGATGATGAACTGCCTCCAGATATTATTTATGGGTTTTGGTTATGACTGCAATATTGAGGATTATGTGTTAGCGAGTATTGACTATTCTGAACTTGATATCTTTACATTAAGATCAAATTCCTGGATAAGAATTTCTAAAGTCCCATATCAAATGTCTTGTGGTGTGATTTTGATTTTCAATGGAGCGCTACATTGGATTGCGAATCCCATTGGGGGAACCGAAGAGGCTATTGTATTAGCTACTTATGAAATTGGTGATGGGAGGTTCAAGGACATTCCACTACCAAGAGACTTCGATGACAAGTTTGAAATTGTATATGTGGGTGTGCTGGCTGGGTGTTTATGTTTAACTGCTAATCTTTATGGGGTGCATACTGTGGTGTGGGTGATGAAGGATTATGGAGTGCAAGAGTCTTGGACCAGACTTTTCACTATTGATCAACACACTTCTGCCGGATCATTCAAATTTTTGAAGCTTATAAAGACCCTTAAGAATGGTGATATTGTGTTTCAAAAAGATCACTGTGAATTGTTTTTATATGACCCAGATCAAGGAGAAGCTAAAACTCGGAAGATTCGTGGTATTACACAAGAGATGTCTACATGGGCTTACTGGGGCAGTTTAGTTTCACCATACTCTCTTACTTCTCCAGCTCAAGAGCAGATAAGGCAAGCGTAAATCAGAAAATAATACGAAATGCCTAAGGATACACACAAGAAAAGGTGAGTTTTACTGCATTTTGCTGTATCTGCGACTCTCACCATTTACTTGTCATGTATGTCAGTGTCATCAGTTATTTTAAAAGTGACTTTCACTTGAGTTCTTCTTTGCATTAGTCTTATAATCTTTTAATCCGTCACTCCAAGTTTCCGTTAATTTGCTGTCACTTGTCATTTGAGGTTGCTGCATGTGATGCGTATGATCTTCCCTAAGTACTAGTGTTGTATTGTATATTTATACTGGAAAGAATGGAAAAGAGATTTGTACTGAAAGTCTATTAAGAATGCTAAAAGATGCCTCCTCTTGGTATTTTGGTTGTTTTAGAAAACTAATAGATTCTTCTTTACTGCAATGCTTTCCAAAAGATTAACAAAGTAAGTGAACTCCCATTGCATCCTTTATCACTGAAACCACATGCTTCGGAATTATTGTTTAAATGCAGGAAGACATAGATCTAGAAGTTACCACATATTCTGCATTGACACCACTGTTTAATTTACAAGCAGTAATAGGTTGCCTTGTTGTTTTGTTAGTTTCCAAGTCACTAGGTTAATCATGAAAGCTTTATCGTGGAATATTCAGGGTTGTGCTAACCTAAAACTCTTAATCATTTAGTTTAGTAGTTGAGAATATAAACCGGAATTGGTTTTCATCTTTGAAACTAACTAGGTCACAATAAAATGGAGTTCACACTTAAAAAAAAAAAAGTAAATTAAAGGACTGGATTATCATTCCATAATTCCATTTATTGGTAAGTCTGGGGGAATGTTTGTTTATGGGTCTGAATTGATACATGTTCATTTTGTTGAATTCCAACATAATAATCTGCATATTAGAGTCGACAGAAATGATGAATGTTGGGATATGACATGTTTATATGGTGCCTTAGATGCACCAGGTAAATATACGCCATGAGAAGTCATTAGTCAACTAAGTCGCCATATTTAGTATCCTTGGGTGCTTTTAGGTGGTATGAACTTTATTCTAAACATTAGGGAGAAGGAGAATGGTAGTGCTACTATTGGCTTGAAAATAGTAGGGACCTATTTTTGATGGAACACGATAGGAATACAAAATATTTTCACATTAAAGGCCCGTTAGAGAAGAGGGCATAATCATATTCATAAACTTAGAGATGCTTCAGGCCTTTGGATAGAAGGTAAGGATCAGATTCGTAACCTTCTTAAAAATCATTTTTCACATGTTGGTGCTTCTTCTGGTGTGGAAATTCATGATGCTCTTGATAATCTGTTTATTAACCTTTTGTCTAATGCTGAGAATTATTATTTGTAGTTCCTGATAAAGATGAGATATGGGCAGTGCTCAAATCTATGAATCCTTGGGAGTCCCCTGGCCCTGATGAGTATCCACCAGGATCTTTTAAACTCATTGGAATCTAAAAGAATGAATCCCGTTTTCCCATCTGAATTCAGGCCCATAAGCATGAGTAATACTCTTTATAAAATAATTTGAAATTCCTTGCTAATAGATTGAAAATTGTTTTGGATAAATGTATATCTCCTCCTCAACAATCAGCTTTTATACCTAAAAGACAAATTCTTGATAACATATATAGTCATTGTGCAAAGTTTTTCACAGCATGAAAACTGATGAAAAGAAAGCTGGGCATTTGGCTCTTAAACTTGATTTAACTAAAGTTTTTGATAGAATGGAATGGAAGTTTGTTATTTTTATTTTTAGGAAGCTTGTTTTTGATGATAAATGGCATAGTTCAATCTTTGAATTTGTGTCTACTGTTTCGTGTCAAGTTTTGCTTAATGGATCTACAGGGCCTTCATTAGCACCAACCAGTGGTCTTAGGCAGGGAGATCCATTATCTCCACACCCATTTGCTGTTTGCAGACTAGTGTTTTGTTTTCTGTAAAGCTTTTGTTCTCCAGGGAAAGAATCTTGCTAATATTTAGTAGTTTCTTTGGTCAGTCTATAAGTTTTAAGAAATCTGGTGTTTACTTTAGCAAATATTTCCGTCATAAACATTGTGAAATGCTTGCTAGGATTTTGAAAAATGAAAGATATCTTGGAACACCTCTGTTCTTTAATAGATCTAGAGCTTTAAATTTTGAACAGACATTGGAGAAGGCTAGTATTCGGTCAGTCATTTTAAACTCTCAAGTTAAAATATTGACTGATAACTGGCTGCTGGAGGGGTCAACAGTTATGTAATCACCCTGATCCACCTACTTTAATAAGGGAACTAGTAGATGAAACGGGTGCTGGGATCTTAATAAGCTAAGCTTATACTTCGACCAGCAAACTGTAGATACAGTAAGGTCTGTTTACATTAAGAAAGATGATAATGATACTTTACATTGGGTGGGGACTAAATCTGGATTCATTCACTACGAAGTCTGTTTATGCGCTTATTTCCAGGAATCATCATAGAACAGACTCTTGGTTTTGGAAGAAAATTTGGAAAGCAAGTTATACCAAGAATTAACATTCTTGTGTAGAAATTGTTTGCTGATCTTTTACCTCTTAATGCTAAAATTGCATCTTTTTCATCTAAATCGGCCATGCATTATATTTTGTATTCTTTGCAATTTCAATGTGCCTGAAACTAGTAGTCATTTGTTTATTAATTGCTCTTTGTTAGAGCGGTTTGGTTTACTCTTGCTATTCACTGTCCACCCTTTATTAATGATTTTCTTCAATTGGGATACAGATGGTTTAAGAAGCCTTGGGATGACTGGAATCAGTTATTTTGTATATTAAAGCACAGAAATAAGGTTTTGTTTGATGGTATTAAACCAAACCCTACAGATCTTGCTAATCAGGTTAGAAGCCCAGTTGAATCAATGGGATACAAGATACCCATTAGCAGCTGGGGATTAGAAATTCTGTCAAGATTATTGCCATCAAATAGTTGCTTCATTTAAGAAGGAAACGGGAGAATTTGCAATTGCAGTGGCTCATATTATGAATGGTATTACTAATGATTTCCAATTCGATTCAGGCATCACTACAGGGACTAAGCAAAAGCCATAGCCCTTCAGCTAGCAGTAAAGTAGGCCACAAGTTCAGGGGAGAAAATGGCGGTTTTCTTGTAAAGATGTGGTGTCGTATTTGCATTATCATGGTATAAGCTAAGGTTTGTACACCCTAATAATTCAGTTGTGCTCTCTTGTTTTGACCATATGGTTTGTATCTCCACTTTAACGTATATCCGGATATTCAAAATGTTTAGTTAATGATAAGATAAATTTATTTATTTTTGGTGATATTGTAATTATTGTTTTCTTTTCTTTGCTTTTACTGGAATATACAGCTGAAACCATTGATCCCAATAGGAGTAGATTTCAATATTGCTGTTTTAATTTGATGAATGCTACACAAGAACCATGAACGATCTCTCTTTGTTCAACTTGTTCTTGCTTCAAGATACATTTTTATTACTCTTGTGCGTGTTGCAGCATGACATGGGAAGTCTTTCCTTTTTTAGAATGTGCTGTTTTTTGGGATGTTTTTTCACATACTATAGCGATACTTATAAACATCAGAAGAACTCTAGGCTTAAAGTTAATTTAATTTAATTTAATTATTGTATGAAAAGTCTCAAATTCTTATTTGAAGTCTACCTAGCTAGAGTGGGAGTGCCATATTCTTAAAAAAAAATTGGTGTAAACTAGTTTTCGTATGCAATCCAAAAAGGCAGTTGGGTTTCAAACTTGGGTATTGAAATTGCTTTTGGAACTCAAGGGGCTTTAATTTCATGGATCAGAAATGATTTTTTTTTCAGTGAAATCATTAAACTGTGTAGACCATAGAAATGCACGATTTACAAGGGTTAATACCAACATTACTAATGACTGATACCATCTCAAGATCTTAAGTGATTTTGGCAGTTGGATCGGCTAAATGATATCAGACCTCAGTAATACTGGTATCAGCCCTTATAAATCATGGGGAAATGAAAAGAAACGGACCAATTAATGATTGTTACATCAGCTTCCCATTAAAATCTAGACTACAATCCGAACTCGTCTTAACGACTCAGCGATTTATTCTGAATGAGACGGCAAGGTGAACTGCACGATCCTTTCCCAACCGTGACTTAAAACATTTTTGATCCATCACCAAAAAGATTTAAAATCTTATTATGATGTTGTTAAATTAAAAATGCTTCAGCAGCACGAGGGTAAAATTTGTTCGCCTCAAGGGCTCAAACCTATGTTTTATAGGGGATGCATGACAATGGAAAAGGCAAACCATTCAGTCATTCTCGGAATACTATTTTTACCGTAACTTTATTGCCGCATTTTATTAGTCTAAGACGTTTACACTGTACACTTACAAATGTCATTTTTAAGAATCTTCATCGTCCATCAAAGAAAAGAAGCCTCTAACAAAACCCTAGATCTAAACATCTCTCAATCACTCTTCCACAAATCAAAATCTAACTCATTTAATTTGAAACCCTAGATTGCTGGCTGGTTACAGATTTCAGTTAAATTCGATGTCTCAAATTCAAACGGAGGATATCATCACCAACATACTCTCTCGATTACCGGTGAAATCCATAGGCAGATTCAGGTGTGTTTCAAAGACTTGGTGTAACTTACTCACAAACCCTCATTTCATTAAAACACAACTTAATCATGTTATTCAAAACAATATCTTCAGTCTCCTTGTTTTGCCTCCAAAAAACAACATTTACTCGGTAGATTATGATTCGACATCGTCAACATGTAGCGAACCTGTTGAGATTGGTTATAAATTCAATTTTTGTAGATTCAAACCTAACGATGATATTTCATTCGACATTTGGGGTTCCTGTAATGGCTTGATTTGCTTTAGTACTGGTAGGGGGTTTGTTTATGTGTGGAACCCATCCACGAACGAGTATAAGGAAATTCGACCACCATCTAACTGTTTTCCAGAAGGTTCGGAGATGTGGTATGAGACTCCGCTGATTAGCTATGGGTTTGGTTATGATTGCAGTATTGAGGATTACATGTTAGTGAGAATCGTAACTTTTAAAAGCTATTCTGAACTTGATATTTTTAAATTGAGGTCAGATTCTTGGATGATATTTCCGAACGTCCCATATAAAATGTCTTATGGTGTTATTTTGATTTTCAATGGAGCTCTACACTGGATTGCGAATACCGATGGGGGAACCAAGGAGGCCATTGTTTTGGCTACTTATAAAATCGGCGATGGGAGGTTTAAGGACATGCCGTTACCAAAAGACTTCGAAAACAAGTTTGAAATTGTATATGTGGGTGTGCTGGCTGGGTGTTTATGTCTAGCTGCTAATCTTTACGGGGTACATACTGAGGTGTGGATGATGAAGAATTATGGGGTGCAAGAATCTTGGACTAGACTTTTCACCATTGATCAACACACCTCCGCTGGATCCTTTAAGTTCTTGAAACTTATACAGCCTCTTAAGAATGGTGATATTATGTTTCAGAAAGATCACTGTGCACTGTTTATATATGATCCAAATCAAGGAGAAGCTAGAACCCGGAAGATCCGTGGTATTACACGAGAGATGTCTATATGGGCATTCTCGGGTAGTTTAGTTTCACCTAACCATATTACTTCTCCAGCTCAAGAGCAGATAAGGCAAGCATAAATCAGAAAACACAGCGAAGCGCCTAAGGATACACACAATAAGAGGTGAGTTTTACTGCATTTTGATGTATCTGCGACTCTCAACATTTACTCGTTATTTATGTCAGTGTCATCAGTTATTTTGAAAGTCTATTAAAAATGCTTATTGATGCCCCCTCTTTGTGTTTTTGTGAAAGCAAAGCTAAAAGATTCTTCTTTACTGCAATGCTTTCCAAAAAATTAACAAAGTATGTGAACTCCCTCATTGCATCCTTTATCAGTGAAACCACATGCTTCAGAATTATTGTTTAAATGCAGGAAGACATAGATCTAGAAGTTTTCACGTATTCTGCATTGACACCACTGTTTAATATACAGGCAATAATAGGTTGCCTTGTTTTTTGGTTAGTTCCCAAGTCACTTGAATCATGAAAGCTTTATCATGGAATGCTTAGGGTTGTGCTAACCTAAAACTCTGAATCATCTCGGTTTACTAGTGGATAAACGTAAACCGGAGTTGGTTTTCATCTCTGAAACTAACTAGGTCACAACAAAATAGAGTTCATACATAGAAAGAAGTTAATTCAAGGACTGGATTATCGTTCCATTTATTGGGAAGTCTGGGGGCGTGTTTGTTGCTGGCTCTGAATTGATGCATGTTCATTTTGTTGAATTCAAACATAATATTTTGCATATTAGAGTTGACAGAAGTGAGGAATGTTGGGATATGACATTTTTATACTGTGAGAATTCATTAGTCAACTAAGTCGCCATATTCAGTATCCTTGGGTGCTTTTAGGTGGTATGAACTTTATTCTAAACATCATGGAGGAGAGTGGTAATGGTACAATGTTTGGTGCTACTAGTTTCGTCCAATATACCTTTTAATATTAGGTCTGATTGATTTGAATTTCATTGGGACACCATATACTTGGACAAATAATAGGAAAAATGCTAAGAATGTTAGGGAGAGAATTGATAGGATGCTGTTAAATTATGGCTGGTATCATGCTCATCCTAATGCTGCTATTTTGCATCTAACTAGAGTAGGGTCAGATCCTATCCTTTTAGAAGAAAATCACCTAATTCCTAAGATAGAAAGGTCTTGTAGGTGTTCTAGAGGTTGGTTGGAGCATAAAGAATTTGATACTTTTATAAATAATGTTTGGAATATTTTGTAGATTAGAAATGATAATGATTTTCTTGCGTCTCTTCCTGATCTTGCTAATGAACTTCATGGGTGGAACAGTCAGGTTTTAAAAAGTTTAAAATAAAAAATTTAAAAATGAGATACTGTAAAAGATTGATCAAGAAAGTAAGAAACCTGGACATCTTTGTTTGCAAGAAAATTCTGTTATACCCTGAGAATGAGCTTCAGACTTGGAATAGAGAACATATATATTGGTTAGAAAATAGGAGGAATAAATTTTTGAAGGAACATGCTAGGAATACAAAATATTTCCACAATCCACATTAAAGGCTTCTTAGAGAAGAATGCATAATATTCATAAAAAACTTAGAGATGCTTCGCGCCTTTGGATAGAAGATAAGGATCAGATTCATAACCTTCTTAGAAACTATTTTTCGCATATTTGTGCTTCTTCTGGTGTGGAAATTCACGATGTTTATTAATGTTATAGCTGATGCTGCAAATCATGAATTATCTATAGTTCCTGATAACGATGAGATATGGGCGGTGCTTAAATCTATTAATCCTTTGGGGTCCCCTGGCCTTGATGGCTACCCACCATGATTTTTTAAACCCATTAGAATCTCATGGGAGATGATGTTACTAAGTTTGTGCAAAATTTCTTTGTGTCTGGAAAATTGCCTGAAAATATTAACAAGACATTTATCACATTAACCCCTAAAGTAACTAATCCTGTTTGCCAATCTGAATTCAGACCCATAAGCATGAGTAATACTCTTTTTAAAATAGTTTGAAATTGCTTGCTAATGGATTTAATTATTTTTTTGGATAACTGTATATCTCCTCAACAATCAGCTTTTATACCTAAAAGACAAATTGTAGATAACAACATAGTCTTTGCACATGAAGTTCTTCACAGCATGAAATTGATCAAAAGAAAGCTGGGCATTTGGTCTTAAACTTTGATTTATCTAAAGTTTTCGATAGAATGGAACGGGAGTTCATTATTATACTTGCGTGGTACACTCTTTGAATGTATTTCTACTGTTTCGTGTCAAGTTCTGCTTAATGGATATTCAGGGCCTTCATTAGCACCAATCAGTGGTCTTAGGCAGGGAGATCCATTATCTCCATACTTGTTTAAAGTTAATAAGCTTTGCCTTGCTGTTTGTCGACGAGTGTTTTGCTTTCTGTATGGCTTCTGTTCCCTAGGTAGGGAATGTTGCTTTTATTTTACAAATGTTTAGTAGTTTCTCTGTTCAGTCTATAAATTTAGAGAAATTTGGTGTTTACTTTAGCAAATATTTTCATCATAAACATTGTAAAATGCTTGCTAGGATGCTTAATCTTGGAACACTGTTCTTTAATAGATCTAGAGCTTTAAATTTTGAACCTACATTGGAGAAGGCCTATACGTCTTTGAGAGGTTGGAAATCAGAGGTTCTATCACAACCTGGAAGAACAGTTATGATTCACTCTAATCTCTCAGCTTACCCTAGCCATCAAATGATGTGCTATGCTCTGCCTAAGAAAGTTCTTGACAAGCTTGACAAGACTAAAGGAGGCTATTTACCCCACGCCTTGGAAGTATATTTGCACTCCTAAAGCTCAAGGGGGGTTAGGTATTAGAAATCCACATAATCATTTGCTGGTGCTGATGCTTGAAGGTAAGTACTTCGTTAAGACTCGTGTGCTTCATAAATATATATATCCAAAAATACTTCTTCGGTTTGGAATAGCATTAGTCAAGGGATTGAGGTGGTTGGACGGTGTAATATTTGGTCAGTCAGTTCAAAATCTCAAGTTAAAATATTGACTGATAAATGGTTGCCGGAGCCGGAGGGGTCAACAGTTATATGTAATCACCCTAATCCGCCTACTTTAGTAAGGGAATTACTAGATGAGAATGAGTGCTGGGATCTTAATAAGCTAAGCTATATACTTTGACCAGCAAACTGTAAATACAATAAGGTCTGTTTACATTGGGAAGGGACTAAATCTGGATTACTCACTAGTTTATGCGCTGATTTCCAGGAATCATCATAGAACAGACTATTGGGTTTGTGTGGAAATTGTTTACTGATCTTTTACCTCTTATTGCTAAAATTGCATCTTTTTCATCTAAATCTAGCATGCATTGTATGTATTCTTTGCAATTCCAGTGTGCCTTAAACTTGCAGTCATTTGTTTATTAATAGCTCTTCTGTTAGAGCTGTTTGGTTTACTCTTGCTATGCCCTGCCCTGTCCACCCTTTATTAATGATTTTCTTCAATGGGGATACAGATGGTTTAGGGAGCCTTGGGATAACTGGAATCAGATATTTTGTATGTTGACTTTGTTTATATGGAAGCACAGAAATAAGGTTGTTTGATGGTATTAAACCGAACCCTACAGTTCTTGCTAATCAGTTTAGAACCCAATTGAATCAATGGGATATAACAATACCCAATACCTGTTAAATGCAAGTCAACAGCTGGGGATTAGAAATCCAGTCAAGATTATTGACATAATTGTTATCAAATTTATTTAACAAGGAAACTGGAGAATTTGCAATTGCGCTGGTTCATATTATGAATGGTATTACTAATGATTTCCAATTTGATTCAGGCGTCACTACAGGGACAGACTCAGCAGACTCTCTACTCAATACAGCTAAGTGGACAAGCCTATTTCACTTTCACTTGGCCATGTTATTCGTGTTATCATAGTATATGCCAAGTCTTGTACACCCTACCGATTCAGTTACGCACCCTTTTGTTTTGACCATACGGTTTGTGTCTCCACTATAACTGTTCGTAAAAGTAGTGCAATTTCTGTATAGCCGGATATTTGAAATGTTAGGTTAATGATAAGATGACTCTTTTGGTGATATTGTAATTATTATTCAAGATTTTCTGTTTTCTTTTCTCCCTTTAGGGGTATATATAGCTGAAACAATGGATACCATCAGGGGTGGATCTTTTTTCGCAAAAGAAAATGTGCAGTTACTGCTAGCTGAGTTTCCTGTTTGGTTTTTCTTGCGCAGTTACCATAAATTCTCTGAAGAAAAATAAAAACACCATTAGTAGCAGATGTGAATATAAAATATTACTGTTTGTATGAATAATATTAATATGCACTAGAATCTTGATCGTTCTATACTTTGTGGATTTACAGTACAAAACAGTTCCTGGCTTCCTGCCACCAATTCCTTACTTTTTAACTTACCTCACCATTGGCTACTAATATTGGAACTGGGCCTCGGCCCACTAACTTACCTTAAATTCCAAACTTAAACGGAGTTTAATCAGAGCTGAGGAAAAAATAAAAAAATAACCAGAGCTGAGAGCTGTAGGGCTACGATTCCTAATGGGAGTCTAATCGGAGATGTTTTTCCTTTGTGTTTGGGAACAATGCAAACTAGAAAATCCAGCAATCCGGAAGCTCAGAACGAAGATGACCCAATTGATAAGAAGTTTTTCCTTTTTGTTTATCCACGTGAAAAAAATGTCAATCCAGATTTGAACCCGATTCAGGGTGTACTCTCTAGTCTCCCAATTTACTATCTCTCTATGTTCCAAATTCCTACTACTGAAATTAAGGAACTTGAGAAAATTATGAGAAATTTCCTTTGGGGTTCTGCTACTTCTGTCAAGAAGAGAAGGTGGGGGTCAAAAAGGTTGTGTTGCCTAAAGCTAGAGGGGTATTGGCATCAAGAAACTTAAGTTCATGACCTCTGCATTGCACTCTAAATGGATTCGGAGATATGGCTCTGAAAAAAAGGCTTTATGGTGACGAATCGTTCATCAGAAGTTTGGTGGTAACAAGGACTCTTTCTTCCCTAATGCTTCTTCTAGACCTGTTGCTACAAGCTTATGGGCAGGTATTATGAATTCAGAAGATTTGGTTGTCAAAAATACAAATCTTACGGTTAATAATGGGGCGAGCATTCTTTTTAAAAAAGATGTTTGGGTTGGTATTTCTTCACTGCAACTTCTTTTTCCTTCTCTTTTCAAGTTACGCAGAAGTAAGAACTCTGCAATTGTGGAGATGGTCACAAGTCAGGATGCTTGGAATCTGAACTTCAAAAAAAAAAATGAGTGAATCTGAACTTGGAGATAGCATTCAGTTACTTTAACTAATTGGTGTGCCAAGTGATCATATCTCTGAAGGTGATGATAGAAGGTCTTGGTCCAATGGAAAATCTTTTGCAGTTTCTAATGCCTATGAATCCATTGAAACGGAAGGCTTTTTATCTTTTCCCCATAGACAGGTATGGAATTCTTTGATCCCTATGAAGTTTTAGTTTTTAGTGTGGTTTCTTTGTTACAAGGGTGCTCCAACTAAAGATATGTTATATGAAGCTAGTAAAGTGAACTCTCCACTTTGCTTTTTCTGTGGTAAGATCAAGAAACCAATTCACATCTCTTCCTCCATTGCAACTTTACTTCCAAAATTTGGAACTATTTCTTTGATAGTTTTGGTATAGCTTGGGTTTTTCCCAAGTCTGTGAAAGCTTCTATTTGGAATTGGAGGTCTGCACAATTTAAATCTAGGAAGCACAACATTTGGTCTATGTTGCCTTTTGCTACTTGGTGGATTATTTGGCAAGAGCCTAACAACATATGCTTTTCTAACAAATATAGAAATAGAAAACAACTAATTTTAGTAGTCGAGTTGATAGGTGTCTAAAACACCTTATTATTTATCTATTGTTTATGCTTTCTTTGCTAAGTTTTCTTGTAAATTATGTATCTTACGTTTTGTTTATGAGTATTTAGGTACTTTGAAGTCATTTGGAACAAAAGAAGAAGAAACATGGAAAAAGCGTCATCTCGTGTGCAAATGGTGTTTGAGGCGGACTATTTCTCATTATTTGCTTTTATTTCTTCATCTCTGTCTGAAAATTACGGCGGCTTTAGTGATGCATATTTTGTCTGAAAAGCACGACATCTTTAATGATGTTAAGACATTGAAGTGAAGAAGTGGATTTGAGATGTAAGAGGCGGCTGCGGCAGGTGGAAGAGCGTTCATTTGGAGCATACTCGGGAATCCAGTCAATGCTAAGGGGCAACTCTTTTGGAGGCGCACTATAGACATGCCAGTCCAGGGTTAAAGGAGGCTCCTAGCTGGGTGGATATTCAACAATTGGGTGCATAAATCCATCCAATCATTCCTACACAAACCTGAAATTCAAAGAAGTATTTCTTCTCATTATTACACATCTGAAATTGAGAAAGAAGAGAGAAGTGAGGATGGCGTCTGCTGTTAACACTTCGAGAGACAAAGTAGAGAAGAAATTGAACAACACAGAGAGATCGAAATTGAGCAGTTGAACCTGAGGAGATGTAATTGCTTCTGGTATTATGAGGTTGAGAGAAGACATCTGAGATGAATTAGGGATTAATTGACTGAGAATTTGAGATCAAAATGGAGAGCACAGTGAGATGATTGAGTTGTTGAAGAATCATATGAATGGGTACTAGAGTTTGGTGAATCTGAGAATGAATTGAGGTTGCTCTGATAAATCTAAAAATTGGGTTTCCCTTGAATCTGGGTTTGAATGTGAAGAATGGGTGTTTTGAGTTTGTTGTTGCTGAGAAATTGAAATTAGGGTTTCAAGGGAAAAATTGAAGACATCAGTAATGGGTTTGTTCGAGATCAAGACAAGGAAGATTAGTTGCTGGCACCAGTTTGATGTAGAATTCAGGGTTCTGTTTGATTCAACATTAGTGATGTATAATAGAGATCAAAAGGGTGTTAATTGATAGTCTCTGGTGATGATTGTGTGTTGGAATAAGGTTGTGGTTATTTGAGAAACATATGGGAGTTTGAGATGATAGTGGCCATGAAGAGAAATTAAACTGGTGGTAGTTGCAGATAGAAGTGTTGGAGATTCAAGGTGTTGATTCTGGTGGTTTGACTGAGAAATTGCAGTCAGGTGGGATTGAATTGAGTAGATGTTGTGGTGAATAAGAAGTGATACTGAAGTGAGAAATATACCAGGGAAGCTGAATATTGCAGGTTGAACTGAATCTGTGTAGATGAATGTATAGGGTTTAGGTGGTGATGCAATGGGTTGGATGATGGAAGAGTGGAATGAGTTTGTTTTGATGTGAATTAAATGAAGTTGGTGGTTGATATGAAACTGGAAGTGAAGTGGCTGAGATTTGAGCTCATAGAGGAGATGTCCAGGTAGTCTATGTGGGTTTGTGTTTCATTGAAGGATGATATTGAAGTTTGTGTATCAGATGGAGTTTGCTGTGGTTTCAGTGGAGTTGGTGATTATTTAGCTAATGGCTTAAAACTGTGACTAGATGAATGCTAGGACATGGATGGGACTGAAGTTGCAGAATGGTAATTATGGAATTGGTGGTTGAGGTGTTGCAGATACAGAGAAGCTAGAAATAGAAGTTCAACTGTTGGTTTTGGTGCTGGGTGTTGTGTCAGCTGAGAGTAATACTGGCCATGAATAAATGATGTCATGTGGGGTGAATGACTGGAAGCTTGGTTGAATTGCAGATGCAGTGGTGCTTGTTGCTGCAACTATGCAGTGTTGCGGTCGAGTTGAAGCAAAGAATGTATGAGGTTGTAGATGAAATTATGGGGGATTGCAGGTAGACTGAAGCAAGTGAGTGACTGGATGGAGACAATATATGTATGTTTAGGTTTTGCTGGTGCAGTTACAGCGGAGAGCTAACGAGGAATGAAATGAATGGCATATAAGGCGAGGGAATATTGGTGCTTGAAGTGGTAGCTGCTACTGAGCTGAGACAGGTGGTGTTGTGTGATTCAGGCATTAGGTGGCCAAGATGCAACTAATGAATGAGGATATGTAGGTAGTAGCTGCTGGAGTATTGAACTGAAGCATCTGCATTGCAGGGAAGGTTACAGATTCCATCCATCATGGCTGGAGTTGAATTGATGAAGTACAACCAACATGGCTGGATGAGAGGCAGTGAAACAATGAAGCTGCAATGATTGCACTAC